>CM052971.1:15058683-16258683 GCA_028554685.1 Agrotis ipsilon
TAATGCTATGGGGGAACAGTGTAAATGCAAGCGAAATATTCATAATGCAAAAGAAATGTGTTAGAATACTGGCTCATATTGATAATACCGAGAGCTGTAGATCACATTTTGTTAAATTAAAACTCTTAACTTTACCTTCTTTATATATACATGACCTTTGCATATTTGTATTTAAAAATAGCAACATTTTCCCTAAAATAAAAGACACTCATAATTTAAACACACGTCATAAAAATAGATTATATCTGCCACCCTCTCGGATCAAAATGCTTCACCATAGCCCGTACTACATGGCGGTAAAATGTTTCAACAAATTACCGAAACAAATTAAAGAAGAACCCAAATACTATATATTTAACAGAAAATTAAAAGAATACCTCATACAAAAATGCTTTTACTCGGTCGCAGAATACTTAGAATAAAAGACTATAAATAACAAAATATATAAAATAATAAAATACAGTATAATAGTAAACAGAATAGCTATCTAATAAATTCAAACGAATAAAATACAATAATTAATGGACGTCAACAAATTATCGAAAGACATAGTGATATAAGTTAAATAATTACATACTAAGTAGGTATAGTAAAATAAATAGTATAATAATTACCTTAAAATTGTTAATAAAATTTGTAATAAGTACCAACTGACTGGTTCCTTGCATTGTTAATGTAATTAATATTATATATATGTTGCCGTGCCCTATCCGGGTTTCATGTTGAAACTACTACATTTCTGTAACACCTAAACCTAACACATGAATGCAATAAAGAATTTGAGTTTGAGTTTGAGTTTGAGACTAAAATCTACGGTTATCCTTCAATAGCCCTTTATGTTCCAGGATTACGGTTACTTGATGAGATAGTCCCGCGACCCAGGCCGTCTTTTGCCTTTAAAGGGGGCACAGTCAGTTTGCTGTTACATCTTTATGTAGGGAAGTACTTTGTTTAGTAGGTAAAACAGAACCTAGGGATATGCAAGAGTTCGCTCTTTTTTTTCGAAGCCAGCTCGATTTTTTTGCACCTTTCTTGTATATGTAATAAATAAGGTAACCAGGCCTATGCACGATGGTATAGCGAGCGAAGCGAGCTAGAAAATTTAAGCAGTTTCAGTAAGTTTTTGGTGACGTGAGAGTGAGAGCTGATGCCCATGGGGGCACCAGAAGAAGCACAATAAAATCCGTTCTTTGGATTTTTTGTGCTTCTTCTGGTGCCCCCCCAAACGTGATGCCCTAAGCAATTGCTTAATTTGATTAAGGGTTAATCCGTACAGGAGAAATTCGTAGTGGCCACGTAAAGCACAGAATACTTACTAGTACTACGCGTATTTTTTTTACTTGGTGTTTTGTCTAGTATGTATAATGCCTAAAAGGAATCACGCGCATGTTATCTAGCTGTGGCCGTATCACACACAGACGATTCCAGTTTCCTCCAGATTGTTCTATTCATAGTACATAGCGATCTTCAATTTAGATTGTTTTATTATGTTCCTACTAAGATTGAAGTACGTCGATAAAATTTATGAATAATGAACTGACAATTCAGGGAACTGGGTAATAGGAGATAATCATGCAGGAGTACAGAATCATCATCATCATCAGCCTATAATGTTCCCACTGCTGGGACACAGGCCTCCTCTCCGAGAGAGGGAGTGGGCCATAATCCACCACGCGGGCCCAGTGCGGATTGGTAGATGTCACATATCTTCGAATTTTTGGTTCTAGGACATGCGTTTGCGACCGTTTTTGAGAGCAGTGGTGATGAAATAAATTACACAAAGTAATGCGCCTGCCGGGGTTCGAACCCACGACCTACAACTCGTAAGTCGGGACCGATACAGCTGGGCCACCACTGCTCTCGTAAAGACTACTTTTTGTTTAAAATTAACTGAAAAATAGTGAATCTGAATGCAAAAGAAGCCCTATATCCTTCTTTACACCTCGCTGCTCAGCTTCTATTGGTCGTAAGCGTAATTTTAGTTTTCCTCGATAAATTGACAATCGAACACTAAGGGCTAATTTTTCAATGTCAGATCAATTTTATCTGAGGAATTAAAATGGCAGTTTGACAGCTTCTCTATCTTCTATCTATAATATAAAAATGGATCGCAAAATGTGTTGCTCATATCTCGAAAACGGCTTGACCAATTCGGATAATTCTTTTTTTTGTTGTGTTTGTAACCATCGGGACCGGGTTTTAGAGGACCGGGTTCCACCGGTGCGAAGCCGGGACGGGCCGCTAGTAGAAAATAATAATATGTCAAATCGCTATTTTCATTCCTCAGATTAAAGTTATCTGACTATTGAAAAATCTGCCCTTTTACGTGGTAAAATCATCAAATGAGTCCTCCCACCCCGGGAAGGGCGGGAGGGACTGTCAGACTTGTACTGACAAAAATCCACGGTGTCTTTCAATACCCCTTTATGTTCCGGGGTCACGGTAATGAAATAAGTCCCGTGACCAAAGAAAAGCCCTAAAGAATTTTTCCTGAGATTAGCGCGTTCAACCAAACTTTTCAGCTTTATATTAATGGTAAAGATTGTAGTACGACTCCCAGCATAAGTCATCATCTCCTATTATCTCTTTTTCCAGAACCATGGCAGTGGAAGGTGTAATGGTGACCTACAATTACTCAGAGGACGGTGAATACGCGAATATCCTGACCGTATCCGCCTCAGGGATCAGATTCTCCAAACGCTGGGTCCTCACACATGGTTCAATCCTCTCTCCTTTAAAAGAAGCTAAGATCATCAAGAAAGCCAGAGGAAAACCCATATTAAGTGATGAATTCTACGCTAACTTACCAGAGATCCACGTCACCTGTGAAAAGAAACAGTCGAAGAATCCTAATCTATATGAAAGTGTTGAGAAATTGAGCCGAGAACGAAATATGCATAAGGGAGATTTGGACCATAGCAGCTATCTGATAAGAGTACTTACTGGAAGGTACGGTATATTATGTTATTTTAACTGTTGAAAAAGTAACTTTTGAAGAACCGTGATTCAGCATCTAAAATGTTCCAAGCCTGCCAACAGTTGAGGACTGATTTTAATGTTTAGTAAAATCTATCAGTGATTTTAAACCGAGTCACAAAATTAGGTACTAACTCAGCCACGAATACTCCAACTCGGCAAAGTTTTAGTTTTGGAAGGGTTAAACGTCTTGGCTTAGTTCATTTTTTATTAAATACATTTTGCTGATCAATCAATTTACTTGAGTCGTGACTGATTAGTAATTTTGTGGTCAATGTAGTTTTTAGTGGAAAATAATGCTTTTTAATAGAAGCCGCTTTAAAAAGAACCCTTTATTTAATTCGACGCTTGTAGGTGACAAGAATCTCGGTGACTCGGCTGGAAACATCGTTGGATGTACCGAATCCAGAGGTCACAGGTTCAAAATTTTTGTTTCGTTGGTTGGTCGCGGTTCGAATTTTTGTTTTCATAGAAAATCTTTGAAATTCGGAACACGATGTGCCGTAGACCCATATATTTTTCTACAAAAAAAATGTTCTTTTCCAGGATATGCCACGTATGGCAGTGTCCGATCCTGGACAGATGTGCCGACGACATCCTCTACAGCTGGACCATCGGCCACAAGGACGGCGACATCGACAGTCAGATGAAACTTGGCAACGCACTGTTTTCTGTCTTCGTGCTCATCGACTTGGAAAGCGATAAAAGAGGTTGGTTTCTTATGCCTGAATAGGCATTAAAAATAATTCTTAAAGATTTTAGTACGGCACGAACTCATCAGCATCAACATTTTTCTAACCTAAGTTTCAGTACGCACCGATCGCGCGGTATTCGCAGGAGGAACTGTCAGACTTGTACTGACGAAACTCCACGGTATCTATCAAATCTCCTTACGCTCCGGGGTCACGGTAGCTCTTTAGTCCCGCCATTCTGATGCCTACAACATTTGACAAAATGCGGCGTGTACGGTGTGGATGAAATGTGCGAAGTTTTATAATGATTACACATAACGCATTGTAAACTGAAGACCTGTAGGTCTTTACACCTGCCTGCAGACTCCGTGTCTAATAAACTGCTGCTCCATCAGTCGGCACTTAAAATCAGCCCTCTCGATTGTTCGTGACAGGAGCTCATGGACGCTTCTGAAGGCGCTAAACTCGTGGATAATTTTACCATTTTTCTGACGAATTATGGGTAGGTACAAACAACGCCATCGCCACGATTTGTTTACCCCTCATTAAAGCACGCAGCTAAGATAGGCTTCTGTGTCAATTACGTAAATAAAAACAACAAAGATAAACCGAAAAAATATATTTAATTTTAAAAATAATATTTCGTTTTTCGTCCCCACTAGCTGTGCCCGCAACTTCGTTCGCGTGGATGTCGAAATTTAACAATGTATTTTTTGTTGCAAGCGCTTAATCCAGGCCACGTTTTTCATATAAACCGTGTATTTAGAATTTTCTTAGATTAATCAAAAATATTTGACGCTTGTATCCCAGGTTTATGTAGGACTATTTTCCTAATGCCCGCTCTCACTACACCACACCACACCACCTCACCCCACACTTCACCACACCACACCACACCACACCACCACACCCCACACTTCACCAC
Source organism: Agrotis ipsilon (assembly GCA_028554685.1). Lineage (NCBI taxonomy): Eukaryota > Metazoa > Arthropoda > Insecta > Lepidoptera > Noctuidae > Agrotis > Agrotis ipsilon. The sequence goes on from CM052971.1 coordinate 15,063,277, forward strand.
ACCACACCACACCACACCACACCACACCACTCCACACCACACCACTCCACACCACACCACACCACACCACACCACACCACACCACACCACACCACACCACACCACACCACACCACACCACACAACACCACACCACAAAACACCACACCACACCACACCACACCACACCACACGACACCACACCACACCACACGACACCACACCACACCACACCACACCACACCACACCACACCACACCACACCACACGACACGACACGACACGACACGACACGACACGACACGACACGACACGACACAAAACGACACGACACGACACGACACGACACGACACGACACGACACGACACGACACGACACGACACGACACGACACCACACCACACCACACCACACCACACCACACCACACCACACCACACCACACCACACCACACCACACCACACCACACCACACCACACCACACCACACCACACCACACCACACCACACCACACCACACCACACCACACCACACCACACCACACCACACCACACCACACCACACCACTCCACACCACACCACTCCACACCACACCACCTCACCGCACCCCACCCCACACCTCACCACACCACACCACACCACACCATTCCATTCTGTTCTACTCTATGATTCCTTTAAATATTGCTTTAATTAATTTATATTTTTAATATTATGTGAACCGATTACGATGAAACAAAATACATAATGTTACTTCAATTTAAACACGTCAATTTAAACACGTCTATTCCAGGTTTTCTTTTAACGCCATCTGCCGTGCGTTGTAGTTTTGCTATTCGAATTCGAAGTTAGATCGCGCGACTGACGTACGAAATCAAATTGTGAGCCTAAGTGCACCCGTAATTTTACTTCTAAAACACTTTAAATTCAAATATCTTTTGATAGACTGAACCGATTCCAATGAAACAAAAACTAAATTCCTCTCCAAGTTACGCTTAATCGTTGTGTATAAAAGTTATCTACATTAATTTCGTACAGTTTACGTGATACCTGGACAAATAAACATACAAACAGACAAACAGACATACAGACAAACAGACAAACAGACAAAAATTCTAAAAATGCTAGAAATGGGTTCTATTGGTTGTCCTTTAATACCCTGGCTATATTTTTTGAGTTTTTTTTTAATGTACAAAAATAACTTTTCTACAGTTTTATTATATGTATAGATGATAGCCATAATATATTGCCAATCGCAGAACATTTACAAGTTAAAAAAACAATAATAGCGAAACTTTATAGGCGTCATATCTCTGAAGCGCCGCTTGATAATTTAGTTTGACGCTGTATTACTTATCACAAGGGCCCTTATGTGGATATTTCTTCTTCTTCTCTTTCTTCTTTTGTTCCTTGGTGTCTTCATCTTCGCAAGTGTGAACCATTGCTGCGAAATTATAAGATTTGATAATATTTTTATTCTTAGTTCTACATTTTTGTCTGACCTGTCACCTTTTTTTGCAGCATTGCCCCCACACAGAAATTCCTACCAACATAGCGTTCTAGTTAAAAATGTACCAACGTACACAGTATAAAACAAAGTTTCCCCTGTCTGTCCCTATGTATGCTTAAATCTTTAAAACTGCGTAACGGATTTTGATGCAGTTGTTTAATAGATAGAGTGATTCAAGAGGAAGATTTATATGTAGGTACATAACATGGATAATATAGTAGAGATTAGGTACACCCGTGCGGAGCCGGGACGGGTCGCTAGTTAAATTTTCCATTTTCGAAGTAGTTATTTTGTGTAGTCTGAGCCTTTGCCTCTACATCAAGAATCTGGCAAAGGTTGACTGGTAAAATATATGTCCGCATCTGTAGTATTTTGTTCTTACAAAAGATAATTATACAAAATCTCACAATCGCGAGGATCCGGGACCAGCGAACTGTTCCGCTTCCAGCCCGTTATGGTGTTCATGTGACCAGGGAACTTATGCAGGAGTTCGTAGTTCCTGTCGACCGCCTCCTTCTTCACAACTCCTACGAGACCAAGCGCTATCCCGCCAGCGACAACTCCGTGGCCGGAGCGGAGGTACAAGGCAGCGAGGGGCCCGCATGCCAGACCGCCTGGCCAACAAAATTTCATTAAGCGAGGACTTACGAATTACCGTGGCTCTGGGACGTAACGGCCTATTGAAAGAGACCGTGGACAGTACGAGTCTGACAGTCCCTCCTGCTCTGCCCTGGGTTCGAGGACTCATTTGGTGATTTTAGCACGACAAAAAAACTTGCTCATGACGCGATTCGTGCAATTGGAAATTTCTACTAACTGAAACTGGAAATCGTCCTTGCTACTACGATATAATGATGCAATTGGACTGGCTTACGTCGTCGTGGCGAGCGTGTTTTGTTTTTCATCTACCTCTATCTAGAAGAATCTTACCAAGAAAATAATTGAGTGGATCATCGGCCCACCTAACGCGCAGGGCTAAGGTCGAGACTGCAGCGAACGTCGCCCCCATAAGGCCAAGGGGCACGACATGGCGGGCGTATCTGTTACCAAAAAAAACGTCAGAAAACTAAATATCATGAAAATATTGCCCAAAATTGTTAAAAATGACTTGATTCGACACAGCCCTGGCAGGGATGTAAATGTGTGTGTGTATTTTCCCGCTCATCAAATTTATGAAATTGGTTAGAACTAGAAGAATTTTGTCATTATTATAATCATCGTAACTTAGCCTAATTTTATCTCAGCATCCACATTCCGTGATCCCGGGACTGTCTTATCAGGTAATCGTGACTCTGGAACGTAAAGGGCTATCGAAGGCCACCGTGGATTTTAATGAGGAGGACTTATTTGATGATTTTATCATAATAAATAAAAGGGTCAACATTTCTGTTAGGGTTGAAGTCGGTACATCTGACAGGCATCCCTCCATTTTCACCTTGGGATTCTAGCTTGGGGAAAACTATCCTATTTGGACCCCATTAGTGGTCCCCTGCGGAGAACTGTGAGTCGTTAGTTTATAGTATAACTCTATCTACATAAGAACACTAGTTACCGCCTCAACATAGGCCCCACTCCCACGACATGAGAGTACATCAGAACGTCGTAGGTGCCCGCGACGAGACCAGCAACCACACCGTAGCGACTGGCAACCATCATCTAATGGAAAATCATATAGAAACGTTACATACATCAGGATTTACAATTTTCAACTTCGAATAGCTTTTTGAATCAAGTCTTGAAGTAATATCTTGGTAGAGTCACAATGATGCTAAAGGTAAAGCTAACAAGATAAAGTAACAAATGCTTTTGGAGAAAGTCTTAAAAGAGGCACCGCTGATTGAAACGTTGAGTAATAATTAAATATCTTGGTGCATATAATACGGAGGATAAGAAAAATGTTGGGTAGAAAGATTTAGCATGAATGTGGGTGACTTGAAGAAGGGTAGACCAAAATACGATGAATGAACTTTGTGACGGATGATAAAATATAGCTTATAAAGAAGTCCCTATTGAGATTTTTTTCTGATTTGAGGTGGTCTTCTTCTTGACTATAGTCTAGGTCAGAAGTGATAGAAGCAAATGTCTACGATGGAGTGAGCTTACTCCGAAGAAGCCTGTTTACTCTTTCTTGCTTTGCAAAGATTCGGGATGTATGCGTTCGGAAACACAGACGCAAGCAGATGACGAGCAACAGAGAATAAAAGGAATAAAAAGAAATTCTACAAATAACAAATTGGGATGAGGGCAAGAGAATGATGATCATGCTGACAAAGTGTTTCACATATACATACTAATATTCCACAACTATCACACAACGCCATCTAGTCTCAAGCTAAGTAGAGCTTGTGTTATGGGTACTAGACAACTGATAAACATACTTATATATTTCTAAATACAAACATTTTATAAATAAATTACACCCAGACACAGAACAAATGATCGTGCTCATCACACAAACATTAATCCTGGGTGGGAATCGAACCCACAAACTCCGGCATAACAGTCAGGGTCACAAACCACTAGACCAACAGGCCAGTCATACCTTCTTATCTATGTCGCAACCATCAGGACTGTCATAATATCTGGCATAATTCCTCGGATCACAAGGTGGTTGACATTGTTTCTCGTCTCCCTTTTTGGACATGACCGTTAAAAAGTACAAAAACAGCTAATATTTCGAAAGGTGATGTGACAGCCGTAGGTTTAATGTCAGACTTCTATATTTGTCAAAGTCCCGTTTGGCATAATTTGTTATCCAGTTATCGTAAAAAAGTTCGTACTGACTTAGAAACGAGGTTTTATTCGCAGATTCATTAAAGCTTTATATTTCTAACGGCGCTCCCTCACCGAGAACATTCGCGTGTAATGTAACATTATAGATTCGACTTTGAGCATTACATTACCGTACTACCCCCCTTACTGGCGAGCATTCGCGTACATTTCGTATAGATTTGATACAACGTGCGCATTGTGATGCTCGATTGTTCTCCCTCGCCAATGAAATGCTCGAATCTGTAACGTTACTTTATAGGTGGAAGCTCGGGGTGAGGGAGTTCCAAAGTCTGTTGAAAGACAAAACTTAACTATTATAACTAAACCAGCTAAATGGTCGACACAGCTTATATTGCGTAGTTTCAGGCAACCGCTAAGTCGTATCTTTTTGACTCAGTGCGCCCAGTTTAGGGAAGACCCATCTGTTCCATATAGTCTACAGGGTAGTAGACGAATTTTGTGGAACCCTAAAAAGTAGAAATAGGTCTAGTTCTTTAAGTTATTCATTGTCTCTGTGAATCTGGGGGTGCCCCAAGATTCAATGTAGTGCCCCCGCCAAGACGAGTTTTCGTTTATCAAAATATGCCGACGAATATGCAAACATCTCATACCAAAATCATTCCTTGGGGTTTTCAATAGTCTGATAAATTATGATATTAATTTTCCAGGTGTTGAAAGTTTAAGGCCGCTGTCTTATTTACTGGATGTGGTGCGACCTCCTACAGGAAGGGGCTCCACTCTCGAGGTCCACTCGACTCCTTTTGGCTGTGAGGTAAACTATTTTTTTTCTTCTTTGCTCTGATACTTTTTCTCCGGCACACAAACGGGACACAGTAAAAAGTTTGGCGCTAGATTCTAACAGGATGATGGTCGAAAGTCAGGCAGCCCTGGAGAGGCCTACCACCGTCATTGGATCACTCAGCCATCACCACAGGTTACAAGAAGCCTATGGTGCCGTTGCCCTGGGTGGACCGCTTGGATCCCAACATCATCAGCCCATATTCTCTATGTTGGGACTCAGACCTCCTCTCTGTGAGAGATAGTGGGCCTGTGGGCATGTCACATGTGTTCGAATGTTTGGTTCTAGGACATGTCGTGTTCCACTCGATGTTTGCCTACACCGTTTTGAGAGCAGTGGTGATGAAATAAACTACATGAAATAATGCGCCTGCCTGGGTTTAAACTTACGACCTCTAACCATCCCAAATGTATATACAATGGTGTTAAATGATTACAGGTATTCCTAAATGCAGTGACTCGTGGGTCTGTATGTGGCGTGGTGGGGAAGAGGCCGTCCTTACTCCTGACTGACGCGGCTACTGCTCTTGGCTCTGAAGGTGGACCTGTCTTCACTGAAGGACCTACGTAAGTAGTTTCCCTTCTTCTAATTCGTAGCGATAATCTAAATTGAATCAGTCCAGAACTGGGCCACGCGTTAAGCGCTTCCAGAAGCGTCCATCAGCTCCGATGTTAAGTGACTCGTCGTTTGTGGAGCAGAAACCTGAGGGTCGTCAGATTTTTTTCTTTGGCTTAATGTCTATTTGAATTTGAAAACACATTTTACACAGTCTTCTGTTTTTTAAAAGTTGCCCTACACTAGGAATTTCTCATGAGTCGTGGATGTGTTTATAAACATTTAAACTCACGTTAATACGAACCGAGTACTGTAACTCATACATATATAAGTTCCATGAGAAAAGAAACCCGCGAGACGCAGCGCAACAGTCAGGCCCTTCGTACACTAGGCGACTCAAGTCTCCGATACGTTACGACTTCGGTATCCAAGCGACTATCGGAATACAAATCCATAAAGGTTCGAACACAGGCACGCATATTTTAATATCCAATGAGGATATCAAAATCGTAAAGTATCGGATACTTGCGTCGCCTAGTGTACGAGTTGGCTCAAACGTTCAGCCACTAGATACGCCATCTTCACACATCTCTTAAGGGGTTGATATGTCTTTATGACCTTAAACACTGTTTTAAGCTTTCACAGTTTGTCTTTAAAAAAAGTCATTTACGGGATATCTTCCGTAATTTATCAGTCAGCCCGCGATCATGGCGCTTGCAACAGCGTCGACATATCGGGAAATCAAACAAATATATATAATCTCGGAAGATATCCCGTAAGTGACATTTTGAATCTTATGACCTTTCCAGCAAGGAGCTGATCGGCACGGTGGTGTGTGCGGTGTCGTGGTGCCGCGGCGAGTGGGTGGGGCTGACGCTGGTGGCGCCGCTCACGTCGGTGCTGGCCGCCAAGCTGAGGGTGGCGCCACAACAGCCTTCACGACCCATACATAAGCATCCCTTACATGATGTGCTGAGTAAGTGCCTTTCATTATACAGTGTCTTTTATACTTTCTTTAACGATAGGTTCGCGTTTATCCACTATATCGCCTGATGGTAAGCGAAGATGTAGTGTGTTTGCCATCAAAAACTCCTAAGATTCTCGAGGTCGCGAGACTGTCTCAGCAGTTCTGCAGGGCCTTGGAAAGTAAAGGGAAATCGAAGGAACACGGTAGATTTTAGTCAGGATGAGTCCGAAAGTTCTTTCCACTTCACCTAGGGCAGGAGGACTCATTAACATTTAAGAATTTTACCGCCTAAATAAAAAAACCCGGTTCTTGAGGTTATGCACGGTGGGTAATGGCTCAGTGCTCACTGTCCGAATCAGGACCAAATACAGGTCAGGTATTCCACGTGAGCCTCAGTGATCTGTCAGCGACGGGGCCTCATACAGGGCCAAACGCTTGTCGGGGTTGTGAAACTGGCCTGTTGGTCTAGTGGTTAGTGACCCTGACTGCTATGCCGGGGGTCGTGGGTTCGATTCCCACCCAGGACAAATGTTTGTGTGATGAGCACGATCATTTGTTCTGTGTCTGGGTGTAATTTATCTATAATATGTATGTATTTAGAAATATATAAGTATGTTTATCAGTTGTCTAGTACCCATAACACAAGCTCTGCTTAGCTTGGGACTAGATGGCGTTGTGTGATAGTTGTGGAATATTATTATAAACTGTCTATGCAAGATACCGCGGCCATAGAGGATAGGGCTTGTACGCGCTGTCCGGATGGACTTATGGCCTGCTATGATGATGAAACTTTTAAACCTCGACTTTGAACAGACTTTTTCCCTCTGTTTGCTATCATGGAACTTAGTAGACCAGCTGCTTAAACTTTTTATTTTCATATTTCAGGTCAGATAGACGAGTGCACAGTGCTGGTGCGATGTGGCCACGCGTGGGGCGCGGGAGTATGGCTAGGGGGCGGGTACGTCGTCACGTGCGCACACGTCGTCAAATCTGTGAGCTATGATTCAAGCAGGGAGGTTTCCTAAGTGAAAGTTCCTTTTTAATTTTATTATAACTTCACTACTGTAAGACCCAAATTATATCCAAGTCGCACGTCAGTGCATTAGCCTTTACTTAAGTTGATGTTCGTTCTTGATGCCCTCAGCAGGGATACATGCTTTGGAAGATTAAACCTTAAGGTATTACGAGTTTCTGACGGGCCCCCCTAAGAGAGCCAACGCCCTCCGGGGTCGCGTGTCTGTCTCATAAGGTAAGGCAAGCTAGGCTATTGAAGGAACACCGTGGACATTAGTTAGTACAAGTCTGACAGTCCCTCTCGTCTACACAACACATCAAAGCATATTATTTTTCCAGTACCTACTTCTAAAACACATTATTTTTCCAGTACCAAACACACAAGTTATCAGTATACTGCCGGGGTGTGAGCGAGACAGCAATAGTGCGATACAAGACGCCAGACAAGAAGGCATATGACTTAGCTCTCCTGTTCACCAACCCTGAAAGAATGAGTCATATGAAACCAGCTGTACTGTCTAATATACCTGCTGAAAAAGGTAGGGGTTTTTGCAATCTTAATCCCTTGATTTTTTTTTCAGAAACCTCTTGACATCATTATTGTTGGCTGTATAGCGTTTAGTTAGACCCTTGCTTGTGTTTAATTTTTTAAAATGACTGCTTTCTCTTTCGCACACCTATGTCTATCTCTCTCTTGCTCTGTACTCGCGACGGCTCACAACTACTGCTGTATATTTAATTAATTAAACTCTGCTAAACCAAGTATTTATTATTTTACTGGCCATATCCCATCAATTATAATGCACACAATAAAAACTTTTACATAAAATTTTAAAATAAATATTTGTATTTTACTTTTTGGTAATTTTTTTGCGGGGTCTCACTAACCCACCATACGCGCGAGCGTTTTTTCTGAGTTGGAACAAAAAGGTAAATTGAAGTTACACGTCGCCGCGCTTTTAAAGCGCTCACTCGTGAACAGGTACATGGGAATGCATTTGTTCTATTTCGGAGCTTTTTAACGCCCAAAACAAGCGCTCGTGCGAATGAAGTCTAACAGGAAATACGATATTTTTGCGATAATCGAATTTAATTTTCGTATAAAAGTTCATTATCTTGAAAATTAAAGGCATTTCCCTTACTATAGGAAATGTGTCTCTTTTCGTTTAGTAAATAAAGTTAGCGTCGCGTCTTTGTAAGTCACCCTTATTGTGGCCCTAACATTAGAAATGATTATTATTATTATTTTTACTTTATTTTTCTTTCACTTTGTCGCCTACTGAAATCGCAAAAGAAAATATTCAACATTCCCACTAGTTTTTTTTCGCTTCTGATTTTTTAACGTATTCGTAAAATTTTATAATTCTAGTAAATATGCAAAGTGCACATTTTGACAAAAAATTACGTTCCAGGCGAATCAGTTCTCGCAGCGGGCTTCCCTTATTACAACGAGTATGACTTGACTAACTTAATACCAACGATCACTTCGGGCCACGTGAACACAGTATCGCCCTCTATGATACAGACTTCTTGCTGCGTGCAGTCAGGCTTCAGCGGTGGACCTATATTCAGGGTTACCAGGTACAATTTAATATTGTTAGATTTGCACAACGGCTTGTTTCACCCACCCTCTCTTTGTACCTATTTCCCCTACAAATGTATTCCTGTCATCATAAGCAGTGCAAAATAAAATTGCTAAAAAAAAATATCATGCTAAATATAGGCTTCTCCCAAGGCATGCCACTGGGCCCTGTTCTCAGCAGTGCAAGAGTCATCGCCACGTCAGCGCTTTGGCTACGATTTGCTTTTAGTGGATCATCAACTTTGTTTCTTAGAGCATAAATTTAGTAGTGTAGTTGTTTTAGTGTAGTTGTCGCGGCGCTTATATAGACAATAGTAAAACTCTCTTCATCCAGTCTCAGCGGCTGCGTCTCGCAGGTCGACATTTACTGATCAAAAGCTATACTTACGCATTACCTTCCAGCCCCAAGAACCGTGTGGAAGTCCTGGGCATCATCGCCATCAACGTGACGTCAGACGGCGGCGCGTGCTTCCCGTACGTCAACATGGCCGTGCCTGTCACTGTATTCAGCGACGCACTCGCCAACTACATACTTGATAAAGGTGAGACCGCACAATGTGATTCCATCTGCCCTTTTTCATCATTGAGTTTCATCGAGCGACCACTCACCTAAAGGAACCTCCCTTCTCTATCTAAAATGCTGCGTTTCATTTCGCTTACTTGCTTGATGGGGAAGGCCGGTCAAACCTAATTGTAGATGGCGCCACCATAGCTTAGTCCTAATCCGACCAATGACGTAGTACTATTTTGAAGTACCTTTAAGATTTGAACCAATGACGATGCTTGGAACAAGCTATATTAGTGCCATTTATAGTTCCCCAGTTGCCAACCCCATTGAACAAAAATGTTAAGAGCGTTGTTTCCAAATAGTTGGCAACGTCGCAAATAGCTGTCAAATATTTATTAATTTTAATTAATTTAGCAATTTTACTGAATGGAAATAAGATATATATGGCAATGTAGTGCACTAAAAAAATTAGATTTATGGAATGCAATAATTAATATCATAACACCGAATATACAATTTTAAATGTATTTAGGAACTTACCAAATTATTATTTTTACACCTGAAACGGTTACAACATCAAATTGAGTGTTTTAATTGCATTCCATAATCAATATTTTAGTGCACTATACAGCCATATTCCGTATTTCCATACTTTAAAATTGCCAAATTAATATAAACTTGTAAATATTTGACAGCTATTTGCAACGTTGCCAACCATTCGGAAACGCTCTTAACAAAACTATATCTTTCAATTCCAGACGAAACCAAGCTGGCGATGATTGAGAACAACAAGGAGATGATTCAGTCACAGTGGCAACTGATGCCCTACCGATCAAAAATTTGATCCTAGCAACTTAGCATTTATTTAGGTCAACATAGAGTTCCTAATTCGGTGTAGGAGAAATCTGAATATTTATTTTTATACTTTGTAAATTGGTATCTATACCTAATACTAATATTACCTTATCCTACTATATCCTACTAATATTATAAACGTGAAAGTTTGTATGTATGGGTGTTTGTTACTCTTTCACGCAAAAACTAATTAATTTCCTCCAAAATTATTAATTAATTAATAATTTTGGAGTTGTACAATATTATAAACGTGAAAGTTTGTGTGTGGGTGTTTGTTACTCTTTCACGCAAAAACTAATTAATTTCCTCCAAAATTATTAATTAATTAATAATTTTGGAGTTGTAGCGGGTGAAGCCGCTGGCAACAGCTAGTAATATTATAAACGTGAAAGTTTGTATGTGTGGATGGATGTTTGTGACTCTTTTACGCAAAAACTACTGAATGGATTTGGATGAAATTTGGTACACAGATAGTTTATAACCTGGATTAACACATAGGATAGTTTGCAGAGCAGTGGTGGCCCAGTGGTATCGGCCCCGACTTACGAGTTATAGGTCGCGGGTTCGAACCCAGCCTGGCGCATTACTTTGTGTAATTTATTTCATCACCACTGCTCTCAAAACGGTGAAGGAAAACATCGTGAGGAAACCGGCATGTCCTAGAACCATCAAATTCGAAGTCATGTGACATCTGCCAAACCGCACTGGGCCCGCGTGGTGGATTATGGCCCACTCCCTCTCACAAGAGAGGAGGCCTGTGTCCCAGCAGTGGGAACGTTATAGGCTGATGATGATGATGATGATAGTTTGTATCCCGATTTTATGTTTCCGTGGGATAATTTTCGAGTTGTAGCGGGTGAAATCGCTCGCAGCAGCTAGTAATAAATATCTAGTCTTAATAAGCGATCGTTTTGGTATTTTCGGTTTTGTAAGGCCTAAATTCCTCATTAGATCGCTTTGATTAGGACATAGGGTAAGCATTTTTGCCTGTCTAAGTTACTTTTCAATTTTTTTTTTTTTTTTTTGTTGACTTGTTTACCATAAATTTGACAAAGAGGACAGATAATTTTATTAAAATTATGATGAATTGCTCAATTATAGAGAATATTTTTTTACACACAGATAAACTTATTAATAGTTAATTAATTACTTTTAAGTATATTTTTAATTATCATCTAAATGAAATATCTAATAATTAAGGCTGATGGATTATTGGTCACGTGTTTGGACCCAAATGTTGTTGATATTATTTATTTTATAAAATGTTAATATTTGTAATAAGTTAATAGGCACTAAAAATAAAATAAAATGGTAGAGATATGTTGTCACAAACTTTTACCGTAATATACCTTGATCGGTACCAATACCTAAGGTACACACCAAGACACGACGCGACGCGACGATGATACTGGAAAGTATCTTTACGTCTATTATGTAAAGTTTGATTTTGAGTCGCTCTATTGAAAAGTGCGCGCGTGTTGGTGTGAATTGATCCTAAGACTTTAATTTCTCGCTGTATACACCGTAAGGAAGCTTATCCATAACGTTACTCTAATAATTAAAATACGGCGAAGAAAAAGCTAGGCAGGTGATACTGATTTAAAATTCTTTCTGAATAAACTAGAGTAACACTTATCGAAAATCAGGAATCCTGCCGGGGTCGCGGAAATAAGTAAAGGTCACCGTGACCCTGGAACCGGTACCGGTACCTTTCTCGAGAGCCCTGACCCTGGCCTGGGCTACTATTTCTAAAACATTTTTTTATTGTGTGAAAAATATTTGAAAATGTAACAAATATTTGTGATAGGTAAATTAAGAAAAGTGATAATAATTACTATAAATTTAATTTTTCGAATAGTTTCCTGTTCGTATCTGGTATACCAGAATCAGCTGAACAACTCGGTGGCGGGTCGCGACCACAATGCTCTTCACATTTTTTCTTTGTATTAAATCTATTTCGGGTGCCGCCACATCCGCTCCATACATATGTTTGGCACTCGTTCGTGTAAGGATTGAAGCCATACCTGGAAAATCAGTGGGTGTACTATGTTAATCAGTAGGTGTATTTTGTATAATCATTGGGTGTATGTACAATCAGTGGGTGTATTTTGTGAAATCAGTGGGTGTATCATGTACAATCAATGGGTGTATTTTATAAAAACAATGGATGTATTTTGTAAAATCAGTGCGGGTATTTTGTAAAAACCGTGGGTGTATTCTGTAAATCAGTGGGTGTATTTTGAAAAATCAGTGAAACACTAGTTTTTCTTTTTAAATAGCCCTTTATACTTACCTAGTTATGGTAGATGTACACGTCCCTTTAACTGGCGGTAGATAGCAGATGGTAGGCTTTCCGATATTTTTGGGGACATATGCCCAGGGCGGTATAGGTTGGCCTGGATTACCCTCGTTTAGATCTGTTTTAGATAGAAAATGTGGGTATAACATTAACACGAATACACACTCACAGGACACTCGCGAATACACACACATTTACACACATGACACCTACTCACAAACTTTAAAGAATGTCGACAGGTTTTTAACTAGGTACAGTCACGAGCAATAACATGTATACACTTAACAAAATTCAAACGCGATTTTCTCATGAAATACTGGTTTCTACTTTGATATAACACCTGTTTTGTAATAGCATAGCTTCCAAAATAGGAGGTTTATGAAAACGCAAAAGGCAAATCGTTAATATTAGGATTAAATCGCTTTTAAAGTCTGCTGATTGTATACATGTTATTGCTCGTGACTGTACTTTCTGTTTTGTAGTATTAATGTAACCACACTGCCTCGTTCAACAATGGTAATTGTAACTCCTAATTTGAATAGTACACATTTTTGCAAATGTTTGAAGAGAGCGCCCACACAAGACAACACAAGTCTCCGATACCTTACGACTTTGGTATCCGGGCGACTATCACAATACAAATCCTTAGAGGTTCATACACAGGCACGCGTCAACAGATACCAAAGTCGTAAGGTATCGGAGTCTTGCGTTGCCTTGTGTACGAAGGGGCTAAATATGCTTGCAACTATTACCTAACCATCCGGGTAAATTAGGCCAGCCGCTAGCTGGCCCGCGATCATCATCCCATGCAGATCCATTTGAGCCCGATCCCTGCGTCCCAGACCATTCAGCATTCTTGTTCTTCTTATTTTCTTGTTTCCAATTCTCATACCATGTTTTCCATTCTTGACGAGTTTTCTCAGAAGGTTCCCAACCATCCAACGCTGTCTTTAAATTTCGATCCAAGGGGTTCTTAAGACCGGTCAAGTTTGTGACAAGGGGATCATCTAACGCGAAAGGTGAGTCGGGCCCATCTGTATCGTTTTTATCGAGAGTTTCATTTGTTTCCATAGCACCCTTTCCGCCGCCACCACCTCCAAAGCATGCCAATACACTATTTGGCATAAGGCATACAAAGACAACAGACAATATGCTGACTTTTACTATGAACCAAAAGCGAAGGTTTTGATTTGTCTCATTTACAATAACTCCGGGAGAAATCTTCATAGCAATTCTAGACAAACCCACAGTTCTATAACTACTAGCCTACAATTTGCTTTCCGTGCAACCAAAACATACAAAAAAAAAAAAAAATTACTCTATATAAGTACAATTTGCCTGTTTTGATAAGGCAAACTAAAATCCAATTATTTTTTAATTTGTATCCATAAATGAACACGTTGCTTAATTACTATGATTTTTTTTAGGACTGAATTCTTTTATCAGACGTAAGATTTCGCCTTTAGTATTGTCTTTCATAGTCCATTTTACCAGACTACGGCGAAGCCAGGAAGGGATTTCTCCAACCTGTCACAATGATATTTATTTATTGAACTTTATGCACAAGACAGTACAAAGGCGGAATTAATGCCTTGGGCACTCTCTCCCAGTCTACCTTATATTTGACTTTGGATGATCGAGCTTGGGGACAAGCTACCCTTCCTCGCATGGGAAGGCATCTACAAAGTTACCATACCATTGTTTACCAGCTTTCAGCATCCTCGGTCACGGCACTGAAAAATTAATCAGGAGTATCCTAGCTTTTACACTGGTTGATTTTGGAGTACCCCTGTGAACGTGGACCCCGTTTTACCCTTTTAGTACGGAACCCTAAAAAAACCACAGTTCTAGAGATAAGCGCGTTGAATCAAACAATAAAACAATTTCGTTTTTCGCAATTTAAAACAAGTTTTTTTCTATTGTATTAAACATACATTATATAATCTATATATATATGGCACAGATACATAATAGGCACGACACTAGAGATTCGGAAATCCTAGATAACTGATATCATTGAACAGGATTACCTACCCTAAACTTTTCGTTATATTATGCAAATCCAAAAAACGACAAATTCATACCCAAGAATGGCACAACCGTCATCTACGGTAGACTTTCAACAACGGTAGAATAGAAACATTTATTTTGTACATTTTAAACATGACATGCTTATGTCTATTCCTCCGTCAACAAAACCGTAACGCTACGGTGTGTCATGCTAGGTGCTTAGGATCTTGGTCGCTACCGTGACCCCGGAACGTGAAGGGCTATTGAAGGACACCGTGGGTTTTATTCAGTACAAGTCTGACAGTCTGCCCTGCCCTGGGTGTGAGGACTCATTTGATGATTAAACTACATAACCCTTAATTTGGCAAGACCAAAAAAGTTGAAGTAGAAAGTTGGCGTTAATATATTGCGTTAATATGCATTCAAACTTTACGGGAAAAATAATAAAAAAAATATTACATGAAGGGTTTCCTGAAAACAGAACGTAAAGTATACTTAACAAAATCCTATGGCTAAAGAATTAAAATGTATATGATTTTATATAATATGTATATAAAAAATGTTTACATGCAGATATTTTTATGTAGTAAACAATTTTCAATTAGTTAACACCATAAGTAACCATTAGTTTTGGCACAAATTTTATCAAACAGATTGTCAGAACTGAAATCGATGAAATAATTGAATTCTTTCTTTCTATCGGGACCCTAGAGCTTTCGCACTTTTCTGGATCTACTTCCGCACAATGAAGGAAACTTCTATGAGACCATTTAAACTTGATTACACTTGATTAACTTGATTCGTTTTGGGTACAGGGGTTATCTGGATCAGGTGTAGTGAAGTGAAGTGGAGACAGACCACAGCCTTTCTGTCTCCGACGATTTGCTAGTAGCTGTAGTACATGTTGGTAGTGGCACTAGTGGCGCAAAAGCCAAGATGTGTGTAAATTGTAGAGGGGAATCAATTACCTGACTGTGAATGCATCATTTCATTTGAAAAAGTGCTGAAACCGCTATTTCAATAAGTCTCACCATGCAGATTTGTTGAGTATACTTTACATAACAAGATTACTCACCATCGAATTTTGTTGAGTATACTTAACAATCAAATTCACTGACTCCTCGTGTTCATATCCAGGTGAAGAATGGATTTCTAATATTTTTAACGTATTGATTACACAATAAATAAATATAAATAAGCATAATATGTATCAAAATTAGACCAAAACCCAACAAAAATAAATATTTACAGGTATGGCTCACAGGTGACATTGTCTCATTGTCCTTTCTGGTTCGCTACTGTCAAGGAAAATATTGACAGGTCGGTAGAAACTTTTTCCTACTAAAATTAACTATGATTGAAATATTACTAGCCCATAAAATTTGAAATCACGGAAGAAAATTTGACATCTAGATTTTTTCAAATGTTATGTTAAGTATACTTTACTCTGCCAAATTAAGGGATAAAAAAGGTGTGTAGGACTTTAAGTCGGGAGAATGGGACGGCAAAGTTATTCAAGGTGGGATCGCTCAGGTTGCTTAACCTGTACATCTTTAGCCTTCTTTTTAGACAACTTGGGATAACTTAAATCCTGCAGCCTCAATCTTCTTCCTCTTCATTTGGCTCCTTCTTCTCTTCGACAACTTCTACAACCTGGAGACAGAGTTGAAAGATTAAAAAAACCTAGTTATTTTTAGCAATGGCTAATCTCTGACTGAGAGCAGTTGGTTGTGGCCCAGTTGTAACAGCGACGACTTATGCCAGTGCTATTGAAAGATCAAAAAAAATACTCTTTTAGGGTTGGTTCCATTGTAAAAGTTCTTCATAACCATTAGTACTTTCAGCCCATGAATGTTTTTAATGTTTTAGAAATAATCTTGTAGATATAATGCTATGGAGTGTAATCAAAAATACGACACATGCGAGCAGGATCGTAATAGCTCGTTTGGTAAAAGCCCAGAAAAGGATTGAAAAGTCGCACGATCAATTCCAGCTCGCAATTGAAATGGTTGTTACCACAAAAAAAAGTTTTGTACAATTCGCGATTCAGGCTTCAACGTATATACATAAATAAAACATTTTGACATCAAGAAAACATTTTTCATACCTTTTCAACTGATTCCTTCGGCGGCTCCACTACCTGCTAAAATAAAAATATGTCTATTATATCTTGTACAAATTGATTTCTAGCGACAAGTGGTATCGACCCCGAATTACGAGTACGATTACCGATTATCGATTACGATTATGGATTCTCCCCAACCAGGCGCATTACTTTGTGTAATTTATTTCATCATCACTGCTGCTTTCTTCTAACCAGTCTTACCATGGTATTACCCAGTTACTGGGTTGTGGAGGTCCGACAGGCAGTCCATGTAAAAATACTGATATCCAGCTGCATCTGGTTTGACTAGAAGCCGACCCTAATATAATTGGTAAAAGACTAGGCAGATTATGATAAATCTGCTTTCTAGAATCAAAAATTCAGCTCCACTGGACCCGCGTGGTGGTTGTTTGTTCAACGCTGTCCCACACTATTAATTTCTCCTGGGTAGTGGGTGTGTTTTCAAACATAGAAACACATATAGGTACAAAATACATGGACTTGGAAAAACTACTTGAAGGTTATAGAAATATTTGTTCCGTGCGGAGATCGAACCCGCGAGACGTTGCGCAGCTGTCAATCGCACAGGCACTGCGCCAAGTATGACGTTAAGTCTGTTGTGATAGAGCATTAGGCAGTGGTCCGACCGGCACCGGCGGCGAGAAAACGAGTAACTGTCGGCGATTTTCTCTCTCAAGAAACGCACAATGAATGTTCCGTGTAAACGAAAGAGATGTATATAATATAAATAGTTGCTCTCTGGCTGTTCACACTGCCGTTTATAAGTTTTACTCAGCGACTCGTTCAGCGATGCTCGCTCGGCTCGCTTGATCATCTTTTACAGGAGACTGAGCGACCGCGTGCGAGTGACGCCAGTAATCGCTGAACTGCTGGTATCCGAAACTGGCGTCGCCTTGCGTACGAAGGGCCTAATTCTTTTTGAGTTTCTAGTTGTACTCGTTACTCGTGTTGCGGTGGGACATAGGACTCATTTGATGATTTTACCACGTAAAAAAATCATCGTCGGCGGTCGGACCACTGCCTTACGAGTCGTATCACTGCCCTCTCAGAGCTGTGTCCCGACGAAAACAGCCAGGAACTTTTATTCAGATTATAAACGTTGTTCTTACTACAACTTCCTCTTCAACCACGCTCTCTTCATCTTCGTAGCCGTCTCCGTAGCCCACTGGGAACAGAGCCAGGCAATCCCTCTCGCCACTAGCGGTGTCAGAGCTGATGTATATGGGGTTCAGTCCCGCCAGTTGGAGGAGAGCCAAGCTTCTCTTGCGGGACACCATGACCGCCAGACGATCGAAACTAGAAACAATATTATGACTTGTACATGTAGCACGATTAGCTCTTTTCTTTCAAGAACAGACAAAGATTTTACGTATTTTCGAACTACTTAAAAATAAAATAAAACTAATGATTCCTACAAGCAAGAAATGTGTTCTTACGGCTTTTTTTAATATTCAATATGATAAAAATTACTAAATAAAATAATAATAACAAAAAATATAAAAAAAATAATAATAATAGCATGGAGCTTTGTGACCATAGCACCTTTTATCATGTGCATCCCCATAGAGTTTGGATTAATATTTTTTTGAAACATTATAATCCAGCAGGAATCGCGGGACAGTCTAAACACGTAACCGTGTCCCTGGTACGTAAAAGACTATTGACTTTGAGACTTTTATTAACTACGACCATGGTGTGACACCGTGGTCTGAAAGTCCCTTTCTCCACAGGAGGACACCTTTGATGATTTTATCACGTAAAAGAAATATTCCTTATATTTTATAGCTTGGTATAACAAAAAAATCTATAGTACAGGGAAATTTGAAAACTTTAAAAACCACGGTTTTGGTTAAACATTCAGGGGTCTGAAAGTATATTATGGTTATATATAACAATAGGTACTAGTGTTGCGCGTGCGACCCGACTCTTCTGTATATTTTGCGTCGCGACGCTTCATACATTTTGTATGAAAGGGATGCTGTATCTCTACAGCATCCTTTTCATACAAAATACCTTACCAAATTTCTCCGCCCCGTTTGCGTCTTACGTATTTCCTGTGTGGCCAGCGCCTAACCAATATATTGTGCTTACTTACTATCTTCTGGGTCGTACAATCTTGTCATATTGTTTGATGGTGTAAGCTACGTGTTCAGCCTTATACGGGTCGTCACCCACGAATATACCAACCTGCAATACAAAGTTTCCTTTAAAACTGCTCCATACTACGTTTTTTTTTTTATTACGGAAGTAAGGAAAATTTGCTTTGCTCTCCACGAAGAATTTCTCCTGTATCGTGGCAACGTGTTGTGGGTTTTATGCCGCACGGAACAAATATTCGTATGATCTGCAAGTATTTGTTCCGGGTCTGCGTGTTTGTGGTGACACGTGAATTTATGTTTGTAAACGCACCCACGATACAATAGCAATTCCTAGTGTGGGGCAACGATTTCAGTAAAAAAAAATACAACTGGAATAATGTAGCTTGTTACGAGAAAAAAGGAAAACGTAGGTAATTGGATCATTCGTTCCAGAGATTGAACCCCTACATAAAAACTATTTATTTACTTCTTTAAAATTAGTATTACGTAGATAGATACAATCAGCACCACTGTGTAATTACCTTCCTTTGTAGGTTAACCACCTTGTGGGCTACCCCCCTTGACAGTTAGACTTGCCATTTACTCCCTTGTGGGTTATCCCCTCTTAGTAACCACACCACGATGTGATTACATCCCTTGTGTATTAACACTCTTGTAGGTTACCACCCTTGTGGATTACTCCCTTGTGAGTTACCTCCTTGTGGATTATACCCCTTGTAGGTACCCCCTTTTGGGTAACCACATCGTGACACTGAATTAACGTATGCAAAAACTCACATTCAAGATCTCAGAAGCATAGTTGTTGATAACTTCTTGTACGTCATGTCGCTTGTCTATGGGGAACATGACGAGCACATGCGGCGGTAAGAACTCTGTCTCTATTTTTTCACAAAACTCCTTCACTTGCTACAAGAAGAGAAATGGTTTTTTGATAATGTACGAGTAGGTATTTTTTTTTGTAATAGTATTCCACAACTATCACACAACGCCATTTAGTCCCAAGCTAAGTAGAGCTTAATATGTTATGGGTACTTTTTTTTTAGCGTGGTAAAATCATCAAATGAATCCTCCAAACCCGGGCAGGGCTGTACTGAACTTGTACTGACTAAAATCCACGGTGTCCTTCAATAGCCCTTTATGTTCCGGGGTCACGGTGATAGAAATAAGTCCCGCGACCCCGGTATGTTATGGGTACTAGGTAACTGATAAACATACTTATATATTTCTAAGTACATAAATATTATAAATAAATTACACCCAGACACAGAACAAATGATCGTGCTCATCACACAAACATTTGTCCTGGGTGGGAATCGAACCCACGACCTCCAGCATAGCAGTCAGGGTTACTAACCTCTAGAACAATAGGCCAGTCCGGCCTGTCATTTGATTAAGTGGAGTGTCCATTTGGTCAATAGAAAGCATCTATTTTTAAATAACTTCTACCAGAGAATAGTATATACACTTCTACTTTTAAATGTATACCGCCGTTCTAATATTTAAAAAACCATATCTACAGTGATCTCAGAATAATAATCAAAAAATCTCTCAAGTGCTCAGTGCAGAGAGTAACCGAAGTCTTACGAGTTGTAGGTAGCGTCTGGCCAACGAAAGCTGACCACAAATTATACCTATTTTGATTTTGAGATGCCTTGCATAAACGTTTACCTTCGGGAAGAAGAAAGCGAGTCCATTAGCCTTGCTGATCTCGTTGGCTGGCGAGTATAACCCGGGCACAAACAACCCCCCAGCAGGGATGAAGGGTTCTCCTTCAATCTCCACGTCTGAATCAAACACTTCTTCTTTCTCAGCTTCCGGCGCCACTTCTTCAGGTGGTATTTCTGTAACCTGTGATTCATCACTGTAAGGTTGGTACTAGTAACGGCAAAAATACTCTATTACTTGAGCTATAGAACAGAATATTCCACGTTACGATGAATTTTATTGGAATCAAAATTATAAGTAGCAGTAGGTATTTATAATTGATTAAGAACAATGATAGCAACATTGTTATTAGCAACGTTGTCAAAGTAGCGAATTTAGACCCTTTTTTTTTACGTGGTAAAATCATCAGATGAGGCCTCCCACCCCGGGCAGTGCGGGAGGGACTGTCAGACTTGTACTGACTTAAATCCACGGTGTCCTTCAATAGCCCTTTATGTCCCGGGGTCACGGTGATGGTATAAGACCCGCGACCCCGGAGCGAATTTAGACCTGCTGGGCGTTGATCGATCAAACCAACCACACTATTCCCAAACCACTCCTGAAAGCCAGAATCAACAGTGGCAACCACCAGAAATGCGCCGAGACAATGAAGCTCGACGTGTCCCGAAGAATGAATCTACCTGTCTTGGATCATGCAAAGAAATTAATCAGAAAAGAATAGTGGAGGAGAAGGAAAAATATGTTTCCACTTCCTTCCATGACAAGCAGCAGACAACAAAACAAGGCCAAATAGACACAAAGGCACATTACAACTGGGAGAAGCCCAGTTGCCTAGCACCACGGGTAAAAAATTGTACTAATATTAGTGGATCCTAAATTGTGTTGATCGATCAGTCAGCTAGTTAACTACTTTCCTCGTTACAGATATGCTACACACCTCAGAGGGTGGGCCTTCAGTAACAGCAGTTTCAGTAACAGCAGCTTCAGTAGCAGTGGTGGTCGGTTCCGAGACCTCGGTACCTCCCGTTTCAGTGACATCTGCTTCCTCGCCAACTATTTCTTCTCCTTCCACTTTTTCGGGTTCTGGAGCCGGTGTTGGATCCGCTGGAAGCTAAGTCATCATAAATATTATAATTTTACTATACATACTCCAAGAAGAAAACCTTTCCCAAGAGACTTTTCCCAACCATCTTGGGTTAAGCTTCCAGCAGAGACAGACACTCGTGTCCGGTGAGGACCTGGGTCAGGCGGAATGAGAGGACACCGTGACAGCTTACCAGCCACTTCTTAAAATGGAGTTATAACTCCGCGATTGGGGTGAGCCTGGCCCAATCGACCTCTTATACGTAGGGTACTGATACCCCTATAATGAAGAGTACTGTCTTACTCCTGTAATTCAATTCTGGCCATACTCTCTTCAAGAACCCTGGGATCTTTAGCCCGACCCAATCGACCCCTTATACCTAGCGCAACATCCACTGCGCCAACCCTGTTATAATGAAGATTACTAACTCCTGCAGCGATTCTGGCCATCCTCTCCTCTTCCTGGCGCTGTTTTTCCTGCCTTGCTTCTTCCTCGGCTGCTTCCCGAGCCAGACGTGCTTGCTCAGATGCTAAACGTTCCGCTTCTTCTTTTTCGTCTTGCTGTGTGACATTTTTATAAATGAACAAAATTGTATCGGTAGATGAGTGGATGAATGGATAGTTTTGTGACGCAATCCCGCTAGAGCAGATAAACAAATCTGGATAATTACTATGTAGAGCAGTGCTAAATCAACTTAAAAACCCAACCTGTTTTTGTTTACCACGATATCCTGCTTAGACAGTCTCATGAACTCATGACCCATTTTTTTTTGCTTTAGGGTGTAAATCTGATATCGATAAATCTAGCCCAGTCTGCTATTTTTATAAATTCGTCATTCCAACGCGATTCCATTGTTCATTAACGTTATCGTTAAATTCTAATTGGTCGATCATTAGTGGGTCAATGGGATCATGATAGAATTATTATGTTAGAACTAGATTCTCGTATTGTCTTTATTATAAAACCAGAATTAGTCATTAAGTTTTTATCATCCTAAGCCATTTCTTTCAATGCAGTTTAAGTGGTTGACCACTGGAAAGACCAAAATGACGCCATTACGCATATTTAGAAGTTTAGCTAACTTATCAAAATAAACAATTACAGAATCATAGTAATACACTATTGTAGTAACAGATTTGAGGCCCAAATTGGGCAAAGAGTCCATAAGGTATCTCACCAATTTCTTTAGCATAGCATTGTAACGGTCACGTCTGATTTGCCTTGCAGTCTTGCTAATGCTGGCGTAATGCTCATACGCAGGTATTGGAGGCAATTGCTTCTCAGGAGGGACGTCCTCCTTCGGTACCGGGATCTCCTCATATAACGAGTAGCGCATCAGTTCTGATTTGGAGCGGAAAATCAAGAATATAAATCTGATG
The DNA here is from genome assembly GCA_028554685.1 of Agrotis ipsilon. NCBI lineage: Eukaryota > Metazoa > Arthropoda > Insecta > Lepidoptera > Noctuidae > Agrotis > Agrotis ipsilon. The sequence goes on from CM052971.1 coordinate 15,086,475, forward strand.
AATACCCTATTTTTCGCTTAAAATATAAGCTAGTCATTAAAAAAAACTTTTTTGAAGTTGCCCCACACCGCAGGGAACTTTCTGCTATATCGGGTATATGGGTGCGTTTACAATCATAGAAACACCTAGACCCGGAACAACTTATTTTCAGATCATACAAATATTTGATCCCTGCGGGGATGGAACCCGCGCCAATCGCTCAGCCACTGCATCAACAGTGCCATCAAACCTAACCTAGTATCTATGGGCGCTACTTAAGAATAACTAATGTTAAAACTCAGTTGGGGAGGAGAGCCGGGAGTTGAACCTAGCACCTAGGAGTAGGAGTACTCACTAACAAAATCCCGGCCATCAGTCTCCAACATTTTGAAGAGCACGACCAACGCCTGACCATCGAAGAGGGCGTGAAGACAGGCCTCGTTGGGATCCACGTCACTCATGTAGAGCGCCTCTTTGGCCGCCGCCTCGTCCATCTGTATGGTCTCCTTAGCTGATACTGTTAGATCTGGTATTAGGAAAACAGGAGACATGTAATTAGAATGTTATATTGAAAGAAAGAATAACTGACTTTCTTTGACTGGCATGTTGGTCTAGTGGTTAGTGACCCTGACTGCTATGCCGGGGTCGTGGGCTCTATTCCCACCCCGGACAAATGTTTGAGTGATGAGCACATAGGATGAGCATGATCATTTGTTCTGTCTGGGTGTAATTTATCTATAAAATGTATGTATTTAGAAATATATAAGTATGTTTATCAGTTCTCTAGTACCCATAACATAAGCTCTGCTTAGCTTGGGACTAGATGGCGCTGTGTGCTAGTTGTGGAATATTATTATTATCATAATGTTTATTTGATGTCAGGTGGGCTGCCTTTGACTGCTGGCCTTTTAGAGACTAAGAATCCATGCTCGGAGTTTCTTTGCGGGATGAAATCCGGAACATAGATATTCGGTGAAGAACCAGAGTCACCGACATAGCTCTTATTTGCAAGTTGAAGTGGCAATGAGTGAATATCAACCCGTAATGTGCGCGTGGAGGATTATGGCCCGCTCCCTCTCACAGAAAGGAGGCCTGTGTCCCAACAATGGGAACATTTATAGGCTGATGATCGCTGGTGGAACTGACAACTGATGTGGACGTCTTCGGGCTGATGATGATGGGCTACCATGACGTCTTAAAGCATGAGTAGTTCCTCTGTGGGAAAGAGACAGAGCTATACAAGTCTTCTAGCGCCATCTCGTACCCGCATTGGATCTACGACGTCATGGTAGGCCATAACATGAGTTGTCATTACGTGGTTGAGAGTTCATACAACCTTGGAGCGGGCCATGAGAGCGCCAAACGCGGTCGATATCGATGATCGAGTATCCAATGACAACAGAATAAATAAATATAACGATCAACTTTTAAAAGGAAATTTAAATAGATTGTGCTGAGCCAAAATGGTAAAGATTTTTCTAAATTCCATAGGGGTAAACGAAAATTATAGGGGCAATTCAAGATCCTCTGGGATTTAGAGAGAAGGGCCACTTCATCCAGGTTTTCCACTTTTTTGCGTTATAAAATCATCAAATGAGTTCACCCCTCCTGAGGGACTGTCAGACTCGTAGTGACTAAAATCCACAGTGTTCCTTCAATAGCCGGGCCACGCAACCATGACCCGGCTGTAAACTTCAATAGACCCACGACCCCGGCAGGTATTTGACCCTCAATGGGGCCATATAATGATGTTTTTTTTTTAAGTGGTAATATCATCAAATGAGTCCTCCCTCACCGGGCAGGGCGGGAGGGACTGTCAGACTTGTACTGACTAAAATCCACGGTGTCCTGCAATAGTCCTTTATGTTCCGGGGTCACGGTGATGGGATAAGTCCCGCGACTCCGGCAGGCTTTGGCCCTCTGAGAGGGGGCCCCGTCATTATGCTGACGCTCTTTGAGGCGCTCGTGGAACACGACGCGCCGTCGATCCATATTATGTGATGTTGACTCACTGAGCCTGTCCCACTTCTCGTACAGGTCGTAGTGCGCCTGATGACAATGTGGCCAAAACATGATGTAGTTGAGATTCCTGATCTTCGTCGCGAGGCGCTCGTTCACTCTCTTCTTGCGCGCGGCAAGCGTCAGCACTCGAAGTCTCTCCGTTGCTTCTTTGTATTCCTCTTCAATTTTAAGCTCTATTTCCAATTTTATCTGTCAAATATGTCTTTTGTAAAAAACGAAAGAAACTATTTGATGTTAAGTAGACGGTAAGATAATACAAAAAAATTAAACCCGTAGCAGCCATTGATCCACCACTATTAATGGGGATAGCAGAACATTAATAGAAAATGCTTTCTATGTGTCCATTGATAAGGTGGATGTAATTTTTTTAGAAGAACTTCGCTGTCTTTTCGTGAAAATACGGTCTTAAGAATTAAGGAGCCGGAGCGGGAATACACCCACCCATGACAGAAATAATGTTTTTTTTTACCTGGTAAAATCATCAAATGAGTCCTCCCGGCCCGGGCAAGGCGGCAGGGACTGTCAGACTTGACTGACTAAAATCCTCGGTGTCCTTCGGTAGCCCTTTGTGTGCCGGAGTCGCGGTATACGTAAGTCCCGCAACCCCGGCAAGAAAGAAATAATGTTACCTTTTCTTCGGGCAGCATCTCATGTATTTCATACCGTTGCCTGTCAGTTGTGATGCCCTCCGCTTCATTAGCTGAATTCTTAAGCTCCTCCTCCATGATACGACATAGATCTATCGCTTTGGGCCCGAAGACTGCGCGGATCAATTTTTTTTTCTGCAGAAAAGTTTGTACGAGTTTTTAACTGACCGGATTTTCAAATCTTTGGAGTGTTTTTTTCTTGTATGTTCCCTGATTTCTCGATAACGCCTGACGACTTGGACTGATTTGGAAATTTATTATTCTTTTATTTGAAAGGGAATACTTTCCAGATGGTCCCATCGTAAGATTTGATGAGAAATCGAGGGATTTTTTCAACAAAATACAGCAAATCAACGGCGGTTGAAGCTATCACATATATCTATGCATTATTTACGCAATTACGCAACAAAACATTACGTCTGTAGCCACGAAAAATATTAGAAATCGATTTAAATTTTTAAGCAAAGTTCCATTCGGATTTCGAGTGAGGCGGCAAGCCGGCGAAGTGTAGCACTTGTAAGGAAACTACTATAACTAGGAATTAGTAGACCTGAGGCCTTAGCACGAGCTCTTAACGCGATCCAGTTTAGGCTGTGGGAAAGGGAGACAGAGCTTTACAAGTCGTCTACCGCCATCTCTTTCCCACAGCCTAAAGACTCCCGCTTTAAGAGTTCATGGTAGGCCACCTGGGGTCGTTGGGTTCTGGGGTTGTTCCGGCGAGTGAAAGTGACAAAGCTATACAAGTGGTCTAGCGCAATCTCTTTCATTCACTGGAACAAGCCTGGTTTTAAGACGTTGTAATACGGCCGCTGGACTCTTAAAAAAAAGATTAAAGAAATGCAGTTACCACAATGAATAAGAATGCAGGTTCACTGTGATTCCTGAATCGTGACAATGCATCTATATTATCAGCGGGACACTGGAACAAGAACAATTGATGGATGACGACGTTATACAACGTGTAACGTTATTAGCGCAAAACCTCTCGTGAGGTAACTCAGCCCATGTTACTGAACAATGTTTGTTCCAAGGCTTTTGGAAATAAAGAAATGCTTTTTCATACCAAATGAGAAATTGATCGGGTCTATCAGTATGACAAATCATTTTTTTTTCTTGCGAATATCCAAAAGTCTCAGAAAAACGGTGTAGAAAAATATCGTGAGGAAACCGGCATGTCCTAGAACCAAAAATTCGAAGACATGTGACATCTATCTACCAATCCGCACTGGGCCGCGTGGTGGATTATGGCCCACTCGTTCTCACAGAGGGGAGGCTTGTGTCCCAGCAATGATGATGACTGTAACTTACCCTGACCATGGCGATAGCATCTTGGCCGATCTCCAGCTTCCCCTTCCTGATAGCTTGAGCAGTTGCCAGGCAGGGTCCGCAGAAATCTGAGTAGACCTCCATACCTGCCAAAAGACCAGGAGCCTTACCACGAGCTCTTAACGCGATCCAGTTAAGGCTGTGGGAAAGAGACAGAGCTATAGAAGTCGTCTAGCGCCATCTCTTTCCCTGAGCGGAACCACTCACGCTTTAAAGCCCGCTGTATATTGGGCCAAGGCATTGGGCCAACATGTTGGGCCAAAATAATGAATTCCAAATGTCGCTGTTTACACATTGGTCCAACGTGTGAACACTGTATGCGAAGCACGCCAAGATCCTTTGATTGGTGCACGAAAAACCGACAACTTTCGGTTGGCCGGCTAGTATTCCCACCAACTACTAACATACCGCCAAGTAGGTCTTTACACGTTGGCCTAATACGCTGGCCAGGGCTGGGCAAAATACATGCTCTGCTTTAATTGAAATACAAATTACAAAATACAGGATCGCAAGTAATTAAAATATAAAATACCTTTAAGTAAAGTATTTAAAATATAAAATACAAAATACTGTATTTTAGCTTTTTTTAATTGAAATACAAAATACTAATTACAAATTACATTTTACTAAGTATGTAATCTAGACCAGCATGGGCTGAGCTGTGGCCTGGAATGTTCTCAATTCGACGTTCTTTTTTTTTGCGTGTTTTCGCCATGTTCGACGTACAGTGTAAAGACGCCAGCAGGTCCACCTGCCCGAATCTGTCAATTTTTACCAATCAAAAAATAACTTTCCTTTAAGTATTGTAATAAGGTTCAAAATCTATTAATGAAATTTGACAGATTGTGGTAGTAGTACATAACAGGTGCAGTATTGCCAATTCTAATTAGCTGCTTTACCATCATTGCCGAGAGTGCAATTACAGTAAATTAAGTTTAAATGTATTTTGTTAAAATGTATTTTGGAGTTTCATGTATTTGAAATACTAATTACAAAATACTTCGTCGTCAGGTATTTGAAATACGAATTACAAATTACATTTTAAGGAAGTAATTGAAATACAAATACAAAATACGTATTTGTATTTCAATTACGTATTTCAAATACAAGTCATTCAAATACTGCCCAACCCTGACGCTGGCCCAATGCGTGCGACGATCTCTGACCATCGTGTTGAAGAGCACATCGAGAGTCCAGCGATATGATTTCTTTTTGGGAATAGCATAAGCTTGGCCAATAATCGTTCGGATCACATCATCATGAGGTACTCACAGATTAGTAAATTCTTATGAGTTTCGAGGTAATGCTCAAAATCTTCATTAGTTTCAATGGTTTCTTGAATCGCTACTGCTGGTTTGCGCGCCATTTTGAATTCTTCAAAACTGTATTAGCTAGGAACTAAAAATTCTTGGAAACTATCTGACTCGTTTCTGACAACTTTTCAAAGCGTCAAAATCAAGTTTCATTTTTCTGTTTCATATCTGTGATTATGCTGGCTTATATACAAAGGTAGATACATACAGCCGATTACATGGATTATTCCGTGCTCCGTCCCCTAAACAATTTATCAACTTTTTTTAAAAATATATTATGCAATAGTGCAATATATGCATTCACTTTACACGAACCTTGTATGATTTACAGTCGATATCGCGCCCGACAATGCTGGCCAAAGATGACGTCTATGGCTATGTCCTTACGGGCCGTGGGGCCTGGGGTCGTCGTGAGCTGGCCTTGGCTGGCCATTCGCGCCTTCCCTAGCTAACTGACAGATAAATTTGGCCACACTCTAGAAGGAGAGCCACTACCTAGGAATCTACTCCTGTAACAGAAATATAGGACCTGCTCAAAGATCCCGTGGGGTCAATTTTAGAAAGCTATTGCGCAGTCCATTCCTTAAGTCTATAATTTTATAAAGAATCTCTATGTGTTTGTCCACAATGGAAGCCTAGCGCGTCGGCGGTGGCAGGCGCGGTGGCGGGCGCGATACGTGTCCACACTGCCGACCAAGCGTTTGTTTTTGTTGCGGCGACTTCAGGTGTTGCAAACCGGTGTTACCTAGTAGAATCTATAAAACTTGTTTAAAGAAATTAATATTATTATTTTGTACAGGTTATTTAGGATTGAATACAACTCAATTATTAATAATTCTACATTTTTCTACTCAAGTACGGTAAAAATAATTTAAATATGTAGAAAACTTCCAACGGTAGTACTTTAGTGCATGTTCTGGTAACTATATGGTGCTACTAAAAGACCGAAAATGTTATTACACCTGCCACCGTCATGTCGGTTGTTGCCTAGCAACGCCTAGGCTCGCAAAATCGCTTGTAACCTTGTAACCACCGCGCTAGGCTCCCCGCTTAGTCACTTCAATGTGGCCACAAGCGGCGATTTCATACATTCATTATTATCGCGCCCGCTGCCGCCACCGCGTTAGGCTCGCAGTGTGTTTGAGCCCTATGCCTCGGGAATGTTTTACCGTTTTACTATCGCCACAGACTATCGCAGTACCATACCAACACACCGTGCAAATCCAAATGAAGGCCAACTTGTTTTCCACAGATGTTGGCTAACGTTCGTTTGTTGGTATTTTAATCTTTGTATTGGTTCCGCGTTTGCTTTCAAAACAATCTCAAGTAAACTTTTTGATAAAAAAACTCAAATCAGCCGTCATTTGTCAGGCGAAAGGCAATCGTTTTCGACGATGAAAACGGTTACTGAAAACGTAACGGTCGTTGTTGCCACTGGTTAAACTAAATAAATTATTCCAGTCGACGAATAAAAATGAAATGAATTAGTGAAAAGAGTTATTTATCAAAAAGGTTCCTACTTGAAACTTTTTTTTAAACGAACGTGGAACCAAATATTACAAAATACGCGAAACGCACAGATTTAGTAGAGAGTAGGTATTATTCAATGGAAAACTGCACCATTACTGAATCCACCATTTATTCAATAAAATATAAGGCCGTTATCATACTAGCGGTTTGGAAGCGGCTGCGGGGCGGAGCGGACGCGGAGCGGACGCGCAGCGCATCCGTCGCGAACAAGCCGCGGCTGCGCAGCGACGACGCCGCGGACGCGTGGCAAATGCGTAACGTTTTCGTCACGTGTTTGTACACTCAGTAACAAAATGGATTCCGACGAGGAAACATTGCTGTTGACGTTATTATTTCGAAAACGCCGGAAACAAAAACGAAAGCATCGACGAATTTGAGAAGATCCATTATTAGATTAGGCTGAGGAATTTTTGGCAGAGAGTTATAAGCAATTTTCATGTTTCGGTAAAAAAAAACATCTCGGCTAAAAAAAAATTGGATTATTATGCATCTATAATCTGTATCACCTACTCTTATCATATGCCAAATTTCAGCGCTCGAGGATTTTTTCGAAAGTCTTCATACATAAAATTCCTCGTTGATCTGAGGTGGGGCGGACGTTTGGGCGTTTGTTCGAGGCAGTACAAAATGGCGTCCACTTTGCTATTCGCGGCGATCCGTTTGCGCGTCCGCAACGAATTCGCTGCGCAACCGCGGCGTGTTCGCAGCGCATTCGCTGTGCGGCCGCTCCGCTCCGCAACCGCTTCCAAACCGCTAGTGTGATAACGCCCTAATTATCATCTTGGAACTTCTTATGGAACTTGAACTTGCCGGTCATGTCAGATCACACCACGCTGACATATGTCACCCTGACTTGTCTCTGCTTGCTCCACTAAGGATGTACCACGATGCGTAGGGTTGGGATTCCAGTTACCGATTCACGTTTAACTGTATACACTGCGAAACGTGAAGGACAACAACGATACGACGAGTTGAATCATTGCGTTTTTGACTGTATTTTCATGGGCATAAAATAAGCGATCGCCCCAAGTAATTTTGAAGGGAGGTCTGTGGAACGAAGAACAGAAAACGGTCTTGGGAAACGGTTCAACCGTGGTTCAACCGACGCTTCGGGTCGTCGCCAATAGCTACCGTTATCGCAACGCAACCACAGAGTCGCAACGGTCGCAACGCCCACCACCATTTACGTAAGTAGTCTGTGCATTTACGTTTGTCTATGGTCACACGTCAGTCAAGTCGTCAATATCCTGTGTCAATGTCACTGAGACTTTTGCTTCGGGAATATTTTTTCAAAACATTGTTCATAAACTTCAGACTGTTTTAAACCAAACGATCTGTTTGCTATGTTTATATTATCAATTTAAAACAACTAACCGTGCGAATAAAACAATACTCAAATGTTTAACTTCACGTGAAGCAATACAATCCACTGTAATGCCTCTTAGTATGAAAATTATTGGTGTTTAAGTGCACTCGAATTAATTCGTTGTCAGATCGATATTTTAGTGCTATTCATCATGTTTCGGCAATTAACTATTTTGATGTGGAAACATATGGTGGTCAGAAGACGGAAACCTATCCACACGTTAATAGATTTTTTGGTTCCCTTGGTATTTTATATACTTATATTTAGCTTAAGATCTAAATTAAAACCTGAAGCGCTCCACGATAGGCCGATGAAGGGAGAAGTGGCCCCAACACCCACCACGGTGAGTAGATATATTTTGTTTGTGACTCATCAAAATCAATAAAAATATCTTAGGGTCAGTTCACATCGAGAAGCGACGCGACGATTGTGTATCTTTACGTGTAGAAAATAAACTTAGATTTGCTCGCAGCCCATTAGCCTTCAATAGCCCTTTATGTTCTTACTTTACGTTCCAGTGACGCTGGAACGAAAAGGGCTATTGAAGGAGACCATGGATTTTAGACAGTACGAGTTTGACAGTCCCTCCCGCACTACCCTGGGTGGGAGGACTGATTTTATGATATTACCGAGTAAAAAAAAGTTTTTTTGTCTAGGTGTGTATTGACCGTTATTCTATCAGAATTAATGGTTAACAACAAGCATTCAATACTTTTTTTTTTTTTTTTGATTTATCGTGGTAAAATCATCAAATGAGACCTCCAACCCCAGGCAGGGCGGGAGGTACTGTCAGACTTGTACTGACTAAAATCCACGGTGTCCTTCAGTAGCCCTTTATGTTCCGGGGTCGCGGTAATAGAAATAAGTCCCGCGACCCCGGCAGGCTAAGCAGTCAATACTTATAGATTATTTTTACTCACAACACACATTGTGGATCACGAGATTGTATTTTCCACTCAGCAAACATAGTTTCATTCCACTTTGTTCACCTCTATAAAACAATCAGCTCATCTTTTTCAACAAAGTGGGTTGAGTCCTTTCTAATTACTCTCTTTAAATGAGTTTAAACTGTCATTTTATTGAATTTGATCTAAAAATATAGCCTGTATCTTGAGTATTCATCTTCAAAAATGGATTGCAAGATGTCTTGCTAAGCTCATAACTCGAAAACAGCTAGACCGATTTGGATAATTCTTCTTTTGTTGTGTTTATAACCATCGGGACTGGGTTTTAGAGGACTTCCACCCGTGCAAAGCCGGGATTGGCCGCTAGTATGATAATAAAAAAGCATGTGTATCATGAACCATGTGTATAATAAAAGTTATTGTAGTTAATCTTCCTTTACGAGTGTTACTGCTTAATATTCTGATAAAAAGCAGTTAAGCTATCAAAACAATAAACATTTTGTCCTTAAATATTGATAAGGGTTTTATCTTTGATGAAATTGTTAATTTATTTTCTATTTTCCTGATCATGAAATTTCGGCAACAGAAAAAATGTACTTATTTTTAGGGATCCATACCCAGAAGGGTAAAACAGGACCCCCATAACCAAGACCCCGGATGTTTGTCCGTCTATCCATTTGTTCTTCTATCACCAGGCCGTATCTCATGAACCGTTATAGTTAGACAGCTGACATTTTCACAGTTATTGTATTAAAACCTGTGTCTTTCATCCGCAGGACATCATAGAGCTAACGGATATCATGCCTCCCCCACATTGGATTGTATACTACCCTGAAACAATTCTCACCAATTTACTTATGGATGAGGTGGGCAGCAAACTGGGACTGAAGAGGCTTGACTCCTTCCCAGGTAAGTGCTTATCTTCCCATAGACAATTTCATTCATTTTCAGCCAAAGAGCAAACACTATTTTCATTCTCTAAAGTGGTTCTTGTCATACTGGAATGCCTAAAACACACGGCTACACATCAAACTATACAGAAACCAGTACAAGCTGACGTTTGAATGTGCAGAAAAATCATAGAAAGCGAGACCACAATAAACGGGAATTGTATAGCTTGATGTGTAGCCGTGTTTACAAGAACCAGGGCTCCTCTACATTGTAACTTTGAAGTGCCAATAAATCTTTAAAATGTCTAATCAATCATTCATATTTAAAGCTGAGAAAATGCTACATTGTCATATTTCACGTATTGGTGTTTCGTTTATTCATAAGACACGCCACAATCGCGGGGCGGTTTGACCCATCTTTGATGCCCTCCTTCTTTGGGATTTTGGGAAGGTGTTCCTCCTCAAAGAAGGTGTGCCTCAAAGAAGGATCTCATCGGGTCCTCATCGGTGACAGTTGTTTCGGAAGGTTCCTGTGTTTCATTGGGAAGGAAGAAATGCCTAGGTGTCACCGCTGCGAGGATCGCCCGGACGATACGGTGGAGCATACGGTGCGTGTCCTCATTGATGCAGCATGTTGCGGGGTGAGACGGAATGGGAAGCGGCCACCTCCTAAAAAACAGTCATGCTAGCAAAAGTGGAGGCGGGCGCCGTGAGGTAGAGGACAGCGTCCACCTCACAACCCAGCCGCCTCGGGAGACATCCACAGCATCTCGTCCTCATTTGATGACCTTAACCTCGTAAAAAAGAGCATATCCTGCCATAAGATGACCTACAAAAATGTCTATTATCTATATTTAAAAAAAGAAAACCTGAACTAGGTTTGTTTAATCCTAGTTAAAACCTCCACAGAAACGCGCGGCTGCAGCCAATTATATCAAGGACAGGGGTCGAGTCACAATACCATCATATATAATTATACTGTGACGCCGATTTCCTGGCCGTACTGTATTGTTGGCGTTCGTACATAGTTTTATCCATTGTATGCCAAAGGCCATTTGTATGAACAATAGTCTCTAGTTATATAAACCATTATTTAAATAAAATGTTACTGATATGTATGTATGTTGTTACTACTTTATCACTCAGTTTATCTTACCAATTTTATAAAATGTGAAAGTTGGTGTTGATGTTTGTTACTCTTTAACGCAAAAATAGTGTGTCTAAAACGGCCACTTTATGCAATAATCCAAATGAGTCACTTTTTTTACACGTGGTAAAATCAGCAAATTAGTCCTCCCACCCCTTACTAGACTTGTACTGACTAAAATCCACGGTGTCCTTCAATAGCCCTTTATGTTCCGGGGTCACGGTGATGGAAAAGTTTCGCGACCCCAGCAGGCTTTGGCACTCTGAGAGGGGGCCCCGTTATTATGCTGACGCTCTTTGAGGCGCGCGTGGAACACGACGCGCCGTCGACCCGGGCGTGGTCTATGGTCGGACAGCGAGTTGCCCTTTGCGGGACCGTTGCGGGACCGGAGGTATTCCACATAGGGCCACCTGGCACCTGCGAAAAATTTTGATAGCCAGCCTACCTCAATGACCGTCTAAACGAATTTAGATAAAATTTGGTACACAGATAGTTTATAACATGGATTAACACATAGGATAGTTTTTATCCCGTTTCAATGTTTCTGTAGGATATTTTTTGAGGTGTAGCGCGCGAAGCCGCTGGTTATTGATGTACAAAACTATGACGATTCTGACTTATTAAATACATTTATGATTTAATCAATTAAGTATGAATGTGTTTATTTAATTCATTCAAAATTGTAATCAGATAATGTTCCCACTATACTGGGCAGGTCTCCAGCCATCACGCGAGCCCAGTGCGGTTTGGTAGATTTCACAAAGTCTTCAAATTTGTACGTTTCATCACGATGTTTGCCTTTGCCGTTTTTGGGAGCAATGGTGATGAAATAAATTACGCAAATAATGCGCTTGGCTGGGTTCGATTCCACGAGTTACAACTCTTAATCGGAGCTGTTTCCACTGGGTCACTACTGCTCTTATACCTATGTTATAAACAAACAAGGATTATATGATTGTAACAAATCTAACAAGTTTTATTAACGAATGGCATAAAAATGTTCAACATTTTTTTAGCTTTATTCATTCATACTACAAAAATCCACAGTGTTTCTTCAATAGCCTTTACGTTCTAGGGTCACGGTTACTTGTCTAGACAGTTCCGCAACCCCGGCAGGCACATTTTTCTGGCCTTGGCCCAGTACGTTAATAAAATTTGTTAAGTAAACTATTGCTTAAAATTCTGTTGTAACAACAAGTGGATACAGAATGCTGATTAAATAATTCGCCAATAAGAAGTTAAGGAGTGGTTATAACATCACTTAATTTTAATTAATTTGCTCACAGGTCATTCAAAAAGGGGTTATTATCCTTTACAGAATTCGTCTAGACTCTCTGACATAACAGCTGATATGCAAATCATGGAAGTTGTTCTAATTTTTCATGTAAGTATAGATATTTTACGCTGATAGATTAAAACATTTCAAGTCTTATAAACAAAGACACAGTTACCGACATAGCTCTTAAAATTTGCAAGTTGAAATGGCAATGGGCAGGCCACATCGCTCGTAGAACTGACAACCGATGGAGAAGAAAGGTTCTTGAGTGGCGACCACGGACCGACAACATCGTGGGGGTCGCGGGCAACCGATAGATGCAAGTGGTGAATTGTCGTTCGTCGTGGCGGTCTAAGGGGGAGGCCTATGTTCAGCAGTAGACGTCTTCCGGCTGATGATGATGAAACGAAGCCCGGAGCAAGTAGATTGATTTGGGGTCAATAACCTGAAATGTATATGCATGCCGACCCGCACTGGGCCCGCGTGGTGGATTATGGCCCACTCCCTCTCACAAGAGAGGAGGCCTGTGTTCCAGCAGTGAGAACGTTATAGGCTGTTGATGATGTATATGTATATCGCACGGATATGATAAAACGAAGCGGGGACGATGACAGGGTCTGGAAGATCCTTAAGTTTGTTTCAGTTAACTTGAAATCGATACCAAATTCAAATTACGCAATTATTTAAGGAGCTATCCCGGATCAATTCCAAGTAAATGATTCCATACTTTTGCTCGTTAGTGGAGTAATAATTTGTTACGTTATTTTATCAGAATATGCTGGGTGAATCCTGGCCCGATCATCTGAACTACACCATTCGTATGAAAGGCGACTTCGGAACAGAATCCTACCGCTCTCGATCCCAAAAAATGGAACCTCACAGGATGTATGGTAAGACATTTAAATTAAATTTAAATAATATAATTATGTTTTTAGGCACTGCTGCCGTGTCCTCACGACGACACGATTAACCGAGGCAAATAAAAGTGTCTTGAAAAGTGTTTGCTAAAACCTATTTTGCAAAATAAATATCATTTATCATACTGTCGGAACCTATACACCTGCGCCCTATGGTATAAGTATACGAAGCGTGCTTACAACACGCTGCGTGTTCAATATAACAACGCATTCAGATGCATACTGGGGCTGCCATGGCAGTGTAGTGCGTCCGGCATGTTTGCAGAGAACAGGGTAGATGACTTTTACGCTGTCATGAGAAAGACACGGGCCTCCTTCATGAGCGGAATACATCAGTCTGACAATTGGAATCTTCTATCTATCTATATATATAAAATTCAAAACTGACTGACTGATCTGACAACGCACAGCCCAAACCGCTGGGCCTAGAAACTTGAAATTTGGCATAAACCTTCCTTATACCACGTAGGTGAGCACTAAGAATGGATTTTGCGAAATTCGGCCCCTAAGGGGTTGTTTCTGGGGTTGATAGTTTGTATGAAACTTCGCTACTACAGGTGCTAGGAATTCCAAATTTTGCATAAGGTGTCTTTTTAGAACGTAGATGCTAACTATGACGGGATTTTGCGAAATTTGACCCCTAAGGGGTTTGTTTTTCGGGTCGATAGTTTGTATGAAACTTTGTTACTGCAAGTGTTAGGCGTCTCAAATATTGCATGCTGGTTCATTTTAAGACGTAAATGCTCAACAAGGTAATTTTTTTGTGAAATTCGACCCCTAAGGGGTTGTTTTTGGGGTTGATAGTTTTAAGATTTAATTTTTTACATATGGATTCTTTGTTGGACGTAAGTGATACTAAAGACGGGATTTTGTGAAATTCGACCCCCAAGGGGTTGTTTTTGGGGTTGATAGTTTGTATGAAACTTTGTTACTACAAGTGCTAGGAGTCTCAAGACGTAAGTGATAGTTAAAACGGGATTGATGTATTGACAGTTAGAGGTATCAAATTTTACAGGCGGTTCTACTTTAGACATAGGTTCTCACTAAGTGATCTTGCGAAATTCAACCCCTTAAGAGTAGTTTTGGGGTTGTTAGCAAGGAATCCCAATATATTCATTGGGGTTATTTTAAGAACGTAGGAACCACCCAAGACGGGATACTGCGAGTAGATAGACATTTTGTTGAATATTGATTTAAATTTTCGAAAAGTATCTCTTACAGAGAGGGTGACTGGGAGTAAAAATTCACAAAAACAAAGTTCGAAAATCACGCGGACGAAGTCGCGGGCGAAGTGCTCGTATTACATATGGCAATCAATATTCCAGCTAGAAAACTGAATAGTATATGATTTAATCTTTCAAATAATGTATTATTTCTGAAATTGTCATTGTTGTGTCGTAGTGTCTCTGTCGTTATTATGGGTATATGCCTGAAATAAAATATTATTATTATTAATGCTACGAACCTAATGATAATGACAAAAAAAAAACTATTAATCTGGCCACTATTCTGGTTGGTATTTATGTGTACTTTTTTCTCTACAGGTTTAAAATATGGCACATTCATGCGCGTACAATGGGCGATCGACACAAGCTACATCAAATTGCTGACTGGCAACGATATACCTCAGGTGAGATTTTGTTAGGCAGCGGGATCTGTAAATCACACCTTGGCACTGGAACGCAAAAGGCAACTTCTAAAACTTTATTAGTTTATGAAGTCTGTTTCTTTATATTTTTTTTCTTATATCTATTTTTTTTTTTGTAAAATAAAAAAAAAAAACATACCGACCGAATTGAGAACCTCCTCCTTTTTTTGAAGTCGGTTAATAAATGGTTAATACTGTCAACCAATTAATTATGAGTAGAGTCTGCCAGCTTCTTAAGCAAGAACTCTCGAGCCTGAACTTTAAATGAGAAACGATTGGTTGCCATCCTGATATTCAGAGGGAGTTCATTCCAGAGAAAGACCGCCTGAACAAAAAAGGAATATTTCTGGAGGCTAGAGCGATGAGAGGGACAACGAACAAATATGTATGTCGCCAATGTTTTTTTTCTGTTTGCAGTCAGTATCACTTCAAGAGTTCCCTATAGACGACATATCCTCAGAAAGAACAGAAATGACGGTGTTAATAATCGGGTTCTTGAAGGCGATCTATGCGATGTCTTTAATAATGACCTTCACGTTTATATTGAGTCGTTTGCTTCAAGACAGGAGCACCGGTGTACAGGCAAGTTTAATCATATTTTCCCACGTTTTTATAACTCACTTTTCTTGTTTGTTTGTTTATCGTTGAACTTTTTTTCGCTGGTTGAACTTTTGCAACTCAATTTTGAGGAACTTCCCGATAAGCTAGCAGGCTGAAATTTTGCACACGCTCTTACTTCTGATGACAATACATGACTAGCTAAGAAACGTCAAAAAAAATCCAATATGGCGGCCTCCCCAAGATGGCGGACTCGCTGTTTGAAATCCGAACCCATGATATGGGTATCAAATGAAAGGGTTTGCTGTCAGAAATACGAAAAAAATAGTCATGTGACTTAAATCCAATATGGCGGTCGTCCAAGAGTGCGGACAGACTGAGGCATTTCCCGATAAGCTTTTTTTTTTTTTACGTGGTAAAATCATCAAATGAGACCTCCCACCCCGGGCAGGGCGAGAGGTACTGTCAGACTTGTACTGACTAAAATCCACGGTGTCCTTCAATAGCCCTTTATGTTCCGGGGTCACGTTGATGGTATAAGACCCGCGACCCCGGCAGGCTTCCCGATAAGCTATGAACAAAGATAAATATAATTAATAGATTTAAAAAAATCCCTAGAACCCACGTTTTTAAATGTCCTAAAAATAAGAATATAACCCTACGGGGCTGAGAAAGGGGCCACTCAAAACGTGGGGGTAGTGTTGATCAAACGTTGAGCTCCTTGAGTTATGAGTCGAGCTTCACGATAACTGACACATGCTTGCACTGACTGGACAGGTCCACTCAAAGGAGGGTGCGGGGAGGGAGGGTGGTCGAAAAAAGAATTTTCAAAATCGGTAAAGGTCTTTGAGAAATAGGGGAACAAACTACTACTACGAAGTACTTTTTCTATGGACGATTGAATAACAAAATTGCCAATTTTTATATGTTTGCCAGTAATAATCACGATCATACCCGGTTATTATTTTATTACACTATACTATTGTTAATTTGAGATACAACTCGTTTCTGCCGGAGCCTGTTTTTTTTTTCTTATATGAAGCCTGAGCATTCTCCTTTGTATGGTTCTTTCTTCAAAAGACCATCTCAGACACAAACCTGCAGGGTCCTCGCATGATTTAACCAATTTAATGTCTGGACTTTAAAAGAGGCGATGACCTCTGCGTTTTTTTCGGATGTTTCTTCTCAGAGTAGTCAAGTACGAAACACCGGCCTCATCTAGTTATAAAAAAAAAATGTTTTGACTTGTAAAAGTGTTTGCGAAAACCTATTTGCAAAATAAATATCATTTAAACAAAAAAATACTAAATACATATTTACGTAATTTATAAGTAGGTATTATTTACCATTTCAGTCTTGATTGGGTTGAATTTCACCAATGTGCTTTAGCGTAGGACGTCCACTACGACGGCGTACTAGGTGGACAGACGATCATATGAAGGCCACAGGATCACGCTGGATGCAGGCCGCTTACAACCGGTCCTACTGGAAGTCTAAAGGGGAGGCCTATGTTCAGCAGTGGATGTCTTACGGCTGATATGATGATGATGATGAATGTGCTTTACAAACACAATACATAAACAATTTTCTTTTTACAGGAGCTGTTGTTAATGTCGGGTGTGTCTCTCAACAAACAAAGACTTTCCCACATCTTAAACGTGTTACCAATTGGAGTGGTCTTCTCCATCGTAGTTACCTTACTTCTGAAGTTGCCACCATCGGCATTGATTGAGTACTCAGCGTGGTACCTCATCCTGATATTAAATTTTCTGTACTTCAACTTTATCGTCTCCTACGCTTTTGCTTTCCATTTTATTCTGACAGACAGTAAGTACTTTATATTTGTTTTAACTTATATATAATTATATGTATACTTTATAATTTTCTTTGTGCAAATGTGTCCTCCAACAAAGGGCGAGATGTGAGGGACTGTCAGACCTGTACTGACAAAAATCCACGGTGTTTCAATAGCCCTTTACGTTCCATAGTCATGGTTACCTGATGAGACAGTCCGCGACCCCGCCACTTTTTTTTTCCTTTTGCTACATAAACCAAAATTGGCGAAATACACTATTCAAATAGCGTCACAAGCAAGTACAGTTTTCAAATATGCATGGAATAAAAAAAAGAAAAATTACGAGTCCATTATTTTTCAAAACTCTTACTGACGTACTTTTTAAATTTGCTATTTATTGATGCTGTCAAATTATTTTAGAAAAGGAATCCAATAAACGGAATACATACTGTTGAACTCTTGTCATAAAAAAAATCAGATCATGAAGTTGAGATAAGGTCCGTGTACGAGCAAACCCGTACAATATTAGTTGTTTAAGTTTTATGCTGACATCGACGCGCAGCGAATGAATAAAACGCATAAATTTGTGTAATCGTAGAGTAGTTGCATATCATCGGTACAAAGACTCATTCGCCGCGGGTCGATCATTTACCAATTTTCGGGCATTATACAAATCTATCAACCCATACAGTCCGTTTTGTAGTCACACTTTTTTTAGACAAGTTTTTGTTGTAAGGCTGTTAGATTATTCACTAATCTTACTTATTACTACTTTTTAACAGGTCAATATGCGTCAAGCGTGTCTGTCCTGATATACATGTTGACATGGATCCCAGCAAACTATCTTTCTGAACAGGAACCAACTGGCATTTTAATATATATCTACGGCATATTGCCCCACATGCCTATGTACTGGTTTATGAACGAAATTGCGGAACAAGAGAAATATGGTAAGTGTATTATGAATTACTAGCTGTGCCCCGTGGTTTCACCCGTTGCTCGACCCTATTGGTCGTAGCGTGAAATCATCTATCTTCTTCTATATCTTCTATCTATACTTAAAATAAATCTGTAGAGAGGTCAATTCTATACCTGAAATATATTTCCAAAATAACTATCAGTACCCTTAACACGAGTTTTCAGTACATGAGACGTAAAGTAAACTGGAACTTTGACACTTTCAAATTGACAATTTTCAAGGAAAAAATGGAACAGCGCCTCTGGTGTGCGAAGAAGGAACTAATTTTTTCCTTGAAAATTGTCAAAGTTCCAGTTTACTTTACGTCTCATTTACTGAAAACTCGTGATTCGGGATCGATACTGATGCCAAAAATGCAATCAGTAAAATGATTGTCTGTCTGTCGTTTTGTCTGTCCGTCTGTCTGTCTGTCTGTATAATCGTTATAGAAACAAAAACTACTCGACGGATTTTAACGAAACTTGGTACACTACTTTACTCCATTTTTTAAGCTTCCGTCGCGTAACACAAGCTCTGCTTAGCTTGGGACTAGATGGCGTTGTGTGATAGTTGTGGAATATTATTATTATTTCTTGCCGGTTCTTCTCCATGGAAAAGACCAACCCGATCTGAGCCACATTTTTTTTCTTCTCGACGTTTTATAAGTGCCCATTGAGGCACATGTAAATCATTGAGCTATTATTAATAAGTATAGAGACGATACCACGCATCACCACTGTGTCCCATTCAGGATGAGTGCGCGCGCCTAGAGCACGCCACAGAGCTGCCAAACAACTGAATGAACTTGTGCGCGCGCACACAGTGGTGATACGTGGTGTCGTGTCTGTTATAATAATAGCTCAATGTGTGAAATAAAATATTTTGATTTTGCTTTCCCGTTACAGGAAGGGGTTCCGATATAACCAACATTGGCAAAGCGCACTCATTGCATAGCGCATCCATCCTCTGTAGTTATATCTACCTGATTGTACAAACCGCCATCTGTTACGCCATAACCTGGTATTTGTCATACGTGACGCCGGGGAAATACGGACAGGCGCTACCCTGGAATTTTATTTTTCAGGTATTGTGCACAAATAATATACAACTTTATGTTTTCTTAATGCAAAACCTGATACACGTGTATAGTATTTTTGTGTAAAGAATATGACGTGTACAAAATTTCAAAACTATCATTAAAAATCTATTATTAAAATCATTATTAAATATCATTAAAAAAGTTATAAGCTTGTTATGTTACCTGGTGTACAACACGGTATCCCCACTCAACCCGCGTCTCCTGTGTTGTACACTTATTGATAATAGGTACCTAACCGTACGGTCATTGTATATAACAGTGAAAATTATTGGAGTCAATTCAGTTACTGATTCTGAATAAATTATATTCAGGTTTCGCTATAATTTTGTATAATATTCTTCATAAGAGAGAGGCTTATACAATGGCATTTTTTTTTTTTTTTATATTTGATATCATTGATTTATTATTTCGTTTACGTTGTTTAAAATATGTCTTACTACAAAAAGTTAAATATCTATTGAACCCAATGTCTAAAAAAAATTACAACTCCAAACCACGTTTGCCTTTGATATAAGGGTTATTTTGCAATTACACTTTTTTTAGACAAACTTCCAACATATGTTTGACTTTTTGTGGTATTACGGAGAAAGTCTAAATGAATTGAATAAAATATGTACATTTATTTTTGCCTGAGTTGGGTAAGCATCTTTCTATCAATTTTTTTTTAAGGCTCAGTATTGGACGGGGAAAAAAAACTTGGTGATACCTACTACAGCGTACGACGAAACGACGATCACAGTAAATCCAAAGTACTTCGAACCAGCACCCCTGAATTCCGTGGTCGGGATCAAGATTGTTGATGTGTCCAAGGTAAGATTTACAAAAATATATCATCGAAAAAAATAATTAAATAAATATTTAAGAGGATGGGGCCTCTTAAATATTTATTTAATTATTTTAAGAAAGACATTTTTTTTTTGCTCGATATTGCTAAAGGTGACCGACGCTTGAAATATTCACAGAATATTCAATTATATAATATACTATACGGACATGATGATTTTGTTCCTCTAAAACCTGGCCCTGATGGTTACAAACACAACAAAAAAAGAATTATCCGAATCAGTGCAGCCACTTTCGAGTTATGAGCTTAGCAACACATTTTGTGATCCATTTTTATAGTATAGACCATTTTTATATTATAGATAGAAGAAGATAGATAGATAGAAGATTTACTTTAAATATAAATAAGCAATTAACATTTATCTTTAAGAGGGCTCCCATACAAAAACATGATTTTCTTACCGTTTATATAGATAATGGCACGCAATTCTTCATGTGCAAGTCTGATTCGCAATTACTCGGATTTTTCCTCAAATAAGTGGATTCAATGGGACATAAGCCGTAGCAATGAAACCACCTTTAATAAACTTCGATAGATAATTTTATAACCTGGTAAAGTCATCTAATGAGTCCTCCCACCCCGGGCAGAGCTGGAGGGACTGTCAGACTTGTACTGACTAAAATCCACGGTGTCCTTCAATAGCCCTAACTTGACTGGCCTGTTGGTCTAGTGGTTAGTGACCTTGACTGCTATGCCGGGGGTCGTGGGTTCGATTCCCACCCAAGATAAATGTTTGTGTGATTAGCATGATCATTTGTTCTGTGTCTGGGTGTAATTTATCTATAATAGTATGTGTTTAGAATTATATAAGTATGTTTATCAGTTGTCCAGTACCCATTAAAAGCTCTGCTTAGTTTGGGACTAGAATGGCGTTGTGTGATAGCTGTGGAATATTGTTATTATCTCTTTATTCTGTGTCCCTTTACGTTCCGGAGCCAAGATTACCTGTACGCTTAAGTCGTATTGATGAAACCACAATCTATAAACTTGTTTTTAGTTTTTATCATTACATAGATAAACTTTGATAGAAGAGGTTTTATTTATTTCTATCAGGTGTACCCTAAACATCGAGCGTTGAAAAATGTTAACCTGGATGTGTTTAAAGGAGAGATAACTGTGCTGTTGGGACACAACGGAGCGGGCAAGACCACCCTCATGTCCATCATTACAGGTAACGGCTTTTACGATAAATAACATAATTATATTATGTACAAACTGTGGTGGGCATGCGGGCGGCGAGTAAAGGGCAACTCGCCGCCCGACCATAGACCATGCCCGGGTCGACGGCGCGTCGTGTTCCACGCGAGCCTCAAAGAGCTGTCAGCAAAATGACGAGGCCCCCCTCACAGAGGGCCAAAGCCTGCCGGGGTCGCGGGACTTATACCATCGCCGTGACCCCGGAACATAAAGGGCTATTGAAGAACACCGTGGATTTTAGTCAGTTGAAGTCTGACAGTACCTCTCGCCCTGCCCGGTGCGGGAGGTCTCATTTGATGATTTTACCACGTTAAAAAAAAACAAAAAAAAAGTACAAACTGTGGTCATTTTCAGTCCTAGGTACTATAAAAAAATTCACGAACCTGCATGTCCTAGAACTAAAAATTCGAAAAATGTATAATAACATCTAGCAATCCACACTCTGGGCCTGCGTGGTGGATTTTGGCCCACTCCCTCTCTCGAAGAGGAGGCCTGTGTCCCAGCAGTGTGGTTGGCTTCCAGTCAAACCAGATGCAGCTGGATATCAATATTTTACATGGAGCGACTGCCTGTCGGACCTCCACAACCCAGTAACTGGGAAATAAAATACCCCGTGGTAAGACTGTTTGTCAGACTTAAGAGCTTCTGACGGACACACAGAAGATCGGCCTGTGCGGCTGTAATTATTTAGCCACGAGCTCCTCCTATTATTATTATTTAACATAAATAAAATATATAGAGTAGAATAAATGAGCCTTTTGACCGGTCCACAGGAATGACAAGTGCCACTACAGGAAAAGTGTACGTGAACGGTAAAGATACGTTGTTACAGCAAGATGAAATACGTAAGCAGATGGGCCTGTGCGCACAACACGACATATTCTTTGGAGACCTCACTGTGGAGGAGCATCTGATGCTATTTACACTGGTAAGTCGGAAGTCGCTGGTATTTTCTGGCTAATGGCCCGTTCAGGATCTTGCCTTCTCCCATTCTGTTTGTGAATGTGAGAACATGTTGGTCGTGTGTATAATTATATAGGGTGTAAGGGACAGCCCTCCGCAAACTTTCAAGGCTTGCTCACTAGACCAAAAACTAAACAATCTTCCACAATATTTTTTTTCAGGAAATTAAAAAAACATCGGCGTCTCCATACAAACTGTTCAATCAAGTTTAAAATTTTGTATGGAGAGGCCGATTTTTTGTTTATTTCCTGAAAAAAATAATTGTGGAAGATTGTTATATAGAGAAATAGAAAAGCTGTTATCAGCAACTTTGTCTCTCCAATATCATGGTACACAGCCAAGAAAAAACAAGTACGAACCTGTTCAATTTTGCGGCAAATTTAGCGCGGTGGCTGAGCGATTCGCGTGTGAAAAAATATTTATATGATCTAAAAGAAGTTGTTTCGGGTCTAGGTGTGCGTGTATGTGAGTTTCTATGTTTGTAAACTCACCACACAGGAAACAACTCACGACACAGTAGTCATATCTAGTGTGACGCAACTATTTTTTTTATAAATAAGTAAAAATTTCCATTTCATCCACAGCTCAGGGGCGACAATATATCCTTCGCTGAAGCCCGAAAATCAGCAAGAGGACTAGCTGGTAAACTCGGCTTAGAGCCAAAACTGAAATCATTGACGTCACATCTGTCGGGTGGGATGAAAAGGAGAACTCAGTTGGGGATGGCCTTAGCTGGTGGTGCTGACATCTTGGTCCTCGATGAACCCACATCAGGACTCGACGTTGAGACTCGCAGGGAACTTTGGGACTTACTCTTGGTGAGTATTAGGCTTTTCGCACATGGGTCGTAGGTGTAGACGTCGTCATCGTAATTTTAATGAACAATGAACACCTCATACGATACGCTGCAACACCGCCTCGTGTGCGGACTTGTTTGAAAATGTTTCTCGTAGTACGCGCGTTTTACGATACGCTTACGATACGACGCCGTGTGCGAAGGGGCTTAATCAAACTGGCTTCTGTCCGCGGTTTCGCTCGCTGGAGGTTGCAAAACGTCCCATGGGATGATAAAATTGGGTTAAAAACTGTGATATGTGTTAAATCCAGATTGTATACAGCCTTTCTGTGTAATTTCATCTAAATTCGTTCAGTAGTTTTTGCGTGAAAGAGTAATAAACATCCGTCTATACATCCTCACAGATCACAAACTTTCATATTTATTAAGTTATAACGGATTATATGCCCTATTAAAATTCGAATTCTATAATAGGCCCTAAAATATTCATAATCAAAATATCAAAATACTATTTAAAATCAAAATTTATGTGTATTATTTATTTTTAACTCAAATAACATCAAAAGGAGGGTTATTATTGTTTTCGTTTTTTTTTTTTAATTCCTTTATTTATATTTATTTATTTATGTACACAGAGAACACATAAACAGGTTGCTACCTTTGTGCTCTTTTATATGTGTGTCAGTTCCTGTATATTTGAATCTTCCCCAAAAGGCCCTAAATTATTACTTGTCAAAGATTTTCTTTGGGAAGAATAATTCGAACCACGGGCAGGATTCGAACTTGCGACCTTCGGATTCAGTACATCCGACGCTCATTTCCAACCGAGCCACCGAGGATCTTACCTGCCGCGGCGAATTCTTCATTCCATTTCTAACGTCTCAGGTGACGCTAGGTCGCAGGTTCGAATCCTGCCCGTGGTTCGAATTTTTCTTTCCAAAGAAAATCTTTGAAAATTCGCTACGCATGCGTTAATGCATTTAATATTTATAAAATACTCTTATCTTAATGATGTTTTTGAGGAAAGAAAAATTTTAGATTGCAAGTGGGATTCGAACCCGCGTCTTCTGGATAGGTACTCCAGACGCCTTAACCAACTAGGCCATTGCAATCCACACTTGCAAGCCGAAATTCTCTAATTCTCTACACTAATCCAAGAGATGGCGCCACGCTACCATAAAGCGTAACAAGGAATAGAGAATTTCGGCTTGCAAGTGTGGATTGCAATGGCCTAGTTGGTTAAGGCGTCTGGAGTACCTATCCAGAAGACGCGGGTTCGAATCCCACTTGCAATCTAAAATTTTTCTTTCCTCAAAAATCATCATTACGATGCGCATCGCATGCGTTAATGCGTATAAAAATAATTAATTACTCTTATCTTCTATTGTGGAAATTTTTGGCACTGTTAATTTTTTTACAGTCTCTACGAGGGGATAGAACAGTCCTAATATCGACTCATTATATGGAAGAAGCAGATGCCCTGGGCGACCGTGTGGCAGCTATTCAAGATGGAGTCCTGAAATGTTCCGCTACCCCGATGTATCTCAAGAACGCAGTAGGTCAGTATT
Source organism: Agrotis ipsilon (assembly GCA_028554685.1). NCBI lineage: Eukaryota > Metazoa > Arthropoda > Insecta > Lepidoptera > Noctuidae > Agrotis > Agrotis ipsilon. The sequence goes on from CM052971.1 coordinate 15,111,219, forward strand.
ACAGACGCAGGTCAACCTACCCGAATCTGTCAAATTTTATCATGATCGAACATTAACCTTCCACTGTTGTGCTATGGTTGAAAATCTATTAAAGAAATTTGACAGATTGTGATAGCTTGCTTCGAGCACCGTGTCCGAATTTATTCTTATATTGACAGTATGTCAAGGTAGTTACGGTTTATATTAAATTAGTGCCTCAAGCGATGTGCTTTGGGCCCTAAATGACAGTATGACGTCTGATAAGACAGAATGTAAGAAGAAAAAATGATGCGCCTCTCTCAAGTAAAACTGAATATGAGCAGGACGATGATGATGTATGTAAATCTGACAGGCCTGTTTCTGTAGTGGTTAGTGACCCTGACTGATATGCCGGAGGTCGTGGGTTCAATTCCCACCCAAGACAAATGTTTTTGCGATGAGCACGATCATTTGTTCTGTGTCTGGGTGTAATTTATCTATAACTAGCGGCCCGTCCCGGCTTCGCACGGGTGGAAGACCCGGTCTAAAACCCGGTCCCGATGGTTACAAACACAACAAAAAAATAATTATCCGAATCGGTCAAGCCGTTTTCATGTTATGTCGTGACAACGGAAAACGGGTTCCATTTTTATATATATAGATATGTATGTATTTAAAAATAAATAAGTATGTTTATCAGTTGTCTATTACCTATAACACAAGCTCTGCTCTGCTTGGGACTAGATGGCGTTGTGTGATAGTTGTGGAATATTATAAAAAAATGATAATGGCAACCGATGGATGCAAGTGGCGAATTGTCGTTCGGCGTGGCGGTCTAAGGGGGAAGCCTATGTTTAGCAGTGGACGTCTTCCGGCTGATGATGATGATGATAAAAAAATAATAATTGTAAAATCAAATGTAACAAAATAAATCCCTTCTTTTCAGGTACCGGCTACCGCCTATCATTCATAACAGTCGGTGCCCCACAAGAGGAAGCAATAACCAATGCGATGACGCCTATAATTCCCGGCGCGACTCTGAAGGAAAAGACGATCAACTCATTGACGTACTCTTTGCCTACGACGGACACCAGCAAGTTCCCCGATATGTTCTCAGCGCTGGAGGCCAGACGGGAGGAGTTGGGCATTGTGTCCATAGGACTCGGTGTGGCCACGCTTGAACAGGTGTTCATAACGTAAGTATTACATTTTACAGTCCCTCCTGCCTGTGGGAGGACTCATATGATGATTTGACCACGCTAAATAAAGTACTTAATTTTATAAGTCTGCTGTTGGTCAAAGGCCTCCCAGAATAGACTGTTTTGCTTAAAAATATTAATTAGTCCGAAAGATAGTTTATCGAATAAACTTAAACGCTTAAGAGTTTTTAAAACACTTTTTCGAACTTGTTATTCAAGCACATAGAGTTGAAAATGCATTAAAAACTGCAGTTAGGGATCGATAATATAATCGATTTATTTGGTGACAGATCTGCCATTCAGAGCACGAAATTATTATTTAAATGATAAAACTTATTATTATAAGAACGAAGTATATATTCATGTAATTCACTACAATTTTATTGGTAGTCCATCTCTTATTTGACACATTTATATCGACATTAATTTGGTAATTCACCTGTGAACACTTTGAACTTGATGACAAATATAAATTTTGGTGACAGAAAATATAATTCCTGTTAATATTAATCATTCCAAAAAAAAATTACAACTTATTTGTTTTTCTTCATTAGGTTATGCAGTAACATCGACACATCATTAACTGAAGAGGAAGTGGATGCCACTATGTACCAGCCCGGTAAGTGTTGCTTGATAGAAGTGTGCTCAGTTTTAATAATTTGTTCGAATTTTTTTCTTGTCCATCGTGGAGGAGCTCGTGAATTATAGCCGCACAGGCCGATGGGTGACCTGTCATAGCATTTTGCCTCCGTGTCTTAGAAAGCACGTAAAGCCGTTGGTCTTGGCTGTCATTAGTAAATCTTTGACAGTCGTTACTGATGATGATACAAATCAATAGGCATTATATCTACGTGACATAGGTTGCCTTGTAGGGGAATCTAGAGAAAGTTATATGTGGTTAAAGGAGACACCTAGAGAATGCAAATCTCGTGAGATTGGTGCTCAAACGAAATCCTGCGAGTTTATGAATAATAATATTGTGAGATCCCGCCAATTTCTAAGTCTCGCGCTTTGTGTGCGTGTGTTATGAGCTTTGTGTGTGTGTATTTTTATCATAATATATTTGAATAAATTAGAAAATATATATGAAAAATTATAAGTATTATGGGTAAACATTTGTTAACACCATTTTTTCAATAGATTTTAATGCATCAGACAATATTCGACGTATCTCTCTATATTTTTTTAATAAACAGTGACGTACGTATCAAATAACAAATGAAAGAAAACGACAAATCACAACTCCGTCCGTGTCAATCCGCGATTTAAATAAGTCTTTTCTATGCTCGAGTGCAATGTCGTTAAAGCCACGAGATCTCGCCCTTTTTTGTCCGAGATCAATCTCGCTAAAAAAGGCCGAGATCTCGCGAGAACAAGACTGCTTTCCCTAGAGACAGCTGAATAAATCACTTTGTATACTTGTTGCAGCGGCAATGGCGGAGAAGGTAACAGGTATACCTTTGTACGTGCAACAATTTTATATACTCTGGATGAGACAAATGAAATATAGTATGTACAGGAAATGGTTGTTCATATTAACGGTATGTAAAAAAATCTAAGTTGTCGGAAATAAAATAACTTATTAGCATAGGTCGGATTCATGTACACACGGCTACATATCAAGCTATACAAAACCAGTATTAGCTTACCGTTCATTGTATGTAAAAATCCTAGACAGCGAGTCCAAGACAAACCGGTTTTGTATAGCTTGATGTGTAGCCGTGTGTACTTACACTGATTTCATACAGCGAAAAAATAAAGTGGATATGCCGCAAATCCCAGAATTTCTTTTAAAGAGCAGAAAAGTCCGTGATTTATTAAATGAAAAAGTTATTTACTTTTACGCAATTTATTTGTTTTATCTAACTCTGATGTTATTATTATTTAATTGTAGTACTGTTTTTTACACGAGTTTGTCTTTTAGAAATCCCAGGAAGATCCATATTAATATCAACATTTCGATGCAAGTACTAAAAAAACTCTAGCTAATTCCGACCTCTGCTTTATAAGGAAAAACTAGGTACAGTGACCGGCACGTAAGTTGGCAAGAGTCGTTAGATGTACAAAAGTCATTTTGTAGATCTCTTTGGTGGTCATGCGGGTCGCAGGGTATGAGGTAGTGACGACCCGAGCACGCTATTGGTGCGTCACTCGTCTTTGCTCCTCGCACCCAGTATACTCGCTCTCACTTACACTTGTGTGCCGCTAGATGCAAACTTACTACACCATAATCTTGCCAACTTACGTGCCGGGTACTGTAATACGCCCTAGTTGACAAAACGCTCCGTCATTCTAACACTCGTTACTTGTACCCAAAACGGTTTAAACATGGTCCGTTTAACCACAAAGATAAACAACTGTTGAACACCTGTCTAAAAAAATCTGTCAACGTCAAAACGACATTTCACGTTGATATAAGGGTCGTTTTGCAGTTACACTTTTTTTAGACAAGCGGTAAAGCGTGGTAAAGCGGGGCAGATTATATTGTTTAGACAATAATTTAAATGACGATTAAGAAAGTAGATTAAGAAGTCCACGTTTTATTAAAGTTTTGTAATACAGGTCGCGGGACTTATTTCCAACACCGTGACCCCGGAACATAAAGGGTTATTGACACCGTGGATTTTAGTCATTACAAGTCTGACAGTCCCTCCCGCCCGGGGTGGGAGGACTCATTTGATGATATTACCACGATAAAAAAAAAGTTTTGTAATACGGAGAAAAAACATGGTTTTGCAGATAAGAATGAACTTGATAATCCAGATTGAAACCTAGGTATATTTAGTTTTTTTTCCTGTAATAAAGACTGCTAATCTTTTTGTTCCCAGCAAATTATTCTGCCGATATTTCTTGTGACCAACACCACAATATCTTCAAACAATGATGAACTGGACATAAAAATGAACGAAACCGCTCTGGATATGAACCTGGACATTTACGGAGACAGGGCGAGTAGTCGGGTGTTGTACAATGTGGATGGACCTGACGTCACCCCACAAGACGTGTTCAATGTACAGAGGAGGTTCCCCAAAGTCGAATTTGAGGATACTAAGGATGTTGCCTCTAGTAAGTCTTACTTACTGTTATATAGTGCGATAAAACTACACGCAGAGAAATGTATACGAGAACTTCTGGTTGCAACCGTGAGAGCAAGAGTCACTAGTTGAGTCAACGACGATATATTACTAGACTCCGCATGCACGATCTTAGGAACAAAAACTATTCTGTGAACTCGCTGAGGTACTACGTAAGCGAGGGGGACTGGGTACTGTGTTGTGATTGGCTAACTCAAGGTCTGTTCTGTCTCAAGGTATGTTTACGGCTCACAGGAGTGGTCGAAATAAGACGGATATAAGACTTTTTTGCCTAATGTGTTGACAGACATCGATCGCCTGTTATTAGGAGTCTAGTAATATATCGTCGTTGAGTTAAGTTTACAACATTTCTAGTAATAAATACAAAGTTCTTGTTATCTCTGGCGTCGGACGTTGGCAGACGACCTCCGGCCACTGTAGGCGCGGGCATGCGGACAGCGAGTAAAGGGCAACTCGCTGTCCGACCATGGACCATGCCCGGGTTGACGGCGCGTCATGTTTCACGCGCTATAGTGCGCGCCATAAAGAGTTGTCAGCAATGTGACAGGGGGTTGGCTTAAAAGTTCAATGCCTACCGGAGTAGGACTCTTATATTAGGTTGCTGTGACCCTGGAACGTTAAGGGCTAGTGAAGGAACTCTAGATGCTTTACAAATAACCCTTTAATAACTTATCAAACCATTTACTATAATATTTTTTAACTATTTACAGCGTTGCTTAGAACCAGCAGGAAAGACATTTTCAAGTATAATGACTACTTGGTTGGACTGGAGATCAACGACACGGATGCCAAGGTAAGATAACAAAGATCTCCATGAGCGTCCGCTAACTAACCTTAAGAGCGCGCATTCTGAAAGCTGGCAACATCGCAAATGGCTGTCAAATATTTACAAGTTTTAATTAATTTGGCAGTGTTACTGTATGGAAATATGAAATAAGGCTCTGCAGTGCACTATAAAATTGATATAGGAATGCAATTAAAACACTGAATTTGATGTTGTAACCGTTTCCGGTTTATAAAAGGCATTTGGAAAGTTTCCAAATGCTTTTTCGTCGTCTAAAACCATGTATTCGGCGTTTCCATATTAATTATTGCATTCCCTAATAATTTTTTTAGTGTACTACAGAGCAATATTTCTTATTTTCATACAATTGCCAAATTAATTAAAACTTGTAAATATTTGACAGCTATTTGCGACGTTGCCAACTTTCGGAATACGCGCTCTTAAAGCTGGACGCATACACACGTTTTTCGTATTCGTTTGCCTAATGTGGGATTCCGATTCAAAATTCCGGAAGACTAGCGCAGATGTTAGGTTTTGATGAACTTTGTATTAGCGTGGCTTTGTATTATGACGTACGGCGCCGAAACGCGGACTTTTACTATAGACCTTATTAGTATAGTCAATATAGCAATCAGAACTGATGGAAGTATCGTATATAATGGGGCCGTAAGGTCCTCGAATGGAGACCACGCACCGGCAAGCGCAGCGTAGGATGTCCACCCACTAGGTGGGCAGACGATCTTATGAAGACCACAGGATCATGCTGGATGCAAGCCGCTTCCAACCGGTCCTATTGGAAGTTTATAGGGGAGGCCTATGTTCAGCAGTGGACGTCTTACGCCTGATATGATTATGATAATTAGCGCGGCTGAGTTTCAAAACAAACGTTAGATTTTTCCGCTCCCGCGCCGATACCGCAGCCCCACTGCCGCGCCGCAGAGCAATTGAAGGTCCCTTCCCTTCCACCCAGGAGCAGGAGGACTCATGATGCATCTTTTACAGGTTCTATACACCACAACGATCCGCCACGCGGCTCCAGTCGGGCTGAACTTGCTATCCAACATGTTGGCGTCCCACTATATATCATGGTCGGACGGCAAGACCATTACCACTTTAAATGAGCCTATCACTCGCACCCCAAAAGAACAGCCTCTAGATACAAAAAAATCCGAAATAATTTTACCCAAGAATTTAATGAAAGCATCGATATGGACTTACTTCATTCAATTCTGTAAGTATTAAATATAATATACTAGCTTTAGCCGGCGGTTCCGGCCGCTAACCATTTTGTTGACACACTTTATTTGACAGGCCTGTTGGTACTAGACCAACAAGCCTGTCAAATAAAGTGTGTGTTAGTGTGTGCGGCATAGCAGTCAGGTTCACTAACCACTAGGTTAGTGACGCTGACTGCTATGCCGGAGGACGTGGGTTCGATTCCCACCCAGGACAAATGTTTGTGTGATGAGTACAATCATTTGTTCTGTGTCTGGGTGTAATTTATCTATAAAATGTATGTATTTAGAAATATTATAAGTACGTTTATCAGTTGTCTAGTACCCATAACACAAGCTCTGCTTAGTTAGACTAGATGGCGTTGTGTGATAGTTGTGGAATGTTAATATTATTATTTGTCAAGCTAAAAGAAAAACTATTTTCTTTTAAATATTTTCTTTCTTTGTTTATGTTCTGTGTACATAAAGCATGTGTCAATGAACGTTTTTTTCTTTTTTTGCTATCCCCAGTCGCACTGGTCATAAGCGGCAGTAGCATCTCTCTGCCATGCAGGGAGCGTCTGACGGGCACGAGGCACATCCACCTCATGTCGGGCTGCCCGCCCCTGCTACATTGGATGGTCGCCATTTTATACCACGCGACGGTATTCACTGTGACGATCATATTACCAACAGTGGTCATTGTACTCTTATTTGAAGCTGACAATACCTTCGACCAATCGGGCTTTCTTGGTGAGTTATATATTTACTAGCTTTGCCCGCGACTACGCGTGGATGTCGGAACTTAACAATGTACCTATTTTTTTTATAAAATTGACAAAGTTTCATTCAAACTTCCACCCCCTATTTTATCCCCTTGGGGATAGAATCTATCAAAGTTCTTCGGATGCCTACGTCATAACAAATACCTACATGCCAAATTTCAGCCCGATCCGTCCAGTGGTTTGGGCTGTGCGTTGATAGATCACTATGTCAGTCGGTCACCTTTGGGTTATACAGGGTGAATTTTTCAACTGGGCGTGGATGGCTATTTTCGAAACTATGAGGATTATCGAAAAACCTTGAAAGGAGTCTCGAGGCCGATTTTGATGAAAACGAAAACTGCATCATTGGATTTTAGAAAAATCAATAATCCTGACCAGGAATCGAACCCGCTGATATTGGAAAAAAAATCACACCCTGTATTATTACACCGTTCGATAGTGTTGCTAATAGGGAACAAATTTTGGGAAGTAATCATCAAAACACCTAAAATTCACCCTGTATATTTAGATTGCTAGCTTTTGCCCGCAACTTCGTACGCGCATAACGATTTTTATCGTTCCTGTGGGAATTTCGGGATAAAGACTATCCTATGTCCATTCCCGGCTTTCAAACTATCTTCTTACCAAATTCATCCAAATCGGTTCAGTGGTTACGGTTTACGCTTTAAAATGGGCATCTACGGTACTTTCGCAATTATAATGTCTTGTGACCGGAACTGTAGCACCATGACTATTTTAGAACTGTTTACTTGTTTTTGTCTTTTGAAATTCAAAAGTGTCTGACATTGACATTCGCACGAGCGTTTTTTTCTGGGCGTTAAAAAAGCGCCCGAAAAAGAAAAAAGCATTCCCATGTGTCTGTTCGCTTTTTTTTCGAACTGTATTTGAATGTCAGTATTGGGCGGTGACGTTTAAGTTCAGAGTTACCTTTTTGTTAAAACTCGGCGTTTTTTTAACGCCGTCAAAAAAAGCGCTCGTGATTCGCCTCTATCTGGCCGACTTAAAATGCTTTGATTTTGATAAGCTTTAATTTCCTCTTCTCTCCATGTCTCACGGCATCTTTGTATTTTCCAGGCACGTTCGCTTTACTCATGTTCTTCGGCAGCGTGGCATACGTGGCGTTCAGTTACATTGTGAGCTTCGGGTTCAGAGAGAGAAGCACCAACGTTATACACTTCTCCGTCGTCTTCATATTTGGTCAGTACTACACTTTTGTTTATCGTGGTAAATTCATCAAATTAGTCCTCCCACCCAGGGCAGGGCAGGAGGGACTGTCAGACTAGTACTGTCAAAAATTTGCGTTTTTTGCGTATATCTCTGAAACAATGCGAGATACCAAAAATGGTTCAAACAAAATTTTTAGATCGTAAAATTGTCTACAAAAAAGATCTCAACACTTTCTTCTACGGTGTACTGTTCTCGAATTATGACTATTTAAAACATAGAAAATACGGATATTCACTCATACGTGGCCAGTATGCATTGGACAATAGTAGATTATTAACAAAGGAGATAAAGCAGTGGAAGGACTCTAAGTTTACTCCCGAGCGTAGCGAGGGTGTTAAAAACTTAAATCACGAGGGAAGCGAGGGATTTAAGACGAGTCCTTAGTGTAGCGAGGGATTTAAGTTCCCCAAGACTAAGACAGCTTTATCACCGAAGGAAACCACGTTAAAAAACCGCCGTGTACACTACCTCAAAGGTGGTGCGGAAATGTGTGCATACAGTCGAAAATAGGACTTGCCTGCGCTCTAAAGTCACGATATCTCGAAGGCGATGCTTTGTGGAAAAAAATGTTGAGATCTTTTTTGTAGACAATTTTACGATCTACAAACTTTGTCTAAACCATTTTTCGATAGCTCTCGTTGTTTCAGAGATATACTCAAAAAATGCAAATTTGTGACCTTTGACCTCGAATAAAAAACAACGCACAAGCGGGATCGATGGGGACATATCATTTGTAATGTCGTATTCAAGGCCTGCACAAAAATCCAGCTTGTTGGGAATTAATGCAAACTGGAATGTCTATTTTGACTGGACTAGTATGTGAGTTTGTATGTTTGTAAACGCACCCACGACTCAGGAGCATTCCTAGTGTGGGGGCACTGTTTAAAAAAAAACTGTGTAAACAATATGTTTATATTTTGCAGGTATTTTAACCAGTCTTAATAAGGTGGGTGATAAGGCGTTTTCAAAGCCGGGCCAAAGGAGCTTCACGTACTACTTTTCATGGGTCTGCAACATCTTCGCCGTCCCCCACACGGTGACGGTCGCGGCCTACAGTTGTATGAGAGATGCAATCGTTAACGCGAACTGCAAAGCCTTCAAGCAATTCTGTCCAGTTGTTAAAATTGGTGAAAATGATGGTGATACAGAAAAGTGTTGCAGTAAGTTTTGATTCCATCATTATTATGCTTTTTAACCCCCGACGGAAAAAGTGGGGTGTTATAAGTTTGACATATCTGTCTGTCTGTCTGTCTGTGGCATCATAGAGCCCGAATGGATGAAGTGATTTCAATTTAGTTTTTTTTTTTTTTGTATGAACGGTGACTTACCTGCGAGTAAAAAAACAGGAGATGATAAATAATTTGGAGCAGTCCTCCAACGCGACGTATTTTTATATTTTTTTACTTCATAAACGGAACTAGGTTTTTGTGTCGAGGGTTTTTAAAATTTTAAATTTATTTTTTATTTAAATATTTTTTTCGTGGTAAAATCATCAAATGAGTCCTCCCCGCCCAAGGCCGGACGGGAGGGACTGTCAGACTTGCACTGACTTAAATCCACTGTGTCCTTCATTAGCCCTTTACGTTCCAGGGTCACTGGAACGTAAAGTAAGAACATAAAGGGCTATTGAAGGATAATGGGCTGGAGGGATTGTCAGACTTGTACTGAATTAAATCCACTGTGTCCTTCATTAGCCCTTTTCGTTCCAGGGTCAGTGGAACGTAAAGTAAGAACATCCCTTTACGTTCCAGGGTCACGGTAATGAGTTAAGTCCCACGACCCCAGCAGGCGGGGCCCCCCTCTAGAGGGCCAAAGCCGAGTCAGTGACAAAGATTTTAAGGCCGCTGTACACATTGGGCCAAAACAATGAATTCCAAATGTCGCTGATCACACATTGGGCCAACGTTTGAACACTGATTGCGAAGCACGCCAAGATCCTTTGATTGGTGCCCGAAAAACCGACAACTTCCGGTTGGCCGGCTAGTATTCCCGCCAACTACCAACATACCGCCAAGTAGGTCTGCGTTGGTCCAATGTGTACTTATTTCGTCGATTATTTATTAACACGTGTAATTAATTATGTGTTTTAGGTGGACAGACACCGCGGCAATATTTAGACCTTAAAGAAGACGGGGCCGGACAAGGCTTGCTCATACTTATAGCACAGTGTGTCGTGTTTATGGTAAGAATGCATATATATACTTTTTTTTTTTGTTAGATGGGTTTGCTCTTGACCTTAGTCTATGTCAGGAATGACTAAGACAAGGTCGACGATGGAGCGAGCTTACCTAGAAGAAGCCTGTTCACTCTAACAGGCACCCTAATTCCCTCTTCTTTGAAGAGGGAATTAGGGTTGTATGCGTTCGGAAACACAGACGCAGGCAGAGAGTTCCACTCCTTCGCTGTCCTCATTATAAAAGACGTTTGGAAACGATTAGTGCGAATTGGTGGTATAGCAATAAGGTGAGGATGGTAGTTTGCCGTGCGTCTAGATGTGCGATGATAAAAGCTAGTGCTGGCTAGCTAGATGGCTGGTGGGATGAAGTCGTGGAGTTCTTGGGCACACTCTCCGAAGTAGTCTGTAGAAGACCGACACCGGCCTGACTTCTTTACCAAGAAGTCAGGCCTTGGTATAACATGACCAATATAATGTCTGGACTTTAAAAGAGACTGTGACCTCTGAGTTTTTTTCGGTTGTTTCTTCTCAAAATAGTCAGGTACGAAACACCGGCCTCAACTAGATTGTAAAAAGACGACGTAGAAAAGGGTTTTTTTTTTTATTTTGGTTACCCCTACTTGCAAAATTATTCATTTAAAATTTTATACATTTCATTTATATTTTATCTATATAAAAATGGAACCCGTTTTCCGTTGTCACGACATAACATGAAAACGGCTTGACCGATTCGGATAATTATTTTTTTGTTGTGTTTGTAACCATCGGGACCGGGTTTTAGACCGGGTCTTCCACCCGTGCGAAGCCGGGACGGGCCGCTAGTTTTATATAAATAAAATATTTAGAAAAAAACACAACAAAATGTATAAAACTACTTTTCTTTCGGAAGTTTTATTGGAACTTTTGTATTAATTGATATTCAATTTTCACCCTCAAAGTGTGAGAATGATTGTGATTGTTCTTTTTTGGTAAAAATACGTCTTAGCAAAAACAATAAAGATCGATATGATACATTTTACACAATGGGCACTTTTTTTTTGAGCGGTAAAATCATCCTGAGTCCACGGGAGGGACTGGCAGATTTGTACTGACTAAAATCCACGGTGATCCTTCAATAGCCCTTTATGTACCAGAGCCGCGGTTACCTGGTGAGAACCGCGACCCTGGCCGTCACATAATGAGCCCTTAAATAGGGTGAAAGAGAAGTCCAACACCCTCCACTTCAACTTTCTTTCTAACAGCCGGTCCATAGTTACGACAATCCTTGTTGATTTTCGCGCTAAAAGTCTTGAAATGTTCATATAAACGTCTTTTAACGTGAAAATAAACGGCACGTCCCGTTACCATGGTCCTAGGATAAGGATTTAGTCCACTGGCAGAAATTTCTATAGAAATAAGCAGCACCCTTGTACTGAGTTCTATTTCTTAATTATCCTGTGTTGTATTTTGTGTGTACATAGATAGTACCAAAATAATTTTGCTTGCTTTTTGTCGTTGTGAAAAATGTTTTTCTTCTTTCCATAGACTATAGTGATACTATTGGAGAAAGGTTTCTTCAACGGGCTATGGGACAAGATTCGCAACTTTAATTATCAACCATTGCCGGGTCCGGAACCGAGCAGCACGGTGCGCGCCGAAGACGAATACATTAGGAAAGTTATCAAGTTACGTAAGTAATCACATGCAGTAACCATTAAGCTATTATTACTACGTATAGAGACGACACCACGCATCACCACTGTGTCCCATCCAGGATGAGTGCGCGCACCTAGAGCACGCCACAGAGCTATCAAACAATTGAATGAACTTGCTTGTGACGTAATAATTGTAAAATTGTACCGACCCAGTGACTTTTTGTGAATTTTAGAAGCGTTGTATCTTCTTCAATTTTAGTTGACGTAACAAAAGGGAAAATTCGGGTCTAATATTTTATATTAATATTTCGGACTAACATTTTTGTTTTTGAGCATCATAACCTATTCTTGACAAAACGCTCTTATTTGTTTTTTTATAATGTAACATTCGCAGAAATACTTATTACAAGAGAATGCTCAATTAATAATCTTTAGTGTGCTCTTCTGCCTAATCCGGTGTGTTATCCTACTTCCTACTAAGTTTGTATGTGTGGATGAATGTTTGTTACTCTTTCACGCAAAAACTACTGAACGGATTTTGTTTAAATTTGGTAAACAGGTAAATTTATAACCTGGATTAACACATAGGATAGTTTTTATCCCGATTTTATGTTCCCACGAGATGAATTTCGAGTTGCAGCGGGTGAAGCCGGTGGCAGCAGCTAGTCCGTAATACATATAATACTAGTACGGGGATCAGAGTGAATCGGTTCGTGATAACAACAATATAAAATGTACCTACAGACAAATTGTGTAATGTTGTTATTTTTGATTTGAAGAATAAATTATTGATTGTTTTTATGTTGTTATTTCTAGCTGCAAATCAAATCCCAGACTCAGCGTTACTTCACAATCTACACAAGGTCTACACGCCGTGTTTCCGTAACAAAGTCTACGCCTGTGAGGGTATCAACTTCTCTGTCAAGAAAGGTAAGTTTTAATTACGGTTCCGTACCCAAAGGGTCAAACGGGACCCTAATACTGAGACTTAGCTGTCCGTCCGTCCGTCTGTCACCAGGCTGTATCTTATGAATCATGTATTTTTTCTTTATTGTGCACAAAAAAAACATGATAGGTAGTTGAAATGTTTACAAATGATGTATTTCAGTTGCCGCTATAGGTAACAAGGAATACTAAAAATAAGAATAAAATAAACATTTTTATAAATAATAGTTAGTTATTTTAGTCTATCGGTGTCGATATTTAAAACTCTGTAAAAATTTGTTAGATTGTTAATAAAGGCTTTTATTATTATTATAAATAATAGTTCGGAACCCTTCGTGTGAGAGTCCGACTCGCACTTGGCCGGTTTTTTTTTCTTAACTTTTTTCATTATTATTTTTGCTAGGCGAGTGTTTCGGTCTACTGGGAGTGAATGGCGCGGGCAAGTCCACTGTCTTTAAAATAATAACTGCTGAAGAGAGTCCCACCAGAGGAAATATGTTCATCAATGGTTATCATCACGCCGGAGGAATGTCGCAGGTAATATTACTACATAAAACAGAACTCGCGCTGTAGCTTTTTGGACCTGTTAATGCAGTGGTCCGACCGCCGACGATGAACGAGTAACGAATAGAACTACAAGCGTAGCATGGCGCCATAGAAAGAGGTTTTCAGAACGTAGAAATATTTTTATTATTTTAAGCATGGTTATGTAAAAAATATGGAAAATAAACGTTCTTTTCTTCAATAGTGTACGAATGGTGTCATATTTGTGCAAAAGAACAGTCGACTTGTGAAGAAATAACCATGAAATAACTTTGTCTTTTCTTGGTAGAATAGACATAGAATCGCCATACTACGCGTGCTAGAAAGTATAAAAGAGTTGGCGATCAGCGGGAAGCGAGTGCAATTTCAATAGTTTTGTCGCTGGGCTATAAGCGAGTGTGCAAGTGCAACGAGCGATTACTCGCGCCACTCGCCCACAGTCGCTCAGTCCTCTGTAAAGAAATAATCAAGCGAGCCGAGGAGCATCGTTGAACGAGTTTCTTTTTGAAAGCTCGTCGCTCAGCGACAAAACTAATAAAGCGAGTCGTCGCCGGCAGTGTGAACAGTCAGAGAGCAACTATTTATATATTTATGCAACACTTTCGTTTACACGGAATGTATATTTATTATGCGTTTCTTGAGAGAGAAAATCGCCGATAGTTACTCGTTTTCTCGCCGCCCGCCGGTCTGACCACTGCCTAAGACCTTTATGTACAAGACAAGTTTTTGTTCATAAGCTAGAAAAAATAGAGCTTTGACCATGACCAATCGAATCTACATTGAAGAGCGAGCGTAGTGAGTCTTAAAAACTGAATCTTCCATTAAAAAACGAGTGAAGCTTTTTATGGTATAATTTAATGTAAATACATGAAAAGAGAGAGAGCATAAGCCTGACAAGGAGGAATTTATTAAAATAAAAAGAGATGAAAGTTCTTGCCAACTAAAATACGTGGAAGTGGCGAAGGTTCTATACACCGTGACTTTTTAGTCGTCTTACAAAAGTGGTCCACTTAATGTATCCGACCTAAAATACCTCTAGCCGAGTTTTTTTTTTTAATCTTTAATAATGTTTTTTCTACATATTAATAAATAGGTACATTACAAATATGAAACAACCTGTTAAAATGTTTACGTATCAAGCTGTAGAGTACACCTACCCAGCGCAATAGTGTAATTAAAATATTAGTTATAAATTTTTCAGATCTCTTAAATACCTATTTTTTATTATAAACGTGTACTATTCATTGGATACATGAACGGGGCCGTTGTAACGACTAAAAAGTCATGGTGTACCTAAAATATATAATTCTCGTGTCACAGTTTTCGTTCCCATACTCCTCCGAAACGGCTTGACCGATTTTGATGATTTTTTTTGTGCTTATCCGGTATCTATGAGAATCGGCCAACATCTATTTTTCTAAGTGTAAAAATAATTTTTAACTTAGGGTTACTTTGGGCTACTTAGAAGTTCTTATTTTTTTTTATAAATTGTTTCACACTTTCCAGTACCTCAAAACCTTGGGCTACTGTCCTCAATTCTTCGGGCTGGATATGTTCCTGACTGGTGAAATGAACCTCAGGGTCATACTCACGCTGCGAGGATACGCCAGGAAACATATGGACCAAGAAATCAATAACTGGATACAAGTTGTTGGTAAGTAGATTATCCCGACTTTAAAAAGGTTATCGTATGAGTTTTAAGGTCCGTCGACGATCTGGACGGCAAGCGGTAATAAAATGTTTGAAACACGCCATAAGACACCGCCCGTTGCGAATTCGCGTTTTTATAAAGCAACTAGCTTTTGCCAACGGCTTCGCTCGAGTTATGAATTATTATTATAAGCTAGTTCGTCTTAATTTATTCGTTCCATTAGGTACTGATAGTTTCAAACGACAACATTTACATCCTCCATCATTCCTTATTTTATCCCCATGGGGGTTTAATTTATCAAAATCCTATTTAAGCGGACGTCGTCATCATAAAAGCTCCAATCTTAAATTTCAGTACAATCAGTCAAAAATTTCATCCCCTATTTTGTCCCCTTAGGGGTGGAAATATTCAAAGTAGGAGATGCCTACGTCATAGTAGCTTTATGCATGCAAAGTCTCAGTCCGATCGGTTTATAATTAACAAAGTTTCATACAAACTTTCATCCCCTATTTTATGCCCCTGCGGGTAGAATTGATCAAAATCCTTTCTTAGCGGATGCTTCATTATAATCATCACAGCCATAGGACGTCCACTGCTGAACATAGGCCTCCCCTTTTGATCGCCACAAGTACCGGTTGGAAGCGACCTGCATCCAGCGTCTTCCGGCGACCTTCATAAGGTCGTCTGTCCACCTTGTTGGTGGACGTCCTACGCTGCGCTTGCTAGTCCGTGGTCTCCACTCTAGCACTTTTCGACCCCATCTGCCATCCGCTCTGCGAGCAATATGGCCTGCCCATTGCCACTTCAGCTTGCTAATCCGGTGGGCTATATCGGTGACTTTAGTTCCTCTACGGATCTCCTCATTTCGGATTCGATCACGCAGAGAAACACCGAGCATAGCCCTCTCCATAGCTCGCTGAGCGACTTTGATCTTTGAGATGAGGCCGATAGTGAAAGGCCACGTTTCGGTGCCGTAACTCATCACTGGTAACACACATTGGTTGAAGACTTTCGTCTTGAGGCACTGAGGTATATCCGACGAAAAGACACTGCGTAGTTTCCCGAACGCTGCCCAACCAAGTTGGATTCGGCGGGTGACCTCTTTCTCGAAGTTGGATCTACCTAATTGGACTACTTGTCCTAAGTAGATATATGAGTCAACAACTTCGAGTACCGAGTTTCCAACAGAGACTGGGGTGGGCACAACATTGGCATTTGACATAATGTTCGTCTTGTCCATGTTCATTTTCAAGCCCACCCGTTGCGAAACTCGGTCGAGGCCATCGAGCATCATGCTGAGTTCCTCCATCGACTTTGCCATGACCACGATGTCGTCGGCAAACCGAAGGTGAGTGATGTACTCGCCATTGATGTTGATGCCAAGTCCTTGCCATTCCAGGAGCTTGAAGGCGTCTTCCATTGCGGCAGTAAACAGTTTAGGGGAGATAACATCCCCCTGTCTGACGCCTCTTCTCAATGGAATCGCCTTCGTACTCTGCTCCTGTACTCGGACCGACATGGTGGCGTTATTATACAAACACTTCAACACCTCTATGTACCGACAGTCAATGCGGCATCGCTGGAGTGACTCAAGCACCGCCCATGTTTCCACCGAATCGAAGGCTTTCTCATAGTCCACAAACGCTAAGCATAATGGCAAGTTATACTCCTCGGTCTTCTGTATAACTTGCCGCAGCGTATGGATGTGGTCTATGGTACTATAGCCTCTTAGGAAACCGGCTTGTTCGGGAGGCTGGAAGTCATCAAGTCTGTGTTCGAGACGGTTCTTGATAACCCTTGAAATCAGCTTATAAACATGACTCAGAAGCGTGATGTGTCTGTAGTTCTTCAATAGGCTGTTATCACCTTTTTTGAAGAACAGCACCACCTCACCTCTGCTCCATGCTTCAGGCGTTTTGCCCTCGAACAGGACGGTATTAAAGAGCTTCTGGAGGACTTTGCATAGCGGATGCTTACGTCATAACATCTACCTTTTTTTTTTTTTTAGCGTGGTAAAATCATCAAATGAGACCTCCAACCCCGAGCAGGGCGGGAGGTACTGTCAGACTTATACTGACTAAAATTCACGGTGTCCTTCAGTAGCCCTTTATGTTCCGGGGTCACGGTAATAAGTCCCGCGACCCCGGCAGGCTTTGGCCCTCTGAGAGGGGGCCCCGTCATTTTGCTGACAGCTCTTTGAGGCGCGCGTGGAACACGACGCGCTGTCGAGCCGGGCATGGTCCATGGTCGGACAGCGAGTTGCCCTTTACTCGCTGTCCGCATGCCCGCGCCTACGGTGGCCGGAGATCGTCTTGCGACGTACGGCGCCGTGGGCAAACACCACTGCGGTTGGGGCGGAGGGAGGACATAACATCTACCTGCATGCCAAAATTCAGCCCGATCCGTCCAGTGGTTTGGGCTGTGCGTTGATAGATCACTATGTTACTCAGTCAGTCAGTCACCTTTGAGTTATTATTTAGATTTACGCTGGCCGAGAGCATTGGTGGTCCAGTGGTTTCGGGCCCGACTTACAAGTTGTAGGTTCGAACCCCGGCAGACGCATTGCTTTTTGTAATTTATTACATCACCATTGTTCTCAAAACGGTGAAGCAAATAATCGAGAGGAAACTGGCATGTCCTAGTACCAAAAATTCCAATACATGTGACATCTACCAACCCGCACTGGGCCCGCGTAGTGGATTATGGCCCGAGACCTGTGTCCCAGCAGTGGGAACATTTATGGGCTGATGATGATGATTCAAGCCGCCCAAAGTCGCCACGTCATTTCAAACAACACAACTGCTAGCTCATACAATTTTGTATAAATTATAGGTCTGGAGCAATACGCGCGTCAAACAACAGACGGCTACAGCGGCGGGTGCCTGCGTCGCATGGGCGCTGCCGCAGCGCTGTGCGGTGACGCGGAACTCACGCTGTTGGACGAGCCCAGCGCTGGCGTCGACGTGGTCGCACGACGACGACTGTGGACCGCCATGAGGAAAGCTTTGAGACGCGGCCGGTCTATCCTGATCACCTCGCACAGGTATAAATACTACGTTCAAAGAAGATAAAAAATACGTGTTCTTTACTTTTTTGATTAATTTTTAAATTAACAAGAGGTTCTCTATTCTTAGACTGACATGGTCACTATAACTATTATTAAGTTTTAAAACATCTATTATTTAGTTTTGAAATATCGGAACCTCAAAACAAATAATAAACATGGTAAATATCCCGTTTTAAACCTAAATAATGGTTCTCTATTCGTCCTGTATGTTTGTTTGTCCGCGATTATCTCGCGTCAGAAAAGTGTTTGTCCTGGAGAAGATTTTAGTGTACAACAAGATAGATATCCCGTAACGTTGACCGCAATCCTTTATTATTTACTTCGATGGCAGATTTCAAGGACGCCGATTATACGAATCTTTTGTTGAATATCTGAACTAAAAGAGTAAAATAAAGAATCTTGTTTTTTAATAATACTTTTTTTTTATGAAGTAGCAAAGGTCAATAAAATAAAATACAAAGCCACTGACTTTTTTTTATCGTGGTAAAATCGTCAAATGAGTCCGCCCACCCAGGGCAGGGCGGGAAGGACTGTCAGACTTGTACTGACTAATAGCCCTTTATGGACCGGGTTCATTGTAATTCGTGAGTCCCGCAACCCCGTGCTTTGGCCCTCTGAGAGGGGGCCCCGTCATTTTGCTGACACTCTTTGAGGCGCGCGTGGAACACGACGCGCCGTCGACCAAGTATGGTCCATGGTCGGACAGCGAGTCGCCCGCATGTTCGCGCCTACGTTGGCCGAAGATCGTTTAGCGACGTCTGTCGCCGTGGAAAGCCACCGACTTACGAAAGAAAAAATATTATTATTATTATTTTGTTATTTATTGATGCTAGAAATGATATTCTATCTATCTATTTCCCAGTATGGACGAGATGGAAGCCCTCTGCAACCGTATCGCGATCATGTCCAACGGCCACGTGCGCGCGCTGGGCTCGGCGTCTGCGCTGCGAGCTGAACATGCGAAGGGATTCGCTGTCATGTTCAAGTTGGCTAACATTAACAAGTTGGATGGTACGTACTGTCAGGGATCGGGATGTAGTGCGAATTTAAACTATAGTCTGCGCCAGATAAGAAAAAAATAAAAGTCATTAACACCCGTGTACCAATGTTTTCCAATACTTCAAAACGATACAAAAAAATGTAAATATAAGAAAAAAATAAAAGTCATTGATCTTGACTTGTACCAAAAAGTCCACAAAACTTCATTTGAGATCGCTCGTCATTCAAAACTGTCGCTAATACCTAATACTGCATCGTTCGAGTTTAAAGTACTACATAATTAGGTACCTTTCAAAATAAATACGATTGAATTGGTTTTGGCCAAAAGGTTTGTAACTCATGCCCAGTGAATACGTCAAGGACGCCCCGTACCGCGATACGTTTGTTTTGATCGTGTCAGCGACACTACATGTTTTTGTATCGATTTGAAGCATTGGAAAACATTGGTACACGGGTGATAGACAATAACCGTTTTAATTATTTAATCAATTTAATATGCGCAACCAAAAACTAGCCATCTTCTACATTTGAGGAGCTCGTTGCTAAATAACTCATCATCATCATCAATCATCAGCCTGTAAAGTTCCCACTGCTGGGACACAGGCCTCTCTGAGAGAGGGAGGGAGTGGGCCATAATCCACCACGCGGGCCCAGTGCGGGTTGATGGATGTCACATATCTTCGAATTTTGGTTCTAAGACATGTCGGTTTCCTCACGATGTTTTCCTTCACCGTTTTGAGAGTTGTGGTGATGAAATAAATTACACAAAGTAATGCGCCAGGCTGGATTCGAAACCACGACCTACATACAACTTGTAAGTCGGGGCCGATACCACTGGGCCACCACTGCTAAATAATTACAGTCGCACAACCCAATCTACCGGGTTAAGCCGCGCTTGCCGAAGTTGGTCAGTGGATGGGTGACCATCTATCATAGCGAGTTTCCTCCGTGCATCGAAAAGCACATAAAGCCGATGGTCCCGGCATTTTGTTGTCGATCTTTGATAGAATTGTTACCCTTAGTCTGAGACCCAGTCTTACCATGAGGTATCGTTTCACCCAGTTACTGAGTTGTGGAGGTCCGATAGTCAGTCGCTCCATGTAAAATACTGATATTCAGCTGCAACTGGTTCGTCTGGAAGCCGACCCAATATAGTTGGGAAGGCTAGGCAGATGATGCATTTATAGATAATTAAACTTATATAATTTTACAAAGTCTTTTATCCAAAAACAAACCATAATATTCTACATAATATAATGAGCATAACAATACAAAACATGTTTGTAATGTAATTTTTGAGAGACTCCACAGCTAGATTTATAATTAATGGAGCAACCTAGTCACAAAATCGTTTAGAGGAACTAATAAAATACTTGAATGTTTTCGTCTAAACAAGTTGTTATTATCATTTCAGCTGAAAGCGCAGAGATGTTGGCAAAGTTCAAAGGACGGCTGCATGAAGTTTTCAACTGTACACTAAGAGATGAACACGTGGTAAGTTTTATTCCTTCAATATAGCTAATAAAATAGGTTTAAAAACGTATTTGGTTGCTTTTATAAGAAAGACGTTGCCGGTACAATAAAGTAACGCCATGTGCAGTGTGCAGGTAAAATAAAGCCATGTTATCTAATGGAAACGCACATAATAGAGTCAGGTCGTTACCGACTATCCGCACCGGTTCATGCGGGCTAGGCCGTTTATGGTGTCCACAATTAATAAATAATTAATAACGAATGACGAACAGTAAATGTGTGCCGACTAGTGGGCTTATTAATGTGTGTAAAAAGAACATGTTATCCATCAGTAATTTAATTTTTAGGATTTTAATTTTTTCAATTTTAGGAAAATCAACAAATGTGTCCTACCGTAATGGATGTAGCGGAAGGGACACGAATGGGTCAAAAGTTTACCTATTGCTACTACTACTTGTAAATCATATCTATTATATTTTGTTTCGTGCGGTGATCGAATCCACGACACGCTGTGCAGCAATCCATCGCTCAACTATCGCGCTAACTGTTAAAAATTATAGTTTCAATTAATATACACCCACCTAACCACCCTTGAATTTATTCACAGACGATGCTACACTACCACATAAACGAGGTGATGCCTCTCAGCCAGCTCTTCAACACGTTGGAAGGCATCCGCAGAGAATTCCCCTCCATCATCGAAGACTACGCAGTCTCCGAGACTACTCTCGAAGAGGTGTTCCTGTCTTACGCCACAGAAAAGAGGACAGAGCGGCAACCACGCAATGCTACGTAGAGAAAGAGACGAAATTACCAATGTACTTATGATAGAGGGAGATAACACTGACTATGGCCAGTAAGGATCTTAGGGTTGGTGTTGGCACAAATACGGTCCGTTCACTAGTTTCGATCTAAGCGGAGCGACGCGCGGCGCAAAAAAAATAAGTAAGCGAATTTATCACTGGCAGTGCCTCGTGTCGTGTTTCAAATATAACTATACATAAAATCTTACCGCTCGCTGCCCCGCTTACAGCGATAATATCGTAAGCGGCGTAACACTACAATCTGTTCACATAACGTTCCAATCAAAAATCGATCTCTTTACTCTCTTCCATAAATTAAATAAGCATATACATACTTACATTTCCTGTGTTTTTTCTTATAGGTATAATATTTTAGTAGATTTCATCAAAGATCAATTTATTTATAAACAATGCTAATGCCGACGATCGTGTAGTCATATTTTAAAATATTTGTGTTTTTGGGCCATTCAAATGTAAGTTTTTAGGCGTTTATAACTTTTCTAATTTTAGTCCGACAGCAAAGTCACAACCTAAGTTGAAAACCGTGTCAACAAACTGTGATAGATTTATCTTGCAACTTGCAAGTTGGATATTAACAAAATACACGTCAAACTACTTTTAAAAGCTAGATAAGGCTGGTGTTTCGTACCTGACTACTCCGAGAAGGAACATCCGAAACAAACTCAGAGGTCTCAGTCTTTTTTTTAAATCCAGATATTATCTTCTGTTTAAGTTAGGACCATGCAGGTGTCTGAAATAGTATTTTAAGGAAAAAACCACACAGATTTTGTGCTCTTGTTCTTTCAAGGTCAAGGAACAAGGGTTGCAACCCCACAAAAAACTTCACTATTTTTAAATATCACATAGTCTATAAAATAAAATCGAGTCCTAAGACAAATGCCAACTAGATAATTATTTTGATAAACATTTTCGACTTGTGCATTAATTAAAGAAAAATACCGGCCGAATTGAGAACCTCTTCCTTTTTTGAAGTCGGTTATAAAAATAAATAAAAGCTTAAAAAGTACTTAAAAAGATTGTGGTGCATATTAAACTTGACACGTACTTCGTTGAAGGCTCTTTTTAACTTTTTTTTTCCAAGTATTATTTGGTAACAAATATGTTTGGCAGGTACCTTCTTAAAATATTCAATATAAAAAAATAAAATATTGTCATTGTCAAAGTGTTGTGCTTCAAAATTTTGTGGCAGAAAAGAAATGTTTACACAGTCTTGTCTGCTGTACCCCTTTTTTTTTTTTTTTTTTTTTTTTTTTTTTTTTTTTTTTTACGTGGTAAAATCATCAAATGAGACCTCCCACCCCGGGCAGGGCGAGAGGTACTGTCAGACTTGTACTGACTAAAATCCACGGTGTCCTTCAATAGCCCTTTATGTTCCGGGGTCACGGTGATGGTATAAGACCCGCGACCCCGGCAGGCCTGCTGTACCCCTAGATTGTAATTTAAAATGTTTATCACCCAAATCCCGCAGATCCCGCTTGCATTCTGCATGCTTGCTTGTATGCGAGTTTGTATGATGCCTACTTGCTTAAATGCTGCATGCATGCATGCCTACTTGCATGTTTATGTGTTGCTTGCTTGCTTGCATGCTGCTTCTGTGGTTGTGTGCTGCATGCCTGCTTATATGCAAAAAAAAAACAAGCGGCCGTAATTACATGCTACTTTCTAAACGTTACTATGGTGAAAAAAAATATATAGTAATTAAAACAGTGGTATAATGAATGTTCGTAAACATAATACTTCGAACAAATGACGTGCTAAAAGATTTAATTATAGAAAATCCCTCTAGCATATATTTACGGTCATAGTACACTAATGCAAAGAAAACATAAATATGCTTGAAACATCAACCCCCGTCCCGCATTGATTGAATTATTATAGAAAGTACCTCTAGCATTTCTTCCCGTCACAACTCAACAATGCACAAAGCATAATATTGTTTGTAACATTTAATTCCCGTCATAACCCATCGCTACACAAACCATGTGCTTGAAAAATTAAATAATGGCTGGTTTCCCGCAGTGTATAACAGAAAAAATTGAACCGTTATAGCTTCATCATGTCTGTCTGTCCGTCCATATGTCAACTAACATTTCAAAGATGGTGGTATTCCTTAAACTATTTTATACAACAAAAATATACATAATAATAACAAAATCCCCATGGTTGTAGCTATCAGGAAACAAAGACCCAGGCAGTGAATTCCAATCCTTAGTTGTGCGCACAATAAAGGTATTGGCGACACACTTAGTACATAAGGGTATAACTTAGACCTGGATAAATAGTCATTACTAAGCCAAAGTCAGTGCTTGGCTACGTCAAATTTCAGGTATTTCCATGAAAATGATTGATATTTGACGTCCGCACCGACTTAGGCTTGGCTTTGGCTTAGTAACGACATTTTATCCAGGCCTTAGACTATTTGGAAAACTTAATTCATAGAGCAAAATCAAAGTGTGATTAGTGATTTTATTTTAAGATCGACTTTTTACAGGCTTTACTTTTAAAGATCGACTTTTGAAGTCGATCTGAAAGCTGAGAATGTGAGCTAATTTATAGTGTAAAATATAACAAATATACAAAATAAATAATCTGATTATAATCAATAGTCTTACAAGACTCAGATGCCTTAACTGTAGGCTAAGTATGTTTATAATAATATATATTTTTATCACTATTATTCATATTATAGACTTGTATTATTTGAGGACCTTAGCTGAAAGGCCTCATGAAAACATTCCCTGAATTAATAGACTTTATTTCCAGTGCTGCAAGGCCGCGTTTCCATTAGACAAGTTACAAGTTGCCAACCAGTAATTTGAACTGTGGATTGTCTTTTTTACTTTAAATTGTATACCAATGTGACGTCCTAATTGCAAGACTTGTTTAATGGAAACACGCCTTAAAAAACAAAACGCTCAAGTTATTTTTAGAATTTACAGAACTGTACTCGCGTAGACTACTATGTGCTTAAAAATCATGAAACTAAGGTTTAATGTTGGCTGCTCTCTAAATTGTACGCTTAATTGGCAACTATTCATGTGTTACTTGTAAAAATATTTATAAAGCAATTTTTGGGTATAAAATGTTGTGTACATTAATTTCATGATATTATTATGATCTTAGAGCATCAACCAGCCCGGCCAGGCTAAGAAACAAAAAAAAACTAAAAAGTCATTCCTAGAGCCTTATGAACTTGGAGGGTTGTATTGGTGATTTTGATGATTATAATTCTATAACTACGTACGTCTTACAGCCCCGAATGATATTTTGATCAACATAAAACCTAGCAATGGCTTGCAAATTGCAACAAACGCAAGAAATTTTGAATTTTCGCGGGCTGGTTGATTCTCCCTAATGTTTCATTTTCAGTATTAAATCATTTAAGAGACATGACTCGCAAAACAGCTGCAATGAATTCATTTTAATTCTTAGAACACAGAGAATAGAATTAAAGAGGACTACCTTAAATCTACGTAAATTCTAATATTAAAAAGCTGATGAGTATGTTTGTTTGGTTTGATCTCAGAAACTACTGGTGCGAATTGAAAATATGTTGGATAGTCCGTTTATCGAGCAAGCGCCGGCAGGCCAAACCACTTAAATACTTATATTATTATGTATTTATATCGTTTCTTCAATAAATGATAACACTTTAAGTCAATGTCTCATCATCATCATCTTTCTGCCTGTATCCCATTTTACTTGGGGTCGGCACAACCCGTGAGTCAATGTCTCATTTTCCGTAAATTATTATTTACATTATAGGCACTGTATTACTATTTAGGTTTTATCACACAAAAAGAGGCTTTATAATCAAAAGACTTTAGTTTATAATTATAATGTTCTGTCAAATTATTTAGTCTAAGTATTTAAATAAGACATTTATAGCGCGCACGCTCGTTGTATACCAAATTATAATAAATATTTATGAATGAATTATTAAAGCAATTAATTAATTGTATAACTTCTATTTTTTACCCTACTACCAATTAAGAACTGCAGTCCATTACTGCTGTTGGGTGAATTTACATAAAAACTTCAAGAAAAATCAAATAAATATTGCTTGATTATCGTAACAATTACACTTTTAACGTTATAAAAGGTTTTAATGATGAAAATAATAAGCGCCGATCACCGGAAGCTTGGATCCCGTTCTCGACACCCATGGGCATTGCTTAATTCGTATATTTTTTTTATGTTTCTAAATTATTAATATAAATACCTTCATAAAAATATTTAAATATATTATGTTATTTATATGTATAAAAATAAATAAAGAATATAAAACATCGCCGTTCGTGAAAAATACGACGTTTGCGGCAAAAAAATCGAGTACCCAACGTATTAAATAGAATTTAAGATTTACTTGTATCCATATTTCAAATATTATTTAGAAAAGTCAATAAAAGAAATTAATGAGTATTTATTTTTCTAAAATAAAATTACAATATACCGTAAAATAAATAAATAAAATGTTTGCATAGAAATTCGTCAACACCATCACGAAAATATCAATTTGAGGGTAGTTCTAAACGCGTAGCTTTACTTTAGTGATCCATTCCGCTTCGTCAGTTCAGAGCTAAGTGCGAAACAAGGCGCATGTCGGATAACGTGCGCTCCGAGAGAAAAAAAGTGCTGTGAGTGTTCAAAAGTTGCGTGATACCCCACACCATGATGTTGTTCAAAGTAAGTACTTTAACTATTATATTTATGCACACTGATATTATAAAGAAGAAATATTTGTATTTTTGTGTGTGTAGGTTTGTAATGTAATGAACTCAAAAATGTGCTGATTTTTCAAAAGTTTTTTCACCATTCGAAAGCTACGTTCACGTTCACCCTGAGCGCTGAGTAACATGTCCACCCATGCGAAACCGAGACAGGCCGCTAGTCTATTATAGTTTTCCGAAGGGAACATCAAAATCGTTCTCATGGCGCCACGTGTTTTTCTAATGACGTTTGAATTATAGGTAGGTAGGGTTCTTATATTACTAATCTGTACCTAATGATTAGAAGTGCTATTTTCTTAAAAACGCAGCGTTGAAACCGCAGTCTTTTCATAATACCTTTCATCTTTAGGTAAAACTTTCCATTGTGGACCGTCGATTTATGGGTCGGGAAGGGGGAGGGGGACTACCCCCCTGTCCCATCCCCACCCCGCGGAGACCCATGGTTATGGAGATATCCATGGTTAAAGTTTTGAGGTTAGGTTAGGTTTACACAATAATTTCCACCAAATTAAACTCTAAATTCCATAGATGTATGGATCGGGAAGGGCGAGGGTGGGAAGGATCTACCCCGTGTATCATCTGCACCCCGCGGAACCTCACGGTTACGAAGATATGCATGGTTATAATTTTGAGGTTAGCTGAGGGCGATTTTTCGGATAGTTTGAATAAAACACAAGGAATATGAATATAGGTACTTTTATTTAATTAAAACATTAAAATAAAAAATTACTTCTTTACTTGCCAAGATAGCTACGAGATACGGAGCCCCGCTTCGCGGGGCTCCTACTTCCGGGTGGTTTAAAAAAAAAAACCTCGAAGGATGTGGCGGGCTCCGCAACTTAAAAATTTGTAAAAAGCCTTCTGTTAATGAGTACTATTTACAAAAAAAAAATGAACATCCATCTCGACGGTCCATAATGGAAAGTTTATCCCATCTTTACGTTAAATATTCTTTGAAATTGAAACTCTTTTTGCGTGAAAATACGAAGAAAATGTTTTACTCGCCCCGGAAACAGCTAAACAGCATTTTTCGACAATACAGTTTTTGAAGTAGTAGTTTTACCTACCTACTTATTTTAATATTTTATATCCGAAGAGTTTGTTCGTTTGAACGCGATAATCTTAGGAACTACTGATTCAAATAGGAAAATGTTTTTTTGTGTTGGATAGTCTATTTGTCGGGGAAATCTGTCTCTGAAGTAACATTACGCTTCGACCAATAGGAGCGAAGCGCGCAGATGAAACCGCGGGAATAGTTACTGTATAATAATTTATATCTATTAACTACATAAACTCACGCCTTCTTCCCATGGTGGTAGGCAGAAACTACAGAGCAACAGCTGCTACGATCTTGACAATAAAAATGTACAATTATTGCTCGTTTATTAGTAATAAATATCATATTCATAATATGCGCATGTAATTTCACGTGCTAATATTTTTTTATTATATAGGTACTTAGGTATTAATGTTTTTGTTAGTTGTTAATCTCATAGATGTAGAAAATGCTGTGGTCTCCTATTGTAAAGGAATACACCAATCTAATAATTATATACGTATACCTTGAATGAATGGAGATCCTAAATAAATAATTTTTCCTCGCTCGCAATAACATTGTGTTAAGTAGTTCAAAAAACAAAAACAAAGTACCTATATAGCAAAGTCAAGTCTCACAGCCAATAAATGTATTAGGTACCTATAAGTTGAGTTTAATCAGTGGCGCTGCTCCCATTGCTATGTAACATAGCATAGCAGTGATAAGTTATTTTAATCAACTGTGTACCTCACATTGTTGAAAGATAAAAAGTGCTCATTTAATTAAAAAATAATACTTTAATTAATATATGTTTCCTCTGTGATGAGCACCTTTTTTTGTTGAATCAGCATTACTGTTCATTTTAACTTATAATATCTCGTCATCAACTTCATTATCAGTTTGAAAACTTCATCTGAATCACATTAGATGAATAAACATTTTTTTTGGACCTATTACGTAAATTCTAATTAGAAAAAAACTATGAACAAAAAATGCCTCCTTGAAATTTTTCCTACATCTTCAGCATTGAAATAGGAAGTACCTAGGAAAAGGATATAAATAAAGAAACAAATTCCAACAATAAATATTGTATTCACTTTCACATTATCTACTTACTCAACGATCTATGTGTCACACATACTTTTACATTGGGCTAGCTATAAATAAGAAAATTGAGGAATGTGTCTTTGACAATGCACATTTTGATCATACTTGTATTTTCTTCCAACTTTACGGCACTATAAAAATAATATATAAAACTAGTATAAGCTGACTATTCAATGTGTTGAAAGATCATATAAAAGGATTTCAAGACAAACTAGTTTTGCATAGCTTGATGTGTAGCCGTGTTTACTAAGAAATGCAATTATTTATAGCAGTTACATCAAAAATAAGCTTGTATGATGCCAGTTTAGATAATTATTTAATAAATAAGAATGTCTTTAATAAAGACTAGATGAGATGTTTAATCTATATAAATATAAAAATGAAAACCGTTTTCCGTTGTCACAACATAACATGAAAACGGCTTGACCGATTCGGATAATTATTTTTTTGTTGTGTTTGTAACCATCTGGACCGGGTTTTAGACCGGGTCCTCCACCTGTGCAAAGCCGGGACGGGCCGCTAGTACATATATAAATTCAATATCAATTTCATAAATATAAACAATCTACACTTGAAACCAATGTTCTTGAATACATATAGGTATTTTATAGGTACTCTATTATCAAAACAGTTGTTACATGCAATGTTGACTGAACTACAACTCTTGTTGTTAATGTACTAAGTATGTCAGTAGATTATGATTCTTTATCAACCACTTATCAATACAATCTTGATCTAATTGAAAAATTAAAACTGCTAAGTATTGTGATTTAAAACAAATATAAATTATATTTAATTCAAAAATATAATGTAGAGTATGTAAACCCAATGTTATAACTAAATTTTAAAAATAATTTAAGTATAGGAATACAATGGTTCAGTTCAATTTAAATTTTATAATTAATTTCAGCAAATCATGAGCTAGCAATTGAAGGAAAACTATGAGAATATTTTACAAATATCTGTTATTGATTCAGCAATGAATTCATCAAATCTACTAAGTAGTTATTAATCCAAATTACAATTTTATTGTAAAGGTCATATTTATGTCATTGTGGCAAACCTACTCAATTACAAGGAAATGCTGCACAATAATCTTAATATTCATGCAGTATTTGTCTCTTAGAGCAGTGCTTTAATCCTGGTGTGATAAGTTATTCAGCATTTTCAGTTAAACTAGATTATTAAATAACATCAATACCTATTACTAGAAAAGACTGCAATGTACACAGCTCAAGATTGACCTACTAAGCTTAAATTAATTAGTTAGCTAAACTGTGCAAGCCAATGTTATTGAATGCAGTTTTAACATCTTCAAACACTTGGAGTGGAGCCACCTCAGCATTAATCCTGCGCACCAGACCCAGAGAATCGTAGTGGTTGATGATAGGCATGGTGTCGTTTAAGTATGTGTTGAATCTCTTCTGGAGGCTCTCCAAGTTGTCATCCGAGCGACCGCTGCCGGCAGCGCCGCGTCCCAAACACCGCTCTGTGCACAGATCCCGCGAGCACTCGAAGAATAACACGAATAGCAGCTTCGTTTTGTCAGACATGACGCGCTCCCAGCCGTCTAAATTGTCCTTGTTTCGCGGGAAGCCGTCAATCAGGAAACGCGTCTTACCGGAGTTCTGCATGGCCTTGTGTAAGAGCGAGCATGTAACCTCTACAGGCACAATCTCACCGTTCCGTATTTTCTCCTCGATCATCTCTCCATACTCAGATCCTGGACGCTGTCGTTCTTCACGTAGTAAATCACCAGCGGATAGATGTACAAAATCGTATTCTTTAGAAATAAATGAACACTGCGTTCCTTTACCGGAGCCAGGTGCACCCAACACGAATACGACTTCAGGAACAACCATTTTGTTGAGATACTTCGAACACTGCCGCAACGCGCTATTCAGCATTAAGTGAGACCAAGTGAGACTAATTTATTTAGCAATTATTTTTTTATCATGCGCACAGCTGCAACCTTGAGTTAGGTTTTGACGTAACCAGTAGACACCGAATGAATGACGGAATAGAGAGAGGCACACAAATCGTAACAGATATAAAATAACAGATATTTAACCATGACAGATATCAATTATTCCTACCTCTGTACTTTGACTGTTATTTAAAGTAGCAGACCGCTAGAAGGTAATCTCTGTTAGGTCATGTGCCAGAACATAACAAATATATTTTATGATAGTCTCACACAATTTCACAAGAGAATTAGTTTAAAATAATTATTGTTCCTAAGTGACACCCGTGACGTAACATCACCTTAATACCCTGATATTATGGTTGTCACAAACTCTTTCCTTTTCTCGCGGTTTATTATCATTAGAAAAAGTTACTGTTACACAAGTAACATATTAGATTCACTTCCATATCGTCTTAATATTATCTATACCACAATTAATATACTAGTAGCATGCACAGACTTAGTAGAGAATATACACTGTAGCAAGGTGTAACGGAGGGGTGGGTATTTACTGCGGGAACGACCTGATTTTAACGGTTAAATTTAGTGTGATGGAAACTGCGGGGCTATTATACAGGGTGAATTTTTCAACTGGGCGTGGATGGCTACTTTCGAAACTATGAGGAATATCGAAAAACGTTGAAAGGAGTCTCGAGGCCGATTTTGACGAAAACAAAAATTGCATCATCGGATTTTCGAAAAATCATAAATCCTGGCCAGGAATCGAACCCGCTGATTTTGGAAAAAAAATCACACCCTGTATTATTACACCGTTAGATAGTGTTACTAATAAGGATTAAATTCTGGGAAGTAATCATATACGGCAAACTTAAGGAAATGGCTGATTTTTATGATATTGCTGTTTTTCCATGTTACTTTAAATCTACTGAGCCATAATTTATTCGAAATTATAAAATTTCATTGTTTTCAATGTGTCACTGGGTTTGACGTTTCAACAATCCCACTGTACTTAGCAATACGACATTATTTAGTTGAACTAAAAATTGCATTATTTTAAAGAAGAAACGGTAACTTATGTTTAAAATACAGTCTTTGCCTTGAAGATTAATCAGTTTTTTTGTAATTATACGTTTTCCTTAAGTTTGCCGTGTATGATTACTTCCCAGAATTTGATCCTTATTAGCAATAGTATCGACTGGTATAATAATACAGGGTGTGATTTTTTTTTCAAAATCAGCGTGTTCGATTCCTGACCAGGATTTTTGATTTTTCGAAAATCCAATGATGCAGTTTTAGTTTTCGTCAATATCGGCCTCGAGACTCCTTTCAACGTTTTTCGATATTCCTCATAGTTTCAAAAGTAGCCATCCACGCCCAGTTGAAAAATTCACCCTGTATATTGCTAACTTGATAGTCACTGACCAGCCGTTGTCAACCTGAACTTGGATGACTTGATACCTGGGGCCTTAGTCAAACAGCATAAGACAGTAAACGACAATCGTTATCGTTCATCAGTCACCAATACATTTTCCACTTTATACCCCAGCGCGTAAAGTTGAAAATCTATTAAAAATTGCTAATCGATAACGAACGAAAGAAACGAAAACAATCTGTGAACTCCAATAGATTTTCAACTTTATGCACTGGGGTATAAAGATAATTAGAATAGTTGATTTCAGGGAACATTTAGATTTAACAGTTTCATTTCTAATGCAAAAACTAATACGAAATTTTACTTTTGACATTTGATGGTCACCACATAAACGCCGAGCTAAGCAATGGCCCCGCTGGAGTTTGTTGTAATAAGGTTATGGTTTCAAACAATATGAAGAAACTAGTTTTTAACTGTTATTTATGTGTAACAGGAACAGGCGGAACAGATATGCGGTTTAAATTTTGTAGGGGTTGCTACTTTGCTGGATTCGGTTTCTGAATGTTTCCCATAATCAATTTATATTTTTTTCCCCAAAAATCAAAGTGAGACGAGATCTTATAAAATAATATAATGATAAAATTTTCAATTGTAATAATCTATTGTAATACCTTTTTGTTTTATAAAAAATATATTTTGAATTTATAATAACCCGTGGTTTCACACCCGCTGCTCAGCTCCTATTAGCGTTATGCTATTTAAACCGTTTTTATATAATCATCGAGTTTTCCCGGCCTGAGTGGGATATCAGACTCGTACCGACAAAAATTCGCGGTGGTCCTTCAATCCGCGACCCCAGCAGTATTTTTCTCTTCAAAAAAATTTTTGATGGTCGATAGGGTTCACAATTTATATTTATGTAACTCTTTCTCATCTTCAGCTTCATGCAAATGAATGTACTCTTTGAATGTCTCTTGACCGGGCTACATTATTTCAAATATTTTGTCACTTTGACAGGACTTCTTACGGTATTTTAGTGTGACGACTAGCTGTTCCCCGTGGTTCTGAACCCGGTACTTGGTTCCTTCCTATTGGTCGTAGAAAGTTTTATAGCTTTTAGCCTTCCTCGATAAATGGAATATCTAACACAAATATTTTTTTCAATTCTAATCCGATATTTCTGAGATTAGCGCGATCAACCCAACTCTTCAACTTAATACTTTAACTTAAAGATTTTAGCATAGATTAGCTGTGTTGTGAGAACCGCGGCTTTGCCTGCTACAACTCTTAAAATTATAAACCTGGAACATGAAATCTGATCTGTGTGTCTGAATCTAAACGTAAAGAATTTCATCCAAATCAGTTCAGTAGTTTTTGAGTAAAAGACTAACAAACATCCATAAAAACTTTCACGCTTAAAAGTAGGAAGGACAGTAGAGGAAGTAGGATAATAGGTCATGATAGATATTATGATGAATTATTGGAAAAACATGTATTGTTTAAATAATTATTTATTGATGTAAACATTTTGTACATCACACATCACATGTAATATCGTTTTTCCAACACCAAGTACCTGAAAAAGAGATATTAAAATTAATGAACAGTTTCCCAGTAAAAATGAATAGATTTATCAAGTTGATTTAATCAGAAGTAAATAGTTTGACCTCAAAATAATTCAGAACAGGTCTGTGAATGATCATCATTTTAAACTACATAACCATACAATGGGATTGAACAATAAGCAGTAGTGATTTGGGACATAACTTTGAAAGGGATTTTAACCATAAGTTTTTAAGGTTTGTTGCCAACAAGGTCTCAAATAATGAAATTATATTTAATTGAGTAGTTGTTGGACTTGGTAACTTATCACATTAACTTAATATTAAAATCCCTGTTACAGTTTTTCCCTATTGCAACTCGTTTGACTGTACTAAGAAAATAACGGAATTTTAGCCATAGTTCTCACCTAATAGATTAGCAACCACCTTTGATTAGCTTCAACATCACTGCATCTGTAATTAAAAATAAATGGTTAATATTGGTGTCCTAAAATTGCTGTACCATTTCCAGTGAAATCAGTTTAATCTCAGGCCTGTTGAGCTTGTTAACCATCACGGGGCATTTGGAACAGTTTTGTCATCATTATAAAATTCTAAGAATGTGTTCGGAAGAAGGGATTGTATCATAGAAATTAATTTTACCGATAAAAAAATAAGTGTTGTTTCTCTAAAACAGGTTTATCAAAATTGATTAAACATTGATAATTACCTGATAGCGTCAAATCAGCATTCATCGGTACCCGCGAATCATGACGACGTATATCTGTAAAGACACTGCATGTTAGTTTATTTCGCATTTTTAATTATATTGTGTATGAATTGTTGAAATTTCAGTCCTGTTGAGCTTGTATGAACCGTCATGGTGGCATCGGGAGGAATTTTATCATCATAAAATGTTTATTTCGGTCTATACCAAGTAACTAACAATTTCTTATCTGGTATTTCTACAATTGTTTTAGCTACAGAATGTGAATTCTCAGTGTGATTCCTATAAAAGAATCTACAGTAGATGACAGCACAAAAAATATATTTAAAAAACAAAATATTTACTTATCATGAAATGACGTGTTTCATAAAGCATGACTTGTATATATTTAAATACAATGACTTGTATCTAAACTAGCATATTTGATTAGATTTGATTTTATAACAAGATAATACACATCACGTCATTAACTTTAAATACTTTAAAACTAAGCATTGAAGAGAGGGGACTACTACTCAACCTACCACAATCTGTCTAATTTTCACAATCGAACATAAACCTTCCTATTTTATGATATAGTTGAAAATCTACTAAAGAAATTTGACAGATTGGGGTAGATTCATTTGCTAGTGTATGCATATTATTATTAAACTGCAATAAAAATGATAACACTTACCTTTTTTCAGCAATATTGACTCCTCTCAAGGGTTAAACCTGTAAAAAATAATCTTAAATTAGTATTGATACATTAAAACACAAATAATTCTTCTGGTTTAATATAATTTTCAGTGTGATATAATTTTTTCCTCATTACTCAGTACAGGTCTGTGATAATCATCATTAAAGTTTGAATAATTTATTAATATTTACGTCAAGTATTCGATAATTTATTTACAAATTGAAATGTTCTGTTTTTGGTTAAAAATAACGAAATAGCAAGTGTTTTCTTTAAAATAATATGCGTATATTATGTCCAATGCTGTGATTTCAAAGTATTATAGTTTCTGAATAACATGCTTACCAATTCGATGTGTGTTGTACGTTTTCTTCATTGAAAATGTTCACCTGTGAATCAAAAAGTGTCATTATTATGAGCTCAAATTTTTAAAAGAAAACAAGCATTAGAACAGTCATAACATTACTTATTAACTTAATGATAAGATTTGGTATAGTAGTGATGTTATTCACTGCATTAATACTTGTTACAGAAAAAGAGGTAAATTCTGGTAAATACTAACAACCAGAATTTAACTCTGAGCATAAAAAAGTCAAACTCACCTTTTCCAAAAATGACTATTTCAGCCAAATAAAAACACTAGGGTTGTTTACAATAGAAAAATTATAATTTAAAAATTAATTACAGTACAAGTAATGAATCATGGTACCAGACATAGCGATTCATATCAAACAGACTGTGGTGTTTTCAATAGTTTATTTAGTATCTCGTGGTGGCAGGCACACTGCCACTCAGTAACAAACGGTCCGACCAGCGTCGTCGTGCTTAACACTTAACTTAATTGAGGCGATACATTCCGTTTTATGTTCAAAATAATATTAATCATAATGTTAAAACGTAAAATTGTATAGTGCGTGAGGCGCTCTCAATAATGTTACATATATTACAGTATGGATTGCTTTAGCTACGACGTTTACAATTTGTCCAGGTATTGAGCTAGGTCGGGCAGACCCTCCTTAAGTCCTTTCCTTTTCCTTGTCTCCTGCAAAGATGAAAGAAAAATTTACTTATGTTTTTACCCTAAGAATCATATAATTTGTTGCAGATTAAAAAAAAATAATGTATAGCCCGCGCCGTAGCATGCAGTCCCGGGACATAAGGATAGAGGTCCTATGCAGCGTTTAGACGCGAGCTCGCTTCACTCTTCGTTCGCACGCCGCACCGTCTCTGCGAAGCGGCCGACAAGCAACCGACTCGCTACGGCGCGACACGGTGTGCCAGAAGGTATGTTTCTAACCATATTTTTTGATTTTTCTAATTTTATGGGCTGTTTTACAGACTAATTAACGGTGTTTTTGTCCTCCTTCGCGTATTTGAGAAAATTGGCAAAGGTTTTGTGAACCATAATTTCTCAAATTCCTCGAAGTCGCCAACTAATATGCACAACAGAAAAGATCTACTTTACGAACCTGCACAACAATGTAGGGCTTGGTGTTGGGCTCGCACGGGTCTCCGGGCAGGATCTGCCAGTGGTCGAACACGCACTGCGGGAAGGCTTGTCCACCAGTGTTGGAACGCAGATCAGCCGTGAAGCCGAACGACTCGTTGACGGGCAGGTACGCCTTAACCACGAACATGGGTGTTCCGGCGACTTGAGACTCCTCGAACACGTGACCACGACGCCTGTTCAACACGCCGTAGATTCCTCCCACTGCTACCTCGGGGCACTGTGACGGGATTGTTAAGATAGGATGTTAATATCGCGTAATTTGTAAGCTACTGTTGCTGAAATGTTGTGTACAACATTGAATTTGAACATGATATGGAATAAATAAAGAAATTTATGGTTTTAATTCCTCCTACACTAACGTCGTCATCGGGTTATACGAAGGTTAGGGTGGGTTCATATCTGATGGAGTCGCGCACTGATGGAACATCCGTCGCGCAGCATCAGACGCGGAACGCCAGAACAGAAAAACAGTTGACAGTTCACACTTTGACGCACTAACGGGTCATCCGTTGAGTGTAAACGGTCAAGTGTTTTTCTATACATTTGTCTGTTCTGGCGTTACGCGACGGATGTTCCATCAGATATGAACCCACCCACCCTTAAGCATACCAAAAGTACGCTTATGGCCAACAATTGAATCTTTAGCATTTTGCTCTGCGTCTGATGTTAGCGTAGGAAAAACTAAAGCCTTTTATTTTAAAACATGCACTGTTTTTGAAAAACTGCATACTTCGGGGTCAAGTTTCAAAATGGGTGATATAAAAATATAACCCATCTAATTTCAGGATATTCCAATAATCAAGGGTTGTTATAATTTTGTTTGAGTGTTAGTTCCCCTATTCAGGCAAGGTGTATGTGGGGTGACGATGCCAAAACAAAGAACTGTTGATCTACCACGTCTCGGAAAGGCGGAACTATCTTTGCATGCTAGCCCGCTCAGGAAAAACGTGGGGTTCATGCTGGGAGCATTCACAGCCGAACATATACTTGAAAGCACATTTATAAGAATAAAATATAACATATCACTCAATCCAGTCTTGTCAGTAAGTGAACTATCACAAATCTTTCTAGTAGTAATTTAAATGAGAGATTTACATACTTAAATAATAAAATCAATTACATTATTATTTAGATGGTCAATCTTCGCCATACGCTTAGTCACCGTCACCGAACCGTTTTAGGTCAGGTTTCCACCAAAGCAGAGTAGCAGAGAAGTGTTTTATATGACCAACGTCTTCTCCTCACCGCTTAGGTGGAAACCGGGCCTAAATGCTGCATTATGGGAGACGCACACAGTTCAGGTCTTAATAAATTTACTTTTTATCATATCTGTCAACTAGAGTTCTTGTCTTAAGACTGGATGAGATTTTACAGACACACACTTCATGCAGGTTGGTAGATGAACGTACCTGAATCTCGCACAGGTACACAGGCTCCATGAGTCTGGGTTGCGCGGTCAACAGACACGCGTACAGACATCTTCTCGTCGTTGGAATGATTTGACCGCCACCCCTGTACAAATATTTAATTAAAAATTTGGTTCTGAACTCTGAAACTACATTTGCAAGACATCATCATCGTCCTGTCCATTTTACTTGGGGTCGGCGCAACTCGTTTATAATTATGTTTTATTTAAACTTCTTTTATTTCTTAGATCACAATCAATTAAATTCTTCTTTAGCCTTCCTCTCCATCCATCCATCAATATTCATATAGTTTCATAACACTGTGCTTAGAGCGAGTTTTCTTTAGACGCAATAGTAACGTTTAAACGCGTTTGTAAAAAAACTCGCACTAAGGACAATGGACCCAAACAAAACTCCTTAAGAAAAAACGACCACTATCCTTTTAATGGTACAGTACTTAGTCTAGTCTTATTCCTTACCTGTGGATAGCATCAGTGTGTAGTGTGACATCATAGATGTTGAACCTCACACCACGCAAGTTCTCCTCAGCCATGACTCCCTCCTTGGCAGCCCACTGGAAGCCGGCCACCACGGAGTCCTTGATCTCGTTGAGGTACTGCACTCCCTTGGAGCAGTCCACCATGATGTTGGGGCCGGTGCCCTCGGGACCGAAGCACCAGATCTTACGCGCCTCAGTGACGTCGTACTCGTACTTGTCGGTCAAGTAACGCGCACGGGTCTTGAAGTCGTCACGGGGGTTCACTTTGCCCTAAACAAAAGAAATATTTATTTAAGAATCCTACTATTATAAACATCCATGTTTTTTCCACTTTCAAGCTAAAACCACTGAACGGATTTGGTTGAAATTTGGTTTATAACCTGAATGAACACAGGCTACTTTTTATCCCGAATATAGATTCGGGATAAAAACTATCTTGTCACCCGCTGCAACTCGTAAATTACAACATAAGTTAACATTAAGTTCCTGTGAGATAATTTACGAGTTACAGTGGATGACACCGCTGGCAAAAGTTAGTAATTTATAAGTTTAATACTGAAATTAATCAATTGCAATGTTTTAGTAGACATGTATCGCCCACGCCGTAGCATGCAGTCCCGGGACATAAGGATAGAGGTCCTATGCAGCGTTTAGACGCGAGCTCGCTTCACTCTGCTTCGTTCGCACGCCGCACCGTCTCTGCGAAGCGGCCGACAAGCAACCGACTCGCTACGGCGCGACACGGTGTGCCGGAAGGGTAAGTTGTTTGGAAATACATTGCTAATCAATAGGACAATAGCAATGTAGCCCACTTAAATATTATCACGAATTATATACAACAAAATTCTTGGATGTCTACATTTATACTTGTTACTTGCTAGCAGCCTCGTGCATTATGTAGCCAGGATGCGCTCTATCAGTTTTATTGCAGCTAGTCACGCACCACAGTAGTCTTTAGAAAAAAAAAACGCGGCAGCAAGTGCACACTGAGCTATTTCATATAAAATGGCGTATCTCATTATTCGCGGGGGTTAAGTGGTCATGTGTTGGCCGCGAGTGGCCGTTCCACATATCGCGGAAGAATCAGTTATCCGCAGCGTCCTGGCCGCCCTATTTGCCGGCTCTTAGATTAAATATGAGCTAGTAAATAAAGTAAGTATACTTACGTCATCAATGTCCTCTGGCAGACCTTCAGGCATGGGTTGCGCCTTCATGAACAGACGGTTGTGCTTGTTGGGCGACTTGGACAGACACATCTGGTCGGACTCCTCCGCCACGGTCTCACGGTACGACACCACGGGGTCGGATTTCTTGATTGGAATGCAAGCGTGGTCTTCCTCCAAGTCCTATGCAAACAGAAAAAAAAGACATTCTCAATAAAACCACAATGATGTCTCTTTTTACTCCCAGTTTGATATTCATAAAGTACATGTATCATACATTAATGGGGTCGCAGGCTATAGAACTTACAACCAATTCCGGTATGAAGTATACTGTTAGTCCTCTTTGACACCCAGATGCTTATTGTAAGTAACTGGCAACACTTGGGACTCTTTATTTACTTCTGCCAGTTAATCAGAGCTTATATAAAACTGCTTGTACTTGGCATGATGACTAATTTAAAGAACCGCATCAAGTCTTCTCAGCACCAATGCAGCACATGTTTTGCTTGTGCACATTGATTACAAAACACATGGTTCAGGAACAAGTTGTTTTTATAACAAAACATGTTCATTATAAAGATTATTCTGTGTCTCTCAATGTTTGTAGATGACTGAGACAAAATAAGGATTTAAACATGTTTATCTTGCAGTAATTAGAATATAGGCAAGCCTTCCACTAGGTGGACCGACGACATCGTGAGAGTCGCGGACAACCGATTTATGAAAGTGGCGAATTGCGTTCGTCGTGGCGGTCTAAGGGGGAGGCCTATGTTCAGCAGTGGACGTCTTCCAGCTGCCGATCAGTTAGAATATAATGTTCACAAACCTTCAGACAGATCTCAAGATGGAGCTCTCCGGCACCAGCGACGATGTGTTCTCCGGACTCCTCGTTGATGCACTGCACCATAGGGTCGGACTTGGCCAGACGCTTCAGACCCTCCACCAACTTGGGCAGGTCAGCGGGGTTCTTGGGCTCCACGGCCACACGCACGACAGGGGACACACTGAACTTCATGACCTGTGGGCGAGCATTTGATGAAATAGAATAAAATAGAATAGTAAAGAAGTTTTAGTTCTTTACAGTTGTTAAGTAAATTTTTTTTTTTTAATTGCCCTTGTGCCATGTATCAAAATTTATTTATTTATTTTCTTTTTCTAAAATATTCTACATTGAAGGTTCAAAAGTTACCAGTAAATACAGTCCCGTGACCGCAAAATGGGCATTTTCGATATAAACTTGATGTCAAACTATATGAATCTAAAGAGCGAATCTAAATATTACTATAATTAATAAGTTTTACCTTCATGTTGTGCGCGTTCTTAAAGGTGGTGATGGTTCCGGTCTTGACGAGGAACTGGTCAACTCCGACCAGACCACAGATGTTACCGCAGGGCACATCTTCAATGGCCTCAACGTAACGTCCCATCATGAGGATGGTACGCTGGATGGTCTTCTCGTACATGTCCTATGGAAGAGTGTTTCAAAGTTAGTATACTTTTTATGAGAGGTGGCAATAAACTTCGTTCTTCAATTTCGTATTGTCTATCAAATTGTTTTTTTATTTTTTAATATTATAAGCTAAGCTTGTAGGAACACCTCGGCTTATACTGTCTTTTCAAAAATCTTTTATTATTTACAGATTCTGCTACGGGGATATAATTGGAATATTTCTGCGGAAACACCTCACCTCTTTCTTGCCGGGAGTGAAGTTGGGTCCCATGATACGGGCCTTCTGTCCGGTGATGACCTTGCCGGA
This sequence comes from Agrotis ipsilon, assembly GCA_028554685.1. Classification (NCBI taxonomy): domain Eukaryota; kingdom Metazoa; phylum Arthropoda; class Insecta; order Lepidoptera; family Noctuidae; genus Agrotis; species Agrotis ipsilon. The sequence goes on from CM052971.1 coordinate 15,152,244, forward strand.
GAACACACGTCCGAAGGCGTAGAAACGACCCTTGTCGGAGGTCGGCACCATCTTGCTCACGTACATCATAAGGGGCGCTTCGGGGTCGCAGGTCTAAACGGAAGAAATGGATTTTATGAAAATAAATATGTAGAATGAATTTGGTGTTGCTTTATTTTGTAAATTGTTGAAATTATTATTCTTGGATAAATTAAGTTAATCAGATTATTGCGTAACAGTAACTAGCGAACAAAACAACAAAGAGCAAAACTAAAAAATACGATTAACGCTACTACTGGTCTATAAAGGAATTAATTATGACTTTATTACACAGAAACCTATCAAAACGACATTTATTTAGACGTAATAGTACTTTTACAGAACGTCACTCAATACTCAAGCATTACTTGAAACTAGATTCAAGGCATTTGATTGGTTGAAACTAGTTTTAAAGTAAGACTTGAGTTCTGATGTGCGTTCTGTAAAATGGGCATAAGAAAAAGTAGTTCAAATAACTTCTGAAAGAAAAAAAAAAGCTGTTACTATTTACCTTGATACCAATAGCGGCCTCATCGTCGTGGGGTCCCTCGTACAACATCTCCATACGGTACTTCTGCGCCACCACGGGGGAGGGCAGGTGGATGGCAATCATCTGGAGGAGAGCCTCGCCGGCTGGCAGCCAGCTACGCATCACCACCTGGACAATGGAGAGAAGTTTTGTTGATGGCGAAAGTAATCACAATAATGCACAAGAACCTCTCAATATCGTTTGATGCAAAAAAATGTAATTAGTACTCTGTTCCTATTTCCTGTTATGCTGGTTTCACAATCGGCCCTCACGCCCGCGTCACGCCATTCTATTACCTACACACGGCGGCATGGCGTGGCGCGGCGTGTTATATTACGCGCCATGTGAAGCATGCATAATATGTTATGCATCTAATCAATGCTTCCTCGATGGTTCATGTATCATACATTAATGGGGTCACAGGCTATAGAACTTACAACCAATTCCGGTATGAAGTATACTGTTAGTCCTCTTTGACACCCAGATGCTTATTGTAAGTAACTGGCAACACTTGGGACTCAACTTTAGTCAAGTTCTATTTTAAATGCGTGTTTTAAAAAACTTCGGGAAACATTGTCAAGATGCATGTGTCAATGAGAGTGCAGATGTCAATGATGATTTTGAGCAAATCTGAGTAAGCCAGATCTTGTGCTAATATTTTTTTAATCTTTGACAAAGTAATTCAGATATTAAAAACTTCCTTACCTTAAGGAGGGCCTTGCCGTCCTTGTCAGCATCTTCGTGCTTGATGGTCACTCCAATCTTGGTGAGCAGACCGTCGATCTCCTCTTTCTTGAAGTTCATGATAGCGTCGAACACCTTGTAGATGGGGTCCAACACGTACATGCAGAAGGAACGCTTGTTGTCATTGTCCTTCTGTTTGGCCCACTTCTTGGTCTTGGCGTTGAAGAAGTTCTCTCCCCAAAGCCTGCAGGAAAGCTTGGACTAAGTACTTTGGACAAAGGTACACATAATTTCGGGGTATTGTCTAAGACTAAGCAGTCGTAAGAGTCGCGGGCAACCGATGGATGCATTTGGCGGATTGTCGTTTGGAGTGGCGGTCTAAGGCCTATCTTCAGCAGTAGACATCTTCCTGATGATGATGATGTCTAAGCAATCGAAGGTACAGGGTGGACTTTTATGTCGGTAAGTCTGACTGTCTCTTCTTCTCCACTCAGAAGGTAGGAGACATTAGATGACAAAGAAAAAAACGCAATGTGAACCACCAGCACGCGTAGCATGGCGATTCTATGTCTATTCTACCAAGAAAAGACAAAGTTATTTCATCGTTATTTCTACACAAGTCGTCTGTTTTTTTGCACAAATACGACACCATTCGTACACTATTGAAGAAAAGAACGTTTATTTTCCATATTGTTTACATTACCATGCTTAAAACAATAAAAATATTTGTACGTTCTGTCATTTTGTCTATTCTTCCGTCGACAAAACCCCTTTCTACGGCGCCATGCTACGCCTGCAGCAAGCTATCATTACTACAAGATTGATATTATTTTTTAACCCAGTTTACACTATGAATAAAATCCTATAAATTAAAACTAATTGTTCTACATAAATAATCCTCTACCTGCCATTATTATCACTGTGCAATTTGCAGATTTTATCTCGAAACACGTTACTAGTTTTTTCCTGAGTTCTGACGATTACATCATCGACTTAATTATTGTTTCCTAGCAACAAGATGTATCTCAACAACCTATGTGAAGAGTCAACAGTGATCAATCCACCAATCCAAGTTGAGAGTTACTGTTCGTCCCGGTCTGCCGCTGGTGTATAGCATTAAATGCTTAACCCAGTATCAATGGGACGAATAATATAATTAGCTATTCGATTGAAAAACTAATCAGTCTATCTATAATATTTGGATCGTATTTTTATTAATAATCTTTTACATAAACCAAAATTGACGCAGGCACGACGCTTTTAAAATTGGCAAGATAATTATTACGTCGACAACGTATTCAATTTTTGACGTCACGAGCCCCGACAACAAGTTTTGATGCGTAATATGTTTGTAAATATTCTTCGATTTAATAAAATAAAAAATAAGTGTGAATTATTTCTCAAAACTTTAAATGATGGACTAGTTAAAATTAGCAATTTATTGATGCTCATTTCCTTGGAAACATCGCAAGTTTAATCACAAATTGGTTACGACTTCGCAAGCCAAAGTACAGCTAACTGATAATTAAAGTTGAATCTTCGATACGAAATATGTTTTATCCGAAGGGCATAAGGTATATTTCAGCAAATCTGTTCTGTAGCCTGTAGCCCGTCGTAGACGAGGTCGCGAGTTTACGAATCAATGCGAGCGACACGTCATTGTATGCATCTGCAATGCTGCAGTTGAGACCTTGCTGGCAGTAAACAGAATAGAAAGATCGCGAAAAATGTAATGGAGAAAAATTTACAAGTAGAAAGAATAGACTTTCTGAATTCCGTTGAGATTGTTTATAAGAAAAAAATATGTCGGTCAGTCGGTGGCCGAAATGAATTAAAAAGAAAGCCACAAAAATTCTGAACGATATTACACTTTTTATATGGTAAAATAAAAAACTACTGAACCAAACTGCAACAAATTTTTGCGGGACCAAATGACAGGTATACTGAATCCAACAAAAACGAATAATCAAAATCGGTTCACACAATCGAAAGTTACGAAGTAATAAACATAAAAAAAAACGCAATCGAATGGTGAACTTCCTCCTTTCTTTGAAGTCGGCCAAGAAAGTAACTATGTTTCTTTTACGGAAATCGAATTCTCCAGCTTCTCTCAACGTATGCTATTTTGGTATTAGCTCCACATTTCAGTTTTGTGAAGCATGAACACGTGTTCAAGCATAACCTCAAAACATTCTTACTAAGTTACGAAATCCATTTGTGCCTTTCTTCGATCGCACTTACAGAAATTAAACGACAAGAGAGATCATTTTTCTTAAACATTTCAAATCGTCTATTAGAATGAACAATCTGTTACTTTCGGCTTTATGTAGCATTATCTCTATTACCTATGTGAAGGTTTGTTGTCCAGCAAAATATTTTATTGTACATAGGCCTTAATGGGCATCTGTAGATCGTCAAAATGTGGGATCTTCTATCTCCTTACAAAAGATAAATCTGCAATATTAAGCTATAGCCCACTGAAAAATTGTTAAAGGGCCTTTCACATTTAGGACCGAGTTATAAACTATAATTTTTATAATAGGGTGATTCACGTACTTAGAGATGTGCCCTTTCCGTAGACCGAAGAATCAAAGAAATAGAAACACCAGATTAATGGGTTACCAATCTAACTATATTTCAAATCTTACCTGTTCATAAGCTTGACAAGGTCGATCTTGAACTTGTCAGCGTACATCTCAGAGAACTGCTTGAGGGTGAAGGCCCAGCCGTGGAGGCCGGAACCGAAACCGACGGAACCCTTGCTGGGGTCCACACGGACCTCACCTGGTGAATAAGAAATAAGTTGTTGGTTTTATCGACGAAGGGAGAGGTCTTTTGGGTATTTGAAAAAAAATATAATTAGTCCCTTTGTTAAATTATCCTAGCTCGTGGCTAAATAATTACAGCCGCAGAGGCCGATCTTCCGTGATAAGCCGTGTTTGCTGATATTGGTCTGTGGATGGGTGACCAATTGACCATCTGTCATAGCGAGTTTCCTCCGTGCCTCGGAAAGCACGTAAAGCCGTTAGTCCCGGCTGTCATTTGTAGATCTTTGACAGTCGTTACTGTTAGAAGCTCTAAAGTCTGACAACCAGTCTTACCGTGGAGTATCGTATTACCCAATTACTGGGTTGTGGAGGTCCGACAGGCAGTCGCTCCACGTAAACTACTGACATCCAGCTGAATCTGGTTTGACTGGAAGCCAACCCCAATATAGTTGGGAAAAGACTAAGCAGATGGATGGTTAGATTATCCTATAACATTTGACCCGGTATCTTTTCTTTTGTTACGTAAACTAAGATTGACGAAGATACGACAGTTTTAAAACTGGCAATGTCACAAACAAGTACAATTTTAACTTGTTTCTGACGTCACGAGCCGACTCTAGAATATGGTATTTTACTGCATAAATAAATTGAAAATCTATTTAGTCCGTCAGAAATAATATTGAAAAATAATGGACACGTCTTTTTTTTTTTTTCAAAACAATGAATATTGACAAAGATAAAACGCCTCCAAATTCGGGAGTGGGGGCTTGTGACGTCATTACGTTTGTAAAATTGTACCGGCTGAGTGACGTTTTGTGATTTTTAGAAGTGTTGTATCTTCGTCAATTTCGGTTTGTGTGACAAAAGAAAAAATACGGTTCTAATATTTTTTAATAATCTACATTTCGGCCTAATAAAAAAAAATTAGTAAAATACCCTATTTTGATGCATTTTATCTTTGTAAATATTCGATTATTTAACAAAAGAAAACATACGTAGGTATTCATTATTCTTATAAACTTACTGAAGAACTAATTAGATTTGAAATTTAGTGCTTGTCAAGATGCCTATTACCAATCTTGCTGATTCTGGTGTTTTCTTTTTACATTTTGCTATTTTTTATTAACGTTAGATTCTCGTTTTACCACTATCTGGCCTGGTGGTAGGCATTGACGAGTGAATCTCACTTGCCTAGAACTCCTAGAAGTAATCCATTTACTCATAAACCCAAGGTTTTCTATTACCAGCATTGGGATGGACAAATATAACATCTCGTTTTGGACAATAGAACTTATTTGGGCGTGTGAAGATAGACGAAGAAGGTTAAGATAACGCTTTTCAAATCATACGTAAAAAATAACCCTCCTTTTGGCGCAGTCGGGTAATAAAGGTGACCAATGATTTTTAAGTCTTTATTATTGAATAAAATGTATCTCAACAACCGTTGTGAAGAGTCAACAGTGATCAATCCACCAATCCAAGTTGAGAGTTACTGTTCGTCCCGGTCTGCCGCTGGTGTATAGCATTAAATGCTTAACCCAGTATCAATGGGACGAATAAAATCCTAGTAATCCACCTAATAAGGTCAGAAAAGTAACCTTTCATAGTTTGGCAGGTCTAGAAAGACCTAGAAGTAACATCACAATAAGCATTGCTATAAAATTCGTAAAATATAAAGTTCCATTCATTTTCTCAAGCAATAAAGTAAATGAGTGATTAAGAACACTAATAGCAATATTGATAAAGTGGCGTTTTTAGAATTAAAGGAATTTTCTCACAACTACCAATCCTAAACTTTTTAATCAAATAAGAATTGACGTAAATTAAATCGACGACGTCGGAATCTTTCGCCAGGAAGAAGCTCTCGAAACGCCCACTGTCTCATAAATGTAATAATTTAGAAGGAGAATTTATTCATTTAACTTACGAGAATTCGAAACATTAGAAAGAAATGCTATCGCAAATTTCATCGAAACGAATGTTATCAAGCTTAATAGTTCTTCAACGTTCTATAGTGTAAATAACAAAATATACGTCGAGGACGACCTTGACGCGAATATGACGTGTTTATCAACCGCGATCGCGCGATTTACATGTGCTCAAACTCGCCGGCATCGTGACTATTGTATTTAGTTATGCTACTTCTATTGTCTGATGAATTATTCCGCAAGTTGGTTGTGTGAGCTCAGGGTTTAGTTGATTTTGGTGCAGGACTCCCATTTAGTTATGCTACTTCTATTGTCTGATGAATTATTCCGCAAGTTGGTTGTGTGAGCTCAGGGTTTAGTTGATTTTGGTGCAGGACTCCCAAGAAGACCCGTTGTTTTCTTTTTGGTCACATTTGTAGTGGTTTTCGGACATGAATCAAAATCGCATCACTATTCATTTTAAAGCATTGCCATTTTGCTGACCGTCTAAGTCCGTGCCGTGTCAATTTTTGATGTTTCATTAACCATTTTAATTGGGGAATAACTCATTTCCTTAAAAGTTTACTGTTCCCGAGAAAAAGTATGATTGGAATTAAATTTTTCCGTCACGTTGAGCTCATAAAACAATTTCAACAATGTCGCAAATTGTACAAAGGGCTATTACGTCATGAACTTGGGGGAACACTGCGTGGGCTGGTGGTAGAGGAATAATGCGTGGGTGGGTTGTGGGGGAAACACGTGAGCCAATGTCATCCCACGCGCTGAGAGAAAGGGCAAGGAAAAATTGGGACATTTAAAAAAATGCTACTCTAAAGGATGCTAGTTGATGCTAGTCTCTATTTATGAATAGAAACCTTTGTAAAATAGGTACGTTATATCTAACAACACTGCTATGAGCCGCAGAGTGTACACGTGTTTGTACTGTTATCTAGATCAACAACAAACATCTTTAATCATCTTTAAATAAATAAAAAATGGACCATAAAAGAAAAAAAAAAACTACAAATATTCCACTTCACATAAGACATCAGTGTCAAAATATCATACTCATCAACTTTCATTCAAACATTTTTTCATGATAAAAAAAAATACATTATCATCTGACTAGCTTTATCCCAATTTGTTTTGGGGCAACTTCCGAAGCTGAATACCAGTATTTTACATGGAGCGACTGCATTTCGGACCTCCATAACCCAGTAACTGGGTAATACATTAACCCATGGTAAGGCTGATTATCAGACTTAAGAGCTTCTGACTATTAGTAAAATACGATATCAGTAGCATGATTAAAAAATACATAGCAAATATCATGTTTTCTTTAAATATCTGGTCTCATGTTATGAGCATGATTGATTAATGCCTTGGTAGTGGCGTAAACAACCAGTCAGCAAGATAGTAAAATCCTAATCAGTACAAAGAATTTATTTGTAATTATCAGTTATGCTTTTATCTGTCACAGTGAGCTTGCAATCCAAATTAATAATGGTTTCTTAACTTTGTGCCATAATAAAACTTAACACTGATAATCCACTTAAGATGGACAAAAGCTTCAAAGCAACGGTCGACAACCTTTTGGTAGGCAAAGGCCAGTAAGTGGCAAAATAAAGTTACATAGGGCTGCAATTTTTATATTAAAAACGTAAAATAATTTAATGGATTTTTTTCCTTGCAATCAACTTATTTATAAAAGAAAAAATCTTAAGTTTACAAAACCACAATTAGGTATGGCCACACATTGATGCTTTTGAGAATAGGACTGTAACTAAAACTCACCCATGGGACCGCCATCGTCGTTGTAGGTGGCAATGATGACGTTGACGTTTTCAACAATACGCTGGAAGGTCTGGTAGAGCTCCTCAGCTTCCAACTGCAGCTCCAGAAGAGCACGGTCCATCTTGTTCATGAACAGAATGGGCTTGATGCGCTCGGCAATAGCCTGACGCAGTACTGTCTCCGTTTGTACACACACACCTAAGGAAATAAAATATGTTTAGTCTACCATGTGGTGTTTTTTTTGGTCTAAAACAGGATTTGTTACATGTAAAGAAAACATCAGATGGCCGTTCTGAAAGATCTTCAATGATTTTCAGTTTTAAATGGTAAGAACATTCATCATGTGATTTTGGGATTAGTATTGTCTAGATTTATCTATACACACTAGCCTAACAAATCTTAACACTCTGTAGGTAATAAAAAACCAGAACTCAACACCTAATTCTTAACTAAGAAAAAGGTGATAAGTTTTGGTTTTTCATTAAATAGTCAATGAGGCAGACATCTCAATCAGGAGTTTATAAAATAATGGTATTATGTTCCATTTATAATGCTGTGTTGGCATTTTCGAAACTTTCACATTTTATCAAGAAATTGTTTTTCAAACTTTATCAATAAAATGTCTAGTGTTATCTAGTACAAAGTCAGTAATGTCAAGTCATTCAATGACAATATGCACTACTTTGTTACAACTAGGAACATCTAGTCATTATAGCATCTGCATCCTGGTTTGTTCGCCATTTTCAATTGTTATGCAATGACAAAAGTGCTCAGTCATACAGCTTTTATTGGCCAAGTTGTGCAATATTGCTAGGAATCGGAATTTAGAACTCTGCCACTGTCAGGACAAGACAGGAAATTGGAAAGCTATAATTATGGCAATTTAGAATGTGACAGTATTTTGATTTTGTACTAAATACTGATTATAGACTAAAAAGCACTTAATGACCAATTTTCCTAAATATAAGAATTATCTTTGAAACAAGTCAAGGCCTCAAAAGACACATTAAAACAATAACATACCAGAGACACAGTCAACGACGACGAGGGCACCATCGGTTACACGGAGCGCAGCAGTCACTTCAGACGAGAAGTCAACGTGTCCAGGTGAGTCGATAAGGTTTATCAAGAAACCCTTCTCACTCTTCTCACGCTGGTCAGCGTTGGTGATGAATACCAAGTCTTTCTCTTCGAGCTCGAAGTACATAGAAATAGCACTGCGGAAGATTTTTCATGGTTAGTTTGCAGTCTATGTTGCAAAAATTGTGCAATATTTTGAAGGTTATGTCAGATGGCCGTTCTGAAAGATCTTCAATGATTCTCAGTTTTCAATGGTAAGAACATTCATCATACAAATTTTAATTGCATTGGGAACAGATTGCTTCAAAGTTTTTCAAATATTTCAAATAAAAGTAGTTTGTACATTTTTAGTACCTATTTGATATTTTAGTGTGTATTGTGGGTAGTAGAAAAGCTTGTTGTTCATTTTGAAAGAACAGCTGATTTTGTTGACTTGTCATAAAAATACCATGCTGTCACAACAATTAATTTGACAAAGGAATCTACAGAATATCATTAGGACTGAAGCTACAAGTGATTTTTCTAATTAAGTAATGAAATATCTTAATTTTCAACATTTGCACAAGATTTCACAACAGAAAACAGACAATCAAGTACAGTGAGAATAACCTCAGATTGCTAAATATACAATAATTTCAACAGTCAAGTTCAAGGATGCCTTATTGCCGGGTCAGTACTTTTTATGTAGGACAACAAAAGGCTGTCAGTTAAATACCATGTGGTGACGCAGTACTCACGTTGACTTGATGGTGATGCATCTGTCCTGCTCGTCCTTGCGCGTGTCCGTGAACCGCGTCTCGCCGGCGCGGGCGCCAGCGATGATACCGGCCTTTGAGACCAGGGAGTCCGTCAGTGTGGACTTGCCGTGGTCGACGTGAGCGATGACGGACATGTTGCGGATATTCCGCTTCTTGTCCATCATCTGCCGGATCTCGTCTACGGTGAAATTCACCTGCGCAAACCAGAAAACAGCTCGTCAACTTGTTCGACATCACAACACACAGAGAACACTTCAAACACGCACGTTTCATTTTCAGACGATATATTTGATTTCGGTTTCATGCACGCCAATGATTTCTTTTATTTTAGTTGATTTTCCGCGAATCTAGATCAGCACCGAACAATCACCGCAACACTTGGAAACGTCATCCGATTACAAAGACGGGAGTCGTGAAGAATGTTACATTTTATTTCCATTTTAAACCCGAAAGCCGTAAAATATGAACGCGAAACGTTAGCACGGATACACAGGAACACTTTTCAGCACATAATTATGATGTTAGATACTCACCATATTGGATGGTTTTAGATTTTTCGTTCAATAAAATAAACTACCATACGCCAGCAATGGCGTACGCTTGAAAAAGGACCCTTTCGTTCGAGGGCCGGATGTGGCAGGCAGACGTCAAAATGAAAGGCAGTCCATAGACAATTAATATTGCCACTACTAAATATTCAAAATAATCTTTGAATGTAGTTTACACTTTAGATTACAAAATACTAAAATATTATTTTCAAGATTTTATGTTTGTGCACTTTGGTCGCTAACAAGGAAATGAAGTATTGGAGCGATTTCGATATTTATATTTAGGATCACTCACTCCTACTGACAGTTGGCACAACTGAAATATATAGACACTTTATTTTTGCACAACTTGTTCAATGATTGGGCAATATTCTCAGTCTCACATTGTTGATTGAAGGTTCCAATGTGCGTAGCTTAAAATCAAAAGCATATTATCATCATCAATATGCACTTTTTTACATCGTCATTTTCGTCTTTCACAGCATTTATCCAACAATAAAATACTGATATTCAGCTGCATCCGGTTTGATTTGAAGCCGACTCTAAAGCCGCATCCACACGCTTGCCGTGTTTACCAAAAAGGAGACAGCGCTATACTAAGAAAAGAGATAGAATTATTTGCATCTTGCTTTCTGGTATAGCGCCGTCTCCTCCTGTTTGGAAAACACGAGCGTGTGGATGCGGCTTTTCATAGTGGGAAAAAGGCTAGGCAGATGATGACAGCACTTATCCAACAGATGGCGATACTGGTACTATGAAAAGAAAATATAGCTCTGTTAATCATTTTGCTACTCGACACTAGATGGCAGTGTCATCAAAATGTTATGTAAAAGAGCACAGTCGTCTGATTAATTTCTACCTAGCTTACATTTTAGCCACTTATCAGCAACCGCTCATTTTTTTACTTATGCTTTTTGGATTTAAGTAATTTACTCAGGCCCACACAGGACACAAAATTAGAAAATCAACATTGATAAAATCAGGTGATAAAATGCATAAGCTTATTCAGCCTTCAACGTTCCCACTGCTGGGAGACAGGCCTTCTACAGTTATCCTGTGAGAGAAAGTGGTCTGACATTTAAACATCTAATCCGACACGTGGTCGCAGGACTAACGAATTACCGTGACCCCGGAACGTAAAGGGCTTTTGAAGGACACTATGGATGTTAGACAGTACAAGTCTGACAGTCCCTCCCGCCCTACCCTGAGTCATCTGGGTACCATGGGATGGAGGAAATATTTGATGATTTTACCACGATAAAAAAATACCTCCACGTGGGCCCAGTGCGAATTGGTCGCTGCATTATTTTTGGTTGTACTTGTAGGATTGCCATATCTTCACGATTGCTTCATTGTTTTATAGTGACCATAATAAATTAAAATAATTGTTTGGCTGTTTTTAATAAAAATAAAGTTTATCTGATCTGTAGGTAGTTATAATTAAGTTCAGTAATACAGGGGCAAGGGCAGTAGGATTAGGGTGAACATTGTAGATATTATTACGAGGGTGGGAATAGGGCTGACAGCAAAATGAGAGAGGAAAAATGGTTTTTAAATACTTATTTTATATTTATTTCTTTTTTTTTTTCTGTTGGTCACAAGAGCACCAAAAATAAAAACGAATTAAGGAATTAAAAGTCCCTGGTTTTATTACCTTTTCTGACTAGTTAGACAAAATTTGAGAAAGCTCGTCGTATTTGCATATAAATACTTATTTTAAAACATTAATAAGTACTTCAGAACAATTGATACTGAAGATATGCTCGGGTTTCGCATGATGCGATAGACCTATCAAATTGAAACAGAACGATGTACCTATGTTTATGTGATAGGTGTAATCCGTGTAATTATCTAAAGGTGTAATTATGTAGGTAAATCAAATAAACATTAGGTACCACACGAGTTTGTTTAATCTGATACCACACGTTTAAAAACTAGTTCTACCAACCCATGTTTTAGTAATTATGATGTAAATGTATTACCTACTTTAATAAAAAAAGCACCAAATAAAAAACATTAATTGCTCTTTTCAATGGCAACCCTGGTTCGCCGGTCCGTAGGGGAGACACCAAGGTCACGAGATTACATTTTGGACACAAAATTGCTCGTCTGTTACAATGGGTGCGTGGCCGAATAAATTACAACTTTGTTATTGCATTTTATGAATATTAAAGTTACAAACATCAACGCAACGTCAATTTTATATAATACTAGCTGTTCCCGCTGCTGCTCGGCTCTTTTTGATCGTAGCGTGATATTTTATAGACTAGTTTATTGCCTTCCTCGATAGTTGGTCTATACGACACAAATAGATTTTTTCAATTCGAGCTAGTAGTTCTTGAGATAAGCGCGTTCAACCAAATAAACAAACTTTTCTGCTTTATAATAGATCTAGATCTTATAAAATTATGGACGATTTTGATGAGAATATTGAATTATAACTAGTACTGAAAGAAAAAAAAGATATCACCGGTTTCGCATAAATCGTTTGGATGCGGTTTCTGGTTTCTCTCAAGGAGCTCTCAAGCCTCATCCGCCACAGTCACCTCATTCGCTCCGTAGCATGGCCTGCACCAGAGCCTGGATCGATCAGATCGTTCCTACGAAGCCAGGTGTTCCGTTCAAGCGGGGCAGACATTCCCCTACATCATATTATACTCCACCGTGTTGGCTAGGTTATACAGTAACATTAAGATTTTTTCATAAAAATTGTCATTTATTATAGGGTAAGGCCAAACGAACGTAATTTTGTAAGTCGTGAGTCGCAGAATTTCGGTCACTTTCATAGACAAATTCAAAATGACTGGTCTGCACCGTACCAGAATACGAAATTACGGTCCTTTGGCCTTACCCTATGTAATAGGTAATTTAATTTTTGTAGAGTCCGCACCACCAACTATCACGAATTCCTGCAGGATTCAATTCCTGACGAAAATTGGTGATACTACAATTTTTTACTGCAATTTGATGTAAATGTCTGTATGAATAGGTACTGTGTAGTGCCGCGTCAAAATGACATCAGTCATGGCGCGAACTTTATGAGTTCACACGAAAATCCTGCAACCCTTTATTTTAAGATTTCTTTTCACCTTTAGCAGTTACTAGATGTCGTAAATCCGTTACTACGACTTGCAATTAGCTCGGCAGAGGCACATTAATAGATCGGTGTTAAATATAAGGCTGCTATTTCGGACCACCGTACGTACATCCACTACCAGATGTAGTACGCGAATAGGAACAGCGATTGTACTGATGGAAATTAAAATTATATCTTGCTAGCTTGTGTTTTCATTGTCTACCCTCTCGTCATTTTTAACATCCTGCTTCGAAAACTTGCTCTCGGTCTTCGGTTAAGATCATCACGTATTGTATACCTGTTTCTTTTTTTTTAATTTAAAATAGCACGTGTGCGGTAATGAAAATTTCCACAGGTGAAAATTTTACGTCTGTCTAGACACATGGGCATTTATCACCCTCGCCACGCGGCTCGGGTGAGTATTCTGAGTCGAATGCAATATCAAATCCTCGCTTATTTCAAATTTAACCTTTGTAAATATAGATCAACTTTCTTTGTGTGATAATGTCATCATAGAGTCCTTCTGACGTCAATTGTGCAAAAGGGACTGTCAGAGGCTGTCTGTTTTTCAATTGCGTTTTTACGATCCAGAGTTACGATTACCTTTGCGCCGTCCCGTGACCCGAAGTTTTCTTTATCTAACAAAGAAAATAAAACAAGTCATCAGATAACTAAGATAGATGTAAAATTAATATATTTACACGTTAAATTAGTATTATCTATTCGGTGCTTGCGATGTTTCTCTGTTGTGCTTTTTAATTCATTATCATTTCGGCAAGGTCATAAATGTCAGAATCTTGATAGCCACTGATTTATAAAAGTCAATTCAATTAATGTCATAATTTATTTGAATGATTTAAATATAAGCATAGATAGAAACACCAGAGTCGATATTTTTTCTAAAAATTGTTTTACAGCTGTTAGGTACCTTTTAAGTTAGATACATTATAATCGGTTCAGTCGCTTTAAAAGTTGAAATCGTGTAAAACGAAAGAACTTGTTGTAACTTATAGCACCTTTGATTACCAAACTCACAACTTATGATAGAAAAAGAAATGATCACATATATGCTCTCAAATCAAGCACTTGTAACGAATAAGCAAAAGCAGCTTAAATAGTACGACCTTCACGCAAGCAACTGCTCCTATGAGTCACAGACTCAACACACTCGCACTAGCAGGTAGCAACAGTGGCTGGACGTACTGAACGAGGCTTGGAGCTGTGCCAGCGAGGTACAGACTCCCTGTCGCTTCATGTTGATGCTCAGGAGATTGGAAGCAGGTACAAACATAGACTTTGTATGTTGTAGTATCCTTTGTTCACCCGTTTTAATCTAGATTTCACTGGCTCAATTCCACACAAAGCTTCGGTCAGGATAAAATAATGTGTCTAACTTTCACGCCATCCGTAATGAAAGACTGACAGTAAGTTAACATTAGTGACAGATACCCGGCAAGAATCCGCGACATGACCTAAGTCCTGAATCTTTGAGTCCTGAATGTCTAGTGTCCTAAGTCCACGTATGTTTTGATGTTGGAGTACCTTAAATAAATAAGATCAAATTGCAATACGGTGTTTAAGGCAGCACAATAGGAAGGCCAAAATTTGTTATTGATAAGCAAATTAAAAAAAAAACAACACAAGAAAATTTGAATTTCGCGAGCCCATTATGAAGGAATCACCTTAAACCTATCTCGAATTTTCGGATTCTACTGTGTTTTATATTTTTTACTTTCACGTTAGTGTATGTATACTAACGAGAAAATAACAGGGGAAAGAAATATTGACGTCGCGGTTGGCGCAGTTGCTGAGCGATAGACTGCTGAGCTGAGTGACGCGGGTACAATTCCTGCCAGAACAATAATTAAACCTATCAAGTGCGAGTCAAACTTTCTTTCAGGTTCCGTAACTATGCCTATAGTAGATAGATAGATATGTCCTAAATAATTCGTTCATCAAATCTACGTGTATTAGGTACATTCATTTTGTCTACAACATGAACTAAGTATAAGTTTTTTTTTTTTTTTTAACAATTTTTAATTGTTAACAATTTATTTATTTAATCATTTATGTACACACAAAATAAAATAAAAGAACAAACTTAAACTAATAGTACAATTGATACTAGGGCTACTGCTTTGCCGACTGCTTTTACGATCAAAAATTGCACTTACTCAATAGGTATTTTTTCTTGTCATGTTTCGACTACTTTCCTAGAAAACGATCGGAAGCCGTAAATTTAAGATTTCAGTGGCGTTATTCACGATCGATTTTGGCAAACTTACAAAATTGCCAGCCTTGAAAATTTTATGGGTCGCATTTTCATGGAAACAAGTAAGTAAATGGCAATTAACTAATAAAATATTGTTGTTTATTTCAACATTTGAAGGACAATGCGTGGGTTGGTATATCGTAAAGTATTTTTCCGCAATGTCGGAACTGTTTTCTGTTTATATGCCAATGACCGTCTTCCGATTCTCATAATAAAAGTAGATATAAATCTAACTAATCTGAGAAGTCGTTTTATATTATTTCCTACTGTTTAATGGAAATGGCGTAAACATGCTTTTGAAGTGAGTGTTCTTGGCTTCCTGGAAAAAAATATGCGTGGAAAAATATTTGTATTTTCTTTGTCTTTTAAAAATGTGAAACGTCGACGGTGAAGTACGTTTGCCTAGAAGTATAAAAGTAGGTACGTTGTACGTACCAACATAAAAAAAAACACAAGTAGATACTTGTATGGTACGCTCCAGAGAAAACTCACCCCTTTTGTGTTACAGATATAACTACAAAGGAGGTGAGATTCCTCTGAAGTGACTGCAGCAATTTTTCCTTACGAAATACAGAATTGATGAGTCTTGGTTAATATTTCTTAATGATATTATGTTGCCAGCGGTTCTACCCGCTAGAACGCGAAAATTATCCCACAGGAACATACCTAAAATCGGGATAAAAACTATCGTATCTGTTAATCTAGGTTTTAAACTAAGTATGTGTACCTAATTTTATCAAAATCTGTTCAGTAGTTTTTGAGTGAAAGAGTAATAAACATCCATCCATCCATATAAACAAACTTTCACATTTAAAATATTAATAGGAAGTACGATTTGCACCTAGTCACGATTACCATACTGCATCCTACCTCAAATGCGGCAACAATTGAATATTTCAATTCAAAATTATTTATTAGTGACTCATATTTTTTATCAAGTCTAGGCTAATGGAATATTTTAAGGCACAAACGCAATAATAGGTACGGATGGTGCAATCCCTGTGATATATTCTTGTCGGAACTTGTCAACGGTTGCATCTGATCTATGCATGAAATGCAACTGATGAGGTGACTAATATCTATGCACTGAAATAGGTAGTACAGTCAGCATCAAAACTTGCTGACCACATTCAGATTTTCAAGATCGCTGTACACCGTATAATAACGTATAATCACGGTGTACAGCGATTTTAAAAATTTGAATGTGGTCAGCAACTTCTGATGCTGACTGTACATACACAGCTGTATGCCATGTAGCAATTCAATCTTTGTAAATAAAATGAGGCAAAACAATCTGAAAATTTAAACATAATATATTATGTGCTAAACTCATCAAAAACATCATCCATTCATCCATCCACACTTTTCAATATAGTACCTAGATGAATTATCATTAAAAAATCAGCAAAAAAGCTGGGAAGAAGTTCCGCCATGAGAAATAAAAAATTAAATCTCTTTTTCTTATTTAAATTAATATTTATTTTAGGTAAGACGACGACTCATCCGATGATACGAGGCATACGAAATAAAATCGTAAATACAACAGCTGTAACCATGCTGCAAATAGACACCATCAACGTAGACATCATGATACTAGATATATTTTTTAAGAACTTTTTGACCCACTGCTGGGCAAATTTGACTGGCCTGTTGGTCTTGTGTTTAGTGACCCTGACTGCTATGCCGGGGGTTCGATTCCCACCCAGGACAATGTTTGTGTGATGAGCATGATCATTTGTTCTGTGTCTGGGTGTAATTTATCTATAATAATTATGTATGTATTCAGAAAAATAAAAGTATGCTTATCAGTTGTCTAGTACCCATAACACAAGCTCTGCTTTGCTTGGGACTAGTTGGCGTGGTGTGATAGTTGTGGAATATTATTATTTAAAGACAATTATCGCGAAAATAAAATCAACGTGAAATACCGTCAGTGCGGCTCGGCTATACGATCTCTCATCATCTTTCGCGCGCGACGACATTATCTGAATTGTGATCTGAATGGAGCCAAGCGAGTGATGAATGAAGTGTTCCTGACACCAGTTCCCGGTAAAATGTTGTGTAAGATCCGTTTCAGTAGTAGACTACGAGCAGAATTATTGGCACACTGTTTCATATAAATAGTGAGTCAGTATTTGTTTTCAGAGGTTATGAAACGACTACAACTGTATAACTCGATGCACACATTATTTTTTTCCTGTACCGTCAGCACGAGTTTTCAGTATTTGAGACGTAAAGTAAACTGGAACTTTGACTACTTCAAATTGACAATTTTCAATGAAAAAATTGGTTCCTTCTTCGCACACCAGAGGCGCTGTTCCATATTTTCATGCAAGAAACGCTGTAAACTGGAAAGTTGCTGTAAAGTAAAATATTGAAAACTCGTGCTAAGGGTACTGTACGTGCCCGGAGGACACAGTCGAGCATACGGTGCAGGATTGCCCCGCTTGGGCGGAGCACCGACGTGTCCTCACGGCGGTGATAGGCGGAGACCTCTCGCGCCCAGCACTGGTCGCGGCCATGCTGCGGGGCGAGACGGAGTGGGATGCGGTCGCCTCCTTCTGCGAAGCAGTCATGCTCGCGAAGGAGGAGGCGGGCCGCGTGAGAGAGAGGACAAGGTCCTCCCTCCGCCCCACCCGCGGTGGTGGACGCCCACGGCGTCGGACGTCGCAAGACGATCTCCGGCCACCGTAGGCGCGGGCATGCGGGCGGCGAGTAAAGGGCAACTCGCCGCCCGATCATGGACCATGCCCGGGTCGACGGCGCGTCGTGTTCCACGCGCGCCTCAAAGAGCGTCAGCATAATGACGAGGCCCCCTCTCAGAGGGCTAAAGCCTGCCGGGGTCGCGGGTCTTATACCATCACCGTGACCCCGGAACATAAAGGGCTATTGAAGGACACCGTGGATTTTAGTCAGTACAAGTCTGACAGTACCTCTCGCCCTGCCCGGGGTGGGAGGTCTCATTTGATGATTTTACCACGTAAAAAAAAAAAAAAAAGGGTACTGTACGTACCTGGTTAGAATCTTCAGTGATTTATGGATTTTGAAGTCGGAAAGATAGTCGCTCTACTAAAATACTGGTTTAACCTTTTGTCATTAAATTTTTGTTTCATCCTTTTCCAAAAGTTTTTGCTTGTATGGCACCAGCTTCTGTTGCGAATTTTAAATTATTAATTTTATTGTTAAATGTTTTTAATTTTAATGTGACAGTGTCCATTTATTTGGTCTGCAGTGTAATGGGACAAGTGCCAGTACTTGTTTAAAACAAAATAAATAAATGTGACGCAACGTCCCAATGGAATCACCTAGAAAGAAAAAATATAAATTTTACACCAGAAAATACAGAACAGGTACATTTTAAACGTCGTCATTATTTATTTTGAATGATAACGACATCAGACGAAAAGCGAATTCAAAATTTTCCAATGCTTAAAACACATGCCATCTTATTCCATTTTTAGGGTTTCGTAGCCGAAAATCAAAAAGATGGGATTATCTTCTTCGTCATTAGAGGTACCTTACTGACCGGTAGGTTAATGTCTGAGAAAGTCTTTTGAAGGAACAACCACACAGATTTGATGTGATAGCGTCTGTACCGTCAGCACGAGTTTTCAGTATTTGAGACGTAAAGTAAACTGGAACTTTGACGACTTCAAATTGACAATTTTCAAGGTAAAAATTGGTTCGTTCTTCGCACACCAGAGGCGCTGTTCCATATTTTCATACAAGAAACGCTGTAAATACTGGAAAAACTCTGTAAAGTAAAATACTGAAAACTCGTGCTAGGGGTACATAATTTATGAATTGTTTGGAATTTTTCATTGAATAGCTTTTGTAACGCTAACATAGTTCAAACTAACGAAGTATAAAAGATTTCATAAATGTTGACAAGACAATAATTACTGCTACAATTATTCCTGTCAAGACTGGGTCATTGTGTATAGAGCCAACGCTCCAGCACACATGGGAATAAACAAACGATTACACATTCCTAATAAATAAATAACATCATGTATGGATATTTATCTATTAAATGCTAGTTGCCTTGGCCTTGTTTAGATACTCAACGACCTCAGCAACTCGTAGACAGCACAACTTACTAAGAATTATCTCTTTTATATAAATAATTCAATAACTTTATCTTCATAATATTGATCTGTGAGTAATGAGTAATTTATGTAAAATCGTGTATAATTAGTTGTAATACATAGCTAAGTAAATAATAACACATACAACAAGTTCCCGTTTTATTCACTTTCCAAGCACTTTGCCAAGTAACAACGTGCAAAACTAATGAAATAGGGTGCCTTTTCGCCACTATTTTGGAGGTAGATATTACCGATTATAGCAACGATTGTATAACCATTAAAGCACCTAAGGCACAGGTGCCTAAGGTAACTTTTATTGATGGAGGAGGTGTATAATACGCTCTTTGATTAAAATAAAACTAGCGGACATGTATAATAATACCTACTAAATAAAAAAACAGCAGTTTAAGATAGTCTGAATACAAGATCTTTTTTTTTTTAAACGTCACAAGGAATTCATATTGACACATTGGATCTTGACATAGATATAATAAAGAAGGTTCTTATGATAGATAATTCACTCGGTACTGTTCGACTACCTATTTCAACTCAACTGTTTTTTGACGAGTACAGTCGTCTCCCAAAGTCAAAAGGAGCTATCACAATCATGTCCCCTGAAAGTACAGATTATGAGATGCAAGAGCACCCACACACACCCACATTTTGCCGTAACTAACTGGGGGGAATCCTAATTGCCATCAACTGAGTTAAATAAGCTACTGAGAAACTGACCGGGATAAACCCAGTAACACTTTGGTCGACTTTTGTTTTGTTTTCTGGGAAGAGGGGTTTCAAAAGTGTTCGAAAATTTTGGGTATATGATCTGGGTGTTTTAGTTTTATCTTGCATCAATAAAACCACCATGATAGATTGTCAGAAACTCTTACAAATAGCATTTCCAACTCCCGTTCCTCCCTTCTGGTGATTTATTAGTTTTAAACCATAATTAAAAACAGCTTATAGCATTTTTGTTGGGTGAAATGGATCGATGTTGCATTATACAGCACAGTGAATTTGCCAAGGGATGAGCAAGTGCAAAACCATGAAGAAGCAAAAATTATCTGTTGATAAAAATTAAACTATAAAACCAACTGTGGTAAAACAATAATTACCTATTCCTTCCTAGCAATCCAAGAAACGAACACTTTGACACCTAACTTTTACACCATCTAAAAGTGTCCATAAAAATAACAAAATTCTTCGAAGTTGTCCCTAAGATCTACGTTCTACCTATGTGGAATAATACGACACTTTTTCTTACAAACAGCGCACTTTTGCCGCTTCTACAATTATAATCGATTAAAACAATACAATTGAAGCCACGACCAATAAACAATCAGGCATCATTCAAGCCCAAATTACCAGTCTAAAAACGGTGCTGCATCTGGCATCAACTGTCACCATCCTTCTTATTGGCCCAATTTATTTTCGGATACGTACGATTCGTCGAAGAGCTAAGGCGAGCTAGAATTGGCTGAGCGACCTTAAAACTAAAAACAGGACTCTGAATCATGCTGTTTCGTTATTCAAGGCATCAATTATGGGGCCTGTGTTCAAGCTGCCAATTTTATATTGTTTCTATAAGAATTTATCTTTTGAGAGCTATTCTTTCATCATCACTTTGTTTCAATGGTAGATAATGCGTTTGATGTCTTACTTTCAAACCTTCTGAAAGGAAGAAACCGAAGAAAGTGATAGACCACAGCATATTGGGTACGAGTTAGCAGTCTTCTTCCACTTTCCCAACATACTGAATGATGGCTTTCTGTAAGTTATAAGCAGAGTGCTGAACCCAGAAGGAAACGTAACAATACATTTAATGTAGTAGTAAACAGCTCTTCGAGCTTCTGTTGGTGATAGTTTGCCCCTATTACATATGCAAAAAAAAACATTATACAGCACTTACCAGGAAATGTTTTGTAGAAAAAGCAGTCAATTAAGGAACAACCACATTTTGGGGCAGGCCGGATCCATTTCCTAGCGGTCCACCGCGGGCAACGGCACCAAATAGCCTGTCTATTTGTAACCTGCGGTGATGGCTGATGATCTCACTGACTGTGGTAGGCCTCTCCAGCGGGGCTTTTGCTTATCTCGGTACCTGTGTGGTGATCATCAAATAGCTGTGAAAAGTTAAATTTCGTATAAAAAAGCACTTATAATTTGGATCGGCTAGTGTCAGGGATCGAAATGGACCAGGGTCATTCCAAGGTGTTCCTGATGCAAGTAACAGGTGAAGGCGATGAAGCTGGTAATGTTGTTGACGAAGACCAGGTAAATTATGAGAAGATTAGGTACCTAGGTATTTTCCAAAAATGTAGAATTTGATAATTAACATCAGATTGCATTCTGCTCGAAGATACGAAAAAAGATTGTAAAAATGTTATTGTTGTTTTCCCCGGCAACGGAACTTATTCTCTGATAACGGGAAATGCCGTTAGAGCGAGCTTTTTATCGTGGTTACATCAAAATGTGTCCTACTACCCAGGGCTGTCGGCCGGGACGGGACGGATCAGGTCGGGGCTGTCAGACTTGTATTGACTAAAATCCACGGTGATCCTTCAATAGCCCTTTACGTTCCAGACTCACGGTTACCTAATGCGTCAGTCCCGCGACCAGTTGAGTGACCCTAACATTAAAAATATTTCCCATTAAACCTGTAACCTACAATTATTTTACAGTATCAGCGTCCATCTCTTTGACGTTAATTTTGTCAATTTCTCACAGTATAATTATCTAGAATTCGAATTTATAGTTTCCTGTCTGTAGTAACGAGTGGGCAGTATTTTGTTAACAATGTAAACTTTAAAAGCTTCGTAATAAACTGTCATCGTAAAGAAAAGTTTAGTAAATATATTGATTAAGGCCAAAAGCTTAATAAATATCAGTTTCAGAATAGAGGAAGTGGGTTTTTTAGGTAAGGAAGATTTATTTTCTCGAAAAGCACTAACTAGAATTCTTCTAATCACTCAATGTCAAGCAGTAGATTATAAAATAAATACGGAAATTCATCTATGGTTAAGATTGTAAGAAATGTCTGAATGAAAGACAAAAGCATTTGTTGCTAATGAACAAGAAAAATGGATCGATTGTGAAATAAAATGGAGAATGGAAGAAAAAACAAATGATGCGTGGATCTTTTACAGAGGTAGGGATTTTTTTATTTGAGATGGGTTTGTTTGTAACTCTAGTCTACCTAGTCCTCCATTCGTTAACTACCTCTATTCGTTAAATAAGAAGTAAAATATTTATAAAATAAAAATTTACAGGGCGTCAAAAAATTCATCCATAACGTTGTCAATGGGGAAAGTGCTCAGAACGCTGGCAGCATTGCCGCGTTGGATGGCAATGCTGATCCTTTGACCAAGAAATTAGGCCAGCCCCTCTTGCTACGGGTAGCGCCGACTATACGCTAAGCGATGTCTTTAAAAACTTCGTGTGAACTCGGACCCCATGGTTCTAGTGTATCAATCAAATAAGTTAACAAAGGTCGAATCATTTGTCAAAACTCAAAGGCGAAGGTCGATTATAAAACTAGTCAATGAAAAGCAAAATATTGTTTTCATTATAGGTAGCTACATCGAATCATATTATTGGTATTTTGTAAACGTGACATGACTACGTACTACTCGGGTCTTAAGGAATACACATTAATATTGTTGTTATTTCCTTGTTTTAAGTTTTCCTGGAGGAAAACCACAGTGCTGTTGGAACTTACGATCATTTGTAAACATCTGACTAAAATGGACGTAGTTTATCAACAGCCTCGGCTCCGTGATATTTTCCGCCTTCATTGGAAACAGACATTGATGACAGTTAGGGTTGCCATCTCTAAAATTTGGAAACCAGGACATGATGCCTGAAAACCCCGGATTTTAGAGTCCGGAACCCGGACATGTCAACCATTGACCTATTATTACTACGTACAAAGACGACACCACGCATCACCACTGTGTCCCATCCAGGATGAGTGCACGCGCCTAGAGCACACCACAGAGCTATCAAACAACTGAATGAACTTGTGCGCGCGCACTCATCCTGGATGGGAAATAGTAGTGATACGTGGTGTCGTCTCTATACGTGATAAGAGCTCAATGATGTCAACAGATTTTTTTAGACATAGACAGTGTTATGATAAACAGTTGAAAATGTCAGAAATCACTTTTAATTTTTTTATCATTTTTAAACTCGGACAACAAATGAAACCTCCTCCCGGACGCTCTCCGGACGGCCTTTAAACTAAGACAAATCCGGACGAATGGCAACCCTAATGACAGTGGTGATTCTGTCTTTAGTTAGGCAAAGTAACGACTAGCTCACCAAATTAACGATAGCGACCTCACATATTTATAATCATCGCCAGCCAGTGCCAGATCAATACAGTCGCAGGAGTAGCAAATGGGAAACGGATCCCACGTAGGAATACCAGGGTCCCCCGTTTGCATGTACAGCTTAACAGGGCCTGGCAACTAACGGATTGAGTAGGTATGGAATTGATTTTTTTTCTAAACTTCTTTGAAGATTTACGATCAAGAAAAAAGGGTGTCGCTCATGTTTAATCTGGTACTGATCATACAAGGAGGTCCGGTAATATCTGATAGCCCCCATGGGGGAAAAGCGTAGATTTATGAACTTACTATAACTACACTATTGTATTAGGTTAAGCCTGTGATGATAGTTGTGTGTTTAAATAAATAAATAAAATGTCTGCGTATTTATATAGGATCGTCCCAACAGACTCTAGAAGCCAGAGGGTAAATTGTGGATGATAGTAAACCATAGTAAACCAACCATAAATAAAAGAGTGTTATTAAATCTGCAGATTAAGATCATAGTGACTCTTATCCACCGTCGCCTCTTTATAAATAATACCGAAAAGTAAGAAAACGTACGCGGCCAAATGACAAATAAGTAATTATTATTTAAGTTAATGATCTTCTAAATCCCTTAGTTCTGCAAGTGTCCGCAATAAATCACGTGGCGCCAGTGGGTCGTGAGTCACGGACGTCGGCGCGGCGCGGGCGCTACTTTGTACCTACTATTTTTCAGCTAATTCTATTTACAGACACAATATTAATTGCTCACTTAGTTCGGCCAGTGGCAATTGAATTGTGCGAAGTTGAAGTTGGTTTTGAGGTTATTTTGTTAAAGGGCCGCGGGACCGTCTGAAGGTAACTGTGACCCTCTTTTTTTCATGGTAAAATCATCAATTGAGTCCTCCACCCTAGAGCGGGACTGTCATTCACTCTTGCACTTACTAAAATCCACGGTGATCCTTCAATAGCCCTTTACGATTCAGGGTCACGGTTACCTGATGTGACCCTGGGAAAGCAAAGGGTAACTGAAGGAACAGGGTAAGTTTTCAAAAAGGGGTGGGTAGGTTTGCAAAAAAGAACAGGGCAGGTTTTAAGTCAGTTATAGTGTGCCAGTCCCTTCTGCTCTACCCAGCGTAGAAGGACTCTTGTAGGTAAGAATACGGAGAATATACCATCCAATAAAAAAAAGTTTCATTTGTAAAATATTGACAGGTTAAATAGGTCCTCATACTATGTATGGCCTAACATTGAAGTCGAATAAAAAAAAAGGGTTTATTCCACCATTAATAAAAAAATAGTTTTAAACCACCATACAAGGAGGAGGTATGGTGTTCCTTCAATAACCCTTTACGTTCCAGGGTCACTGTTACTTGATGAGACAGTCCCGCTTCCCGGGCTTCTAGTAGCCCTAGTAGGTGAGCAAGATAAAAAACTTTTTTCAAAAAAAATTTAACCGCCTTCAAAAACAACCACAAAAAAGGGTAAAATAACCTACAAAATAACTTTTCTTTCGGAAGTCGGTGGCTTTGTTTTATTATTTCGATGTCTTTTTGCCACCGACTTCCGAAAGAAAAGTTATTTTGTAGGTTATTTTACCCTTTTTTGTGGTTGTTTTTGAAGGCGGTTAAATTTTTTTTGAAAAAAGTTTTTTATTTTACTCTTTTTAGTTTTAATATTCAACCCAAATTCTTGGCAAATACATCATTTTCTTACATGTGCACTAGAATTTTGTAATCCGTAACACCGGTATTAACATCGCCCATGTTGACATAAAAGAAAGTTCCAATAAAATTCCCTATCTCAAAAAATGCTGAACAGAGTTCGATGAAACTTGCAGTATTCCCTAAGGTGAACGATCCTTAGTACAACTAAAAAACAATTTTGAAAATCGGTCCACAATTGGCGAAGTAATCGCGTAACAAACACGCAAAAAGTAAAGATCATCATGTCATCCAAGTAGGCGAAATTAATAAAAACGCTCACAAAATAAAAAGTACTGAACCAAATTTGATGAAATTTTTATGGGACCACACTGCAAGTATCCTGCATCGAACAAAAAAAGAATCACTAGAACTCGGAAGAACACTAGAAACCTCGGAGTAATCGATGTACATACATAAAAAAAAAAAAAAAAAACATACCGACCGAATTGAGAAACTCCTCCTTTTTTTGAAGTCGGTTAAAAACAATACTTGTCAAATATATTTCCTAATGTAACTGGCGAACTAATAGGATTATTTCAGTCAAACCCCCTATTGATTATGATAGAATATGTGTCCCCGGAACATAAAGGGCTATTGAAGGACACCGTGGATTTTAGTCAGTACAAGACTGACAGTCCATCCCGCCCTGCCTGGGGTGGGAGTACTCATTTGATGATTTTACAACGATAAAAAAATGATAGAATATGTGTATAAATAAATTACTAGCTGTCCGTTTTATCCTGTTAACCTCAGTTGTCGCCTCTAATGAAACGCTAAGCTAAAATCCATTGCGTACCGACCCCTGTACGTAGCGATATAAAATACGCCGCACGTCTGTATATAGGGTAACTTTCCCCTACCATTTGTGTCGTAGGGGAAAAGTAGAGTAAGATAAGACAGAATTATACAGATTTTTTTTCCGTAGAGCTGATGGCCGATGGGGTCGTAAAGTTCTCAAATTGAGACCACGCACCACCAAGTGCAGCGTAGGCCTTCCACCTGCAAGGTGGGCAGGCGATCTGATGAAGACCACAGGATCACACAGGATGCAAGCCGCTGTCAACGGATTCTATTGGAAATCTTTGGGAGAGGCCTATGTTTAACAGTGGACGTCCTACGGCTGATATGATGATGATGCGACTGTGGTTGTATGTTCTACATTAGGTACAAAATCTTAAAATTGTCATTGAACAAAGTCGTTTCTTTCAAAACGGATTTTTATGGTAACGCGCTGATGACACGTGGCACAGCTGCCGTAGATCACTACAAGGTTGTGGAGGTCAGATATATCAGATGTTGGCCCTCTATGGTGGCAGATTCATGACAGTACTTTGAGGCGCGCGTCAAATTTACAGCCTTGGTCGTTTGGACCCGCAGGCCCCGCCAGAGCGGAGTCAAACGACCAAAGAGCCCATCTCAGTTACCTATACATATTTAAATATATACGCCAAACATCATGATTATTTGCAGTGCACGTATTCAGAAAGGAATAATATTCTTATATGATACGATTCCAGAAAGACGTCGAGTAACAATAGTAATTCCCGTCGCGTCAGGGGCGAAGGCGCAGGGCGCCACGACGGCGCGCCGCTCCCGCCGCCGGGGCGCCGCCCCGCCAAATAAACGACGTATATTATAGTCTGAGCTACTTCAAAAACTTCCCTACTCTTTGTTACTTATTTATTTATCGGTTTTTGAACTGTTATTTGTGGAACAGTTCCTAGTATTGAGGTAACTTGAAAGTACAAGTCTTTTGAAAGTTTCTCTTTTTAAAAATAGAATGTTGCCAGTTTAGTATATTGATAAAAACAATTGTTTCTTTTGTTAATTTGATCCCGTTGTCTATTATATTCATGTCTATTATTTAAAATAATTGATAAAGGTAATACGTAGAGTGGTATTTTTATGGTTATTGAGGTTTCAACAATGCTGTAACGGCAAGTATTCTAAAGATAAGATTGAGTTATCATAGAGAATGGAGAGTGCAAGATATCGTACTAATCGCTTTTGAAAACCCACTTGAAACAATGACAACAAAGTTCTTCCCTCTTTTCCTTTGAAGTGGGGTTTTTTTTGTAGGCTTAAAAAGGCCAATTCAGCTAAGAAAAATAAAAATTGCGACAAAATTATTCTTTATCTATGTTCCCCACTCTATTGCTTAAGAAGGACGAAGGTACAATGAAACTGAAAGTAAAAACGCAGCGACGGTGAAAGGGTCTAAAAAGGCCACTTAATCATATGAATTGCGATGAATATCATTACCTAAAATTCGAATACTTAAGAGTTGGATGGAACACTTGATTATTTTATTTATTATTTCCGGTAGAGATAATAATTATATTTCCACTTTAGTAACACTCGATGCAACATGCATATTGGAACTCTGAATGATATATAAAACTTATCTAAGCGACATCAAACAATAAAATAACCCCGTAAAGTATAACAATCACATTTTTGCAGTCATTATATCAATCGTGTCATTACCTATGTATGTATGTACGCATTTGAGATATTATCAGTAGAACATAAATCTATAAATAAATGCTAAAGTTTGCATGTTGCAGTCAATTATAGAAATTAGTCAAAACTACAATCTTTTTAAAACAAAAAGTTGTACTCTTTTGTGACGAGTCACAAAAATTATACTATCTGTTATATTGAGATCTATAATATAAAATCAATTGCTGTTCGTTAGTCTCGCTAAACCTCGAGAACGTCTCCTTAGAAAATTCCGTAAATTTTCAGAAATATTATATGATCATTGGAGCAGCACAGGTCGACCATCATAGGTTGAGCCGCTATTTGATCATCATCTATCATAGCCAGTTTCTTCCGTATCTACCTAAGAAGGCTCGTAAAGCCTTTGGTCCCAGCTGTCATTAATAGATCTTTGACAGTCATTACCGTAATGGCAGCTACACACCTTACGGAAACTCGTTACAATTGGACGGTACAGTTCAAACTGCAACGATAATGCGTTGTACAAAACTGTAGTTTGTTCGATTTTTCTCATACACTAGATTTATCGTTGCAGTTTGAACTGTACCTTCTAATCGCAAAGATTTTTCGTAAGGTGTGTAACTGCCATTAGTCAGAAGGTCGATGGTCTTGCATAGGCCTTGGGTCAAGTGGTATCGAGTAAACCAGTTACTGGGTTGGAGGTAAAATACTGAGTTGTGACTCAGTTACGTTGCATCCAGTTCGACTGGAAGCCGACCCCAACATGATTGGGAAAAGGCTAGGCCGATTGATTGTTGTAAACGTAAATGAGTACTAAAGTTATACGATTTTGACTGCAACTAGGGAAACTCGCTATTAACCGGACTGTCAGATTTCATTGTAACATGGCACACCCATAAAACAGCTGTTATGGGAGCAAGATTTAAGTATGTATATTATGTACTGACAGTAAACAAATACGTGAGATACATTTAGATATTAGCGATTGCGATAAAAGGTGTGATTGCTTCTAAGAGATTGTAATATATTGTTGCGACCTGAATTAATCAACACTTTTTTTTTATTTGTTTGCTCTTGGTCTCAATCTAGCCCAGAAGCAAAGATGAGGTGTAAGATGGAGCGAGCTAACCCAGAAAGAACTGGGACTCCTGCGCATCGACGAAATACAATAGAAACTACTTGGCGCCGGACTCCGATAGGATGGTGGTTGCTAGTCCCCTTATTGCCTATCTATTTCACACGAGACCAAAAAAGCTTTCAACTGATGAAATAATTTTTGAAATCAACGACGATATATTACTAGACTCCTAATAACAGGCGACCGATGTCTGTCAACACATTAGGCAAAAAAGTCTTATATCCGTCTTATTTCGACCACTCCTGTGAGCCGTAAACATACCTGGAGACAGAACAGACCTTGAGTTAGCCAATCACAACGCAGTACCCCGTCCCCCTCGTTCACGTAGTACCTCAGCGAGTTGACAGAATAGTTGTTGCTCCTTAGATCGTGCATGCGGAGTCTAGTAATATATCGTCGTTGGTACAATAGTTTTTGAGTCTTTTCATTACAAACATACACACACAAGAAGCCCTTTAATTTGTCACCCATGTCGAAACTGCGCGATTTTTTTTTCGGTTACGACTTTACATTGTCTAGAGGGCGCCATATTGGATTTGGTCACGTCACCAAACTTGTAACCAGCGGACAAATGAGATGCTTCTAACGACACCTCATTTGTCATATAATGTTTAGAAATTACGAGGGAACAAACAAACATACATACATACCGGTCAAAATCATAACCCTCCTTTTGGCTTTGCCGTAGTCGGGTAAAAATACCTTTCTCTTTATGATTAGTGTAGACAATATTTTAAGCTTGAAGGTACAAGGTAAACTACGGGAGTATACCTTTAATTATGTCTTCGTCTTCGAAACGCATATGCACTAAAGTTACGTCGTATACCTATGTATTATTTATCTCCTAGACATGGCGACATCGACAGTAGGAAATGATAGACTTAATGAAGTTTACGTAACGCACACGAGGCGTCACGTTCGAAGGCCTATCTGGCTGTTCGATGCACCCACATACTCTTCAAGCTAATGTATTGATTATCCTACATCCCTCACTACACTGCTGATTATAAAAATATCAACTTTCAACTTTTCTAGACATCAAACAAATGAGTAATTTGACTGAAAAGGAATTGGGCGCGTCCACAAAGAGAGAGCAGCCTCGGGGGATAGTTTCCTCGCGCGGCAAATGCTCGCGAGGCTGTTCGCTCTGTGTCGACGTACCTATTGGCCTTTGATAATATATTCTAATTAGTGTGTGAGTTAGACTGTCAAGCTTACATAAGACATTCATTTCAAAGAATTCATTCCACCAGGCTTAATTTTAGCTGGGAACAAGAAGAGACGGCATGGATGAAAAAATTCCGCACATCTGAATTTTAATGGCAATGACGGTGCCTGATAATAAAATTATTATGGCTTTGATAGTTCAGAATGAAGTACTTAATGTCTCTCATAAGTACATTCAGGCGAGACCACGTGTAACGGTGATGAAGATAGGTACCTACCTGTTGCTGACGTGGCTCAGAAGGATGCCCAACTGAAATGGGACTGCCGGGACTGGGCAGGACATACCTGTCGCATCGCATCTGTCGAACCCACTGTGGGCCAAAATTGCTCAGAACTGGTGCCCTGAAACAGTGAGGCAGGCCACGTAGGAGATGGCGGGATGAACTGGACATGTTTCGTCCGAACTGGAAGGAAGACGCCCAGTATCGTGAAAGGTGGAAAGAGTGGAGGGAGGTCTTTGCCCAGGAGTGGGACAGTGCAGGCTCCAAAAAAAAAGGTACCTACAATTTGAGTAAAATCTGGACTGAGATCATAGCGGTAGGGTTTTCCCGATTTTCGAATAGGTACCTACATTATCTATAGGAAAACTTGCAAAAAATACCAAATCATCCATTTGTAGCACGTAACAGTAGATACCTATTATTTGGGAATCTCGAAACACGCGTTTGTGTTAGTCAGACTTTTTTTTTTTTTTTTTTTTATCGTGGTAAAATCATCAAATGGGACCTCCAACCCCGGGCAGGGCGGGAGGTACTGTCAGACTTGTACTGACTAAAATCCACGGAGTCCTTCAGTAGCCCTTTATGTTCCGGGGTCACGGTAATAGAAATAAATCCCGAAGAGTACCTAGTTATTATTTCCTAGTAATCTGTAGGCCTATGCCTAGCAGTAGACCATTAGTGATCAAGCCGGTAATTTGGCGGTGGTAGACCTTAAGGGCCCCATATAAGGTACGATTCGTCTATCCGATCCGGATCGATCTGATGACAATTGTGACGACTGATCACATCAAAAATGTCGCTCATACACGAAACGACTGGTCGTAACGATTGATCATTTACTTGTTTGAAGCTGACCAAGGCTGCCTGGTTCGGGACCACCATAATTATTGTCTGACTCATTCTATCAGTTTTTAAAGTATTCCGACGGCGCACTGGAGTTCCAGGTCCTTCTGGGGGAGAACAAATGAAATGAAATTGATTTTGCAAGTAGGTTAATATCGACACTCTTGCACGTCGTCTTTTTACAAACTAGATGAAGCCGGTGTTTTGTACCTGACTAACCTTGACTACTCTGAGAAGAAACAACGAAAAAAACTCAGAGGTCCAGACATTAAATTGGTAGTCATACGATGGCCATGTAGGAATGAAAAGGTTATCATATAGGTTCGGTACCGTATAGGTTATATAAGGTTAGATTTTCATAGAACTCTACCAGGATAGACGTCTGAGATGGTCTTTCGAAGAAAAAACCACACAGATTTGAGTGCAGTCCTGTTGGAGCATACACTGACTGACTGCCTGAGCAGTCAAATTCTATTCCTCAAAGCTGCCATTACTAAAAGTTCCAACAGTCAGTATTAATTGCTATTGAAACAGCATATAAAGCAAAGTCCGTCAACTCCATGGTCACCATACAATCATAAAAACTTTACTATAGAAACGTCCTCGACACCGTCGTAAAATTGTAGTGAAGTGCAAAATATGCGATCTGTGTCACGTTGGATCTGATGCAAGGAAAACATAGGTCGACAAGGAAACATAAGAAAAAACTTAGTTGTTAAACAATTTAAAACAATGATGTGACTGGAACTTTGAGCATGGCATAAGCAAAGATAGATTTATGTAAGTACAAACGTATTTTTTTTTGTATTGTGGATATTTTAGTTTTAATAATTATTATTCTGTTTATGTATTGAAGGACACCGTGGATTTTATTCAGTACAAGTCTGACAGTCCTGCCCGGGGTGGAAGGACACATTTCATTATTTTAGCACGATAAAAAAAAGTCCACCTAATAAATAGCTAATGTTACTGTTTACAGTTTACCGTCATAACATAGTGTGCTAACTTGCCATTAGTACGAACTTCACATGTCCCTGAATAATGATTAATTGCCAATATTTCCCCAATGGAATCATTTTACATTTATCCTAATTATGTTTGCCATGCCATAGCTAATAAACCACAATATAGGTGGAAATTAATTAAAACTAAAATTATAGGTACACACGGCTACATATCAAGCTATACGAAACCTGTATTAGCTGACCGTTCATTGTGTATAAAAATGGTACGAAGCGAGACCAAGACAAACTGGTACTGATAGCTTGGTGTGTAGCCGTGTGTACGTATTAGACTGATTCAAAGAGGAAAATTTTGTATGGAATTGAATTGTTTTGATAAATAATAAAGATTTTTTGTATGTACATTTGCCTTAATGTTTTGCCTTGTATGTTATGTTATCCGCGACTAGCTATTTACCTAAAAGCATCAAGTTATACGAAACCAGTTTTTCGTGGTCTCGTTTTGTATGATCTTTTCGCATATTCAACGGTCAGCTTATACTGGTTTTGTATAACTTGA
The DNA here is from genome assembly GCA_028554685.1 of Agrotis ipsilon. Classification (NCBI taxonomy): domain Eukaryota; kingdom Metazoa; phylum Arthropoda; class Insecta; order Lepidoptera; family Noctuidae; genus Agrotis; species Agrotis ipsilon. The sequence goes on from CM052971.1 coordinate 15,185,195, forward strand.
TATGTAGCTGTATGTACAGTGTACATTTAATAATATCTACAACGTGTAACGTTAAAAGCGCAAAACCTCTCGTGAGGTAACTCAGCCAATGCTACTGAACAATGTAAAAATATAAAACATTAGGAAATTCGCGAAAAAAATAGTTATTTATGATACTAGTGCGGAAAGTTGGTTTTTACAAACGAGTAGACAACGTACGCCCGAGGCGCCGAAGGCGCCCGAGGGCGTACCGTAGTCACGAGTTTGTAAATTTGTTAGCAAATTTGTAAGTTTGTAAAAACATTTATCCTTATTAATATCAGATTGCTCCCTTGAACTCAGATTAGTCGCAACAATTTTTGAAGTTCCTAAATTATGAAAATGGCGCGACTTTGAAAATGCAGCCACATGCACGTGGTGAAAATTAGAACTACATCTTTCATCTCATTTACTCTTTAGTATTAAAGTGAGACAACGAATTGAGCAAAAGCTCTTCCAAGGAGGTTCGATCAGTCAGGTTGTTTATTTTCATAATGTGAAACTCTTTGGTGGAATTCTTTTTTTTTTTTTTTAAATTAAAAAAAAACCGTATTAAACAAGGGGGCGTGCGGTAAAATAGGTACTTAGGTGAGAGTACCTATTTTACCGCACGCTGCGTTGTATGGACCGTAATTTTTAACTTTCGAACACTGTATACAGGCTTTGTAAATGCATTTTACGAGCAAATGTGTTGAAATAGTTATTTGTGCAACAAGAGAGCAAAGTCGTTTTTTGCTGCGAGTGCCGATTTTGAATCCAGAGCAAACGAAGGATTCAACGATTGAATCACGAGCGTAGCGAGTGATTCTAAATTTGAATCCTGAGTGTGGCGAGGGATTCAAAGGCACGAGATGGAAAAAACTTTGCTCTCGTGTAACACACATAACTTTTCACTTCAGCAGCGAGAAAACTTTAGGAGATAAAATAATAAACACTCTTTACGCCAGCCACGATATTTTATTCCCGCTCTTTTGTTTAAATTAAGGCGTATTCGGCAATAGCACCCATGATATTTTATTATTCAAAATATTTACATAGGTAACATTATTGAAACTAGAAATAAATATTTACAGGTTAAATATCAGTTTTATTCGCAGTAAACACTTATTTTCGTTTAAATACATCAATAAGTTAAAAATTCAATAATAAATTACATTAAAAGGCATAATTATCTCTTTGCAAAATTTCTTTAGTTTTTAAAAAAAAACTTTAATTTCCGAAAGTGTTTGTCTTTGTTGAGGTCGAATTCAAAATCGGAACTTCGAAATGGCTGGTCTTTGTGGCTGTATGGGCTTGACTCTTTGCCTGTCCTAAAGGAAGAAGGAAAAAGGGCTGCTTTGTCTCTCTCTCTTTCTGATGGCGGGAAAGAGATGGAGTTTAAATGTTTCGAATTGTATGATTAACCCAAGGCTGAATAAGATATTCGTCGTGGCTTTCTGTTAACAAAAATTAAAAAGTTACTTTGTCTCACTCAGTGAGCAAAATCGCATTTTGCTCACTGTTTCCAGGCAGCAAAACCTACATTTTTGAGCTACTGAAGTGAAAAATAGTTTTTCATACTGATGGGCTCGATCAATTTCTCATTTTGTATGAAAAACTAAATTTTTTTTTTGCGAATTTCCAAAATTTTATAAAAAACATTGTTCAGTAACATGTGCTGAGTTACCCCACGAGAGTTTTTGCGCTTTTAACGTTACACGTTTTATATTTTAGAACTCATGTTTTACAAATACGTTCCTAAGATTTTACTATGTTCTGTTAGTGTACAGGAGTTCCAGTTCTTTCAGGACCTTGCCCCTTGCCATCATCTTAACTTCTGCGTCAACGTCGTGCTAGCTAGGTCCTAGCGTCACCGGACTGTCTCATCAGGTCCTTTAAGTTCCAGGATCCTGGAACTTAAAGATAGGCTATTGAAGGATCACCGTGGATTTTAGTCAGTACAAGACTGAGGAGTTCTCCTACCCAGGGCGGGACTGGAGGGACCGGATTTGATGACTTTACGGCGATAAAAAAGTCATCCTAGCTTGAGGTAATTAGAAAGTGCTGCAAACGATTCTGGGTAAAAATCTGTTGAATATTATTTGTCCGATATTTGGGTATTTTAAATGGGTAACCGTTCTTTTGATCTCTTTCGTGCAGGCTACTAAAATTCTGACAATAATTTCAGCCTTTTATGTAGAAACTTTACGTTAATTTAAAACCATTATGCAACAGAGCATCTGTTATTTAGGTACGAAGACAATAGGCATTGTTATAGTTAGGACCATCTGCGCAATTCCCCACAAAATTATCAGCACAAACATTTAGGTATTCCACACAATAACTAACCACAAAGATTAACGTCGTCAATAACAAATAAAATAAATTTTATTGCAACGATCGGAAAAACCCATTGGGCCCGCCATCTTTGTTAGTACCCAGTATAACTTGATCCGGGCGTTGGAGGGAAAGGGAAAGATTGTGAACATTCGGTAGCATGTTAGAGGTCATCTTATGTTGGATATGTGCAGTTTACTCAACAGTGTTGCGTGGTAGGTGAAAGTAACGAATGCGTTTGCATTTGGTCGTCAATTGTGAATATTGTTAAGGATATTAGTGTAGGGTGAATGACCTGTTTACTCGAACTGTTGCACAGTTGTTCAGAGTTAAATAGGTTAGTCAGTTTTTTCCTGTATAATGGGCATTGAATCTGAATTAAAAAAGCTGAATAAAATTGAAAAAATATGGCTATTAGAATAATGGAAATTAAAAGAAGCGCTACTTTAGAAAGGGTAGAAAAAATACTGTAGGAAAAAAAAATGTACTTACACTTCTAAAAGGTCTAAAGTAAAAAATATCAATAAATATAATTATCAATATTCTGGGAGAATATTATAAGTGAACCATTAAAGAATGTCAAGGGCGCCACATAATATTGGAAACAAATAAAATAAGCACGTGTTTATCTGGGTCAATTTGTATTAGAGCCAGCCAAGACTTCTAGAAACTTCGATTCCGAGGAACCGCTAAAGAATAATAAAATTAATGTTGCTTTTCCCGGTAAAACAAAAGTAATAACAATTTTATTACGTTCTTAGGGTTCCTTAGCCAATAGCTGACAACGGTGCCCTATTTATTAGCTGGGTTCGCTCTCTGTCTGTCATCTCTCTCTAATAGAATTAGTTAACAGTATACAGAATGAGGTTTCCAACTTTGTGTCCATTTCTAGATCCGAAGCTATGAGAAATAGCAAAAAATATTGACAATATCGCATGAAGACACTTAAAGCGTTTCACAAAAGTCAATTGGGTTGGGCGTGTACTGTAGGTAGATGGCCAAATCCGAAACAAGAAATAACGAAAATCAAAAGGTTCGATTTTCGGGGAACATTGTTTTTTTCAAAACTCCAGTGATGCTCATTAAATTTACGACAAAATCATTCGTAGATATTTATTCCTCCTTGTGATGATGAATGAATACTACGTGTTGCGCGGACCCGAAGCAAAATGGGATAAGGGCAGGAAGATGATGATAATGATGAAGTCTTTATCACTTTGACCTTTGACCCCCAGACCTTTGTCACGGCCTTTGTGTAAATTAGATTAGATTTGGTTTGGGAGATAGGAAGCCTTCGTAAGTGCGTCCAATTCGCACATGGCTGGTTTTTTTTTATTTGTTTCTAAATTTAAAACCGTCTAAGCTCAATGCTAAGCTCTGTTTACACGCACTCGCATGTGAGAAGAGCCTACTCACCTTGACCCGAGGCAACTTTACATCATGTGCCATTGATCACTGGAACGGGTATTGTAACCTCTTTGGTTTAATGCTCAATTTGCAAATTGCCAAGTATAGGGGGCAAAAAAAAAAGAAAAAAAGGGGGTCTTGTGATGGGCAGCTCTATTTTAATTTAAGATGGTTATCTGCTGGTAATATCGCAACAAGCCTCTGGAAATTCATAGAGCACTAGACATTGATTGACTCTGATATGATTATTTTCCTACACACCAAGCTATGCAAAACCATCATAAGCTGAGATAGAGATAATAAGATACTTAAATATTTTTTACGACACGTCAATGTTATTCGTAATTATTTCACAAAACGTATATAGGTACCTAATAAAAAGAAATACAAAACTTTTTCTTTTCGTTTCTCGGCTTCGATCATCTCGGTATCGTTTCAGCTCGACCGTGAAATTAACAATGAACTTTTTTTAATGAACCTCATTCACAACAATCATTATGAACTTAAAAAACCGTAAAATATGTAACTCTTACGTCCACTCTGCTTTTAAAGGAACGTAACTTTTTTTTCGAAGTGATTTATGAGCAAAGGCAAGGAATGCATCACGCCTCTTTGGAATGCAACCGTACGCGTGCTACTTAAAAAATCAGAATACTTTATCGTATTTTAAATCCTATCGTAAAGCATTACAGTCTACTTTTCTGAATCTAATGTTATCTTTTTTTAATTTAAAAGGGTGTTTATTAATGTTAAGAATTTACGGCCAGACATACCAAAGCAAACATGTCTGTCACAGTTTCACTAACGACATACCATAAAGGTTTCATTTTGGTGATGGATAAACAATATTGTCCGTTTATCTATGAAAAATAACACCCACACGGGAGCGGGGCACGTCTTATTTTTGAAAGTTGGTCGTATAGTTGTTTCACAGGAAAAAAACACCAGCACAGGCTGATTTTCCGGATTAAACCGCGCCTGCTGAAGTTGGTCTGTGGATGGGTTACCACCTGACGTAGCGAGTTTCTTCCGTGCCTCGGAAAGCACGCAAAACCGTCGGTCCTGTCATTATTGCAGATCGTGAACAGTTTCTTCTAGAAGTCAGAAGCTCTAATTAAAGTCTCACAACGAGTCTTACCATGAGGTACCGTCTTACCCAGTTACTGGGTTGTGGAGGTCCGATAAGCAGTCGCTCCATGTAAAATACTGACATTTCGCTGAATCTGGTTCGATTGGAAGCCGACCCCAATATAGTTGGGGGGAAAAGGCTAGGCAGATGATGGTGGTATAGCCTCACAAAGAAAAATTATGTATGAAGGAAATAGTAAGTAAAATAAAGTAGGTGTATAATTCCAACAATCCTCGATTCCGTGTCAAAATGTCACGGTATTTTGACTTGACACACCTTTCCTACGAGTATCTCTTTAGTGGCAGTGATTCTGTGACATGTAATGGAAGGGGTACAAGATTGCTCAAATCAAATATTTGGCAATTTGATTTGGCCCAACGACCATACATAACCTTAACCCTTGGATGCTTCACTAAAACTTAGAAATTCTTCAAAGGTCAGACTGTTGATAAATCTATGATCTCAATGACAAAGTCCGAGGATTCTGAAACATAACTCCGACAAACGTTTCTCCGCTAAACGATTCGCCGAAACAACGATTCATTCCTGGACGGTTCAACGACAGAAACTTTCCACGATGAACGTTTCGCCGACAGAACGATGAAGTCATGAGTAAGTATTGTGTTTCATGAAGTATTGTATAAGTTAAGCAATTTAGACGAAGCTCCACTGCGCGGGGCTTCTATTTCTGTCTTCAGGGTTTAAAGAAACCTAACTCACCGAACCTCGGGGTGCCCCTGATGTCGGATTTAGTTACTAGTATTATAATGTCAAACCATGTCTTTGTCGACGAATCGTTCTTCGGTGAAAGATATTATCGTCAAATCGTCTATGAATGAGACGTTCTGTCGGCGAATCGTTCAGCGGAGAAACGTTCGTCGGAGTTATGTTTCAGAGTGAAGTCCGAGTCTATGTCGAAGTCGTAGTCATACTCGCGCACGAAGTGTTCCGTACAAGGATCGAATTCTGGAATGGAACGAAAATTCACATACTTAAAAATGTTACAATGACAAAGGCAATGTTATCAGGCTGATTCCAAATACTGCCAAGAAACTAACGAAGGTAAAAAGCAAACCACAGATTACCTACACAAAGGTTTTGACACGAGACAGGCAGGAAGTACACATACAGATAGCGCGCGAGTTGAATGCAGTCGGGGTCTGAGGTGAAGAGCGCCCCGCTACCCGCACGCCCCACCTCACGCGCCTGCAGTGTAGTACTTTGACATCGTTGTCAACAGCACTACCGCATTCCTAAGCTCTGCATTCAACTCGCGCGCTTAGTGTAGTTTATACTTTATTGTCAAAGCTAAGGTTGAGTCATTCTGCTGATACCGTGTTCACTATAATATACATGTTTACTTAATTACTTCTCTAGCATTTATTATGAGAAGCGGCAAATATTGTTTTGTTATTCACGTGTTTATTTTTAGATCAGTGTCATGGTCTTAATGGTTGAAGGAAGTTATGCGTGGGAGCGTGAGTTCGAGGTTTGAGTAGTGCTAGTAACTTTTCTTAACTAAGCCGTGATTGGCCGTACTATCGAAACCATATTATGCTTTGTATTTCTGTTTGCTTGTCTTTCACAGAGAAAAGTATTACGTTTAAAGCAATTTAAATACAAAGAAAATCTAAAATAAAATAATTAAAACATAATATGCATTTATTTAACTTTGCCCCACAGTAGTAATTTCTCCTGTACCGTGGGTGCGATTTACAAATATATAAACTCACATACACAAACACCCAGAGTTCGAGACCCGGAACAACTACCTAAAGATCATACAAAATTTGCTCCGTGCGGGAATTGAACCCGCGACACGCAGTTCAGCAGTCCGATCACTCAGCCACTGTGCTAACCGTGCCTACTATACTATTTTTTTTGTTTTGATTACTAAATATAATTTTATTTATTTTGATTATAAATGTTTCAATGATATTTATACCGTCAGTCATGGAGTCATTTAAGGGCCTTTGCACACTACGTTTTCTATAATTCGCTGGCGACGCGCGTATAACGCAATCAGTGAACACCGTGTGTGCATTGACTGCGTTATTGTCGCGCATTTGTCGCATCGCAGTGCATTGCGTTGCGATACATCACTACTGGTGCTGATAAGCAACTGGTGTGTGAAGCGCAGCTGGCGACCTCTCCCTGCATAACCTCCTTACCCATATCATGAATCGCACATACTGTAATCGCGCGTTTGAATCGATACAAACGCGCGTTAACTGATTGATTGTACGAGTTAATTGATCTAAAAACATGTAGGTAAAAATCTGCTAAATGTGTAGAGAAGAAATGAGCGCTAATAAAAAACGCGCGACACCAACGCATAAAAAAACGTGATATGCAAAGGCTCTCAGAAGATACAAAGTCATCACGCGACGGTCTCGAACTGTCCTATACCTAAGTACAACATTCATGCTTTATTAAATTGTAATAATGCTAGGTACATACTACAGAAACCGCAAACAAGTGACGACTGTGAACAAGTTTTTTGCGAAGATTTTAAATACAAATAGCTGCAGGAGTAGATAGACCCACACACAGGCCATTGAAGGCCGACGCTCACTCACTGACAGCACAGCATGGCACAGCTTTGACATGGCGAAGGATTTTATATGGGGTGGAATCATTTTCGATCTTAAATCTATGTATTTAGCGCTGAAGTTCTTTTATTTTAACACGAATAAGTCGAATCACGTGAACATTTGCATCTCCCCATCTCGCGGCAACTTGCGGTACACCACGCCATTCTTCGGATGCTGTAGCCTAAGTATCGTGGCATTACACAAGGTACCACGGCACTTGAGACGCATAAGTTAAGTTCATGCTGTAACTGTAATGAGTGTGCTAGGTTATTAAAATAATCCTCTCTTACTTAGTGAGGATTGCTGACAAACTGATCCCTATGCCGAAGCTTGCCGTGTTGCGCCGTGCCATTACATCAGTGAGTGCCTGCCCTAATGCTGTTCCGATTTTTGAAAAAGCTTTTATTTTATACTTCTAATTTTTATATACCTTCCTTTTTGTTTGGGGTCAAATGTAGTAATGGTAATGTAACCTTTTAAAAGACATTCGACATTTAAAACACCTATTCATTGCGATTTGAACCCTGACTATAAAAGAATAGGACAAAACAGGTATATTTTATTTTAGATGCGTTTGCTCTTAACTCTAGTCTCGGAGCCCTCTTAGAGAGCCAAAGCCTGTCGGGGTCGCGGGACTGTGTCATCAGGAAACCGTGACTCTAGAATATAAAGGGATATTGAAGAATCACCGTGGATTTTATTCAGTACAAGTTCGACAGTTCATCCCTTCCCACCCTGGGTAGGATGAGGACTCATTTGAGGATTTTACCAGGAAAAAAAATCCAAATGTGACAGAGCCAAAGTCGTTAACCTCAAAGTTACTAACCCAGAAGAAGTATATTCTCCCTGAATACAAATTTTAATCTGTTTTTTTCTGAAACCAACACAATGAATGCAAGCTAAACCCAAACTTGACATTGACTTCAAGTCAATAATTTTATCTATTAAAGTACTCAATCGACCTCGACACCAATGCCAGACAAATCCAAGTAAATGTGATAGCCATTTCATGTTTTCAGCAACATAAACCTTAAACACACATGAATTAAACTCGAATCTAGCTTGGCAAAGTATTTTCTTAAAGTTCTTTCGTTATGAACACGTTTCGCCTTTAATTTGTAGTCATAAGACTCAAAATCGTTTAACGTAATTGAAGAACGAATGACAAAGTTAACAGAACCACTTGATTCTGACTTTTTTGACCTTACTGCTATGGAAATAAGGTTTCAGTAACTTAAAAACTAGTTTTGTAAATGAAGAGTGGGTTTGACTGTGTTGTCTAAAAAACGTTTATTATGTGTTTTTTTGGCTAAGTTTATTGAATTCAGAGTGGTTTTATATCTTCAGAAGAGGTTTTTAGAACTGCTCTTGTAGCAAAAATGCAATAATTTGTATTAATTACTGATATTTACTTCTTTTTTTTTGCCACGAGTCGAAATACATATGTATACTAGGCACACTGTGCGCGTAAGTATTTTTTCTTGAATAGTCGTGCTCCTGTCAGCCTGTGTCATCCCACTGCTGGGCAAAGGCCTCTCCCCATGACTACAAATATTTAGATCATTATTTATTACTAAAGTATGAATCATAACTTAGTAAGGAGAATTGTTCAGTATGGCGGCGTAAAAAAACAGGTTACTGCATACATTATTATGTCATATTATTTTAATTAATTCATTATCATGTTGTGACAGTGAATGGCTTTTTCTGAGTAAATGACGTATTTTTCTCTGAATGAAACAATTTTATATGTGATTAATATGACATTAGTTAGGAATTTTCTAATTTACATTATTATACGGTCTTAGACCATTGAAAACCTACTTTGGGTCACATTTTCCGGAAGCTTGTTGCTGTTTTTCCCTTTTTTTTTACATAGCTAGCGGCGTACGTCTGGATCTGGACTACGTACTCCATCAACGCCTGAAGATAAATACAAGTTTGGGGGTATGCCACCACTTCTGAAAAAGGCATCTAGTTTAAAAAAAAAAACATTTCTATGGACCACATTTTAAGTTCCATTTTAATTCAAGAATATTTTTTTTTGTCTTTTTATTTTATTTTAAATCCTACATAAACATTTGCATGCAAGTAACACTGCATTGCGGACTGACAATGGGTTGACAATGCATTCAGCCGATCAAGCAAATTACCGCATTTTAGTCAAAATTGCATGCAATTCGTTTTCGCATGTCTATATTGGGCGTTAATACCGTTTTTAAACTTGATTACAGTGCCTTCTGTCACGGGCATATTGAAACCCGAGCGTCATTAAGAAATCTGATGGCCTACCATGACGTATTAAGCCAGAATAATTCAAGTGAGGGAAAGAGACAGAACTTTACAAGTCGTCTAGCGCTACCTCATTCCTTCAATGGAACTACATACTCTGGCTTTAAAACGTCAATGTAGATTTAAGAGACATGGAGGTTTAAGAGACCGAGCAAAGCGAGGTTTAAGCATGGAGCTATTATTACTACGTATAGAGACGACACCACGCATCACCACTGTGTCTTATCCAGGATGAGTGCTCGCGCCTAGAGCACGCCACAGAGCTGTCAAACAACTGAAAGAACATAGGCGCGCTCACTCATCCTGGATGGGACACAGTGGTGATACGTGGTGTTGTCTCTATACGTAGTAATAATAGCTCAATGGGTTTAAGTAAGGATCCTAAGTGAAGCTATTAGGACTTGTTGCTGCCGAGGAAGTCTAGCTCCAGGTACATAATAGTAGACTTATGTTAAATGTTCAGCTGAAGAATTCCAAAGATATTCGTTATCATCACTTATCACACTCGCCGCCGTCCGTCGGCACTAAGAACAAAGAGCAATATCTCGGTCGCACAAACAGACATGTTCTTGCAATCTTATCAAATCTCGCGAATTCCGGGAAAGTGGCCTGCTCCGGTTCAAACGTTTACTTTATAAACTAAGTCAATATTAACTGGTGCTCATTACTGGAATTGCAGACTTGGAATTTTAGTTTTCTTCGAAATAACAAGGCCTGGGTTTAGGAGATTTAATTTTTAGGAAGGCTCACGTTGGTATCGCATTTCACCTGAAATCGGCGAGCTGGGGTGGATCGAAGAATAATTTCTTTCCCACCCGCATGCAAAATACGCGCATTTGATGTGGAGTTGTGGATACCAGCCCGTTATACAATACAATACACCTGAAATATTTTGTTTCATGTAAGCATCAAAGCTCGTGGCCACATAATAATAGTCACAGAGATCGATCTTGCCGAGGTTGGTCTATGGATGAGTAATGATCATAACGAGTTTCCTCTGTGCTTCGAAAAACATGTAAAGCCGTTGGTCCACGCTATAATTTGTAGATCTTTGGCAGTCGTTAACTGTTAGGCCCTTCGTACACAACGCGACGCAAGTCGCTGATACCTTACGACTTAGTTATGCCATTGCTGAGACTTGTGGAGGAAGCTCAATGGATTTGAATTGCGATAGTCGCCTGGATACCAACGTCGTAACGTATCGGAGACTAGCGTCGCGTGGTGTACAAAAGGGCCAAGAAAGAAGCTCTAAAGTCGGTCAACCATTCTTACCAATGGGTATTACGAGTATGTAGTGCCTGTCAATAAGAAATACCACGTTCTTCATTTAAAAACCATTTATTTACCGACATATTCCACAGATATGTTTTTACCTGATTACAATCATTTCTCACGATTGTTCTAGGATATGAATAAGGACAACAGCTTAGTGTGTAGTGAAGGTAAACGTGAGTGGAGTCACGGGCCGGAACGATATTCAATTCACTGTATATTGCATGTCATTTATTATTTGTGTGCATGAATAAGAAAATGCACGAATAAATCGCAAATTAGTGGTATTTTTATTTGTAACCTATGTGTGTGGATGAATAAGAAAATGCACGATAGAGCTACGAATTAATTGCAAATTAGTCATATTTTCGGTGACATCTGATTTGCAGCTCAAATGAAAAATAGGGCTTTAAATAGGATATAGATACTTATCTATGTCACATGTTATCATGATAAACCCAATTTTCAAAAATTTTGGGATATCGCGTAACACGGATAATTAAGTTAAACAGTGTGTATGATATTTCTCAATGTTATTAAAACAATAGGGTTTTTGTAAAAACGTTACGTTTTAGTAAGGTTTCGGGGACACCTCGAAGTTAGGTTTGGTTAGGTTCCTTTAAACCCTGCAAACAGAAATAGAAGCCCCGCGAAGCAAGGCTTCGTTGACCCTTCTTAGTTCGTGTTACTGAGTCATAAGTAGTCATTGCATTGTCTAATTATCCGTGTTTTTGCTAGGTATATCCCTAACTTATATATTTTTCTATTTTTAGGTAGTACAATCCGCTAATGCAGCGTTTCCCAACCTTTTTCAGCCACGGACCCCTAGGAAATCAAGCACAGTTTTCACGGACCCCCTTAATAAAATAAACAGCAAAAAAAACGCACTGAGGTCTGTCTTCCCCGTTTAAATTGGTACTTGTGAAACCAAAAGCTAAGTGTTCGTCGCAAAACATACGACGTTAAACCTTTGAAGTCGAAGGTTTTCATTTGCTTCGTCCAAAGCGGAGCCACCATCCTAACTAAGCTTAGCGATCACGAGACATTATCATTTATGCATGGTCCGGGGATAACACTGCGGACCCCCATACATATACTCGCGGACCCTCAAGGGTCCGCGGACCCCAGGGTGGGAAACACTGCGCTAATGAGTTGGAGGACTTATTGGACACTCAGAAAACACATAGAATCATTATCTTGGTTTTAGTAGAAGTCGATTATTGTCCACTATAATCAAGCCCATCATCATAAACAATGCTATTGCGACACATACCTAGGTAAGTACTTACCAACTTTAGCCATAAGCCTGTGCCCATCATTAAATGACCCCCATCTTTAAATTTTAATAATGTTAAAGTGGGTCAAGTAATGCTGGCCACAGGCTGCACCAAGCTGGAGCAATCAGTGCAGTCCACAGAAGGCAACTTGTTGCTCCGCATGAATGGAATACGCAGGTGTTGTTCACTGTTCTAATAAGCATTTGTATTGTAAATGTCAATATGTTTTTATAATAATGTCCTTATTTTATAAAATGTATGAGAATGTGAGGAATATAATTAGTTGTGGGAACTTCTGTGCATTTTGCAGCTTCTTTGAAGATCCAACTCTCCCTCAGCACGAGTTTTCAGTATTTAAGACGTAAAGTAACTGGAACTTTGACAATTTCAAAGTGACAATTTTCAAGGAAAAAATTAGTTCCTTCTTCGCACACCAGAGGCGCTGTTCCATTTTTACATACAAGAAACGCTGTAAATACTGTAAAGTAAAAGAGTGAAAACTCGTGCTAAGGGTATGAACGTAGAAAACAAAAGAATGATGGGTGCTGCGATGCGTATCGCGGGTTCGATTGCCTTATAAATATTTTTATGGTTTACAACAATACTTGTTACTTGTCTGGGTGTTTGTACGTTTAAATGTTAGAAACGCACTCACATACACAATACAAATTCCTGAAAGATTTGCAAAAAAAAAATTGTCTGTTTGGCTTTTTTTCCTGTTATTCCTTATCAGGTTATCAGAATATAATAATAACAATCGTTATGAAGATAAAAACGTTTTTAAATTACCGCTTTACCTATGTTAATGTGTATTTTACTATCATAGATTTATTTTTGCAATAGGCGCCATTTGTCGTTTGATTAGGTGTAATATAATAAAAATGAATAATATTAGTATGTGCATGGACAAATTACATTTAATTTTACAAGAACTAACTAAGAAGTCTTTTAAAAAAATTGTCGTCGCAGGAGATTTTAACATAGATGTCTTAAAAAGATCTTATCAAGCATTAGATTTTGAATGTTTGCTTTTAAATTATAATTTGAAATTATCCGTTAATGAACCCACTAGACTTAAAAGTCATACATGTATAGACAACATTGCACATAACTTTAATAGACCCTGTAAAATACAAATACTAGAATTCGCATTGTCAGATCACACAGCACAATTGTTAAAATTACCTGTACAAAATTGTTTACCTTTTAAATATTGGCGTATTAAAAAACGTAATTATTGTGAAGAAAATATTATAAAATTTAAAGACTGTTTACGTAGTTTATCATTCTCTGATATTTATGAAACGGATGACCCTAACTTATCCTATAATGCTCTCATAGAAACATTTTCACTGTTCTACTGTTTATGCTTCCCTAATGAAACTGTAACTATACACGCAACAAAAAAACCAGCGTGGATATCGCGTGGGATCAAAGCTTGCAGCAAAAAGAAACGACAACTTTTGTGGATATACAGACGAATCCCCAATGAAACAAATAAAGTAAAATTGACTAAGTACTCTAAACTACTAAAGAAAATTACAAAGCTGACACAATTTGCTCAAAACAGTTACAAAATAAAAACATCAGACAACAAATTTAAGACTAGTTGGAAAATAATTAATGATTCAAAGCAAAAAACCCCTAAAAATCCTATAATAAAAATAAAACATGAGAGTAACGTTATAATAAACCCCCAAAAAATAGTGGATGCTTTTAATGGTTATTTTATTGACAAGGTTATCCCAATACCAGAATCGGGACATAACGTAACGTCGCAAATCCATAATAGTGAAAAGTCGTTTTTCATGCCTCCCTGTCTACCACAGGATGTATTTAAAATAATCAACTCTCTGAAAAATACAGATAGCGTTGGTTATGACGGAATATCTACAAAAATTCTAAAATCTGTTTCTGGAGAAAAGTGCATGCATCTAAGTCATCTTATTAACTTGACTATAAGCACAGGTATCTTCCCTGATGCCTTAAAAAAATCAATAGTTAAACCATTGTATAAAAAGGGAAATAGAGAAGAAATAGAAAATTATAGACCAATATCGATTATAAGTGTTATATCTAAAGTTTATGAAAAATTTATACATAAAGAATTAAGTAAATATTTGGAAAAAAATAATTTATTAGCAAACGAGCAAAAAGGATTTAGAGAACATCAAACCATTAATATGGCATTGTACGATTTTTTGTTAAAAGTTATGCAAAATGTTGATAAAGGCAACCCTGTTTGTACACTATTCTGCGATATGACACAAGCTTTCGATTACGTTAGGCATGATATTCTCTTAAATAAAATGGAAGAATACGGTATCAGAGGTAGTGTTCTAAAACTATTTAAATCTTATTTAGAGAATAGGAAACAACTCACGGAAATATCTTTAATAAATACAAAAACTAAGCATGAAGAAGTATTTAAATCACATGAACTTCTAATTAAATATGGAGTTCCTCAGGGCACCGTGTTAGGCCCTAAACTATTCATACTGTATATAAATGACCTACCTAAATCAGTTGACCAACCCGTGACCCTCTTCGCCGATGATAGTACCATAACGATTCAATGTAATACCAAAGACAAGTATAATAGTGACATTAATAATTCTCTCTCATCAATAATACAATATTTAGATAACAATAATTTAAAAATAAATCTCAATAAAACTAATATTATTCATTTCAGCCAACGATTACCAACTTTATCCGATGTTAAAGTCCAATATAATGACAAAATAATTGAGGAGGTCAATACTGCTAAATTCCTCGGTGTAACTATAGACAACAAATTAAATTGGAAAGCACACGTTGATATCTTAACCAAAAAAATTAGTAACTCTTCTTATGCCCTACATAAATTGGTTTCTGTGCTTAACACAGACGCATTACTAATAGCTTACCACGGCTTGGTTTCATCGCATAATTAAGATATGGAATTATATTCTGGGGTAATTCGACTGACAAGGACATACCTTTCAAAGCTCAAAAACGATGCATAAGGGTGATGTTTAAATTAGACTCGACTGACAGCTGTAAGCCGTATTTCACTAAATATAACATATTGACGTTACCATGTCTGTACATTTTTGAAGTTGTCATGTTTGTAAAATGTAATCGGCAACTATTTCCACGCATGGCCGACAAAGTCAATCGCGCTAGACGCGATAACACTCTCCTCTGCTCACATGCTTCCAAAACAGCTTTAATGAGGAAAAGTGTATTCTGCATGGCGCCTTTAATATTCAATAAACTTCCAAAGGGGTGGAGGGAACTAAGCGCACATATATTAAAAAAGCGGCTAAAATTATTTCTAATTAAGAAAGCATACTACAGTATTTTAGAGTTTTTAAATGACAGAGAGTGACATTACAAATATGTTTAACTTATTGTTAGTAATTTGCCTATTTATTTTTTAGTTTTATAAAAAAATATAATTAATATAATGTTAATACCTATTTTGTTTGTTAACTTTGTTTGATTAAGATAATAATTTAAATGTCTTTTAACTATTTTTTACTTTTTTAAATGTCTATTTTTGTATGGCTTAAAGGCCGAACATGATGGAGCTTTTTTATGTGAACAACAACTTGCATGCATTGTATGTATACTCATGTTTCTACAAATAAATGTCTTGTCTTGTCTTGTCTACGACGAAATTGATAAAAAAGTAAATAGTTTCACGGGTTTCACGGATCATTGCGTAGTTATTTTCTATTAGTCATCATGACAATTTATTTGAATAGAAATCAGTAGTACACACGGCTACACATCAAGCTATACAAAAACCAGTATAAGCTGACCGTTTATTGTATGTAAATATCGTACAAAGCGAGACCAAGACAAACCGGTTTTCTATAGCTTGATATGTAGCCGTGTGTACTAACGGCACGATTGGCGCAGTGGCTGAGCAATCAACTGCTGCGCAGCGTGTCGCTGGTTCGACCCCCGCACGGAACTAATATTTGTATGATCTACATACAAGTAGTTGTTTCGGATCTGGCTGCTTGTTTGTGAGTTTCTAAGTTTGTAAACGCACCCGATACAGGAAAAAATCCTAGAGCCAACAAAAACAACCCATTTGACATGTGGGTTTTCCCAATACTATACCATACGGCATTCCATTAACGTAAAACAACTATTATTTCTTAATCGTCTGTGAAATTCTAGAAACTAAGCAATACTTGCGGTTTCACACCAAACTCAACATTCATTAATCATTTCTGACATCCTCACTAAATAAATACCTAAAATACAATCGTCCCAAAAAAAACTAAAACCACTTGAATGCCCTACAACTCAAAGAAGAGGTCACTTATTTTTTTTTTTTGTAATAAAACCTTTTTTTACGAAGGCCATAGATACATACACGTGACCGGATGTGGATTGAGAGTGAATTCTCGTCGACTTAACAGTTCTTAGAAGTTTGGTGATTCATCGCGGTAGGTAACTTGAACACCTACTGTTCACAATGAACATAGTAAATAATGGTATTATTTAAGGAACACATGTTTTCCGTTCTAAGAAATATTATTTTTCGCCAGTATTTCATCGATTTCGTCTGGCACATTCATGTTTATTATAGACAAGGTTTAAAAAAAACAGGCCATTTGCGAATCTGAATCCCGCGCGTAGTGTTCCGTACTTACCATTATACTTGTTGGTTTCCAATTGCCGATAATCGAAGGGGATATTATAGGCTCATTTTCATCGACCAAACTGCTTACAAAATAATCCTAACCCAACACCATGCAAATGGCCATGACCATTTCGGTTTTTTGATCGGTCCAACTGGTGTATGTGTATGTAAGTACAATAAAATGCAAATATCTTTCAATCCAACAGAAGTTCGTTGTATATTATAGGAGTTTTTTAGTATTTGTTGTTGCGGCAACAAAAATGATTAGGTATACATCATCTGTGAAAATTTCAACTATATTACTATCCGTGACATTTAAACTTAAAATAGGTATGAGTTTTTGCACAATTGATACGGGACCCTAAAAACGGATATGGGAGAATTTTGCACAGTTGTGGAACATCAGTCTTTAACTAATAATGTATTATATTTAAATGTGTGTACCTTATGTAATACGTTCGTTAGTTTGAGTTCTAGCAAAGAAAGAGCGGGCCCTGGAAACGGTTGCCTAAAGGGGAGAAAAACTAATCTTGTATCTACAAAATTTATTATTATATCGTCCGATTTGGTTCATCCCCTGCGGTTTTGCTCGCGTTTCTAAAAATATTTCTCATTTTTAGAAACGCGAGCAAAACCGCAGGCAAGTTTAGTAGGTTGCAAATAGTATTTCATAAGAGTGATTTTTATTCTGACTGTGCATGATAAGACCCAATACCAACCATAAACTTAAAAGGATACACTGCATTTCCCTAGCCAATAGACAGATAAAATTTGGCCCTCTAGAAGTTTAGACAGAGAGAAAAACAATTACTTATTTGCAACTTTAACCCAATGAAAAGAAAGTAAATATTCACTTTTACGCAGCTATTGCTTAGTCCATCCATCATGGATCTATGAAACCAACCAAAGACAATTTAAACATGTTTTTCTAATTTGTCGCAAAAAGATAAATGACGCAGTTGTGCATTTGACTTCCGCGTGGAATGTTCTACGTTTGAATATTGATAATTTGAATGATTATAACTTTAACTGATAATTTCATGGACACATTTTATTTGTTTGCTCATTTAAAAGATAACTCGTTTTTGTGTAAAAATAGCGATATCTATCTAAGTATTAATATCAATATTCTTTTGGTTGAGTCATCGTTATTATTTTTAGAGGTTGTCTGTTAAAAATACATGCTGTGCACAAGTGTAAGATAATGTGAAGATAATAATATAATCTTTATGATCTTTTAAAATCCCAACATCTGCAGCTTTTTATTTTTTTTATTTCAATCACTATGACGTCACGAGCCCCTATTCCCGCCCGAGTTTGGATGGGTTTTTTTATTATTTTATCCCTATTTGACCTATACCTATGGTACCTATGTCATATATTTTAAAAAATACAAAATAAATGTGTACATTATTTAACAATAAATTGGCAAGACGGATATTCGTAGATTTGCAGTTTATTGATGCCGCCGGGAACTAGCTTATTAGAACGCATTAGGTAGTTCGAATGCGCCGAATAAACTTTAACGTCCATGAGTTGAAATCTATTAGCACACACATGCTCTAAGTTTTGAGTAAACACATGAAAAAAAATTCAAACAATTATAACCACTCTAATCAAGGAGCAACAGATGATAATTGCTTACACGTGTCGAAATTAAAACCAGTAGTGTTGTGCAGTTTCTTGTCTGCAGTTTCAAATTATGGGAGAGGTTGAGTCTCTCTTTTTTGTGTGAGGATGTGGCCGCGTTATCATAGTTATTTAACCGCCTCTGAGAACCTCACAGGCCTCTTATTTGACTTGGTTTGATATGGCGTGGTTAATTAGGTGCCTAGATATAAGGAACTACTGGGAGGCGAGTCGATCGACAAACCTTGTAAACTTTGAAATGCCCACAAAAGGGCCCAGTACAGTTTACGTTCAAACATAAAGACATTCAAGTCACATTTCACGCTTACACCTTTTTTTTTTTCAAAGCCCAAAAGACCCGAGTCCATTCAACTTTCGAAAAACCGTATTTTATTTTTCGGAATATACCAATTTGTAAGGATGATTCATCGTAAAAGGAGGTTGTATACAAAGCAGGTTGGGCTCATCTATATTCTATACATCGCCTGTTTGCCAGTCTAGGCAGAACGGGGCTGAACAAATTAGCGCGCGTTTCGAAATTTGAATGTGTCTGTCTGGTTGATCGACAAGACTGGTGATGTGAGAAACAAGGCACTTCTTTACTGACACACTGATTCAAAAATTTGTGCTGGTTTACAGAGATCCAGTAGCTGGATCCAACGTCTCTGGATTCGTACTGAAATACTGAAAACATGTTTGAATCCAGTGCATCACTGGATCGGAATAGAACACGTTACTATTTTCCCACGTTTTTACAGTCTCGTGACTCAATCAGCTTTTATGCATAATTTAAGGTAGATAATTCTACCACTTCTAGGCTCCGATAGGAACAGCCCATTTGTTGAAACTTCGATTTCCTGACGAAACATAAGAAAATGGATACCAATAGATTTTCTCTCGTAGTAAAATTGTAGATCCTAAACGTAGGTCACGATTTTGAAACTAACTTTGTTTTTCACAAACAAATTAAAAAGTTATCTGAGTTTATCTGACAGCTAAGGCCTTGTCTTGACAGACATATTATAACAAACGGCATACACACCGATTTGAATCCGGAAATAAGTAACATTGTAACGACTGGCAAGGCTCTACACATCGATTGAAAACAACATGGTGATGCAACTGGGCCTCTTTGACGAGAATATAGATTCCGAAGGTTAGACGTGGATCATTTGTTGTTTTTTCATTCGTCAAAGATGACGGAGATAAGACATGCAGGTTGTATGCGTTCGAGAATAGACGCAGTTCTTAGATTACTTTAATTTAAAAAAACTTTTTTAAAAAAAGGGAACCGACTTCAAAACCAAACACAAAAAAACTGTTAAATAACTTTTCTTTCGGAAGTCGGTGGCTTTGTTTTTTATTTCATTGACTATGGCCACCGACTTCCGAAAGAAAAGTTATTTAACAGTTTTTTTGTGTTTGGTTTTGAAGTCGGTTCCCTTTTTTTAAAAAAGTTTTTTATTTTTCCCTTTTTAGTTTAAATATTCAACAAAAATCTTCATAAATACCGCGCCTTTGAAAATCTACAATCCTAGTAAGCAACAAAAACGAATCCATGTGGGCAACTTCACGAGTTATATATTATTGTTATATACTCAAACCTTCTCCAGAATGTAACAAACACTTTTCTAAAAATCGCATCAAAATCGGTTCAGCCAAACGCGAGATAATCGCGGACAAACATGCAATCGTCTCTGAAAATGTACAATCCAAGTAAGCAAAAACGGATCCACGTGGGCAACGTCACGGGATATCTATTAGTGTTATATACTAAAACCTTCTCCGGAATATAATGAACACTTTCCTGAAAACCGCATCCCAATCCGTCCAGCCAAACGCGAGATAATCGCGGACAAACATACATACATACATACATACATACATACATACAGGTCGAACTGAGAACCTACTTTTTTTTTTGAAGTCGGTTAAAAATAGGTTTTCTCTAGCCCTCAGTCTGCACCAGAGGCAAAGATGAGGCCTAAGATGGGGCGAGCACCCAGAACGAATAAGAAATCCTGTGCACCTACAGAACACAGTGTTTACTGTTTGGCACAGGACCGGACGGTTATGGACATGTGATAAGGAGGGATGAGATTCATGTGACTAAAGAGAGTGATGAGTATGAATGTTGATGGATGGACGGGAAAAAAAAAATTAAAAAAATAAACTGGGATAAGGACAGGAAGATGATGATGACCTGGCCCACGACTATCCCTGACCCTGGAGAGGCCTACCGTCGTTACTGGTAGTCCGTGATGCCGTGTTGCCGTGTTGCGTGGGGTGAATCGCTAGCATGCGGATCCTACTCACCCCAAATTTTAGCAGAGAAAAGTAGTACCAAGTTAACTTGAAACCGCCCTGAACAAGAGCTGACATCAGCAGACAGAAAAGTAGATGATCAAGGAATAGCAGCAGATAATCTGTCTTGTCATTGTACAGAAATCATCATGTTTACAATATTGTACAGAAATCATCAGTATAGATCCGGAAGTATCGCAGCCGTGCTACCGAGGTTGTCTATGAAAACAGGGTGATGATGCAACGCAGCCTCCTTGAATGTAACGCTTTGTTGTAGAACTTGTGGACCATAGACGAGTACCAGTCTATTTTTAAACTTGCAACTGATTAATGAGCGGCCGTCGGGCAATGGCGCCGTTTCATACAAATAAATGTGTTTCTGTTTATTTTGTAAAGTTTTGACACGTGTATTCTATTGTTATTTTTCAGTACGAGAATAGTTTGGCTAGCGTTGGAAACTAACAGCTTTATGGAAGTAATAAGTTTAGTTAGCAAGACTGAAATTAGAACTGGCGATAAAATAGCATTGGTTTGTTAAAGGGCCGATGTTAGGCCGATGGGTATTAAATTACCAAAGGCATTTAAGGCACCTACGGTACTTTCACAGGTCTTATGTCTGGGACTGTAGTACCATACCTACTATTACTGTTTTTATTTCCTTGCCTTTCCTGCCTTTTGACAATTCAAAAGTTCCTGTTACAAGCCAACTTAAAATAAAATTTAATGCTTTGATTTTGAGTTTAACAAATCAATAACAGTATTGGGTAACAGAATATCCTTTAGTAAGACTGGCTGTCAGATTTTTAGGCGTCAAGATCTACGAAATAAGAGTCGGGACCAACGGCTTGACGTGCTTTCCGAGACACGGAAGAAATTCGCTATGATCTTCGTAGCTGTTAAGCATAGCTTTGAGCATCGACTTGCTGAACTATTCTCTATAAACACAGCCTTGTGACAGCGCTGCCGCTAGCGCTCACGTCATCCCACCACTGCTGGAACTAAAGTTTGCCATTCAGATTCAATAAGATACTAACAACGACCTATGAAGAATAGCTTAGCTTTGCGACAGATTATTATTTCTCATTTTGTATGAAAACGCACCTAACCACGTTACTTGATGCAGGAAGCTATTTACGGTACCTTATACACATTTATAAACTCTATACATATACATAACATCATCTATAGATAAAATCTAAGCATGTTTCTCACGCGAGACTATGTTAATAAAACCGCATTCACAAGCAAAAATACTAAAAATGTGTGCGTTTAAAGATGGAAGTGGAATCTAGTTGATTGCAATGAAGATGAGGCTGTTCGTTAAATACGGGAGGATTTCGTCGTGTTGACCTTTCTTGATAGACAAAAGTATCGTTTCATACGTCTAAAAGAAGTTTTTTTTTAGTTTTTTTAGTCGATGAAATATTTATAATATTAACCTACCTATAAGCATCCTATAAGTAAAAATATGTTTTGGGTAGTCGATGGAATAATAAAATTTGAAAAATTACAATGTATGTAAGTATTATAATTCATGAAAACATGTTTTCACATTATAGAAACTTGTTATATGGTCATTATGACACATAATGATGCTAAAGTTGACTTCAAAAAGAAACAAATCTTTCTTTGACACATTTCAGTTATAAAATCTTTGAAAGCATACAAAAGATGACCTTAGAAACTTAAAGGATATTGTATAGCTCTTTGTCTAATAGGTATACAAGAAAATGAAAAGATGCTAATTTCGTACTACAAAGCTTAGCTTGACTTGAACGTAGCGGCGTGCAATGTAGCGTAACAGGGCCAGACCCACTGGATATTGTAAACTTCAACGTCTTCAACCACGAGAGACGCGGACTACGAAGTTTGAAAATAGAATTTGGAAACTGACTATTGGTCGATGCCCGCTTTTTTTTTTGTTTAATTTGCCACTATTTGGCGCGCAATCTTTTGGAAAGCTTTTTTATTTTGTTATACTTAGACCAAGGAGGTGTCCATTTCATCGATCTTTTTGTGATAAAACATGGTATAGATTTAGGTACTTACTTATAATTATTTTTTAAATAATGTTTGATTTTATTTTACGTTTTTGTAATTAGAATATTATTATGCCTCCGATGAAACATACAATAATGACAACAGAGATAAAATTAAAGAAAGATAGATAAGTAACTTCTGGTAAATAATTGACAATTACGAGCCAACATAATGAAAGCTATGTAATTAGATGGTTAATGTATTCCTGAGTGCACTAAGACGGATGCTAAGATTAAACAACGTAATGGATGTCTGATATCTTTAGAAGTCCGGAACGATTGATATTTTGGGTCGATTCACCTTGAAACATGACCTAATTTCTATGATTAACTAAGTAGTTTAGCTTTGAAACATTTTAATTCGTTCTTATTTATGGTTTAATGCTTTTTCTTTTTCATTCAATTAAAAATAGACACTACCTAATAGGAATTTTAATGTTTTCAGATTTGACCCAGGTTGACGGTAAAAAACTTACCTTTTTTATGACGATAAATTATCCATGGTGTTTTGCTAAAAAGTCCAAGTGCCCAACAGATTGTCGGCGTTGTCTATTGTATGGCAATACCTAGTCTCTGTTTTTACTGAAGACTGACCTGAAATAAAACCAGGCTGTATGGCCCTCTTACGTTGGAAGGTAAGAAAAATATAAAAAAAAGTCTCTGGGCAAGATATAAGTCAGCCCTTGGGTCATGGGAAACATCAACAATTGGATTACATAACTCTTTTACATTTTGTGGTTCGATCAATGTTTCTAGTATTTGTGTGATAGTTTGCCAATATTATTTGCATTGGTCTTGTTAAACATGACAAGTAAGCAAATCTTGATAACAATATTATGAATTAGTGATCTAGTCCCGACGGATATTATAAATCAACTAAATTCGCGCGGGGAGCTCCTGAAATGAGGTCAAACGTTACAAATTTCAATTTACACGACACCTACTAAGCATTTACCATTTATTCATCACCATGCCACACGATTTACAACCTTATTTCTATGGAAAAATAACTGAAAGATACACAAAATCAACTTTCGTAAGTGATACAGTAAGTTTGTTTAGATATAGCGTGACTCATTGGTATTCGAATTTAGAACACTATCTGTTATTAAATTATAATCTGAATATAATAATTATGCCGAATAAGAGCACCCATTGTAATAATACCAATATTAATAAAGTTTGTTGCCTAATCATGATTAACGTAACGGAGGCTTTTGTTATTTATTTATTTATTAAGAATAATTCAAATATAGGCAGAAGTTCCTTTCTTTGTAATTTTGGCTAATTCTGCAGTACGGAGTGTTTGTCGTACTGTTAAAGGTAACAGAAAAGTGGTAGGACTGTAATACATTAAAGTTCTATTTTCGAAATTTTAACTGTCTTATTCTTCTACATACACAGTGTGAATAAAGTTCAAAGAGTTATTACATTAAAAAGCAACAAAATTTGAATTGTTGACTTTTCTTAAACTCATAAACTACAGTATGCTTAATAACTAATAACACATGAAGTAAATGTATACCTTGGCTAATACAGAATCAATATTGGCTGGGAGTAAAATGAGAAATTAAAGAGAGCTTATAACGAGTACAAAGAAATACTCTTTAACCCCCATTGTGAAAAAGAAGAAAAAACCATGTATATTTTGATTTTGATACATATCACTTTATAGACTGGTCTACCTTTTTTCTTCTAACCATCTATTGTACAATGCAACTGCACAATGCACACACAAGGTATTTGATTAAAAAAAAAACTAATTGGTCCGTCAGTTAGATTATCAAAAATTATGAGATTTTTTTTTATTTTGAATCTCGAATTCTTTTATTTATATGAAATAAGAATTCGACTCTTTGCCTATTACTTGAAATTTACCGTATAGCCACCAAAATCAAATAAACTTAAAAAAAAATTACTTAGCCTTGACCTGTCTTCAAAAAATGTGCTTCAATGAAGGCTTCAATAAATCAATCACGAATAATTATTATCACGAACTTTTTACGAAACAGACATGGCCGTCGGTATTTTCCCAGAGTGGCGGATAATGTCGCAGGCTTGGCCTGACCGTGCGCCGGTGGCCGCTGCGCCTTGGCCCCGTTTCAGCAGGACAAGCATCGCCAACGACTTAACTGTCAATATTATACGTAGACACTTACTTTTTAACGTATTTTGTTGGTGGAAGAGAACCATAAACCAAAATTTAAAAAAATACGTTTCGAATTTCGAACCGGGTTTTCAAAAAAGGAGTTTGAATCTTATGGTTTTTTTTTGTTTAAAACTAGTTCAGAAGAGAAAATTAACTTCCAGTAAGATCAGAAACATAATGAGGAGGATTTTTAGAAGATACTTTATTACAATGGAAGGCACGATTAGCGCAGTGGCTGAGCAATTCGACTGCTCCGCTACGTGTCGCGGGTTCGATTCCCGCACGTAACAAATATTCGTAAGATGTACAAGTAGTTGTTCCGGGTTTGGGCGTTTGTATATATGAGTTTATATGTTTGTAAAATTCCTAGTGCGGGGCAATGATTAAAAAAAAAAAAAACAAAGGAATACGGGTGCGTAGAATGACATCTATACTGCTAGTGACTTCAGGGATGTCTATAAATTGCTTTTATCTTATGGTACTGCCATAAAGCTGAGCCGTTTCGTAGCACAGTGACTTTACCTCTGAAAATTGCCAACCAATTATTATTTAAAAAACGAAAAAAAAGGAGGAGGTTCTCAATTCGACATGTATTTTTTTTTATAGAAATATAATTTTGATAGATTTTTCAATAGGAATTATCTTAAAACTACGATTATTAAGATCATTGATGTTTTGGCAGCAGTCGAAAAGCGAAGGTAAAATAACAGTGAGAGGACTGTAGTTACTATTTACATGTCAACGCACTTTGGACATGACAGGTGACACGCCCGAGTACTGTTCTCAATTTAAAATACAACACACACACCCTAAAAAACTTCTCTATAAAAACGTAATTATTTAAATTACAAAAGGCATTAATTAAATTATAATGTGGTAAGTATTTGCCTATCAAATTATTCTTTTTACTATATTATTAATTTTACCCATTCATCGTTTCTGCAAAATAAATTATAAAAGTCGTGAAAACATTAAAAGCACCATAAATAAATAGAAGATTGCGAGTCAAAGAGAGAAAAAAGATGGAAGGCGCTTTTGGCATAGAGCGTAGTATTATTAGGTATTCTGTGCATAGAGTTCCATTCATAAGTTTATAAAAAGTTGATTTCTCAATATTTTCGTTTATTTAGTCTAGCTAGAGCAAACAATACTTACTTATTTTTTAGTTTACCTATCTAATTATAATTTATGACGCAACCTTGATGCAAAATTTTACACAAAATCACCTAAGTACCTAGATACTTTAAATTCAATATTTTTTTAATATCGATATTAATTATTACGTTTTCAAAATCGTTTCCTTAAAATTGCAAAATTATTAAATGAATATACATCAACCTCAGATTCAAATAGGAAGCAAAACGTTTGATAAATTGGTCATAATTCTTCGATTAACAAATTAATTCGCTGTAATTTGCTAGCCATATGATTTTGCACCCTAAACCACATGACATAAGAACCATATGAGTATAATTTCTCTCAAATCAAGGCTGTCATAAGAACAAGAGATTGTGCAATGCGGACCGACTACCCGGAATGGGGTCATTTCCGAAGTTAACCGAATTATGGAATACTCAAACTTATCAACAACATTTAAGGTTCAATTTTAAATGGCAAATGTAGTTTTCTAGTTCAAATACTGGTTTGCAAAAGTTTGACCAGACATTATAGGATAAAAGAGGTTTGTAAGTAGCGTTTTCATTATAATTGCGTACAAGTTCGGTTTGCATTGATCTAGTCTTCTATTGCATCGTTTTCTGTTCATATTATGCAAGAGTTGCGTATCTTGAGTCACATGTTTAGTATAGGGATTACAATTTAAGGGACACGTGTCTCAGGCCATCGTGTTACTTACCGGTAATAGGTACCTAGGTACCTAGCTAGAGCTAGGCTAGCTAAGACCTGTAAACTTAAAATAAAACGTCTATATCTTAAAGTCTTTTCCTGGTGCCATTAAAATGGATAGCTTTCTTTGGGATAGCTACATAGGTCTTAAATTCTAATCATGAATATATTATAGACGGGCTACACCAACGGCATTTCCCGTTGATTTTCGTTTACGACTGTCCAATAACACGATAATCAACGGCATTTCCCGTTAGTGTAGCCCTTGTGTATGATAATCTTGATACCAAAGACATTAAACAATATACGAGCAATAGACGGGACATTACGAAGAAAGTTGTGATCCAAAACTTTTTACCACTAAGTAAAAAGTCACTCAGTCTAGTATTCGCGTTTCTATGCAACGCTAGAAAACGCTACTGACGCACGGCATCAACAATTTTGTATGACTATTTTTCCAATATAAGTTTTTAGACTGACATGGTCACTAAGTATAACTATTATTTAGTTTTAAAACGGGATATTTACCATGTTTATTATTTGTTTGAGTTCATCCGTGATCATGGCGCTTGCAACAGTGCCGAAATATCGGAATCTCAAAACAAATAATAAACATGGTAAATATCCCGTTTTAAAACTAAATAATAATTTTCCCAATGCCCGCTCTATAGGTTCTTTTAAATCTCTTTGCTTGATACACAGCATGATACAACTTTATTTAAAATTCGATTGATTCTAATTCTCATCTGACAGAAAACTTTTTTGTTTGTCATGGTGTAATGTGGTCTAATTATCAAATGACTCCTCCTATTCTACCCAGGGTGGGGTGGGAGGGACTGTCAGATTTCTACTGACTAAAATCCACGGTGATCCTTCAATAGCCCTTTACGTCCCAAGGTCACGGTTAACTTACGAGACGGTCCCGCGACCATGAGACAGTCCAGGATCGCAATGGCGTATATTTTCATTCATTCATGCTTGCACATCGTTTTCAAAGCCTTCGTCACAACTTTTCATGCCAGCCATTACTTACAACACCTCAAGGAACTAACAATAATGCCAATCATCAAACAAAACATATCTCTTTGAAGTAGATAATGAAAAATCGTATGTTTTCAGTTCCGATTGACCGATTGTGGTGCGGATGTGACTTATCGCTGCCGAGTGCCAAAACTCAGTCGCTGTTGGCGCATGGATATTTATGAATATGTGAATAATATAGTGGGAATAGTTTTGTGGTAATCAGCGCTAATAGATGTTACATCAATATTCTTTGAAGGGGAGAATAGACTAAACATTAATGTCTTAATAGTTTAATTTGTGTAACACCTAACACCATCATTATCTACGTAGCTGATAGAAATAAGCGCACGTATTGGCAGCATCATGATATTTTCTAGAGGACTGATTGCTACTGAACACTGCCATCTCTCACTATCTACCGGGGGAACAACTCTTTTCTCTCTTCTGTAGTGCTATGAGACTCAGCGACATCAACGGCAGCGCCGTAACCACGGTGTTTTTAGCGGACTTTTTAATGTAGAAAATAGAGTGTAAATCTATTACAAGCTCGTCGACGACCTCGCCGTAGAGCTTTAGAGAATAGCGTAGCTTTTTTTCCGGAACATGTAAATAATGGTATTGCTTGTTTTTAAGATTAATGTACTGAAAAATTCATGATGAGGGTGTCAAATCCTTTCTTATTCTGTGACCACTTCCTTTCTACAAGGTATTTATCAAATCTACCCTGAAATTGTTAGTTAGATCATCGACTATAATCTAAGTCTGAGCTAAGACCTGACTCACAGATTACGAATAACAAGTACCTAATGTTAATGTCATAAGGTTAGTATTTTGTAGCAAGTGCACGCTGTTGCATTCAGATTTATAGTGTCTCTTAGAAGTAATAGGAATTTGGGTTAGTAGTGTTAATTTATTAATATTCAGTTTAAGTATCAACTTGTTTATTACAGGACGTTGGGCGATGTCGTTAGTACGATCCCATAATACGATCCGATAATTTTCAACTTACACGCCATCTAAACAGTTGGCAATAACGAGATGTAGATAATCTACTGATAGATCGGATTACATTATTTAATAAACAAAGAAAGAAGTTACATAAGACAGAACAATCACATAAAACTTGACAAAACGATATTTTATAGAAAAAACAAACAAAATTGATCTTATACTATATAGCTTATTATTTTCCGAGTGACTAATAACTTAAAAGTCGACTAAATGTTTGAAACAAATAAAATAACTTGCCAGCGATTTAATATTTTCGCGACTATTATATTATTTAAGGTTCAAAATTAAGGGTGTTATAAAAACTAAAAACTAGCAGCTGCGTTTGGGTGGCAAATAAACTATACCAGTCAATTGAAATATTAGGTGAGAAGCTATATATAATGACTTGGCGACTAATAATGTTAGTAGGGTGGCAAAGATAATATATCACCAACTATTTCGTGCCGGCTAAAAACCCAGTTTCAGGCTTCGCTTTGCGGACAGCTGTAAATGTTAAAAGGAATACAATAAAAAGGAATAAGAGTTAATTATTAATATTTTTTTATTATAATTTCGTGAAAACGGCGGAAGATGCGATGGTCGGATGCAGTTTTTAAGAGCGAGCGAAGCGAGCTCGGGCCTTGCTGGCACCCCGACTCGGACAATTTAGGTTAGAAGAGGATGGCGGGGTCTGAAAGACCCCGCCATTCTCTTCGTGGTTTTTTTTTTAAACCACCCAGAAGTAGGAGCCCCGCGAAGCGGGGCTCCGTCGACCATTTCATAACCCAGTTAGAATTTGTTTATTTTGAAAAACAAAGTAACAAACAAATAACAAATTGCAATTTATTCACCTATAATTTTGAAAATAAAAGCCGCAAAATATTTTTTCTTCATGCCATTTTAGAGTTTATTTAAAGCTATTAAAAAGTCGCACAATATATGTATAATATAAGCTAGTTTATATTTATTCTTCATACAAATAATTTTAAAAAGAATCTGATTTGTATTATTTATGAATGCCCATTTTCTATTTTATTTTCATCATTAAGTTTTCGCTTAGATATTAATTCAGTTCCCAAAAGAAAAACTCGATGCTAGTTTAATTTAAAACGGAGCTTATAACTGATATATTAATACGCTACCTTTTACATAATACGATACCCCTTAATAGCTGCCAACCCATTATAAATGGTACCCATTCTATTATTTTTTATAACCTATTTTCATTTTACTTAGTTGCTGCATTAAATACATGCCATACTATATCTTATACTACACATGTTCAATACCAAAAGGCTAGCCCTTAGAGGCTCTATCCTAAAGCCCGCTGTAGGTACACATTGGGCCAACGTGCACAGACCTACTTGGCAGTATGCTGGTAGTTGACGGGTTAAAACATAACGTATATGTCATGTCATTGTCAGTCACATCACATCACACCATTTGCATTTGGAAAAAAATAACAACAAGGAAAAAGAAAAAAATATATCCAGTCTTTTTAATTTATGAGTTTTCCACTCCATAAAGAAAATGAGCCAAGAGAAAAAGAAGAGAAGTCTGTGCCTCGTGGATTTGTGCAAAAATGAAGGCATAAATCTAGTAACGTAGGCAGTTCAACGCCATCAACAGAGTTCTTGGAAACTACTTTTTTTTTATATTCGAAAAAGAAAACTTCTCATTGTAAGTATACACAGTCCCATTTTTAAAATTCTCTTAGGATTCTTTATTGGACCTACTCGAGTCAAATAACCTTTTTTTATCTTCGTAAAATCATCAAAAGAGTCCTCCTACCCACCCAGGATGGATCAGGAGGGACTGTCAGACTTGTATTGTCTAAGATCCACTGTGATCTTTCAATAGCCCTTTACGATACAGGGTCAGGGTCGGTTACCTGATGAGGTAGTCCGTGACTCAGACTCAAATTATCTAAGGCCAAAAAATATATCCAAGAGAAAGACAGAATTTTAGCATCAAGTCCTGATAGCCCTAATTACGATCGCTGAATGCTACTATCAGTGAACATATGGATTTTACTACCTAAGCCTAGACAGCTGATAGTTTATCTGATAACACAAATACCAATCTATCGTACGATCATTCTGAACAGATTTAGGAAAGTTTTTGAATGCTAAAGATAAGAATGGAATTTATATTGTGCTGGAATGGAATTCCCTGCCGGATACAGTATTTTCTTATAGCTCTCTCTCTTATAGATCTCTAAGTCAAGAGTGAAAAGGTTACTTCTAGGCAAGCGTGCTTCACCGTCGGCGTCGACCACATCATCGCTTACCATTAGGCGAGATACTAATAATAAAAGAATAACAGAAAGATTCAGCATGCATGTATAATAAGTTAATTTTTGTAATTTCAGTTCATAGCAGCATCAACGTTGACCGCTGAGGACAAGTCTCCACAAAGTAGGTGTCAGAGATGAACGGCGGCGGCGTCGACACGAATGAATAAGTGGCGAGACCAACACCACCTCGACGTATACCGTAATGGTTAGTTCGAAGACGCGAGCATTGAAAAAACTTGACACTATAAACTAAAAATAAAATGAAAAGTGCCCACTACCCATTCACAATTGTTACTTACGATTTTCATGCCCCCCCCCCCCAGCCCTAGAAGTTTTATTTGATTTTGTTTAGCTAGGTCCAAAACTGTATGAGAATGTATTATGTAATGAAATGAAATGATGAAATGTATGAAAACCCATATTTTTCCCAATTCTTCGAAAAAAAAACATAAACCCAAATTCCCTCTTTTCCTTAATCGTTACTGAGAACCTTTCTAGACCAATTGACTCCAATATTTCACAATACTAGTTTACTACGAATAAACTTCAATATAATCAGATAATATTCCGCTTTCTAGAACTTTGTGGTAATAATCAATATCGTCGGAAGTGTTCAATAACAATACTGATACTTGTGTGACACATTTGATAAAAATGATTGGTGACGAGTGACGAGGAAGTAAGGACGTGCCTCCTTGCTTGTAGGCAAGCAAGCCTTCATCATTACCCACTGGTGGGTGGCTAAATCCCATTTCAACGGTTTAGTCCATGTTAACCCCCACGAATTCTACCCCCGTCCATAGTTCAACCCCTAAATGTTGTCCATGTGTTTTTTTGAACGTGGACTTCCAAGGGTACCTAGCCCGTTTCCATAACAAGCAAAGGCATACATTGGCAACTAAACCATATTATTATAGTATCACAATGGTGCACTTACGTCACTATTTTAATTTTCATAAGGTTTTTCATGTTTTCAGAGTAGGCCTCTTTTTAGTTAGTTGTGTGTGCTAAACTCCACGTTCCTATGCTGGTCTCATCCATGTGTTGAACTTAAGTTAATCATCATCATCATCATCAGCCGGAAGACGTCCACTGCTGAACATAGGCCTCCCCCTTAGACCGCCACGCCGAACGACAATTCGCCACTTGCATCCATCGGTTGCCCGCGACTCTCACGATGTCGTCGGTCCACCTAGTGGGAGGCCTACCTACGCTGCGTTTTCCGGTCCTTGGTCGCCACTCGAGAACCTTTCTTCCCCATCGGTTGTCAGTTCTACGAGCGATGTGGCCTGCCCATTGCCACTTCAACTTGCAAATTTTACGAGCTATGTCGGTGACTCTGGTTCTTCGCCGAATATCCGTGTTCCGGATTTTATCCCGCAAAGAAACTCCAAGCCTAGCTCTTTCCATTGCTCGTTGAGTGACTCTCAGTTTCTCTAAAAGGCCAGCAGTCAAAGACCACGTTAATAGTAACTAAAATTAAGTAATTAATTAACTAATTAATTATTAGTTGGTTATTATTACTACTTTTACTAGTTTTAATTTTTTTTTACGCGATGCTCTATAGTTATGATGAAACTGTTTTAACTTTAGGTTGTGCTAAACAAAAAATATTTTTAAGTGTTTGCTCTTGACTGTAATCTAGTACAAAGACAGAGAAAATAACAGTTGATGAATCTTTAAGCAATGGTTTTGAATGCTGAAACTCGGCCGGGAATAAAAAGTTTGCTTGTTCAGTCAATCATTATTTAAGAGCCAAACAACTTTAATGAAACATGACCAATTCACTTAAATCCTTTGTCGGTCTCATCCAAATAAGAAAGGTGACAGTAAGCACAGTACCCCGCGTCAGCCTGAGAGAAAGTAGAACCCGGACCATAGCCTGCAAGTTTCCATACTCGTCGCCCACAGCCCCCGAAACGTATCTACAATTGGCGACAAGGTTTGCATCAGCCGAAGTTTCAGCAGTGATATTCTCTTTGGACACGGCGCGGACGCAGCGTCGAAAAGATAGTTTGTCTATTGGGGACAAGGGGCCTAGACTAAAAGATAAAGAAAAACGTTATGTGGTATTTAATAGATTTTCAACTTTATTCTACGTAAGGCATAAAGATGAAAGTCCCTGAATGGCTACGACACGAACGAAAACGCTTTGTAGACTATAATTAATTTTGAGTTGTAGTAGATTATATTAAGGACTAACTAAACGCCTGGCGATATCGACTCTTCAGGTGACAAAAGGGCTGGCCTATTCCTAGGCCAACGAATAAGCATTGCCATACAACGCGGCAATGCTGCCCGCGTTCTGGGCACTGTTCCCGTTGACAGCGATGTGGACGTATTTTTTGACGCCCTATGAATGTTTTCTCTTTTATTTATTTACTATTATTTTTTCCGATACATTTTACTAACTAAGTTTTTATTTATAGTTTGTACATCATTTTATTATAATTAATAAATAAGTATCTTAGTACTAACTTCAGCTGAAAAGCGTTACAGTTGTAATCGAGACTTGTCTTGAAGGCAGGCTGACGTTTCGACACTGTTTCTCGGACCATTCCTAAGAATCATTATCCTAAGAGAACAGCATTGCAGAACAGGTGGCCAACCATGACGTCTTAAAGCCAGATTAGTACCAGTGAGGAGACGAGGTGGCGCTAGACGACTTGTATAGTTCTGTCTCTTTCCGATTGACGTCAGATAAGGAAATGATCTTCGATCAATTTAAAGATAATCATGTGAGAAATTAGGTGATATCAAAAATGGCAAGTAAAATTACCTATGAGAACTGAATTGCAGCACAAAATAATGTTACGTTTAATATATTCCGAGGTGATCAGCGGCCCGTACAAGTGTACGCTTTATTGTTTTGTTTGTTCGTGCGTTTTCCTTATACCGGCGCGGGCGCAGCCGGCAGGAGCATCGAGCCATAGTTTATTATTCATATGACTTTGCCCAATGACTTCTGTTATACTTATAAGTTTTCAGAAAATTTTGTCAAGCCGATAAAGGAATGAGAGGAGACCTGTTTCCTAACAGTTAAATAATCTTAGTTATCATCATGACAATAATTTCAGCTACGTCATAAAGCAATGCTTAGAGCGATTGATTCAACTGCGATAAACGAGTAATATGTTTTATTATTGATTACCCAAATTAGTTCGTTAACCTTTCATAATTTAGATTATTTATACCAAGACTCATGCAGATTGTATAAATACTAGTACGGAGGTACAGCAATTTACTTAAAGTAAAGGTAAACTGAATGACAATATTTAAAAGAGTAAACTACTACTAAGTATTTGTACTATGCATTGGCAATTTGAATAAAACAATATAATTAGTCCGTTAGTTAGATTATTTTATTACCTAAAAGATAATTATGAGAAACTAAAATAAAAAACCTAATTTAACAAACATAAAAAGGCAAATACACTCAGGCGTCAAAGTACTCCTCCGCATCGCTGTCATCCAGAAACGTGCCCAGAAGACTGGCATGTATTGTGACTCTTATTTTTTTTTATTACATAAATAAATGGACGAAGATATGAAACTTACGACTGGCACGTCACGCGTCACAGTCGAGACCAATTTTTACTTGCTTCTGCCGTCACGAGCAGTTTAATTGTAATATCTGTCTAATTTTTAAGAGCGCGTCTTCTGAAATTTGGCAACGTCGCAAATAGCTTTCAAATATTTACTTTTAATTTTAATTAATTTGGCAAATTTACTGTATGAAAATGAGAAATACGGCTCTGTAGTGCACTAAAACATTGATAAAGGAATGCAATTAAAACACTGAATTTGATGTTGTAACCGTTTCAGGTGTTAAAAAGGCATTTGGAAAGTTTCCAAAGTGTTTTTTGACATCTAAAACTATATAATTATTCGGTGTTACGATATTAATTATTGCATTCCCTTATCAGTTTTTTAGTGCACTACAGAGCCATATTTCTTATTTGGACACAGTAACATTGCAAAATTAATTAAAACTTGTTAATATTTGACAAGTATTAGCGACGTTGCCATTTTGCCAACTTTCAGAATACGCGCCCTTAAAAGCAAGCTGGATTCTATCTAGCTAACTTTATTGAAACTTTAAATATGCTAGACTCCTTATAGGTAATATGAAAGAGCTTTTATTATGTGGCTGAAATCGAATCACAATGGTCAATGGCTACCATGTACACAGATGTATTAGGACCAGCTCACGTGTCTTAAGCACCAGGACCTCAAGTTTTTCCCTATTAGCTAAGTTTGAAGTAAACAGGAAAATTAGACACTAATTACAATTTATTCGAATTAATTAAAGCATACTGAATTCACACTGCCTATCCTGTTGATGCCAGATTTAAGTCAAATCACTGCTTTAGGTACCTACTTTGGAAGCTGGGGTCGCGGGACTGTCATGGCAGATAACCGTGACCCTCAAACGTAAGGGGCTATTGAAGGTACACAGTGGATTTAAGTCAGGAGTCTTTCCAGTCCCGTCCGGGAAGGGAGGACTCATTTGATGATGTTACCACGTAATAAAAAACAGGTTTCTCACTGCCAGTAACGACAAATCTATTAACGGTAGTACATCATAGTAGCAGGGCATAGAAGATAACTATTTTAGAGATTGTCTTTTATTTTGTTTGTATCAATGTTTATTTTTGTGTGTTGTTTGAGTTTACAAGTTATGTTTGTAGTTATGTTTTTAATAGTATTAGTCGTCGATTTTTTCAATTATCGTGTGTGTGTTTGCAAACTACTGTTGTATTGGGTATGCCTGCAAAGATAGTGTGTTTTGAAACGAATAAACTAAAAAAAAAATGTAAAGAATTATGAAGTGAGCTCTTCAAACATTTTAAATGTACCAATATTGAGTAGCACTGTCTATGATTTTATACTGTGGTACTACTACCACAAAAATACCACAAAAGTAGGTACCTACGTACCTACTTTAATATCTACATTATGTGTAATTGTATAGGTATACCTAACAATATTATTTAAATACAGGCTCTTGATTATAAATAAATATTGGGTATTCCCCAATAACAGTTGTGTGGTTATGACTAACTTTCCTTAATTGATAATATCTTAATTGATAAATAATTGCAATGGCTATTATTTTGATTACTACCAAATTAAAAACAGAAAAGAAATCATCTAAAATAAAAACAGATTAAAGAAATACAATACCTACAATGACTACGGTTAATTGGGTACAGCGCATTATCTAAGATATTTTCTAAAATACTGATCGAGTTCGTCGACGAGTTTGTTATAAAATCTTATACCTAATAAAAATCTATTGCTGTTCGTTAGTCTCGCTAAAACTCGAGATAGCTGGACTGATTTGGCTGGTTTTGGTTTTGAATTATTTGTGGAAGTCCAGGGAAGGTCTAAAAGGTGGCGGGCGGTATACGAAATTTGCCGGATCAGCAAGTACCTTTGATTATATAAAAGGCTAGTACATATATCAAAATCAATTGCTATTCGTTAGTCTCGCTAAAACTCGAGAACGGCTGGACCGTTTCGCTCAGTGACGGATTAAGACTACTTGATGCCCTAAGCAATTAAAGCCTTTGGTGCCCCTCTATCTACAGGTTTTTTTATCGTGATTAATTACATCAAATAGGTCGTCCCGCCCAGGCCGGGACGGAAGGGACTGTCAGACTTGTACTGACTAACGGTGATTCTTCAATAGCCCTTTACGTTCCAGGGTTACGGCTATTTGATGACATAGTCCCGCGACCCTGGCAGTCTTTTCCCTCTAAAGTCAGTTTGCTGCCAGCTCTTTGAGGTGCGCGTGGAACACTCATCTAAACCTAAGGATCTGCAAGAGCGAGCGTAGCGAGCTCGATTTTTTTTGCACCTTTCTTGTATATGCAATAAATAATGTAGGTAACCAGGGCTGTTTTTTTTTTGTTAGCGTGGTAAAATCATCAAATGAGACCTCCAACCCCGGGCAGGGCGGGAGGTACTGTCAGACTTGTACTGACTAAAATCCACGGTGTCCTTCAGTAGCCCTTTATGTTCCGGGGTCACGGTAATAGAAATAAGTCCCGCGACCCCGGCAGGCTAGGTAACCAGGGCTAAGCACGATGAAATAGCGAGCGAAGCGAGCTAGAAAATCTAAGCTGTTTCAGTAAGTTTTTGGTGACATGAGAGTGAGACGTGATGCCGATGGGGGCACCAGAAGAAGCACAATTAAATCCATCCTTAGGATTTTTTTGGGCTTCTTCTGGTGCCCCCCCAGACGTGATGCCCTAGGCAATTGCTTAATTTGATTAAGGGTTAATCCGTCACTGGTTTCGCTGATTTTGGTTTTGAATTATTTTGGGATAGGCGGTACGAAGTTTGCCGGGTCAGCTAGTTTATTATAATTTCATGCTCTAGTCTACCTATGGGTTGTAAATATGAAATTTTGGAATTAGGTCTGTCAGACCATACTGCCCAATTAATCAAAGTTCCTGTTAAAGAAAACCTGGCGATAAATTATTGGCGTACAAAAAAACGCGACTACAGCATAGAAAATATTGAAAAATTTAAGTTATGTATCAAGAGCTTATCATTCTCGAATATTTACCTCACTGATAAACCCAAACACGGCTTATGAACACTTTATAGATGATTTTAAACTTTTCTACGACCTTTGTTTTCCATACACTCTAGTTTTAATAAAAGTTAATCATAAACCAAAGTGGGTATCACGTGGTGTAAAGATTTGTAGTCGAAAAAAAAGGGATTTGCTTTGGAAATTCAGATTAAACCCAACAAAAGACAACAAATTAAAGTATTTAAAATATTGTCAGTTATTTAAAAAAATCATAAGCCTAACTAAACGTGCTCAAAATAATCACAAAATAATAACGTCGCATAACAAAACGAAAACCGCGTGGCGGATTATAAACAAAACAAGACTCAACACTCCTAAACAATCTATTGATGATATAAAAATTGATGATAACAAGGTCCTAAACAATCCAATAGAAATAGCGAATGCATTTAATAATTATTTCATTGAAAAAGTCAACCCTCTTCCGGGTGCCGGAAAAAAAGTTACATCTTTAATTAACCACCAATTAAAATCAATGTTTTTAGCACCAAGTTCAGCCTACCAGATTAATAAAATTATATCCAATCTTAAAAATACTAGCAGTGTCGGACATGATGATATTTCTACTAAAATAATTAAAGCAGTAAATGACGATATATGCCATCACCTGAGTCACATTCTGAACTTGTCAATATCAACTGGAATATTTCCACAAAAACTTAAAGTTTCCGTTATAAAATCTTTATTCAAAAAGGACTGCAAACAATTAATGGTGAATTATAGGCCTATAGCTCTATTATCAATATTTTCCAAAATTTTCGAAAAGTATCTGTACGTCGAACTCAATTCATACCTAGAAAAAAATAAAATTTTGTGTAATGAACAAAAAGGCTTTCGCCAAAATAAAAACATAAATATGGCAATATATGAATTCATTCAAAATATTATCGGCCACGTTGATAAAACAGTTCCAGTTTGTGCGATTTATTGCGATATGTCACAGGCTTTTGATTATGTCAATCATAATATTCTACTCAGTAAGCTTGATGCATACGGCATAAGAGGCAATATTTTAAATTTAATTAAATCCTTTTTAACGAACCGAGAACAGTTAACAGTTATAACAAAAATAAATCCTCAAACAAAAATGGAAGAAACATTCACATCCGTTAGGAAAATTGTCACATATGGTGTTCCCCAAGGCAGTGTGCTAGGACCGCTGTTGTTTATTATCGATATCAACGACATGCCAAAGGCAATAACTCAACCCATAACATTATTTGCTGATGACAGTACAATCTCAATTGCATGTAAGGACGTTCAAAATTATAAATCGGACATAAATAATTCGCTGACATCTATAATTTCTTGGCTTGAAAATAATAATTTAAAAATAAATTTATCAAAAACTAATATAATGCACTTTGGACAAAGATTACACAATCCATTAGATGTTAAGTTGATTCATGATAATTACACTATAAACGAAGTATCTAAAGCCCGTTTTCTCGGCGTAATCATAGACAGCAGACTAAATTGGAAAGACCATATTGACGCACTATGCAAAAGAATCAGTAGTCGCATACGCTTTGTACCAACTTGCTCCATCTTTAAACACTGATGTGCTACTCTCGGCTTATTATGGTCTTGTCGAATCCATCCTTAGATATGGCATTATATTCTGGGGCAACTCATCAAATAAAGACATGGCATTTAAGATGCAAAAGCGATGCATACGTGCGATGTTCGGTATCCAAAGTACTGAAAGCTGCAAGCCTTTATTTACAAAACATAAAATCTTAACACTGCCGTCACTTTACATTTTGGAAATCTCCTTATTTGTTAAAAATAATTCCCATTTGTTTCCTCGAATATCGGATATTGTAATACGAAATCGTCGTGATAATACTAAACTTCGTGTTCAGCCATCTAAGACAGCACTTCTGCAAAGAAGCGTTGTTTGCAGGGCGCCGACAATTTATAATAAGATCCCTAAACGTTTAAAAGATTTAAATACAGTCCAGTTTAAGAAAACACTAAAAAATATTCTGACCGAAAAAGCCTATTACAATGTCAATGAATTTTTAACGGACAAATCTCTTTAGTTTCGCTAAATCCATATCCTACCTATTTTAATTTGCATGTTTATTTTCTTTTTTTTGTTATTTAATGTAATTTAATGTTTTATTCTTATTTTATTTAAATTATTATTCCTTTGTAATCTTATCTGAAATGTTACGTTCTTTCGAACTAATTTGTACACCAGCCATGGTCAAACATGTTGAGACAAAGAATATCCTGTAACACCTATATTATGCATTTTACCATGTATATTATCTACACGTGTTTTGCAAATAAATGAATTTGAATTTGAATTATTTTGGGATAGGCGGTACGAAGTTTGCCGGGTCAGCTAGTTTATTATAATTTCATGCTCTAGTCTACCTAGTGCATAGAGTAGAAAAATCCACTACTTTCAAACCGTAGCTTCAGCGCTGCTCTACGCTGAGTCTTTGATTAGCGCTACTCGAAGGTGGCATAAAATTTAGGTGGGACTATCTCCAATGTTGAGGGTAATGATTAATGTTAAAACAAAATATATTTAATTACTAACATTTAACTTAAATGTAATTAAAATAATTTCTATATTTGTTTTTCATTATACTTAATTAATTTTATTATACTTTTATTTTTTTATCATAAATCATTATCCACAACATTGGGAAATGTCCCAGGTGATGATGATGGCTTGCTTGCCTACAAGCAAGGAGGCACGTCCATCCTTCCTCGTCACCAATCATTTTTATCAAATGTGTCACACAAGTATCAGTATTGTTATTGAACACTTCCGACGATATTGATTATTACTACAAAGTTCTAGAAAGCGGAATATTATCTGATTAACTAAGATTTCGATTAATGCAGAGGTTGAGAAAAAATACGATATTTAGGTAATTGTCCATTGTAACACCAACATGCCCTTAAAAATTACAGTTTCTAGTACACAGATGCAAAACTGAATATTTTTTCTTACCAATAGCAGGTGGCAATTTTGTAGTTGGAAATTTGTGATTAACCGATAACGGTTGACAACACGAGCAAATTGTAGGGAACTATTATTCTCTGCCATATCCAGACGATATATTGCCTGTTGTTCTCCCAAGCCAAACTCCAAACCTGGCTTTGACTTTCAGTATGAATAATCTGGTTATAGCTAAAATATCAGTATTTTAAATGGACCGATTGCCTAACTCTGATTTTCGGGTAGGGTAGCCACTGTTGTATTTTTTTTACTATCAGTCTTCTGACCACCAGTAAGGGCTGTCAAAGATCTATTAACGGTAGGTACCTACTTTAGTATGTATGTTTCAATTTCAAGAATTATGAAGTGGGCACGTCGACCCGAATATACTGTTTCTTCTTGATTTATTGTAATTACCCTCGTAAAGCATTACATTGTAGCTGGCGGAATTTTCAAAATACGCAAAAAAAAACCTGTAATCTTGTTCGTATCTACAAAGGATCGACATGTTTACCGCGACTGTTTACCTGGTAGTATCTTATCACACAGATTAGACATCAGCTAAGTATCTACAAACAACGTGCGTCCATTTTCCTGGACCTTATCACAGATATGATGTCCTCTTCAGAGATTATAGGATATTATGATTGTGACGTCACTTATCAGTTTATCAGGTACCTAATTAAATAGAATCATGGCTGTTAGCTGAAGTGTTGCAATCTGTTTAGTATATAATCTTGAATTCGGATAACTTATGTAAGTAATGGATAAGGCGATCCTACGTAGAAACACTCCTAGTCACGATACATTGATAGAAGGTGTTCCACGGATTGTCCATATACATAAAAGGACGACGACTGATACAATAAAGGAGATATGGCGTGAAGTTGAAAATATATTCAGTGAAGACAAATTCCCCCAAGGCCCGTATCACTACGCTTATATATTTTTTTGATTATTTATATGTCTCAGTCGAACGCACTCTCATAATTTGTGTTTTTTCCATGCGGGCAAA
This sequence comes from Agrotis ipsilon, assembly GCA_028554685.1. NCBI lineage: Eukaryota > Metazoa > Arthropoda > Insecta > Lepidoptera > Noctuidae > Agrotis > Agrotis ipsilon. The sequence goes on from CM052971.1 coordinate 15,227,004, forward strand.
CTCAGGTTTGACTAGAATGTCTCTGTCAACATCAGCTGCATGCTGCCTTTTTCCAACTATTATAGTACCTGACTGGTCCACAACCCACAAATAACTTACAAAACCACTCCAGTTCGGTGTCCACTAAACAGGACTTGATTGTAAATTTTAAAAAATACATATCTATTGATCATTCAGTGGTGAGATGGGCAGGGGCCACGATGGAGTTATGAGCATAAAAGGATGCTGCGGTAGATGAAATCACCTCGAAGGTTTTAAGGGAATTGTTAAACTGTGTAAGCGACGCATCATAAACCTTGAGAAACAGTTTTAGGATTAGGAGCATATAATGCCTGATGACTACAAGATTTCAGGATTCCATAAAGTATTATACATTTCCATTGTTTAGATTCTAAACAATAACAAAACGGTTCCAACAACTATTTACAAAATGTCAACTGCTCCATTATTTAAAATTAATTCTAAGAATTCATAACTATTTGGCAATAGCGCGGCGCCAGTTGGCACCGAGTCCCTCGTTTACTGTTGTAACTCACTGACAAATTACGCGGCTTTAGCTTTATTTGAACTGAGCTAATTAGCTATACCATAACCTAATTATTATTGATTAGTGCGCCACCACGTCACTGGTAACAAAATCAATAGATATATTATAACCTGAGAGTACCGTACCCAAAGGGTGAAATGAAGCCCTATGACTAAGACTCCTCTGTCAATCTTTCTGTTCGTCTTTCACCAGGCTGTATCTCATGAATCTCGATAGTTAGACAGCATAGAATATATATTTAGGGGGCATTTTTATAGATAATGGTGAATGGTGAACATTGCATGCGCGAGTCTGTCTCTCAATTGGCTGGTATTTTATTCTATATCTATTTAATCTCTGAATGACGGGAGACTGCTAAAGTTAACTAAGTTCTGTGATTGAGTCTAACTACATTTATCTGGATTTGCTAGTTTTGTCACGTTTTGTCCCAGAATTTGGGGAATGAAAACTGAATGATGGGTATAAAACAAAATTGGGATTTATGCGGAATTAAGGAGGACAAATTTTTCCATGTTGCGATGAACTGCTCAAAGTAAGCCGTAAAAAAAGTAATATGTTGGTAATTGACGCCTTGACCCGGTTGTGTCCACAATATGGCATCGGGGACAACCTATTGCTGAAAGGCGTTGGGTGAATACAATGAAGGGTGATGAAATGACCATTGAAGATGTTAAAAGTCTGGCATATGAAGTAGGCATCGTTAGCAAGACTAGAAACTTAACCCAAAGAAAAGATTATTTTGGGAAAAGTTGCATGAAAGGATAAAGGCAACTGGAATGGAAGATCCATAAAAACAAAGTTTGTTTTAGATACCTTTTCACATTTCAAACTTCGGGAAGATATTAAAAAGTTTGCCGATGTTAAACACTGAACGCATCATTCTGATACATTGTCATGTGGAAACGGACATGAAGTAACAAGTAAGCTATTTTTACACGAAAAGAAGTAAGTATGAAAATAAGAATAACTTTCATAAGTTACTAGATGGCACCACGTGTACAACCCGAATTGATTGTCAAAATTCTAAACGCATGCAAAGCCTCGGGCAAAAACTACTAGAGGCTTTCACAGTAGTTTAGCACTCGTCTGCTGCGCAGTGTGACACGGGTTCGATCCGATCCCCGCACGTGACAAATATTTTATTTGTACTGGGTCTGGGTTTTTGTATATATCTATGTTTGTAAACGCACCCACGATTGAGGAGAAATTCCTAGTGTGGGGCAATCTTTTCAATGACGCTGTAAAAAGATGAAAAGACGAAGGAATAAATGAACAAAACAGCTATAATTCCCTCTTAAATACTTGACAAAGGCACATGGCTACAATAAGCAGTTTATTGTCAAAGTAAACGAACATTAAACAGTCAGTTTCGGCACATGTATGCGGGTGGAATGAACGAGAGGTCAACACACTCCACTGTCACTCTATACTCTACGGATTAATACGATACTGTTAGGTTCGTTATTATCTCTGGTCGGATTTCAGTAGGCGGATCGGTTTTGTAAAATGGCGAATTTTATTTTGATGGCTAATCTGTCAAAATACATTTTTGTTTGGCCATTATATTATGTAGAAAGGTAACTACGCAAACTATGCTATATAATAGAGTTGAAGAATTTGTTGTTTAGTTGAACGCGCTCTCAAAAACTAGATCGAATTTTAAAAATATTGTTGTGTTGATTAATCCTATTATCGAGGAGGACTATTAAACATCACGCTACAACGAAAAAGCGGGAGTGAAACAGCCAGATACATTACTTATATCTATAAGTAAAATATGATGGCATCGAACACAATCTTTAATTGAGTTTTAAATGTTGGTCGCAGCTTGCCCCCTCCTCCTCTATAGCCCATAAGTCTCCAGGAACCCGTTGTATCAAATAAAATTCATCAAATTCAGTCATAAAAAGCACTATCGCGTTTAAAAGTTCGCTTCGGAGGTAGTCCTAGTCCTCTTCAAACGGAAACTGAAGGGACAAAGTTGATTTTTTGTCGGTAAGAGTCTGAAAGTCCCTTTGGATTTACAGTCGGTAAGAGTCAGAAATTCTCTTCCACTCCAATTAGGGCGCCTCATTTGACAACTATACCAACTAAAAAAGAGGGGTACGCCACAATGCGGACAAAGAGCATTGGCAGAATGCCACAAGCCTTAAAATTATTTAAGTCTAGAACATGATACCAGGCTACCGCCAGACAATAAACATTTTAATAGACTTTTAAATTAATTGAATCGGCTAATTGTGCCGATTGACACGCATGGAAACAAAACTAACAAAGGTCAATTTGATTATAACATCAATATAATTAACCAGACTGTAACAAAACACGGTGCTGCCAAATACTTTTTTTTAATAGCCTCAACTTTCCCACTCCTGAGCAAAGGCCTCTTCCCATTCCTTCCACTTCTCGCCATATACGTTTATTATAAAAAAAAAATATAAGGCAAAAATCGAGATTAAGTCACCTCTTGAGTCACTATAGAAAAGAACGATAGATAGAACTATAGAGCATAAATGCTCTATTGCAAAATATAACCAAAAAAAAAACAAAAAAAAACTACGAATTGATGTTGTATGGACTACAAGTCTAGAATATAACCATCAGAATAAAGTTTCTTGTGAAAATAATGTCATCAATTAAATACCTAATAATTTGTGAAGAAAATGATGCCTTACAGTGAAAAAAACTGCGCCACTTTTTGAAGATAAGAGAAGAGGGAAACCGATTAATATTGCGACTTCCTGTGACATTCAACAGCTGAAACGCATCCGTCCGATTACACTCCAAAATAAACATTTACCTACCATGTCATTTAGGGGACGACAATAATGAAATACGACACTGAAAGTCAGAAAATAATTAGTTATCCGTCAGCTCGTATCACGTTCCCCCATCACACCGACATAAATGATGAGAACCATTCTTTTCAACTTTATATTTTTGGCGGGAAGTCATTGACTTGCCGCCATCTTCCTTTTGTTGGAAAACGAAACAAATTATGTGAAGTGTTTTTCCATGTTTGGGCATTGTTTTTGTGTAAAATTAATTACTGATTCTTTTTTTTTCTTTAAGTGTGTTCCATTTTTGGCATGATTTTTGTATAATTGGTGTTTTTTTAAGTGTATTAAGGTATTTTCCTAATGTTTTTGTGCATGTCTTAACTTCGTTCGTTGATGGTAGGGTTTAGGGTCCGCTCGCCCCTTGGATCTTGCCCCTTATGATTAAAATGACCGACTCGCCCCCTTCACTTTTAGATACGCTGACTCGCCCCCGATTGTTAATAAGTTAAAAGTACTGTAAGCAACACAAGTTTTTAAATATTTCAATAAATGTTGTTTGCTTACAACTTCGAGCGTCTATTCCCATTTCTCCCTACTGGCTTTAACACCAGTGAGGCGAGGCTATTAAAAGCTAACAAAAAGTATTAGGCTAGCATGAGTTCAAGGTAATCTGTATTTAAATAATTCTAAAGGTTACCTGAAACTGCCTTGTTCCTTGACTATCCAACAAAAGTACTAGGCTAACATAAGTACAAAGTGGTAGTCATATTTTTGGGTAGATATAAAGATTACCTGAAATTGTTGTGTGCACCATTAACCAGCAAAAGTACTAGGCTAGCATAGGCCCAAACCGGTATGTATTTATATAATTCTGGGCCTACCCAGAATTATATAAATACATACCGGTTTGGGCCTATGCTAGCCTAGTACTTTAAAAAAAAACATTCAACTAATAAACTACCTATAGTTTATTAGTTGAATGTTTTTTTTTATCATGAACTGGGTCCGGGTTGGCTAAGGTTAGGTTAGGTTCGGAATCGACCCAGAAATATTAAAAAAAATACCATTTTGAACTTATGCTAGCCTAGTACTTTTGCTGGTAAGTGAATAAACAAGATAATTTCAGGTAATCGACCCAGAAATATTTAAATAAATAACACTTTGAACACATGCTAGCCTAGTACTTCTGGTAGTAAGTCAATGAACAGGACAATTTCAGGTAATTTTTCAATTTTGAACTTATGCTTTACAGCCATTGTCTAATTGTCCTTATTTTCGCGATTTCTTTAGTTTTTTTGCAAAAATGTGATCTCACAAATTGTCATATGACGTAATACAACTCTCAACAGGTAGCACAAACCATTAAACAATCACAAGTATCACGACGAGTTTATGAGATTACAAATATAGTTGACTAAAGTAATCAAACGTAGTGTTATTCTTACTGTAAGCATTTTTCTGTCTGACTGTACCTTTCTTAGTTAAATTTCAATGGAAATGCCGCAAGGGGCGAGTGCGTACACCAAAATAATTATTTTAATGTCAATTTTCAACTCGCCCCTTCATAAGGGGCGAATGGGTACACCAAAATAAATAAATACGGGGCGAGTCGGTCATTTTAATCATAAGGGGCAAGATCCGAGGGGCGAGCGGACCCTACACCGATGGTAGCTTGTTGACTTTGAGGAGGCCTCGAAACCACTTTTTGACTACTGACATGCCGCTTTCGCAGCAGGCACTTGAATTCGTAGGAAATAGTGTAAGTAAATAGAATGGCGGACAGTCTTATAGTACGAAAAACTCAATGGGACAGCGAAAATAACTTAGTACTTATACCTACTTTTTTTTTTGCAGAAATCATAGTCTGTTTTTTTTTTAATTATGGGACGCTGCATCTCCTGAGCCACAATCAACAGTGGCAACCACCAGAAAAGCGCCGAGACAATGAAGGTCGACGTGTCCCGGAGAATGAATTTACCTGTCTTTTATCCAAAAAAGAAAAGTATAGCGGACGAGTAGGAAAAATATGTCACAGTCTGATTGAAAGCAGAACAAAATTAAGTATTTATAAAACTAAAAAATGCATGTAAGTACTAGGTAAGTATGACGGTATGACCAGTTGACCTACTTAGATAAGAACTAATATTTAACGAAGATATTATGTAGGTTACAAACATGTTTATGTAAGGAATAGTTTTAATTAAAATCATAGTACTATGCACTTCAACAAGTAGGTTATCAAATTACACTACGTTGCATTCAATTCAGCTGGTGGTATGATTCAGTTCTTATCAATTCACGAAATCGTTTGTTTTCCTTGTTTAATTAGAAAATTCTTACTAATTGATGTTTATGATTTGTAACCAAAATAAATAATATTAGAATTAGTTTCGTTTATTTTCTTGCTCAGGTGGCGGTGTGTGTGGAGGTGAGTCGTTCCGGTCAGGGAATGAGATTTTGCTAGAGGACTTGTATAACTTTGTCTATTTCCCACAGCCTGAAGACTCATGCTTGACGTCTAGTTCCCTAGAGTTAAAGAAAGCCAGACATATTTACAAAATAGAAGGGTGCAAATTAAAATGTATTTGTTAGTCATATAACTAACATCACACAAAGTGTCTAACAACTAAATGCAGAAGCAGCACGCTGACTTGGTTGTATCGTAGTATCGTAGAAACCAGCAGTGATATTTATCTAAACTAAAGACAGCGCCGGGGCAGCGCTGATGCACGGATGCATCAGCGCTGCCGCGGTTTTGGTGGCGGCGGTGTGGATGGTTTGTCTTTAGTGGACTAACAAATTAATTTGAATGGTTACAGCTCGACGAATCGTACGTAAATCGAACGTCGACGAATTCGTCATCTTAGGCTTTTGTCGATTTTTTTTTTTGCTTTACATGTATGCACTTATTTATCGGGGTCGCGACACTGTCTAATCTGGTAACCGTGGCCCTGGAACAAAAAGGGCTATTGAAGGATCATTGTGAATTTGAGTCAGTAAGAGTCAGACAGTACCGTCCGTGTAGTGGAACTTTGTAAACGAACAAAGTTTATGAATATTACAATAATTGCTCATTGACGTTGCTGAAAATTCACGAATCATGAGAAATATTGCAAAGTCGCCGTTTTAAACTTTCAGCTACACATAATGTATGTAAGTACATAGATAGCATACTCAGAAAAAAAGATTAATTTTCAAGAAAACCAACACCAACAGCAACCAGTAAAAACTATAATACCTAGAAATCAAGATTAAGTACTTTTCAGAAGAAAAACAGAAGTGTGTTTACAAGAACGTTTATATCGAGTGATTCTAATGAAACAGGCCACCTATCACGTCTAGATAGCTCAGGTAGTAAGCAGTCAAATCAAACAACGCAGTTGGAAAAACCGCTTCGTTCATCGAGTCACGTAGACGTATTTATTGCAACTTAATAGTAAGTAGGTTAAGCTGAAGTATAAAAAAAGTATGCACGACATGCACTAAAAATAAATCATTTATTGAGAATTAACAGTTTAAGGGAGAGAGAATTGTGGAGTATGCTATCAAACTGACATTTTCTAAGCTTTTTAAGAAGTAAACCAGTTTTTTTGGGATGGTATATCATCTTTTTTTTTACAGAGATCATGGTCTGGTCATGTTTTTTTTTAATTTTGGGACACTGCAACTCCTGACAGCCAGAATCAACAGTGGCAACTGCCAGAAAAGCGCCGAGATAATGAAGCTCGACGTGTCCCGGGGAATAAACCAGTTGTCGCCCAGTTTTTCGGGATGGTAATATCATCTTATTTTAATGAGTCCTCCCGCTCTGTGTGGAGCGGAAGGAAATGTCAGTCAGACTCTTAATATACTGACTAAAAAAAAGACGTTCTTTCAAATGTCCTTTGCGTTCCCGGGCCGCGCTGACCTGCTTAGACTAAAATCAAATATTTTATTTCACATAGGCTCATGTAACTTATAAAACATCGAAAAAAGGTGCTCGGTTCGGGTTGGTCAATTCCATGGAGAAGAACCGGCAAAAAACTCCATGGTTACTCTTTTAGACCGTCCTGCAACCACGGATCCCAAGTTATTATGGTTTAAATTGTTGCTAATTAGGTCTAGTATAGTAACGCACCCCCCAATTTCAAGGGAAGCCTCCAATCATCCTGTACCACGGATCCCAAGTTATTATGGTTTAAATTGTTGCTAATTAGGTCTAGTATAGTAACGCACCCCCCAATTTCAAGGGAAGCCTCCAATCATCCTGTATGTGTGTATTTTATTTCAACTTCACCGAAGACCACTACAAACCTGCCGGGGTCGCGGGACTTAAACCATCACCGTGACCCCGGAACATAAAGGGATATTGAAGGACACCGTGGATTTTAGTCAGTACAGTCTGACAGGCCCTCCCGCCCTGCCCGGGGTGGGAGGACTCATTTGAAGATTTATTCCAGTAAAAAAAAAGAAAAATATGTGTATTTTATTTCAACTTTACAGAAGACCACTAGAATCCTTATCAAACAATAAATATTTGATAGATATCACTTCACAAATATCACCAATGTTAACGAAGCATAGGTGCGACGGCATTGAAAAATGTGCAAAATATTTACTTTGTATAGCAGCCATTACGCAGTGGGCAAACTTGTCGATATACTATAGACATAATTTTGCACTACTGAGGTTACTGCTAAAATCATATGAATTCTTCTTAGCATCGAAGGAAAATAATAATAATAATATTCCACAACTATCACACAACGCCGTCTTGTCCCTCAAGCTAAGCAGAGCTTCTGTTATGGGTACTAGACAACTGATAAACTTACTTATATATTTCTAAATACATATCATATTACAGATAAATTACACCCAGACACAAATGTATTGTATTACCCAGGTACTGGGTTCATGAGGGTCTGATAGGCAATCGCTCCATGTAAAAATACTGATATCCAGATGCATCTGGTTCGACTAGAAGCCGACCCCAATAGAGTTGGGAAAAAGGCTAGGCAGATGATGATGACATCGAAGGAAAAGTATGAAGTTCACTGCCTCCAAGTGACTGTAGTACACACGACTACACATCAAGCTACACAAAACCAGTATTATCTGACCGTTCATTGCGTGTAAAAATCATACAAAGCGAGACCAGGACAAACTAATTTTGTATAGCTTGGTGTAGCCGTGTGTACAAATAAGCACAATGCACTCAACAAGAGTCTTCTCTTTCCTCACTATTCTCATAGTCTATGGATGATTGATGAGGAAACATCACATACGCACTGTAGTTTTTTTTTTTTGTTAAAAGGACTCGTACTGACTAAAATCCAAGGTGATCCTTCAATAGCCCGCTACATTCCACCCGACCTGATGAGACAGTCCCGAGACTATAAGTCTAGTTTAACGCGTGGTTGTCAAAAAATCAGAACACGCGAACGGTATGTGTTTGTGAGTGTCCCGTGTCTCTGAAACTACACTATTCGTTGATGGGAAACCATAAGACACATTCAGTTTGCTGTTAAATCTTGAGCCTTCGTCACTGCAACCGAACGTTGCATTTCGAATAGCAGACTAGATGTCTCGTACGAGTTTTCTACCATATTGTTTGTTTACGAGACAACTAGTCTCCGCCGGTAGAGACTGAATTTAAAATCACGTGCGTATTGTATGTACGAACTTATAATTAGACAGGTAACATCTACACGATTTGTTTACATAAACAAACATAATATAATTAACGCCGCCTTGTTTTGGGTGAGGCTCCAAATAATAGGAAGTCGTTGTGAAGGACACTGGTCTTTAAATAGTAAACAATTTGACAGTTACGAGGTTATAATTAGAAGCGCGATTTGTGTTTTTTTCTTTGTAGCAAAAAAAAAGAACTAACAACCAGTGGCTCATATTAGCTCTAGATCTAAATAGTTGGATTTCATGGGGGGAGGTCGGCCCAGCAGTGGGATGACACAGGTTGACAGTAATTGTAGAATATAAACACTGTGTAATATTGTGTATTTATTGAGCTACGTTATTATCTATTTTATACAAGCATAGGTATACATACATAAACCTAATAGCACGAATAAAAAATATTATTAGGGCTCCGAATCCAAAGAAAATTTTTGAAAATTCAAAAGGGCCTGAAAAGTAATCAACATACCTTGTCACCAATGGGACATATGCTTCCATGATTGGGTCCGTCTATCTGTAACTCAGCGGGCAATAGGATCTCATGAACCTCAATAGGTAGATAGTTTTCACAGAATGTGCAAAGGGCCAAAGCCTGCCGGGGTCGCGAGACTATCGGGGGTAATTATGGCCCCGAAACGTAAAGGTCTATTGAAGAACACCGTGGATTATATACAGTACAAGTCTGACCGTCTCTCGTATCCTGCCCTGGGTGGGAGGACACATTTGATGGTTTTACCACGTAAAAAAAACGTAGGTACTTGTTGGCCGACATGGAACCTTGTGGAGGCTACTGTAGATCGGAATGTGGGTTGAACCCTTGCCAAAGAATGTACATTGTCTATAAAACATTAACATACATAATGCTGCTATGTTGCCAGTATTCTCAGCTACCTAGTATACAAAGACAGGCACAACTGCTGACCTCTTTCCTATCGAGAACTTCTTGGAACTGCTATAATTGGCACATCTGTCCTGTGGGGTAATTATGGAGGTATGCCTTTCCCGAATCACTGGCATGCGATGTAAAACTGTGGCGAGACTGTTTATCCACACATATTATTGCCACCTGCTGAAAATCTTCCTCCTGGATAGGAGCTACCATGGCCAAAAACACCCTGGAAGTCTTTAAACTGGCTTCGTAACCAGGTTGGCAGAAGCAAAGAAAATCTGGAGTTTAAATGTGTTGTTACTCCACAAACGGTGAGGGAAGAGGCACTTACCATCGTTGTGCATACCCTATAGATTGTTTCTTACAGAAGTTGATGAACGTTTCTGAGGATGTTTAACTTGTGGCCCAGTTCTGGACTGCCTCAATTTAGATTGTCTTCGACACGCTATAAAACAAAGGCCTGGCTCCTTTTTTTCAGCCCAGAATTTGATGACAAGAAAACCCATTCCACAGCGTCTACACACACTACTACGGGGTCCTGAAAACATGCTGGCTACAAGCCATGCCATGCTGGGAAAAGAAGAATCTACCTACATGGTTTACCATCATTTGAGGGACAACAGTGCAACCCTATCAACTTACCTCGCTGTAATGATGATTAAGAGGCACATAATCCACGACGACATTGATTATTCGATTCGGTTCAGAGTTCAGACTATTTCAAAGTCCAATGTTTGATTTACGTAAGTACTAGAAAATGCTTTTAGAATAAACATCCAAAAGCATCCCACAGACAAGCCATCATACATAAGATGAGATAAGATATCATCTTGAATAATTTATAACATTTCATGGTGAAGATTTCAGGCAAACCATAAAGCAAGAATCAACTAGAGAAGTAATGAACAATAGATATCGCTATTTCTTTTAGCCCCTTCGTACACTAGGCGACGCAAGTCTCCGAAACCATACGATTTTGGTATTCATTGACGCGTACCTGTGTTCGAACCTCTATGGATTTGTATTACGGTAGTCGCTTGGATACCAAAGTCGTAAGGTATCGGATACTTGCGTCGCCTTGTGTACGAAGGGCCTTATTTTTAGCTACACTGTCTAGGGGTTAAAAATAAAAGCAATCGGTGTTATTGACCGTTGAGCCGCAATAGATTTGTTTTATTCATAGAGAGATCAGATTATATTGTAATTATCATTCACAGGCCTATATCAACTTTTTTGGAGGTAAAGTCATCAAATGAATCCATCACTGGATTGAAGAAGAGTGACGATGGAGTTTCTTGCCCATTTTTCTCCGAAGCGAATATCTCTACTTTGGAATGGGCATCTACAGTATTTTCACATTGATATGTTTTGTGACTTTTTAGTCACAATACATATACTGTAACACCATAACTATTTTTGAATTGTTTTAAATTTTTGTCTATTCACAATTTAGAAGTGCCTGTGTCTGTGGCCTAATTGAATGAAATGATTTGATTTTGATCTTTTCCATTTTGAGAATTACTCTTTTCGAGATTTTGTCATTTTGTAAATCAAGAATTTATTGGATATACGAACTTTGTGTATATTGGCAGCTTGATGTAAATTTGAATTTAAAAAAGATACTTATATAGTTCCATGTCATGTGTAATTTTGTCTGTCACTGTTTACCAAGTTTTCGCTGAATACATTTTGCTACGTTATATTTTCCCTTTTGTGTTTCCTTTTATCTAACATTGGTTATGGGCCCAGTAACCCAGACAGCCTGGAAACTCTAGAACAAGGGCGAAAAGAAGTAGTAGTGTTGATATTATGATAAAAAGGTACATGGACAATTAGGTACAGTACGGAGAATTTTTGTAAGTAATATCAGCTAAATAATTATTTGTGGAAGGGAGCCACGATGAGCAACATGTTCAGGATCGAGCCCCTAAACAAAGATAACTATGACAGTTGGCGAATACAAGCACAAGCTATTCTTATAAAAAGTGATGTATGGAAGCATGTATGTGGAAAAGTACAAAAGCCATCAAACATAGATGAAGCTGAAAAATGGGAAACAGAGGACGAAAAAGCAAAAGCTGATCTTATTTTGTCAATGTGTGGTGCTGAACTTCGACATATTAGAAATTGCAACACATCGAGAGAAATTTGGCTGAAATTAGAGTCAATTTATGCTTCGAAAGGACCTGCTAAGAAGGCCACACTTCTGAAGCGGTTGATGTTGCATAAAATGTCTGAAACAGGTGATGTACACGATCATTTAAATAGTTTTTTCGATGCTGTTGATAAACTATCAGAAATGAGTATACATATCAACGATGACTTGCTGTCTATAATGTTGCTATATAGTTTACCTGGAAAATTTGAAAGCTTTAGATGCGCCATTGAGTCACGAGACGAATTGCCGAAACCAGAGGCATTGAAAATTAAAATATTAGAAGAGCACGAATCCAGAGAGATGAATAGATCTCAGAATGAAGGCGTAATGCATGTATCTTCGAAAAAAGGTTCAAAGAAATGGATAAAAAACGCAAAAGTTGGAAACAAGTCCAACCCAGCTACCACCGGAGAAGGTTTTAAGTACAAATGTTTTAAATGCCACGAGCAAGGGCATAAAGCATCAGAATGTCCGAATAAAAAGAAGGTTCGAAAGGATGTAATAGCACATCATGTGGAGATGAACGAAGCACTAACTACTTTTAATGTTTCAGATTTAGAAATTAGTAATGCTGTAAATGTACAAAAAGGCGACTGGATTTTTGACAGTGGGTGCACGTCTCACCTTTGTAATGATGCGAGTATGTTCGGGGGCACTTTAACTGCAACTAGCGGGGAATTAAATTTAGCTACTCACGTGAGTACGGAAATAAAAAGTAAGGGTTCTATAAGATTGTCGGCATGTAACAAACACTCAAAGATTGATTTACATGATACACTTTATGTTCCAAATCTGAGGACAAATTTAATATCTGTAGCCAAGTTAACCAACGATGGTTATGATGTCACATTTAAGCACGATGTAGCAAATATGATTGACAAACAGGGCAATATAAAATTGAGCGCTTATCGCAAAGGGAACTTGTATTGTTTAAATAAGTCTGAATATTCGTTTAGTTTAAGTAATGTTAATGTCGACATACGGAGTTGGCACGGACGTTTAGGACATTTGAATAGTAAGGATGTCGATAAACTTTTAACTAAATTAGGTGTCAAAACTGATGCAACCGAAGTGCAACGCTTACGTGATTGCGATATATGTGCTAAGGGAAAAATGACCGCGTTACCATTTTCTAATTCCGGGGGTCCTTGCGCTGAAAAACTTAATTATTCATTCTGACATCGTAGGTCCTATGAAATGTGAGTCTGTAGGAGGTGCGAAATATTTTATAACTTTTATTGATGATTGTACACGTTGGTGTGAGGTATATTTCCTCAGTGCTAAAAATAAAGCGTTAGAAGCTTTTAAGGTGTATAAAAGTCAAGTTGAAAATCTAACCGGATTAAAAATCAAGTATCTTCAAAGCGACAATGGAGGTGAATATTGTAACGCTGAGTTCGATGAATTTTTGAAACAAGCGGGAATAATACGAAGACTGACAGTTGCTCGGACGCCGCAACAAAATGGAATAGCTGAACGAATGAATCGAACTTTAGTAGAAATGGCCAGGTGTATGTTGCTAAGTTCAGATCTTTCAGCAGGTTTTTGGGCAGATGCAGTGGATACCGCGTGTTATATAAGGAATCGTTGTCCTACAAGCAGTCTACATGGTGATATTCCTTATGAAAGATGGTTACAGAAAGCAGTGAAGATTGATTACCTTCGAAAATTTGGAGCTAAGGTACATATTTTAAATAAAAGTCCAAATAAGGATAAATTCACAGCAAGAGGAATTTTTGGCATCTTTGTTGGATATCCAAAGAATGCGAAAGGATATAGGGTATGGATTCCAGAACGAAGAAAATTCATAATTGCGAGAGATGTGAGATTTCACGAAAATGATCATTCATCTCACGAAATTTCGATGCAAGAGCCAGGACCATCTAATGTTAAAGAAGATATGGATAAAGAGTTCATTGAAATCGACTTTTCAAAGTGTACTCAACCAGAAGAACATGATAATCAAATTGAACATGTGGACGATGAGATATGGAGCGAATGTCAAGAATACTCTGTAGAATCAAAAGGATGCGGACAAGATGAAGAGGCAAACCCTTCAAATGTTGATCATCATCTAGAAGAATCAAGAACGCTTGGAACACATGGCCATACTGATCAACGAATGATGATGAAAAGCTCCTGGTAGACCTAAAATATTACGGACAGGTAATGTAGGCCGTCCAAAGAAAATCTATCGAATGACCGAAGTTGAACCATTCAATTTTACTGATTCAAACGATGTTGCTGATTTTGTTGGTTCAGCGGAAATAAAATTGAAGGATGCTCTGAGATGTGTCGATAAACAAGAGTGGGAAGAAGCTATTCTATCTGAAGTTAGGAGTCTTGTTCAAAAAGGGACATGGGATATCGTTAAAAGACCGAAAAACAGAAACGTCATTGATTGCCGTTACGTTTTAACGGCAAAGCAGATTGTTGATAAGACTTTTAAAAAGAAAGCTAGGCTCGTAGCTCAAGGTTTTAGCCAGCGATATGGGGTTGATTATGAGAAAACCTTTGCGCCTGTAGCAAGACTGGACACCGTCAGATTATTAATGGCCCTCGCAGTTGAATTAGGTGTAGAAGTTCACCAATTAGATATTAATACTGCTTACTTGAACGGTTCGCTGGATGAAGAGATTTACATGGATATACCAGAACTATTAAGGGAGACGTTAATTAAGCTTATGAATCGTGAGGGAGAAGATCCAATCATTAGAGACCAAGCGCAGGTCATGCTCAGGAAATTGGATGATGGTTGCGATTCATTCTTATTGCGGAAATCATTGTATGGTTTGAAGCAAGCTGGACGTCAATGGCAACTTAGACTCAATAAGAAAATCACTGAGATGGGATTGAAGCAGAGTCTGAATGAACCATGTCTTTATTTCAAGCAGAATGGAAATACATTTTTATTTGTATTGATATACGTCGACGATTTTCTGGTAGCAAGTCAAGAAAGAGGTTTAATAGTCAATTTTAAACAGGAGTTGTCAAAAGAGTTTGATTTGAAGGATTATGGTCAGGCGAAAAATATTTTAGGAAAAGACATTATAAGAAATGACAATGTCATTGTCTTGTCACAAGAAAATTATATTGAAAAATTGTTAAAACAATTTAGCATGGAAAAATGTAATAAATGTGCAACTCCTATGGAAATTAATTCCAAAGTAAAATCGGAAGAAAAGTGTGATAAGGAAAAGTATGAAACATTGCCTTACCGAGAACTAATAGGTTGCTTGAATTATCTGAGCAATGCAACTAGACCCGATATTGCAAATGCGGTGAGTAAACTAAGCCAAAAGTTAGCAAACCCCGAAATAAGCGATTGGAAATCAGCGAAACGTATATTACGTTACCTTAAAGGGACAATACGATACAGTCTCGTATACAAGAGGACTGGTCATTGTGTTCAGGGCTTTTCGGATGCTGATTGGGCTAATTGTTTATTAGACAGGCGATCATATTCTGGATATGCTTTTATTTTAGGTGGTGCATGCGTATCTTGGCAATCAAGAAAACAACGTAGCGTGGCTACATCGACTTGTGAGGCTGAATACGTAAGTCTATCTGAATGTATGAAACAAGCTGTTTATTTAAATAGTCTTATGAAGGAGCTAGGAATTGTGAGGTACACTCGAGTGATTGTTCATGCCGATAATCAGGGAGCAATATGTTTGGCTCAAGACCCAATGTTTCACGCGCGCAGTAAACACATTGATATAAGGTATCATTATATTAGGGAACTGTTAAGGGACAACAAAGACATTGAGCTGAGACATGTACCCACTGAATCCATGTTGGCTGACGTACTCACTAAACCATTGTGTAGTGTTAAGCACTATAAGTGCTTAACTGGTCTAGGTATTAAAGATTATTGATTTTGGATATATTTAAGTGTTAATAAATTAAAATTTATGAGGGAGTATTGGATATACGAACTTTGTGTATATTGGCAGCTTGATGTAAATTTGAATTTAAAAAAGATACTTATATAGTTCCATGTCATGTGTAATTTTGTCTGTCACTGTTTACCAAGTTTTCGCTGAATACATTTTGCTACGTTATATTTTCCCTTTGTGTTTCCTTTTATCTAACAGAATTAGCCATTTTGAGAACCAAGAATTGGCAATGGCCAATCAAAATGTTTTTTCAAAATGTTGAGAACCAAGAATAGGCCATTTTGAGAACCAAGAATAGGCCATTTTGAGAACCAAGAATAGGCCATTTTGAGAACCAAGAATAGGCCGTTTTGAGAACCAAGAATAGGCCATTTTGAGAACTCTCCTGCCTGTCCTTTTGCGACTCGGTTGTCATTTTGCGAAAGACTTTTTGCGCCTAAACAAAGTAACGTCTTAAGACTGTAATTTTACAATGACTTTATTTACATCTGATTGCTCGGTTTGCAGGTACATAATATTATAATGCTTAATCAGCAATAAATAGTAGAAATCATTTCCATTCATTCAGAACAAAAAGTTCAATTTACTCACGTTTTTCCTCGACCCATTCATGGATAGAAAAAGTTTCCACACAACAATTAGTTTCTTTATGAATGCTACGATTTCATCACACTTCAATGTCGCCAGTTGGTAGGCGTGTCCGCGTTAAGCACGTGTACATTAGCACACATACGTGCGCACGCGCACGTCTCTTTGTCCGTACGAACAAAGGGACCTCACTCCATTATTTTATTAAAACTGTTTTGATTGGCTTTTGATACTTTTGTTTTATGGCTATTATTGTATGGAGTGCCACCATTCCGTGGTTGACGCACCCGTATTGACAAGATTACCAATTTATTTTTTATTCTTCTTTCCACTTATTTATTTATCTTTATTTGCACAGACTACATTGATCTATAGACTTAAGTGTATGTTTTTCAGTATTTTAGTGATAACCACAGTAATTTTCAGCAGTAGGCTGGTCAAGTCTACCGCAGAACGGACCAAAAGTCTGATAGTCCCTCCTGCCCTGCCCGGGGTGGGACTCATATTTTGATGATTTTACCAAGATAAAAAAAAAACGGACCAAAGGTGGAGTTTGAAAGTTCTCGAATGGAGACCGCGTGTAGGTAAACATTGGGACGCCTCCCAGCAATATGGACCGATGACCTGAAGGAGGTAGCTTGCAGAGGCTGGATGAAAAAAGCGGGAGATCGTGCGCTGTGGCGCTCCCTGGGAGAGGCCTATGTCCAGCAGTGGACTGCAATAGGCTGCAATAATGATCATGACTGCACTAGCTACTTATTGTATGGAGAATAATAAATTCACAGATATCTTTATTTTCTTTGTAATTAGTTACCGTATTCAGAATTGCTATAAAATAACTATTTAAAAGGGTACAGTTTTTGTTAATTACTAAAATATTTAAAGGTAATTATTACCTACCTAATTTGAAAATGTACAAAAACCTCTTTGTATAAATTGTATGTTCTATTATAAAAATAATAATTACATAAATAACAATAATGTAATTATGTAGTAGGAAGCAATTAGTTCGCTTTGTTTCGTTACGGTTTCTTAGTTCTAAGGCTGAGACTGACTGTCTGGCTGGCTAATTTATCAGTAACTACATGAACCGGCAAACTCCTTACTCCTCCGAATTTGATAACTGTCAGACTTTTAAATTGATTTCTAAATGACAATTGACAGGTTTTTTTTTTTTTTGTTTTTTTTTTTTTAGCTTGGTAAAATCATCAAATGAGACCTCCAACCCCGGGCAGGGCGGGAGGTACTGTCAGACTTGTACTGACTAAAATCCACGGTGTCCTTCAGTAGCCCTTTATGTTCCGGGGTCACGGTAATAGAAATAAGTCTCGCGACCCTTGCAGGCTTTGGCCCTCTGAGAGGGGGCCCCGTCATTTTGCTGACAGCTCTTTGAGGCGCGCGTGGAACACGACGCGCCGTCGACCCGGGCATGGTCCATGGTCGGACAGCGAGTTGCCCTTTACTCGCTGTCCGCATGCCCACGCCTACGGTGGCCGGAGATGGTCTTGCGGACAATTGACAGGTAGGAATTGTTTCTAAGAGAAAAGATTTTTTTGCTTTAACTATAATTATGCCTAATATTTTTTAACCGACTTCAAAAAAAGGCCGAGGTTCTCAATTCGTCGGAATCTTTTTTTTAATCATATTTACTCACCTTTTAAACCTTCCGTGGCTTGCCAAAAATAATTCAAAAATCAAAATTACGGAATGACAAATTCGGTCACCACAGGAATTGTATCACGAAAAATATAACACAGAAACGTAATATCGGGATCGGGATAAACAGTATTCTATGTGTTTATCGGGGTTATCAAGGGGGCATCTGTGCCTAATTTTGGTATATCAATTCGTATCGTATAGGTTTTGATTACTTACACCGCGCGCATCAAAATATGCGGCAAAACAGAGGATAAGCGACCGTATCTTTTTATTGCGTTGACGGAGACGTTTGATATTTTCTCTGCTACAAGGAATTGTAGTTTTGAATAGCTGATATTAATTTTAGATTGATACCTCTACGCGTTCCTGAGAAAAAGGGTAAGATTGACAAACGGACAGACAGACAGACGGACAACCAAGTGATCAAAGGTTCGGTTTTTTCGTTTAAGGTACGGAACAATAAAAATTAATTGTTTAAAGTTACAGGAAACAGAAAAAAAAAATCAAAATCAAAATCAAAATTATTTATTTGCTTTAAATGTGGTACAAGTACAAAGATGGTAAAATTAAATATAAGATCAAGCACATTTCGCCATAAAAATGGCATGCAAACATTATTACATATAGGTTACCTACACATTATTTGGTAACTACATAAAATTAATTTAGTCTACGTTTTATTAAATCTACACGAAATAATAAGTATTTTACTGCTTGGCAACATACAAATAAAAATTTGAAAACATAACTTAAAATAAAATATAAAAAAGTGTAAAAACATAATATCAAAATAGAACTTACGAGAGTCGAATTAGTTATAACTTATAATGCATTACGATAGTGATAGGATATACAATTGGATTTTTTGAGAAACTCAGCTACGGAATAAAAACTATGTGAGATGAGCCATTTCTTTAAAACTATGCAAAATTTTTTATAAGGAAGTTCAGTTATATCTTTTGGTAAAGAGTTAAAAATAAGAGGAGCCATATAAACACAATTACGTCGGAATAGTTCAATCCTAGGAACCGGCATTTTTAATAAGAACTGTGCAACTGTACGTTTATTATTATTGTTTTTGGGTTCAAAAAGGGAAAAATTAGTTTTGACAAATTTTGCGATTTCATAAATATATATACAAGGAACTGTGAGAAGGTTGCGCGATTTAAATACTGGTCTGCAAGAATCAGTCCAATCCATATTGTAAATGGAGCGTATGCATTTTTTTTGTGCTATTAGAACTCTTGCTACCTCAGTAGAGTTCCCCCAGATAATGATACCGTATCTGATGATGGAGCAAACATAAGCATGGTATACCATCAAAGCAGTTTTTCTGGTAGTCTCGTTTTTAACTTTTTTAAGGGCGAAAACGAATCTATTTATTTTAGTACAAAGTTCATCGACGTGATCCTTCCAGGTGAAATGTTCATCAATTGTAATACCTAGGAATTTTGTTTTATTAATTTGTTGAACTGCTTGATCTTTGTGGGCTATGTTAAGTTGGATATTTTTACTTTTCTGCGTTTTAAAGTTTATTAATTTGGTTTTCTCAACATTAATTTTTAAAGCGTTTGTATCTAACCATGTTATTATTCTATTTAAAGTGTTATTTATTGTAGACTCATGTGATTCGTCATTTTTGCAATCTAAGATAACTGTTGTGTCGTCAGCAAACAGAACACAGTCTTGGTCTATAGCTTGCGGAAGATCATTGACATACACAAGGAATAACGGCGGCCCCAAAATGCTTCCCTGTGGAACACCAAAATAATTGTATCGAGGTACAGAATCATAGTTCGTGATACTATTAACTTTGTCATCGAATTTAGTGACTCTTGTTATCTGCGTCCTTTTAGAAAGGTAACTTTTAAACCACTCTAAAGCCGGGCCCCGAATACCAATTTTACTTAATTTATTAATTAGAATGGAATGATTTACGAAATCGAAAGCTTTGCTTAGGTCTAAGAACAAAGCTGAAGTTGTAATTTTGGAGTTGATATTATTTAAAACTGATTTGATTAAATGAAAAGCTGCTAAGGACGTAGATTTATTTTTCCTAAAACCGTATTGCTCTTTTGCCAGCATATTATATTTTTCCAAAAAAGAGAGAATTCTTTTATACATAACCCTCTCAAAGACCTTTGATAAAATCGGAACCAGAGCAATAGGACGGTAATTGTTTTTGTCACTTTTTGAGCCTTTTTTATGCAATGGTTTTATAACAGACATTTTTAATTTATCCGGAAAGCAGCCTTGTTCTAAAGATAAATTGATAATATATGACAGAGGCTCAGCGATATAAGGAGATATTTTTTTGAGAAGGTCTGTAGTAATATCATCGTAACCGGCTGATTTAGTGTTTTTTAGTGTTTTTAATATGCTGAAAATTTCAGAGGGATTACAAGGATTTAGAAAAATACTATTATCATTACTTTTATTATCGGGGTTAGTATCAATAGGTGTGTTTTGCGAGGTAGCGCTATTTTCAACAATATCAATAAAGAAATTATTAAATTTATTTGCTATATCCGGGCCCGATGTTACTGTAACATCGTTGTCAATAATATCATTAATATATTCACGAGATCTTTCGTTACCTGTACAACGTTTAACAATATCCCATGAAGCTTTACCCTTATTTTTTGAATAGGCAATGTGCTTTAGGTTACATAAAGATTGCAAGTTATGAATACATTTCTTTAACAAATTGGAGTAAACCTTAAATTTAGTTTTATTTTCACTTGTTTTGCTTAGATAGTATTTATATCTTAATGTACGTTTGGTGTGACTACTTATTTTAACTCCTTTTGTAATCCATTTTAATGTGCCATATTTAAACTGTTTTTTTACCTTTAAGACGGGGAAACATAAGTTATAAAACAAAGTTAAAGTGTCATGAAAGTTATTAAAAGCACTATTAGTGTCGGAAATATTATAGACTTCGGAAAAAGATAGGTTGCTGATATGCTCGATGAACTTGTTCACGTTATCTTTACTCATGTCGTTAATGGTCGTAAAGTAATAACTTGAAATAGGTTTTTGATCGTATTCAAATTTCACAACCTGTGCTGTGTTATGATCAGATAGATAAACATTATGTGTAGAACCTACTATATTTGGAACATTACTGATGATGTTGTCAATACATGTGTTTAACCTGGTGGGTTCTTTGATGTGACACCGCATAAACCACCACATATTATTAATAACTATTTCCTCTTACAGTTTCAGGGAAATTGTTGAAAACCTTGAGTAGCGGGAAAATCCAAAGTGTAGTTTTCTCTTTACCTATTATATTATATCAAACAAACATTGTAGTCGTTTTCTACAAAAATACATAGAACATGTGTTTGTTTTACTTTAGGAACTAATTTAACCTCACGCCTGTAATTATTTAAGGGTTAGGCAGAGGTTTACTTTATAGTACAGCCACATGTTGTCATTATGTTCAGATCCCGTGTAGGTAAAAGGGGACAATTTTTAAAACAATTCATTAATTTTAGACCGGGCAACGTCAGTGTTTAGATGTGATTTCAGAGGTCCTAGCAAGAGTTTTTTTCCGTTTTAGTAACGTAACGTGACAGTACACTAAATGTACACTTTTCGTTTTATTTTTGCCTGGTAAAATCATCAAAGGTGGTAGCTCGTAAGTCTCGAGATCCCGGCATTTCAGAGGCCCTAGCAAGTTTTTCCATTTTAGTAAAGTAAACGTCATCCACTAGATGTACAATAAAGGCGCGTGTTCATTTTCCATGCAGTTTTTTTAATACCTCATTCTTAAAGAATGAAGCATTCAAATATGTAGGTAGAATTTTATTCTACACAGAGTAGAGGCCTGTGTCCCACTCCCAGTAGTGGAAACATTACAAGATCATCACGATTTTATCATACAAATCCCAGTATTACTTTTTGCAAAATGCTGCAATAATCTGTATAGTTATTTTAACAAAGAATTTCCTGTGGTGTTTCCCGCGGCCCATATAAGTACCTACCCAGTACAAACATGGTATTGTGGCTGTGCAATGCGCCTGCGCACACCTCGGTACCTAGCACACCTGCGGAACTGTGCAGCAATCGTTATGATTATGATAAGAATCATATTTCGAAATGTTATAATATCCAATACTTATGTGCAATAATAGAAACCACATTTATTGGAAAAAAATACTCTATTTTCAAGTGATTTTCTTGAGAAAATGTTATACTAGCGGAAGTTGACCACGTTTGGATAATCGTCCCACAGGCATTCTTTGGAGGTATTAATCATTCGAATATTATTCCAAAATTTTTAAGTTACACATCTTTATCATCATCATCAGCCTGTAATGTCCCCACTGCTAGGACACAGGCCTCCTCTCTGAGAGAGGGAGTGGGCCATAATCCACCACGCGGGCCCAGTGCGGATTGGTAGATGTCACATATCTTCGAATTTTTTGGTTCTACAACATGCCGGTTTCCTCACGATGTTTTCCTTCACCGTTACACAGTTTAATTTTATTCTCTATTCTCCAGCTATAAAGGCATTTGTTGCCTATCTGAAAATGAACAGTGGTCATATCTTTTGAACTGAAATAGTAGATTGTTATACAAGGGTGGAAAGAAATCAATTCCCGTACGAGGTATTTAGACGCACGAGCGAAGCGAGGGCGGCTATAGTCCGAGTGGGAATTGATGACTTTCACCCGTGTTAAACACTCTACTTTTCATTTCAAATATAAGGAAAGTAAAAAATAGTATTTTTTCTAAAATATTTATTGATTACCTATTTAATAGTCTTTTTTAATTTAGAAATATAAACACACCGCCCGCGTCACCGCCGCTGGCCATCCCGCTTTAATAGTTTTTTTTTTTTCTTAATTCAAATTGGCCGTATACACTCACAAGACCGCAGCATTTTTTTTTTAAATCGATATTTTTCTTAATTATGTAATATAGATGGAAATCCGGCTTGCCCGGACCTCTGTTGCGGCAGTCGCTCCCTCTATATTATCGCCCTGAGATCGCGCCGGAACTCTTCCCGCCGCACTAAACTTGTCGAGGCACGGTTTCAGTTTATAGGTTTTTCTAAGAAGGTTTAGTAACTACATAATACACCACATGACACTGGCCGAAAATAAAGAGAAAAAATAAAAACTTCTCAACATGTCATCCGATGTCAAAAATGGCGGCTGCGATCTGTCTGGTCAGAAAATCATTAGAAATTTGCAAAATACTCGACAATCTGAATTTTGCGGATATATGTTGTCGATTCGAAATCATTATTTTTTAATGTTTTATTATTCAGGTTAGCTTTCAATTGAGTCTAACGTAGCCCTGCACGAAATTATTAATATAGAAAATTATAGCCGACTAAATAACCAATTTTAGTTCTATTTTTAAAATTCATTCCCGCCCTAGGGAGGGAAGCAATTACTATGAGTCTTTCCCGCCCAAGGGAGGGAAGCATCGTTTTCGACCCACTGCTCTGATCAAACAAACACTACTTTCGGAGTATGAGAAATGAAAAAAAAATATCACCGTGTGTCTCAGAGAAACTGACCTCTTCTATGACTCTGTTCAATTTGATGTTTTGATGCTATGTCGGGTTCGATTCCCGCACGGAGCAATTATTTTCATGATCTACAAGTAGTTGCTTCGGGTCTGGGCGATAGTGTAAGTTTCTATGTTTGTAAAGGCACCCATGACACAGGAGAAATCCTAGTGTGGGGCAACGTTTTTAACAAAAAAAAATATATCTTTGTCCGCACAGTTGGAGCATTGGCTGGCTGAGCGATTTACTGATGTGCAGCATGACGCGGGTTGGATTCCCAAACAGAATAAAAAAATTGCACATATGACCTGCAATTTCAGTTGGTGTTTCTATGTGTGAGTGTTTGTATGTGTAAACGCAATCACAATACAGGAGAATTACTTAGTGTGGGACAAAGTTTAAAAAAAAAACGAATGCAACTTCATTTCATTCTCAAACCAATCATGAAGTTTAAATTTCCTGCAACAAGCTTGATCAGTTGAAAACAGGCATATATGAATTTAAACATTTAAAACTAATAGGGAGTTAGAAGTCCTAGGAAACGGTTATAGTTACAAACTGTTTTGAAAACTCAAGTACTTAGTATATGATTCAAAACATGATAAGTGCAAAGAGGCAAAATCAAATCACGTAGGCATAATATACGTTAAATAAAATGGCGACCCAAAGGTATTCAAGATTGATTTTCCTTAACGACCGGTCTATCTACCTAACTAGGAACATCAATTTTCCTACTAAGGCGATCAATTGTGTTATATTTTAGACAAACTAAAGTTTAATGTATTTTAAAACCTATGTTTTCAGTAATTTTCAATCAATTTTAGGTTTGTACCAGCTCATCATCTGCCTAGCTTTTTCTCAACTATATTGGGGTCGGCTTCCAGTCGAACCAGATGCAGCTGGATATCAGTATTTTACATGGAGCGACTGGCTATCAGACCTCCACCCTCCACAATCCAGTGACAGGGTAAAACGATACCCCATATTAAGACTGGTTGTCAGATTTCAGAGCTTCTAACTAACAGTAACGACTGTTAAAGATCTGCATAGACAGCCGGGGACCGACGACGGCTTTACGTGCTTTCCGAGGCACGGAGGAAACTCGCAACGACAGATAGTCACCCATCCACAGACCAACGCGGCTGTACTTAATTAGCCATGAGCTCCATGTATGTACCCCGCTCATCCTGAAATATTGCATTTACTTTGAGGGTTTTTGTTCTTTTTTCACTTTTCGTCCCGAAAAAAGTACTATTTCTGGAAAAACAACAATAAGTTATTGTTGTTTTTCATATGATGATAGATGGCGCCACATGTATGATTTGAAACCGCTGGCAAAAGTAAGTTTCCAATAAATTACAGTCAATAAAATAAAATAATATCCTATAAAGAGCTTGATAGGCATAAATAAATGTGGTTACAATGTAAGCAGTGGGTGCGGGTACAGTTGCGAACAAGAGTGGAAAGTGTGCCAGGACTATAACGGGGAGCTTCCGCGCTTGCACAACTTGTGAAATCCATAGAAAGTGGCCGCGACTGTACACAACGGCTTTTATATTGAACTGCTTTGTTGTGTTACTTGTGCCCTTAACAAGTTTGTTTTAAAGGGAAACTAAGACGAAATTATTTATTAATTAATTAAATAGAATTCTGAGAACTGAGGTGAAGTCTGCAAGAACTTTCGGTGAAATTGGCTATTTGCGGCTAAAAAAACTTATTAGTAGTAAATTAATGTTATCTAAAGACATTTCTCGCAACTTCTTATTAAGACACGGCCTTTTAATTCTTTAAGCCCTAAATTAAGCCTCGTAAGTATTAACTGCACCTCATTTATTAATTAAAACCGACTGCAAGCCGTTAATTAGGTAATTTAAACAGCTGCTCAATTTGGGTACTTACCACTATTAACGAATTTGGGTAATTTGGTGATAAATGTTATTAGATAAATTAAAAATAATATACAGACTGTTGTTTTTTTGTGGCATACTTTCATCGGTGACATGTTTTTTTTTTACAAAATATCACTCATCTCCGCCATTTTGGTTTACGTAACAAAATAAAAATACGGGTCATTTTTTTATAATATCTTTTTTCTGACTAATAAAATTATTTGAGTAAAATAGCCAATTCTATCAACAGTGCATCGACGAAAAAGAAGAATAAAAATAAAGTTGAGAATAATTTCAAACAATTTTCCATCGATGATGAAAGTATTGCGTCAGCGACCATTTTTCTCTTGATACTCGTAGCTACTGGCTACAGGTACCCATATGTTTTCTGTTACAAAAATAAAAGGCGTAGGCAGTAAATCTATTAAATTGCATAATCTATTTATTATTAGACAGTTTGGAGACGAAGCACAATGGTGCAATGAATCTACCTGATTTATAGTTCGCGGGCCGACGATAGGCTCACCATCATTTTTGAATTTACAGGATTGTTCTTCTTCTGTCAATGTGACACTGACAAATGATGACATTATTTTTGTGGCGGAACTAATTTATTTGTTTTCTTTTAAAATAAATGATTTGAATATGAATGGACTGTTACTGCGTTTTAGTTTGTTATACAATAGAAACACCTAGAGATTGCAGTGTAGATTGTAATGTTGTTTTGTAGTTTATGTATACTTGTAGTTTATAATTTTATCTACGTATGGCCTGACAGGATGTCAGTAGGACAAGGTTAGATTATGACCGTCACGGCTGTGATTCAGAAAGGGATGCCAGAGATCCAGTACTAAATATCCGTGTCAGCTTGAAACTTAGACTTGATAAAAGCACATAATATATTTTCAATAGAGAAAGATAACCCGATTTGAATATCGAATTTTGTATCTGTTATAGAGTCAACTTCGAAATTTTTATGTAACTTGATTTTTTTTTATCTCTTGCATGGGATTTTTTCTAATAAAAAACAGGATCAGTCTACAAAATAAAGACGCGTGGTAACTACACGCTTCACGGCACGTGCGGTGGTTGGAGGCTCGCCAACCGATTTCCGAACTGTATCGAATATTAGCCCACCAGAGGGCGCACCTGCGCGCACAACATGTCGCCGAGTTGAAGGTGACCCGCGGGTTAAATTTAAAAGCCAACGGGTACTTTCGCAGAATTTGCCTCCGCCACCAGCCAAATACCGAATTTCCTTTAAATGCTACTAGAAATACAATCGCCTTCTTGATAAATAAAAGGTCGCGCAATTTGGCAGCAATTTAGAATTTTACTGTCAAAATAATTTCAATACATAATTTCTCAGAAAGATGTAGTTCGCGTTCGCGTAAATTATTTTCGAACATTTCCCAACTCGTTTAGATATTTTGATAGTTTTAGCGAACCGCACAATAGCTCGCTCGGCACCGCTTAAAACCATTTAACAAGTTAACAACACACTTCTTGGAACTCAATGAACTGTATTCCAACGTTGACATTGTCCTCGTTGTACCATTAATATCCTTGTAACGATCACACAATAGATTCGACTATTTTTCTTTTCTTTTACATGAGTCAGAAACGTTGCCGAGGGCAAACGACCGCACACGGTGTTTTCTTTGGAACTTTTCCAAATATTAAAAAGCTTTACAACGAAAATCGGCATTTATTTAGTTCATAGACATAAACTGTTTTATCGATTAACATCCTGTCTCTATTGAAGGCTTAGGTATGATGCACCTACCTAATGTCATTCACATTCATATCTACAAAGCTTCACGAATCATAGGAAATATGTCATTTGCTATAATCACAATCTACATTTGCCCGACTTGCGTATACGAAGACAGTCCGTAAGCACACTTAGCTCTGTGTTTTAGGCTATAAGACCATGAAATGCGTGAATATTAACATTTTCATTATAAGAATTCATACTGCATCGAAAGGTATGGGATGTGTGAATAGATAAACCAGAAAACTTGTGAGTTCCTTATAATTTTAGACTTTCAGGACTGTTTGTTGCATATGCACTATGCACAACACAAAAGCGTTATGCATTTCATGATATGTTGTTCGTACTGTAAATGCGCCGCAGTTTATAACAAATACTTTTGCGACATGAGCATTTTTGTAATTGTTGTTAATAACACAACATAAAATATTGATGTTTCAACACGCTCGCATGTTATTTTCGGCGAACGAATGAATAGACAAACGCAGCGGCAATCAGTCAACATGATCGTCGTATGAAAAACATCGAATCATAAATATATGTGTTATAAAACAACAGTCAGTTTAAACACAGAGATGTTAGTAAATATTGCGATGTTTCAGCGAGAACAATGCGTAGGCTTCACTGGCTAATGTTCATGTTAACAGCATACTGACCCATATTATAAGTGACCGTGATTTGCCGCCCCCGGAACTAGACATTATGTCCCTGACAGGGAAATAAGGAATATTCTGGACACAACTATTTTATTTGACCTTCAAAACTATAAACTGTGTAACATGTCTGGAAAATTAATCAATTTTAATTTTCCTAGCAATTATCGAGTCGTCTTACCTATTTTTGCTGGATTTGTTTCAACACGTACTGAATGGCAGATGATAGTAACCTATCAAACCTACCTAATTTTAACAAATTATCATAAATGATTTTTTTCCAAGTGTTTATACCATCCGCTGATAAATCCCAACGACACATGATAACGTTGTATCGTGTTACTTTTTTATTATTATTTTTTCGCTTCGTTCAAACGAGTTTGTCCTAACTCCAAAGTCATTTGGTGTTTTTGCCACAAAAATCGGACATCCGGCCGGCGAGTTTCGTTGGCATCGATTCCTTTGACCTTCGTTTGTTTCATAACTTGAATATCGACTCATTGACTAATACATAAAGTCTTAATTCGTACATTCATTGATATAGGTTAGTAACAACTTCACTCATACAACTAAAAGTGTGTATTTTGACTCAAAATTGCACTTCTGTCGGATTTATCGGTTGTTTACATTTAGGAAAATTACTGTTATCTTCACAAAATGTATTTTATATTACGTGACAAAATTCAGACGGTAATTTATATTTTGATTTAGGTATACAGAATATCCAAAATTCTAAAGTTAAATATTCATTGAGGATAGGGTGACAAAGATGATAGAAGGACAAAACCGGAGTATCTGTCAGATAGAGAAACGTAGAAATTTTATAATTTAACTGGACGTATGATCTTGGCTTCAGTAAACAGGTGTAGATACTCGAGAAAATATTTTCAAAGATAAGTTATCAGTTCTTATGACAGATGCTTTGTTATGAAGTAACCTCATGTAACAGCTGTTGATCTCTTTCTTCAATGTCAAATTGTATGCTTGCAGTGCTATATTTTTTCCTGCTTCGATTGCTCATTACATTATGTAGTTACATGTTATGTAATGGCATTTGTTGTTTGCTACTTTGTCATTATTTATTTACATAATTGATTGTGCCATATCATTGTTTTTATTTGCATAATTTTAAACAAGCAGTTTGATCGGAATTCCTTATGTTTTGTACTTTGTCTAATTGAAAGTGCAATGAATTTTAAGACTACAGGAGCTTAATTTTTGATTCAGATTTTTTTAAACCGTTTTTCTGATTTATTGGGGAGTATAAATGAAAGCAAGAAGTAAATGGTATAATAATCTTCATAATTTATTTTCTTTCAATTTTATCATACAATATGATACTTCGTATAAAACAATATTCTTTGTTAAATTCATAGAAATATATTATTTTAGTATAACTGTTTCCATATCTTTTATAAACTTACAAATTACTGTTAACATTCTGACGAATTCTTTTGTATAAAAATAATACAAATAGACGTTAGGTGCGTTCTTTACAGTTTACAGAACAACTTTGTTTCAGTTCATTACTACGCCACCCATTCGCCTTTTATAGTCTATATAACAATTCAACTTGTTAATTGGTTTTATAATTACTTACAATAACCTATAGAAGACAATGGTACAGAATAATTTACTGTAGCACATTAATGGTAACAAAAACAATTAAAAACATAGGTATAGGCTTTAGTTTACAAAGCGTAGGCACTCGAGATTGCTACTTCATCCTATAAGATAATCATTCTCACTAATAAATACTTCCATCACGCATTCACTCGCATCGTTCACAATTTCACATGTCAAACATTTGCTCATTACGAATCACTTGTATACGTCCTCAACTAATATTTTTATACGGACGGCTTCACATTACAAAAGTCACGTCCTCTACAGAGCACCGGGTCAGTTCCGAGAATCATCTTTCAAAACGGAGAAAATATTTGCGCAATTCCACATTCGCTTACAAACGTACAACTTACAAGGCACTCCTCACTTACATTCGATCAGTCTCCCAAACAAGCACTTTTGTCTCGAAACAATCAAGCGAAGCGAACAAAGACGTTCCAGTCCACGGCGGCGTTAAAACGCTGTTGTCGCGTTTAAAAAGTTAACCTTGTGCAACAAAACGTGATTCGGAACGTCCGAGTGTTGAACACATGGCCGCCATTCCGCGAGGGCGGCGCAGGCGGAATTTTAATTAGCAGAACATCCGCTCGTGACTCGGCCTGATGCGCCGTTGCCACTCCTAGCTACACTATCTCTTTCACACCGGCTGCGTTACGTACCTGTCACAACACAGAGGCGACGTGCGTCTCCTTCTAAATCGCAATAAATAACGTCCGAAATGTAAACTAATTATTATAATAAGATTCTACTGGACAGAAAAATACACACAATGGCCGGGACACAATGAACAATGGAAAACCCCGATTCAGCGAGGCAAGTGCGGCAACATCGCTGAAACGGGAAATTCGCCGTAAAACTGGCAACGCCGCCTCAACCTCGTTCAGTCAGTCTGCGAACGAATGACGTCGCACGATTATCCTTTCTAGTTTCTACACTATTCTAAATGAGACAACGCAATACTGATTTAAGGAAAACATTCGTACTGCAACTTACAATGAAAGCTAAAGCTTTTGCAGTTGTGACTCGCACTAAGTACATCCCTCGCTAAGTGGACCGTCCACAACATAACCGTTTCACAAACAACAAACGTCCTGGAGTCAGCTCACTCGAGCGGAGGTTCTGCCTGCACACATCACTGGCAACCTAATCTCTCAAACTTAACGATACATCCACAGCATCCTTAACGTAGCGTCAACACCTTATACACTAGTGTTCATTAACTATATATTACACAGTAAAATTAAGATCACAAATCGCTTTGTATGCTGCGTCCTACCGGGCGCGACTAGCATGGAATGTGGTGGAGCGGCGGCGACAGCCCGATCAGAAGTGTGAGTCGATGTGGCAGCCGCCGTTGGCGTGCTCCAGCACCTGCTCCTTGAGCCGGTGCACGTGCTCCTTTAGCTTCACCACCATTTGCGCCAGCTCCACGTTTTCACCCTTCAGGATTTTCACCTTGTCTTCCAGCTTGGAGATGCGCTCTAGCTTGCGCCGTCTGCACTTGGATGCAGCCACTCGATTTCTTTGCCTTTTGCGCTCCAATTTGATTCGCTCTTGTGTGTCCATGTCTATGGGAGACATGGGCGGCGAACTCGCAGCACTGGGAACTGTCTGCGGCTCGTCCTTGACCACCGGTGTGGGATAGCGGTCAAGCGGCCTGTCCAGGTCGGCGTACACTCGCCTGTCGACGACGCGTCCGATCTGAGGCGTAGGGTCCGAATGGTGTAGTTTGTCTAGCGCCTCAACGAACGGTCGAGCGTACATTTCTTGTTCCTCCGTCGGCGCGATACTGGCTGGGAATAACACTGGCGCTCCGGGTGTTGGAGTCGCTGTTGTTATCATACCGTTCTGTATGATCAGCTTCTCGAGCTCTGGAGAGCCGAGCTTCAGCATCTGCAGGTCTGGCGAGGACAGGACCGGCGCGCCGCCGATCCGGGCTCGCTTGATGCCCCGCCCCACGTCCAAGGTGAGGGGCCTCTTCAGGTTTTCCACAGGTCCACTCAGGGGATACTGCTCGTCGTAGAAAGTGGTCTCCATGCCGTGTTGGAAGCGTCGAACCATGTGTTTGCACCGAACGACTCGGTATCACTGAACTCACTGCGCGAATATCAAAACTTTTTCATGCGGCAACGCACGTCCGACTCCCTCAACGTTCCACTTGTTTCTAAACATTGTTAAGAAACAACCACTGCTTTTATTGAGTGACTCAGATAAGCTATTTTTAGAAGTAGCGTGATAAATTCGAGCGCTCATTGGTCGGATATCGCGCGATACCAAGTAACGCTTGCGTGTGATTGGTGATTGGCATCGTAGCGTAGCGCGAGGCCGCGTCGGGCTGTTTACGACTTCGTACGATTACCGAGAATCAGCAGGCGCATGTCCATTTTAACAATAATTTCGTGCCATTAAACGTGCATTCAAACTTATATTTGTTTAACAAGCTTATTATTAGCGCATGTAATCTACTATTACTTTTAACTTATTATTAATACTAAACCCAGATTGACGCATTAGCACCTTACTAAATTAGATTTTCGACTATGGTTTACAAATTTTTGGTGACTGGTAAAAGTAATAATGTTTGTGTAGATTTTAATTAGAGTAGAAACGTGTACAAGGAAGTACATACGTAATGTATAAAGTTAATACACTTAATCATCGGTATGACATCGGAATTGATAACATTTTATTTTCTAATTTTTAACACTAAAATTAAATCGGGATTTGTCCTGGATTCATACAAAAAATGATGGTCACATGATATTCTTTTAAAATGTAGCGCTCTAAAAGTTCGTCATCATTTTCATTTTGCCATCTTACTACTGTTAATAATATTGAAAATGGGCAAAACTAGTTTTTTACTGACGAAGTTTTTGAGCAACCATAATTTGGTTTTGGTTTAATAGATAAAATACTGAATATAATAGAGCATATTGTGTTATTCAGTAACAATTTCCTACATCATAAATAATTTAAGTTTATAATTCGTAAACGAGAGTCAAAGTGTAACAATGGACACGCACGAATTTGGGTGAGGCACGAAGGCGGGGTAGCCGTTCGCGCGGTGCAAGAAAATATCGTGCGGGCGGCGGGGGGCGGGGGAACTGTGTGAGAGAGCGAGACGGTACACCGCCGTCCCGCTCTTACAAAAGATAAGTCCAACTGAGCAAAAGGAAAATAAAATGCATCTAAAAAATTCCTCCATTATTGTGGACTCACATTTTGATGTTATTGTAAAGTTGACCTTCATTTTTTATGGCCAAAACATCAGCTACCTACATAGGTATAAGTAAGTAGGTAGGTAAGGCAGGCAATGGTTATAAGAACCCTTTATGGTTAAAGCACCATTAAATTAAGTTCTATGTTTTATGGTCATTATAAAAATGTAATAAGTATCGTGTTGTTAGTTATTTGTGGTCATGGTGGGCACACTAGATAATCATTTTATTTTTCCTCATCGAGTAAGTATGTAAACAAGATAGGTAGGTGCTTAAATAAAGTACATACATATTTACTTAAGCCTCAAGTCCCGAAACATTAAATTAACTTTTCATACTTTATTTATATCCCTACTAACACTAGCTGTTACTAGAGCGGCAGATGATCTCCGGCCACCGTAGGCGCGGGCATGCGGATAGCGAGTAAAGGGCAACTCGCTGTCCGACCATGGACCATGCCCGGGTCGACGGCGCGTCGTGTTCCACGCGCGCCTCAAAGAGCCTCAGCAAAATGACGGGGCCCCCTCACAGAGGGCCAAAGCCTGCCGGGGTCGCGGGACTTCTTTCCATCACTGTGACCCCGGATCATAAAGGGCTATTGAAGGACACCGTGGATTTTAGTCAGTACAAGTCTGACAGTCCCCCCCGCCCTGCCCGAGGTGGGAGGACTCATTTGATGATATTACGAAGCAAAAAAAAAAGAAAGCTTTTACTAGAGGAGTTGAAACCGCTACAACTTGAAAAATACCTACTACCACGGAAAGATAGCATTGGGATAAAAACTATCCCATGTGTTAATCCAGGTCGCTGGTTTATCTCATCAGGTAACGTGACCTTGAAACATAAAGGGTACAAGTCTGAGAGTCTCTCCTGTCCCACCCTCGTAGGGAGGAACTCATTTGATGTCATTAGAAATCATAGAAATATAAAATAAACTATATAAATACTATATTTCACCCTAATTCGTTCAGTAGTTTTTGCGTGAAAGAGTAACAAACATCCATCGATATATGCTCACGAACTTTAATGTTTATAATATTAGTAGGATAGAAGTAAAATATTTCTATGTTGTTGTAATGATGACTGACACTCAAAAACGGCAAGCCAGATTTTAAAAAATCTCCACTAGTATACATATGCATTGGTCCAAGTGACATAGGCTATAAGGGATGAGGGGAACGGAGCAAACCCCTTGACAAAAGCTTGTATTTTTTTTTTATCGTGGTTAAATCATCAAATGAGTCCGTCCCAAAGCGGGACGGGATGTATGCACGGTGATCCTTCAATAGCCTTTTACGTTTCAGGGTCATGGTTACCTGATGAGACAGTCCCGCGACCAAAAGCTAGTAATAGGGGAAAATTGCAAAAATTATAGAACTTCAAAAGACTAAGAAGGTTGTATTACATATATGAATTTGTCGAGCTTTTTTTTGTCATTTTTATCATCTGTCTATTGTTGTCTACTTTGAAAACCTACGCAAGTCTACTTATTTGAAGAACGACCTAAACTCCGCAACATTAACGTATTTAGGGTCAAGTGCACATCTGCGTACCACATCTGAAGGTTCCGTATGTACTAGGAATCTATTGCCGTATAATTTAATGACAAGTTGAAGGTGACCATGTGAGGAACTTAACTTTATGTAGGCATGGATGTTTCTATAAATAACACACAATAAATCACTTTGATATAATTAATACATAAGCATATAATGCCATTGTAATTTACTTACTAAATAATAAATAAATAGTAAATAAATATTTCTTTATCAAGTAATTTCGAGAACATTGTTGGCCTGTTCCCGTAGTTAATAACTTGAAAATATTGACTATCAATCGGTAAACAAGAAAATGAAAAGAAATTCTGGCTTACGGATGCTGAAATTATAACAAAAAGGAAGTAAGTTTTACAACTTACTGAGATCTATTACAAAAAGCTTAGCTTATTTAAAACTTATAATTATGTAAGCTAAAGTAAGATAAGAGTAAAATTTTAAATCCGTACGGTCATAATGAGAGGTTGAATATTATTTTTTAAATAAGCACGAGATATACCAGAAATCCTGAAAGTTGTATTCAAACAAAAACAATGGTGGTGTGAATATACGTGCTGCCATCTATTGGATATGTTATTAACAATTAAAAATTAATTCATCTACTAGACAAGAGATGGCGCTGTAAGGAACAGGTTTGACTACTCAATAACAGATGGCGCGCTTACAATGTACTACAATATCCATGAGTCATAATAATAACTGTCAGAAACAAGGTCACCGAGAGAAATAGGCTACACTACTTTTCAGAATAAATTGAAACAACACAAATAAACTGTGATAATCAACATTTCGTAATACCACGGTCTCTTCAGTGATTTATTATGAGTTGGGTCATTGACCTCGCTTTCCGACACCATACAGTTCAAAAAAGTAACTAGGTATCAACTTTTCCGCTAAAATTGGTCATTATTATTAAAAATCAAAACCGGTTCAGTAGACGACGACGATTGAATTTAAATAAGGAAAACTTATATGAATTAGAGTTCTTTTAACTGAAGGGCCATGGATTTAGGTGCTATCCGAGACTCTCCACAGACCAACCTCGGCAAAGATTGACTTGTGCGGCTGTTTTATTTAGCCAGGAACTACATATCAGAGCTGCACGAGTTTTTTATTCTATCTAATTATATTCTCTTCTACCAATAGTAGACAAACTCATGTTTTTTTGCACATGTATAAAACGAT
The DNA here is from genome assembly GCA_028554685.1 of Agrotis ipsilon. Taxonomy (NCBI): domain Eukaryota; kingdom Metazoa; phylum Arthropoda; class Insecta; order Lepidoptera; family Noctuidae; genus Agrotis; species Agrotis ipsilon. The sequence continues at coordinate 15,262,628 of CM052971.1, forward strand.
TGGTAATCTGGTACACCATTGAAGAATAGAAACATTTCTTTATATATTTTATACTTTTCCATACTTAAAACGGTAAAAATCTATCTGAGTTCTATCTTTTTGTCTTTTCTTCCATCGACTAAACTCTTTTCTACGGTGCCATGCTATGCGTGCTACTTTCACAGCTCCTCAGTTGAAGGAACGAAAAATAGGTCCTACTAGAAGAACTTCTCAATCGGACCACCGACAATAAACGCATTTCATGGTCCATTCTAGGTCCTAGGATCTAGGATTATTGTGCTAAGGATGAAAAACAAAATAGTAGATAGAAGTCAGGCTTTACTTTTATTGACAGGGAATAATAAAAAGAAAGATTATAATGGGTGCGTTTAGCCGATACAAAATCTTCACAGCACTAAAAGAAAAATGGCAATTGCTGAGTAGCATAGGCTGAGACGGCTGTCAAAATGTTTCACACGTTTTCGATTTCTGGCCAGATTTTGTATCAGCTAAACGCACCCTTTTTCTTTAATATTTATGACTAGTTTACGCCGCGGTTTCACCTGGTGTTCGGCTCCTATTGGTTGTAGTGTGCTGTTATAGCCTATATATAGGCTTTTCAACATATTTTTGTTTTTATTCGAACCAATAGTTCCTAAGATTAGCGCGTTCAACCAAACAACTTCTTCAGTTTAAGAATGTTAGTTAGTGCTGAGTTTAAAGGGTGCAACGTTTGTTATAACTTCGAAGATATATAACATGCATTCTGATAGACAAACTTATGACAGATAAGTAAAACACAGAGCCCACTTTATACAACATCAATGTAATTTATTGCAACAGTTCTTTTGTACATCACATCATAGATTCACTTAAATAATAACTTATTTATTTATATTATTAATTATTTACTAAATACATAAATTCACGCGTTCTACCCATGGGGTGCGCAAAAACGTATGTATACAGGGTATGTTGTAGAAGGGCCGAAACAATTCCTTTAGGGATTAGGTGTTATTTTCAGGGGTCGCGGGACTGGGCTGAAAACAGAATACTGTGAACCTGGAACACAAAGGGCAACGGAAGGAACAGGGTGGATTTTTAGCAAGTTAAGGTGTAAAAGTCTCCTATGCTCCACCCAGGGCAAGAAGGATTCATTTGATAATTTCACGAAGCCAAAAAAGGCGTTTTAAGCTAGATTATACTACCTTTATAAGCTAGTCAGATTTTTAAAATATTAAACATGTAAACTTAATTATAAGATTTTGGAAGCACATTCATAATTTTCTAGAAGGAATGTACCTTGTAGATACCAACAATGATTGCGTTCTGTTACAGCTTCTCATAAGGTTTTTATGACTGAGATGACACTTCACAATTTCACAAAATCCTCTTCTGTCCACCTTATCCCATCTTATTATTTAGGTTCCTAAATATTATTCTCCAAAGTAAAAAGTTATTATGAATTTTAGATTAGTTTTTAGCTCTTTGAATTTTCGCTACGTCACTCGCAGTTATTTATTTATAAAATTTATAGGTTCTCGTGACGGGAACCATACAGTCGAAGTCTTCCGCGCTATTTCATTACTGACATGTCCTGACTTATGGCCGAGTATTTACTTTGTCATGTGCTCTTGAAATTAAAATAAAATCTGTGGGTGAACACTAAGCTATATTTCACCCACCCGCATCCCTAAGAACAGTATGTACAGCCATCTTCCAAAGACCCTGAATAATTTCTTAATAATTGATTTACTTAACAGTAACTGATATAATTCTGACGTCTTCATAAGGCTTGTCTGTCTTGGGGTTGGTCTTGACGCTGCCTATATTCTGTACCACCTCCATGCCGCGCACCACGCGACCGAATACTGTGTGTTTGTTGTCCAACCAGGGCTGAAGAAAAAAATCTAATATTTACATACTTTTCATACCATAATAGTATGGTAAACTAATACTACGGCAGCAACTGTGGTCATAAAACTGGACGAAACAAGATTCTTTGGTTTATGATTTCTTTTTATATAAACTAGCGGCCCGCCCTCACCTCGCACGGGTTTTCGAACTACCAAGTAGGTTTTCCAAAAGCTTTTCTTACATACTAATCTTTTCCAGACAATATGGAACACAACAAAATAAAAATATCCATTTTTTTGCAGTTTTTCGGAAGCTGTACGACTACAGAAACACATACTTAAGCCACTTCATTTTAAGTATGATATTCATCGTCGTATTCGTAAGTTTCAAGACCACAACTGCCACAATACTCTACGGTTTAATGTTTTCGTTATAAGAATAAACAAGCACCACGAAACGAAATCGTTTAGAATAATTTCTTATTAGAATTTGTAAAATAAAGAAATTGATATGACTTCTGCATCGCAGTGCACATTTATCCTTATAATTTTTTGTATGATAACCACTCGCTATTGCTACTTTCTACATGAAAACAACCTGCTAACAACTACATATTAGGTATATCAACTTATTACGGAATTTCAAAATAAGTGTACAAAAATAATACAAAAAAAAAAGAAAAAATGATTTACCATACAATGTTTTGCTATAATAATGACATCGGAGATAGGAGACTACTGATGAAAATACTATTAAAATGATGTATGGTTTGAAATTCCGACAAAATTCCATTTTTTTGTTAACCAGCATGGCACTTTCACATTATTTCCAATAGTGTAACAATTTGTTGTTACCGGTAGCCTAAATTGTATGTAAGATATTTCTAAATCTTTTAAATTAATAAGCTTAGAGCGGCAGCAGTAAGTCGCACGCAAAGTTAGCATTTCACACATTCGACGGGCCAAATCCAGATGCTCTCACGTGGTTTAACTAAGACGACAATTCATGGGTTGTTTTAGGCAAAAAGAAAGTGAAAAAAAAGTCATTAAGAAAATACGTAAAAAGAAAACGAAAAATAAAAAAAATCATTAAGAAAATACGCAAAATATAAAAAAAAACGTACGCGAATAATGGCGGCAATAAACACGATTTTTATATGAGATGGCTTTGCTCTTGACTAGTCTAGGTCAAAGGTGACAAAGACAAAGTCTACAATGGAGTGAGCTTACCACTAGAGCAAAAAAAACACTAAGGGAGTTTCCCCATGACGCGATTCGTGTCATTTGCAATTTCTACTAATTAAAAATGAAAATCGTCCTTGCTACAACGATATACTGATGCAATTCGATTGACTTGACGTTTTCGTGGCGAGCGTATTTTGTTTATCATCTACTCGTAGACTACTGCACGTTTTATTTCATATGTCGTAGTGGTAAGGATGATTTTCGCTTGTAGTTGGGAGTTGCGTCGCATCCCGTTATGGGGAAGCTCCCTTAAAGCCAAACATAACTATGGTATCACTTACCGTGGGCGCTAGCGTTATGAAGAACTGGCTTCCATTACTGTTGGGGCCAGCGTTGGCCATGCTGACAGTGTATGGTCGGTCGTGCTTCAAGTGCGGCTTGAATTCGTCCGCAAACTCGCCACCCCATATACTCTCACCGCCTGTACCGGTGCCTGAAAAATGGAAATAGTAATTAAATATACTGATTAATAATATTATTTTAGGAAGATCTCATGGCAGAATAATAATAACAGCCACACAGGCTGATCAAGGTAAATATGTCTTTAGATGGGTGAACGTCTATCTAGCGAGTTTCCTCCGTGTCTCGGAAACCTTTGAAAGTCATTTTTAAGGTTGCGCACCTCGAGAGGAAAAAATGAAACCATTATAGAATCAATTTGTCGTCCTTCTGTCAAGACCCTTTTTCTCACGAACGTGTGCAGGTAATGAGCTGAAAATATATCAAATACTGAGGTCTACTTTCTTATGGAGCTTGTTTGTCATTTTTTCCTTTCTTTTCTTCTGTACGGGACCCTTCTTGCGCGACTCCGAATCGCACTTGGCCAGTTTTTCGATTGGAATGTTAACTAGGTGCCCAAAGTATGGTTTATGGAGATAAATTCGTTCCCTATTACTAAATGAATAGCATAGGTAACACATAAGTTGTCAATAATCATCTCAATAGGGCACCCCCCAAATGGTGGGCATTACAGTCGCTATGTTTAACATAACATTACTACAAATTCACTGTGCATTAACATAGTTGTAATACTAATACGTTTTATCACTTTTGATAACAAGTGCTTCAAATCAACAATTTTCGGCAATATTTTCATATCATGTTGAGATAACTTGCACGTGAATGTAAAACGTGTCGCGAAAACGTGATGATAATAAAAACATATCATTTGGAAAATTACATAATTTGCACCTCGAAACTTCCAATAGATTATTTGATTAACCGCAAATTATCTATTGAATAGCAAATACGTTTTTTTTGCGTGATAAAATAATTCAATGAGTCCTACCACCCAGGGCATGGCGAGAGGGACTGTCAGACTTGTGCTGACTAAAATCCATGGTGGCTTTCAATAGCCTACACTACCTGGGTGGAAGGATGGGAGGCTTGATGATTTGACCTCAATAAAAAAAGGTCAGCATGTTTGTTTTTGTGAGTTTCTATGTTTATAAAAAATTAAATTTAAAAAACCCCCGACACAAAAACCAAGCTCCCTTTAAAAAGTAAAAAATAAAAAAAAACATCGCGTTGGGGGACTGCTCCAAATTATTTATCATCTCCTGTTTTTTTGCAGTCCCCCAACGCAATGTTTTTTTTTTTATTTTTTACTTTTTAAAGGGAGCTTGGTTTTTGTGTCGGGGGTTTTTTAAATTTTAAATTTAATTTTTTATTTTATACTTTTTATAGGTAGGTACATACTTTTATCATTTTATGTTGCTAAGAGTACTCCCAATTAAGTCGTCAATATTCCCTTTTCAGTACGCTTTCATTTGATACCGAACTCGAGTATATTTGCAGACCCTTGGTTACCTTTCCCCACTTTCACCCCCATAACTTCTAAACGGCTCAACCGATTTTCATCAAACATGTCTAAGAACACTCGCAGGTAACTCACCTTTCATACAAAAAAAACTAAATTGAAATCGCTTCATCCGTTCAGGCTCTATGATGTCACAGACAGACTGACAGACAGACAGACAGACCGACAGACAGACACGTCAAACTTATAACACCCCTCTTTTTCCGTCGGGGGTTAATAAACACACATAAGATACAGGAAAAATACCAAATGTGGAGTTTAATAAATGTTACCTGTAGGATCGCCAGTCTGCACCATGAACCCTTTGATGACGCGATGGAAGACATGTCCGTTGTAGTACCCGTTCCGCGAGTGCACGCAGAAGTTCTCCGCGGTGCGCGGCACGTCCTTGCCGAAAATACGGATGTGCACGTCACCCAGGGATGTGTGCAGGATGGCTTGCTCGTACAGACGCTGGACGCCTGGACGGTGGGGACATTTGGTTATTAAAAAATATTTTTTAGCATTAATTCCATAAATTGGTTTTATAAACATTATTATTGGAAATTATGTAAAGAAATGTAGGTATAAGATTAAAAAATAAACAGATAAGACCTTGAACTATTTTTAAATACATATTATGATGGCATTTCAACTAAATTGATACAATGCAATCATTTACAAACACACAGGTGCAAGACGTAATTCGAAGTTGCCTATAGGTGGGCACATCACGAATTTGAACCATTTGAAAATCGAACCATTATTTTGTATTCTTTGACTTGACACTTGATACTCTGGCCACTGCCTTCGTACTGCTTTTACTGAATACTATTAAAAATCAAGAGCAAAATAAAAAAGACAACCACATACCTTGTCCTTCAGTAGCGGAAATAATATCTTCCTTGGACGGCTTCTCGTTAAAGATATCCCTGTCTGCATCAGGGCTCTTGATGTCGTCAGGGCTCCGTCGTGAGAACATGTAGAAGCGGTTCTTCTTGTAGGCGGTGCAGAACAACGTGGGGTCGGTCTTCACGTTCAGCAGCGTGGGGTTCTCTGAGCCTTCCATCTCGAGAGTCGTCGCTACTTTTGATTGGTTTGTACGGCCCTGGAAAGATGAAGGTGTGAAAAGTTATATTTTTCGTTTTATTTTTGTGTGTCCTTCTGTGTTAACTGAAGTAGTGTTACTTGATTTGATTAATCGTATTTCCCATACTAACATTATAAAAAAGTAAAGTTTGTGACTTTCTCTCTGTTAGAAGTAATCTAAACGAAAAGTTATTGATCGAAACCTTTTTTACAGACACTTACTCATTAATCTTCGTTGCCGGCTAGAAAAAGCATTTATACATCTGTAAAGTGCAAAGCACGCACAATTGACATCATTGTGTCAGCATTTTACTAGCTACGCGTGGTCATAACTTTTGTACACAATTATCATTCAAATCGCGTGCACTCATCATCATTCAATTAAATTCTATTATTACGTACATTTGCGTATTAATCGAAATATCAGCATTAAAAGGTGTAAAGAACCTACACCATCATTCATTTACACAATGCTAGGTCAATAGCTTGAGTCAAGCCAATCTATTGGCATGTCTGTAATTCTGTATTTACATGATGCTAATATTTGATCGGCTAAATGGAATAGTTCACCAATTCTGCCGACGTAAATGAAAACACATTATCTTAAGTTACACACACAGGTCTTCATTTAAGACGGCAGAATAGGTCTCGAGTAAATGGTCCAAAATAATCGAAGACTTACCTGGAACAGCGCAAGATGCAAAGGCCTCAAGTTCTCCGGCTTCCCGAGCATGGCGACGCAGCGGTTGGTGACCAGGTTCACCACCTTGACGCCCAGCATGGTGGCGTAGATCACGAAGTGGCCGCTCGTGTCGAACAGGACGTTGGCTAGGTGCACCGAGTCTGACTTTTCAAGGTCACGCTCTGCTGCCATTCTGGGTAGAAAAGGGTATGTGTAAAGCCCGCTGTACACATTAGGCCAAGGCATTGGGCCAGCATGTTGGACCAAAATAATGAATACCAAATGTTGCTGTTTACACATTGGGCCAACGTGTGAATATTGTTGCGAAGCACGCCAAGATCCTTTGTTTGATGCATGAAAAACCGACTACCAACATACCACCAAGTAGGTCTGTACACGCTGGTCCAATGCGTTGGCCCAATGTGTACAGCGGGCTTTACGGAGCTTCCCCATGAAGCGATTTGCAATTTCTACTAACTAAAAACGAAAATCGTCCTTGTTACTACGACATAATGACGAAATTCTATTGAGTTGACGTCGTCGTGGCGAGCGCGTTTTGTTTTTTATCTACCCTTAGACAACAGCACGTTTTATGTCATATGTCGTAGTGAGAAGGATGATTTTCACTTGTTGTTAGAATCGGTCGAATTGCGTCGTACCGCGTCATCAGCAAGCTTGCTTAGGGATACTCTTCTAGTCGACAAAGTATTCTACAGCAGCTTCTGCCCGTGGTTTCACCCCCGTTATGTTAGGCGTTCAGCTCTAGGGAGGCCCCGTCAGTTTTATTGGGGAACGCGTGGAAGACGACGCACAGTCGACTCGGGCCTTGTCCTTGGTCGGACGACGAGTCACTCGTTAGTCATCGTCCGCAAGCTGATGCGGTACGGTAGCCGGAATTTGGCGCCGATATCCGATTAAAGTTTACCCAAGATTAAAAGATGACGCCTCAAACATTGTATTCTCTATGTTGTTTAATTTGTTTTGTCTAGCTTTTGCCCACGGTGTGGCTCGCATTAATTTAGAATTTGATAAAGTACGATAAATCCTTAGTTTGTGAGGATGGATGTATGTATGGACTTTTGTTCATCAATCAAATCGGAACTACTAAACGGATCTTGATGAATTTGGGTACAGAGATAGGTTATAATCTGGAATAACACATAGGATACATTTTATCCTTGAACTAGGTTTTCGTGGGATAATTTACGACATAGACCCGCTGGTAACAGCTACAAATAATGAAAACAAATGGAATATAAATCTTACCGTCGCCCAAACTCCATGTTGGGCAGCTGCTGGGTCTGATGCTGCAACTCCTGGAAGCGCTGGAGGCTCTCGTCCAGCACCTTGTGCAGTTTGCCTGACAGGAAATTGAACACACGCACCTATTACATCAACAGACAAACATCCTACTTATTACATACTGGGCTCAAAAGGACATGTTATCATCAAGTATGGGTTCTTCCGTGTCAGAGGACATTCACGTCGTCGTAGTGGTTGCAAAAGTGACTGCTGCGACTCTTGATATTAGTTTTTATTTTTAGAACGGTGTTTTTAACCTCAATCTAATCCAGAAGCAAAAAGGACACCTAAGATAGATCGAGTCCACACGAAGGAGTTGGTGGAACGTGTAAGGGAGAAGACAGCCTCTACCGCACGACCCAGCCGTGAAGGGAATCGTCCAAGGACCATGGACCATTCTCGGGTCGACGGCGCGCCGTGTTCCAAGCACGCCTCAAAGAGCTCTAAATAAGAGCTAAAATCGAACGTCTAAATGACCATTGGACAGTCGATATCGCATTAAGGAAATAAACCTCTTTTTCATCATCATCATATCAGCCACAAGACGTCCACTGCTGAACATAGGCTTCTCTTTTAGATTTCCAATGAGTTCGGTTGGAATCGGCCTGTCCACCTTGTGGGTGGACGTCCTACTTGCCGGTGCGTGGTCTCCAGCCTCTCCAACCTCTTTTTAGCAGAAAGTTTTTAAGGAACTAATGTTAAGATCCGGTAGAAGTGTGCGTGCACAAATGTTCCCTCTGGTTGACTCAGTGAAGCAAACACGAAAAATTGTGGATACCTGGGTATCTTGGCTTGTGCGTGCTCATTGCTAAACACAGTTCAGTAACAATTTTCGCGCACAAGTGTGCTGCACAGTGCGTGTACAAAAGTTACGTAAATCCTTGCCGGTGGACACAGAGGTTAAACGCGATACCAGCTTAGTACGCGCACAGCTGAATTTTTGTACAAAATGTGCGTGAACAAATCCTACACAATTGTTTTCTGATTAATCCAAGACATGTAAATGCATTCTCCAGGACACGTCGAGCTTCTTTGTCTAAGCGCTTTTCTGGTGATTGCCACCGTTGATTCTGGCTGTCAGGAATTGCAGTCGTTTGGAAATAGTGTGGTGGGTTTGTCCCAAATAAAAAAACTATTTTGGTGGAGTTGTACGATTAGAAGTACAAAATAAGATCAGCACTATATCATGTTACCTTTCTGTCCAAGCTGATGGAAGCCATCTTCTTGCCGTCGGGCGAGAACGCGAGCGCAGTTGGGTACGTCTTGTTCTTCACGAAGTCATACAGATCTGTGTCCAGCTTCGAACCGAAGTTCACCGTCTTCGGAAACTTGTACTCATGCTTCGGGCCCGTCCAGTACTCTATGATGCCTGAAAGAAATAGAGTATGTTGTAGCTATCAAAGTAACTATGTAATGGTTCAGCTGCGTAGCTAGGCCAGTACCCGTTTTGACACACCTGTCAAAACTTGTTTGGGGCACTTCTAATCTAAGTGTATAGTTTTGAAATATAAAAACAATAGCTTCCTGACTCGTGTAAATAATGCTATAACTGATGTCATAAATTTTAAAGGGAGCTAGAAATTTGAGATAGCTGATCGAATGATCGTAGCTCATTTATGACAAATCACTTTCTGTCAATCAATCAATTCCTGTCTCTATGTATGCTTATATCTTTAAAACTACGCAACGGATTTTGGTGCGGTTTTTTTAAATAGATAGAGTGATTCAAGAAGAAGGTTTATATTTATATAGAATGCATAATATAGTAGAGATTGCACCCGTGCGGAGCCCGGGCGGGTCGCTTGTACATTATATAGCCCTATTGAAAATTGAGCTACGTTAGGAGTTCAATAATTGGAGCAAAATTTTATTTTTTTATTTTTATTCAAATCGTCGCGGGCCCTTGACACTTGGGGGCCCAATTTACACTTTCGCATTTATAGTATTAAATAAATGAATTGGGTTTGACTTACCTTGCTTATCAACAGAGACAGCGGTCTCATACACGGGGTTGTAAGCTATGGTGGTGACGGTGGCTTGGTGCAGGGTCTCGAAGGTGTGCAGCGGTGTGCTCACTGTCTGAGTTCCGTCAAATATGTGGATCTTGTTACTGGCTTTTTCTGAGCTGGTGGTCAAAAGAATACAGGTATATTTGTGTATCCAAACTTGTAATTAGGTAATGCAATATTATTATGTTATTTCAACAGTAAAATGTTGAACTAAACAGGGTCGAGGAAGCCCCGCTTTGCGGGGTTCCTTTTTCCGTTTGCACGATTTTCCCGAAGGGCTCACTAAAGAGTATGACGTTTTTCAAGAACCTTATTCTCTTTCAGGCCAATTGAGAAATATCATAGAGATTGTCTAATTATCCAGTTTAACTAAAATACCTACTTTATTTATTGTAGATAAAAAGTAATACATACATAGCAAGTGCAGATATAGGATCGCCCGCCGAGTGCACCCATTCAGCAACATAGGGCTCAAACTCTATGGTTATCATGTTGATCATATCTGCAATGAAATCAAAAAATAATAATTTAATGACATAATACAGGTGAGCAAGTGCAAAAAATTGGTCTTAGTAGTGAGCGGTGCGACGGGCGGCGCTAATAAGATATTAGTTACTTTGTAAGTGCGCGAATTCACCACTGGCAGCACCTCGTGGAGCGTGTCAAACATTTCTATAGATTTGATCTTACCGCTCGCCGCCCCGCGGTAAGTCACCGCTCACAGCGGCAAAGTCGTGAACAAGCTATGTGGGCTAAGTCTGTAAGGATTCCTTGGGTGGGCAATTATCATTATCGTCCTTGGTTGTTCAAGGTTGTGGTTTTTTCGAGTCGAGGTACTTAGATCATCTAATGTGTTCTCCCAACGTCAGTGGAGCGGAAGGTCCACCCTGTTCCTATAGTCACCCATTGCAATCCAGGGTCATGGTATCAAAGAAGGAACCCCACAGCTATTGTTACGTAGCCACAAGCTCCTCCCTTGACTATGTAATACCAATATAGAGACTGAAGTCCGGTAATTTATTGCCTGCGTTATCTATGAACCAAGATATGTTCTAAAAGGTCACATACACGTAAGAATTATATAATTTACAATTATTTCTGTTTATGCACTAAGCAAAATACATGGATCAGTTTTAGCTAAAGAATGCAGTTTCTTTAGTTAGAAATTCAGATACAAGAACATACTATAGCTGGAGTTTTTTGTCTTGCTAGGTAATATCATCAAATGAGTCCTCCCGCCCAGGGCGGGACGGGAGGAATTGTCAGACTTGCACTGACAAAAATGCACGGTGATCCTTCAATAGCCCTTTACTTTCTGGGGTCACGGCAATTCGTGAGTCCCGAGACCCCGGCAGGGTTAGGCTGTCTAAACGGGCCTAGTTGTTATGCTGACACTCTTTGAGGCGTGCCATCGACCCGAGCATGGTCCATGGTCGGACAGCGAGTCGCCCATTACCAGCGAGTCGCCCATTACTCGCCACCCGCATGACCGCGCCTACGGTGGCCCGAGATAAGATGATGAAGATGTCTGCCGACGTCCATCAACATTGTATTAATCGTCATTAAACATACTTTTTATTATACCTACTCAGGCACTTTTTCGTAGCACATTATTTTTGTACAGTAAGGTTCTAAAATTACAAATCATGTTTCTTAAAACATGAAAACTATTCATAAAAGTGCCAGTATCATAAACTATGATACCTACTGCCATAAAAGCAGTTTTGTAGCAACTGCAATGTTATATTGCCTAGCAGTAACTAAACACCATTTATTGTTTCAAGATAGGTATCTATTTTACTTGTAATTGCCAATATGTATTAAAAAACTAGGAGTTTCTTGAAAAAACACTCAAATAAACTCAATTTTCCATGACATGAATTTTCAAGGACACTGTGGATTTTGGTCAGTACAAGTCTGACAGGCCCTCCCGCCTTTCCCGGGGTGAGAGGACTCATTTGATGATCATACCACGAAAAAAAAAAGGAAACAGCCTCTATAATTATCAACCTGTTTAATTTGACTTATCATTTTTTGTGCATCCCATACACTGCATCATCATTCACAATAATTACTAATCCTACCTTGTGGGAGATATCATTTTATAAGACTATGCTGATATTACTTGTACTACTTAGGAGCTAGTAGTTACTTTGACAAAATTAATTAAAAAAAAAAAACAAAACTAAAGAAATGACTCCCAGCAATAAGACAACTAAAGGCAATTAAAAAAACATGCCACTGATGATGATACCGTAATCAGTGGCGGATCCAGGGGGGGGGGTCATGGGGGTCATGACCCCCCCCTGGGCGGCAGGCTGGGTCATAGGTGGCTTCTGCAATTGCGAGTGGTTCAAATATAGAATCCTGAGCGATCGTAGCGATGTTTTCAAAGGAGACGCAGAATTACTTTATCGTCGTTGGCCTCTGGTACCTTTGAAAACTTCGCTACGCTCAGGGCTCTATATTTTAAACCGCGAGCGAAGAGGCTTTCCCTTGCTTAGTTTTTAATTCAAGTACCTCCTCACGCCAAAAACAACTTTGCAGCCTTGCATAACAAGTAACTATTGTTTACATATAGTATTATTTACCAGATTTTCCGGTAAATCCGTCCGCGACCAGGTAACTTCGGTGCAATGGAGGACCAATACAATCGACCCCATGAAATCTTATTCGTTTAGCGGTTTCAAAGGCGGTAAGAGCCCGCTTTGAGGAGTGGCTAAACAGGCGTCACGAGCGACGTCTTGACCTAGCGCATGACGTAGGTCCTCACCGGACACGAAAGTTTCGGAAGGTACCTGTGTCGTATGGGGAAGGAAGAAACGCCCGGGTGTCACCACTGCGAGCATCGCCGGAGGACACTGTGGAGCATACTGTGTAGGACTGCCCCGCTTGGGCAGAGCACCGCCGCCGTGTCCTCACGACGCCGATAGGCGGAGACGTCTTGTGCCCGGAATTGGTCGAGGCCATGCTGTGGGGGGAGAGGGAATGTGAAGCGGTCGCCTCTTTCTGCCAAGCAGTCATGCTCGCGAAGGAGGAGTGAGGGAAAGGACAGCGTCCTCGACCCCAGCTGCAGTGGTAGACACCCACGGTGATGGACGTCGGCAGACGATCTCTGGCCACCGTAGGCACGGGCATGCGGGTGGCAAGGAGGTAATGGGCTACTCGCTGACCGACCATGGACCATGACCATGGTCGATGGCACGTTGTGTTCCACGCGCCCCCCAAAGAGTGTCAGCATGATGACGGGCCCCACCTCCGGAGGGTCGAAGCCTGCCGGGGTCGCGGGACTTATATCATTACCGTAACCCCGGAACATAAAGGGCTTTTAGTCAGTACAAGTCTGACAGTCCCGCCTGCTCTGCCCTGGGTGGGACGACTCATTTGATAATTTTGCCACGATAAAAAAAAAGTATAGCTAGCTACAGAGACAAGCTGTCTGCGTCATGGTGACCCCCCCCTGATGTAAAAGCTGGATCCGCCCTTGACCGTAATATTGTTGAATTTTCAACCTATTAAAAGTTCACTTGTGAATTTTCTGTTTACCACATGTGGAATCTTGTAAATGGTCATATTCTGTGTAAACTATGACTAACTGTATTCATTTAGCTGTAAGTTTTCCTAAAATAAATAAAATATCTTACCAAAATTAACAACATCAAACACCTTGATAGTCTTCTCGAGCGAGGCAGTGCAGAGCAGTGTGCCAGTAGTGTTGGCGGCAACATGGCTGATTGGAGCCAGGTGGCAACGGAAATGTTTCACAAATTCTATGCCCTCTTCCTGGAAAACAAATGAAAAGACCAAAATAGTTATAAGTACAAAGTTTACTAAGTTTTTTTTTGTTATTTTCAACTTCAAATCAGAAGTTTACTAATAAAATATTTGTTAATAAATGACCTTTGTAGTTCTGATAGCAACTAACTCATTTCAATATCAGCGGCACTATCAAATTACCGTGTTCCCAGAACATAAAGGGCTATTGAAGGACACCATGGATTTTAGTCAGTCTGACAATCCCTCCTGCCCTGCCCTGGATGATAGGACTCATTTGTTGTAACAAGATAAAAAAACTAACTGCTTTTTCAAGAATTTGTCTTGAAGTTATGCTGATTTAAAAGTTCTTTTTGTTCTCATATTGTAAGAGTAAAATAATCTGATGCCAATTAATAACCATGACAATGTAATCCCCACAAGTAATGTCATTTTTAACAAAAAATGCTAACCAATTAAGGCGGCAAAATGCAACTGACCCTTTGTCTAAAGTTCCAGATAACCTAAAATAGTATGTTGTGTACCTGTTTCTTCCAAAACTTCAAGTGGCCGTCCTGACTAGCGGTGATCACGAAGTCCGTCTTAGTGACTACTACATGAGTGACCACATCGCGATGCATGTAACTAAACTCATAGGTTTCAGAAGTAGGCAAGTTCTCGATGTAAAGAGATTCAAACTCCAGCACTGAAACAGAAGATATTGATCACCAACTAAATATACTTCACATCTATAGTCAAAAGGCTTTTGCATCACAAAATTACCTTTCCTCTTTTTAGTTTTGGGTTTTGATGCCTCGGCGGGCATAGGCCCTATCCAGCCATCAGTCTCTTCAGCTTCTTCATTGTTATCAACGCTACTGCGTCTCTTCTCCGAAGACATATTTCTTCCTTTAAAAATCGATTCGGATTTACTTTTATCTCAGAAACACCGAATTTTAAAATAGTTTTCGTAATTTTGTAAACACCGTACTCTTGACACTCCGACAATACTTGAATAACCTAACCAAATTAGAACTTCGTAATTTTATGCAGACTTTGCAATAATTTGAAACTCCGTAAATTGTTTTCATAATACTGTTTTGGATGCATTGAATTAGTTTTTGGTTTATTAATCAAAATAAGAGAGGTGATTGGTTATTAAATGACGGGGCTTTGGATTGGTTGAAAATCATAGTGTCCGATAGTGCCATTGGCTGTTCCGTTTAAAATAATAGACAACAAGCGTTACTATGAATTTATAAAATTTTGGAATTTGAAATAATTTTCTCATCCTTATTATTACAAATTAAATAATAAACACATTTTTCATGTTATTTTCGACGCACTTGACATTGTTGTTATTTTAAAGAAATATTTTTTGAACATTCGCTAGTCACGTTGGAGAAGCGTTGAAAACTTTTTAGCTACGTTGTCTATGCTCAAAATGTCTTTTACGAATTCGTAGTGATGGTGGCTGGCTTCCTTGCAAACGAAGCATCGTAAATTACATCTTATTTGTATATCTTATTAAAAATTTGATCGTGAAACGATCGAATCAATAGTGATTTAAGTGCTCAAGAAGTTTCACATCTAATCGGTAAGTGAAAAGTGCAACATTGATTGTGAAACCGCGCGCTACCGGTACCTCTACACGTGGTTAGGCTGTTATACGGCGTACGTACGTTACAGATGTGTTTTCTTATAATTATCAGCGAATAAAGCAACGGCGCATCATCCCCGAGTGTGTCTTAGTGAAATTCTAATATTTTTGTGTCAACGCATCATAGTTAGGTTGTTTATTGAACGTGGTTAGTTTGACAAACGGTGACTCGTTGCTGACACATATAGCTGCTGTTGAGGTAATTTTATATTCGAAATAATGCTTTTGAGATTCATTTTTATTCGATAAAATGCAGCTGCAAAGATTATGAAAGTGCTCCGTCATCAGTCTGGCATCTCTACCAGTTCCCAAAGTATTTATCATGCCTTCTCTTGTAGCTTTCTTTTTTTTCGCTGTTAGTATAAGACAATGACGCATCGCTGCACTATGAACAGCATGTGGGAAAGTACTAATGCCTATATGAATGTTACAAGTCTAGTTTTAAGCATGTGTTATGCTTTCTACCTGTTACATGCTCATACAAAGGACTTATCTCTGCTATTGTCCTTATGAACTCATTGACATCATTTCAGTAGAGACAGTATAAGTTTCTTGGTTATTAACAATTCATTTTTGCACACAATATTTGTGTAAAACGGTGTCAGAAAAACTAACAATGTTCTAATTATATTCAAGGACATAATTAATTCTGCCAAAATCTTGTTTTCCAATCCTCAACAATGCTTTCTATACTTGTTTGTTATTTTATTAATTGCATTTAGCAGTATTTCCCAGTATGAAAGTCAAAGTAGTCAGTGAATTATTCCAATTATACACTTTCTAAGAATTTAAATTCTTCAATAATAGTTTCATAAATTAATGTCTGCACTACATTCAGAGCAATTTTCAATATCTTTACATGAATTATTGGTGAAATAAGGAAAACTGACTGTAAACAAAATTAAAATTATTTAAACACTTATCCTTTACGTACAAATATGTCTGATAATTAAATTGATGGCCACTAGTAAAAAAAAGAACTCTCCGTCAGAGACAATTCCAAACAAAAAGGTTTGTTACACTTTAACAGCTGCACAGTCAGAACTTTCAAATGAATGCTCCAATGACCCTTTAGCAGTTACATTTAGAAAGTCATTCATTTCATGTAATTGCACCACAACCGACTAGATTTCATATTAAAATTCATGTAGGACATTGTATTTTTGATGTCAAGTCTTTTCCAAAGTAATTATTTGTTTTAAGTTGACTTTTATTTGGTTTGAGATAAGTTTTGAAATCTTTACTGTACAGACGTGGTAAGAATTTAGCTATAAGCTATTAATTACTGTAAGTTAGAAAAAAATAACGCTTCTTTTTCATATTTTGTATCTAAGGACTCCATAGATAATCATGTTAGGAAGATTTGTTGATTCAGTTCCTAAAGCTAACAATAATAAAACTCAATTTACTTCAAAACACTTAACTAAACAAGTCTGGAATCTCCTGGGAGCCGCTATTACATGTTTAGTACATAAAGTGTGGGTCATTTCCATACTAACTGTACATACACTAGTTCATAATTACTACAAGTTAATGGCTTACCCACTTGCAGCTTTCACTGTATCTCCCCTCTACAATCTGCTTATGTTTTATTGCCAATGTGGTTGACCTGAAGGTTTTGTTTTTCTTTTAAAATGTACAAGAGCATAACATACAAAGTAACATGAAAAAAAAAGGTAAAATTGCAGCAGGTCTAAAATGGCCACATAGCAATATTCCTAATTAAAAACCAGTTGCGTTGCTGGAAACAGAATCATTAAGAATATTACTTAAAGTGGCCAGTAGACCTGCCGTTCTTGACATGAAAAGATTGCATCGTGACTTTTAAAAGTAACTTGTAGGTAATTCTGAATGGCTAATATAAAGAAATAAAACTGCCTAATATTTACTGTATTTTCCACATGGTACAGATGCCAGCACATCCAATCTGCTCCAAAATGTCAACAACATTTGAAACTATTTTCAACAATATCACAAAAATAAAAGATTCAATTTTGATTGAAAAAATATGACATATCGGGGTAGATTGATCTGCTGAGTGGGACTTCCTTTAAATTTAGAGAAAAATACAGTACCAATCCTGATCTCTGTTAATTAAAGAAGCAAAAACTTATTGGTTATGCAAATAAAACAGTGTACTCAATAATGACTTGCTGTGGAGTTGATCAATAGTTTAGAGGCCAAAGAAAGGTGTCGCCGTGTCGAGGTCGGCCGTACTATAGCTTCTAACACTATGCCTTATATAATTTATTGTTTTAACTTTAATGTACATATTACATAAGTTGGCTACCATCTGGGGGCCTAATAAGGCGACTTTAGCAAGATCATAAAACGAATTGCGATAAAATTCGTAAAATTGTCTATTCCCTTACTTTCAATAGGTACCTACATTATTGTCTTACATAAAGCTTGGATCACTAATTGTGGTGTTTGTAAATCCTTGGTTGCCCTTTGAGAATTACATAATTCTCTTTGTGCTGACCTTATTTTTCTTCTGATTCAATTGCTACTAAGCTATGATGGAGCTTGGTTTTAATCAATTACTTTTGCAAATGGTAATGAAAAGGGGGTTTCAGTAATTTTAACTAGGTCAAATTACAGAGAAATATTTTTTTAAGGAATACCATATGTTTTGCAGAATTTCTGTGACTGCACAGCTGGTGGGATTGTGTGCATTTTATAATTATCGCAAATCATACGTAAATTATGATTCAGCCAAAGTGGCCTTTTTAGACATTTCAGTTACCTACTAGATGATAGTAGGTACAATCTGACAAGGAAGGTTGACATTTTCCAACAACCTTAGTTTCTGTTGTAGTAGGTAGGTACCTACCTTACTGACCACTGTTGAAGTGCTACAAGTTTATTATAATTGTCCCCTCACCAAGCGCCGGCGCCAGCAAGATCTGCTAAAATACTCGAGTCAACAGATCTTGTGGAATGTGCGACGTTCACGCTCTCAATTGTTTTGCATCGTGCCGGGCCTCCTCTTAACGTCTCGATCAAAATGTTTGCCGCGAGTCAATTGGTGACAATCGTACGTAATTTGCCGTGATCTTGGCACACGGAGCGCGTTATCACCCTCAGGGTCATCACGTCAGCGGAACTTCTGTGCAAATAAGTAAACTCGATGTCTCTGTTACACTTATCGTACAAAAAAGGGTAAGAAAGAGATAGGCGAGGCGAATGACCGAATTTTACAAAGGTTATTAATACAAGGTCAAAATGTTGACTGAATATTTTTTCGTCCCGAAACGTGTTTTGTCGTCACATCGTACAATAAAATTATCTTTATTGAGTAATTCAAATTATTGGAAAATACGCAGTTAACAGTTTCGCGTATTTTACAAGTGGAGAGTTGTTTCTGTTACTTAATGTTCTCGTAGAGGTACCGTTATGTATGTTAGTGATAAGAGTGTAATCAACAGAGTGCATCCTTTTGTTCCAGACAATGAGTTCGAGCGTATGCTACAAGTGCAACCGGACGGGGCACTTCGCCCGCGAGTGCACCCAGGGAGGCGTGCAGGGCGCTCGCGACTCTGGCTTCAACCGCCAGCGCGAAAAGTGCTTCAAGTGCAACCGCGCCGGACACTTCGCGCGTGACTGCAAGGAGGAGGCCGACCGTTGCTACAGGTTATTACTTATTCTCTCAAAGTTTTCTTGTCAGGATCAAGTCGACTTCCAATACAACGTGACCTAGCCCTAATTTTTTCTTAGTGATTTCCTCTAGAGACGAAAGCGAAAAACGGTGAACAAAACGGAGATTCGGTGACCCATTGCTCAACCCGCGCAAGCGATTGCTTTAAGCATCGTAAATCAATCAATCTTCTTAGTTGTAACGTTGCAATAGGTTAACGACACTTCAAACTATGTTTCGTGTAGACATGCAGTATCTCCATTGGCTCGTTACGCATGAGTGGTCACGTTTGAGCGGCTCGACTCATACGTGTATCGGCGTGGCGTGCGCCGACGAGGAAACAAGTGCCACGCGCTTACCGCATTTATCCGCGTGGAAGGAATATCCAAATAGTCCCTACATGTCCTTATTATACGCTTATACCGTCTTATTACAAAATTTAAACATCTATTGAACACTTGTCTAAAAAATGTGTTACTGCAAAATGACCAGACCGACCAGAAAATGCCGATTTGAAGTTGACCAGTTTTGTTAGACAACAAAACTGAAAGCTGTTTTCGTAGTAAACGAATAAAGAGTAAAACGAATACCGTCTTATTACAAAACGAGGTTTAACTATAAACCAAGGTTTAAATCACGTCAAACTATGGTTTACCTAAAAACGTTATTACAAAACGTGGTTTTGCGTTAAACCATGGACTAAACCTTGGTCTAACTTTAATCCTCGCCGCCCCCTAGTTTAGCGGTGGTCTAAGTGGTAGCTGTCAAAGTTGTGTCAGTTTTTCATTGAATATTTTTCATTGTATTGTTGTTTTTGTGGTATTTTTACCTAAAACATGGTCGACTTAATGGATAATAATCCTAGATTAACACTTAGGCTACTTTTAATTTCGTTATCATGTTCCCGTGGGATAATTGCCTGACATACTTATCCCAAACATACTTTACTCAGACATACACTAGTAATATTCACATTAATAAAGATGGTGAAATTATTAAAAAGAGATAACTGTTCTAAAAAATGAAAACAAAACTTCATAATAATTCCAAAAAATAATTATTAGTAAACATGTCATAGTTTAATAGGACGCGCGAGAATGTTACGTTCCATTACGCGCTTTAAATGTTATGTAAGTAAAGAATGTATATACATTAAATAATATGCTTAAAAAATCAAACTACAGTATAGGAAATGAGGAAATGACTTATATCTAAATTCTAAAAAATAAATCAATATTTTTAATATCTCTAAACCTCAATTAATCATAAACGAATTATCAATACATTCTATTTTCTGGTAATATGGAACGTTGCAATCGAATGATATTATGGTGAACGAATGAAATTTGTATTAATCTGTGGTTGGATTTAGACCTCGGTTCAAATGATGGGACTAAGAAGTCTGAGGTTTATTTATGTTTTGTAATACGAATAATTTTAAACTATGGTTTAGCACTTAAGCCTAGACTTGATAGTTCTGGTCTAAACCAGGGTTTTGCGTTGTTTTTGTAATAAGACGGATAATGTTTAAACAAACAAACTAAATGAACAACTTTCACCGATCGACATTATCTGTTTGCACTATACATACATCTACAACTCAATAAAATCAATATGTTGAACTAGTTTTGCCCCAGACAAGTCTCTCTAAAAAGTAATAGGCTATTCCACGCTGGGTGCACGTTAGCTAACAGCTAGTCTTATCCAAGTCACGTCGGTTTATCATTAGATCATATCTAAAACCAGTTCCGATAACGAGAATCGTCTTTGATGCTCCTTTAATATAACTCGAATCTCTGAAAACATTACTTCAAGAGCTTGAGCTTCGAGCCAAACTACCATTTTTTAAAGTATTTTGATCTAGTAAGGAAGGAGGTCGTAGAGAAAGTGTAGTGTGTCCATTACATTTATGTTAAAATGTTACGTTGAACTGTTGGCATTGACCTTGAAGACACACGTGTCGTCCAACTTGTCATCGACCTTTCTGTCTTGAAGGCAGAAAGATCGATGTCTAATAATGACAATTTATTCAAGTTTAGTGATTTATAGGATCGTGTATGTAATGTTGTTATTTATTTGTGTGGTACAGATGTAACGGCACGGGACACATAGCGCGCGAGTGCGCGCAGAGCCCGGACGAGCCGTCGTGTTACAACTGCAACAAGACCGGGCACATCGCACGGAACTGCCCCGAGGGCGGCCGCGACAGCTCCAACCAGACCTGCTACAACTGCAACAAGTCCGGCCACATCTCACGCAACTGCCCCGACGGCACCAAGACTTGCTACGTGTGCGGCAAGCCCGGACACATCTCCCGCGACTGCGATGAGGAGCGGAACTAACACACGCCTCGTCGCGACTGCCTATATATAAAATAAACTATGTATATTATGATGCCACGCACGGACGATAAGCAAAGGACGCGATACGCGACACTAGATCGTAAGACCACACGACTGTATGAAATTAATGCAACGGAATTATAAATCAGATGCAGCAGCGGTATTCACGTGACAGACTGAGGTGTATGATTTTTAAAATGTTGACTTGTATATAGGTCTCCCCGCCGCGATACGTCGATACGTTAATGTTTGTTCTTGCACGACGTGAACGAGTTATTGTGTTTTAAATCATTTAATAATCGTGATTGAACTATTGAGGAAGGTAGCGTTACAGTTTTTAGCATTACAGAGTATATATTTAATATATTTTGTACAGATTTTTTTGACAAAAGATAAATTGGATGCTGGCGTACAAAATGAGTTTTCAATGCGAAGAGTGGAGGCCCCGGAGCGACCCGAACCCTTACTGGACTCTCTTGTTCATCTTGTTGTACAGTTGTTCTTACGCGCTCGTACTGCGAGTACGACTCTCAATCTTACATCCTATCACCTCGCGTGATTTATTTTTATTGATCAGTTCCTTTGTTTATGAGATCCTGCTAACTTGTGGAGAATTCAGTGGTTAATTAGAATTTCATCAATCAAAACATTTTTTATTTTGTTATCCCTGTCAATGTGCCTCTCTGTAATACACTGAAATGTATAATGATTACTCAAATAACAGTGGGAGATGATTACTTAATAAATTCTTGCCTTATTATTTAACAAGTTTTCATGTTGCCCTATTTTTTTAATATCATAGATATTTATTTTGAACATGTGCTCACAACACGAACACACAATAATAGCTTAGAATCTCCCAAGTGAAATCATCTGAATTTAGTCTACATCACATAACTGAGCTTATATCACTTGACTGAACAAGAGGGCAATACCTATCCTTCAACCATACCTAGAGTACATGCTGATGTCACCGTAAGATCATGAACATTGAGATTATGAACTGTCTGAAAATTGTGACCTGCAAATAAACTTTGAATGAACATATTTTTCGATAGTTTATAATCTATCAAACCGTGAAATTTTGTACTTTTAGGCGCTCCCTCACCGCGAGCATTCACCTGTAATGTAACGTTACAGATTCGAGTATTTCATCAGTGAGGGAGAACAATCGAATATCACAATGTGCACCTTCTATCAAATTATACTATTTTTTTGCGAATGTTCGTCAGTCAGGGAGGTAAAACTGTAATGTAATGCTCAAAATCGAATCTGTAATGTTATCTATAATGTTGTTACACACGCGAATGTTCCCGGTGAGGGAGCGCCTTTTGTCAAACTGTACTACGAAGTCTACGAAATCGGCTTTGCGCGCTGATTCATTGAAGATGAGGGAAATCCAGAAAGTACCGATATAACAAAGCTGCTGGCTCGAACTACCGCCAAACTTGATCAATATGTTTCGCAATTTTACGGCTTATACAATCGGAGAGACATTGAATGATTTATTTATTTTATAAAAATTGTTGCTCAATTAGGATTTTCTCTAGGGTGGGCGTTTACAAAATATTTAAACTCACATACACAAACGCCTTGATTCAGAACAAAAACTATATTTTTCCCAATCGAACCCAGGGCACTCAGCGAAGCAGTCGCGTATGGATCTAAAAAAATCCCGACTTCTAAATCAACACAAAAAACAAGAACACTAAACAGTTCTATTGAAGACTAGAGCGCAGGCCACACCGCCAGCTAGCGGGCGGGCGGGCTACGCGGGTGGGCGAAGCGAACGAAGGAAACTATACAAAACTACGCGAAATATTGGCGAGCTATGGGGAAACTATGGGGTTCACATCGAAAACTACGGACAGACCAGCGACGGGCGATTTTTTTTTATATTTGTTCTTATAACAACATCAGAACTTTCGTCGATATATGGCATATTCATCGTTCACAAACGTAAACACTACACTGCTATTCGAAAGACGAGCGTCGACTAGTCTACTCGAAACGGAGAGGACGGGCGAAAACTCGAAAATTAACCCTGGGGTTAAAAAAATCCTATGTGTACAAAATTTCAACCAAATCTGTTCAGTAGTTTTTGCTTGGAAGTGTAACAAACATCCATCCAAAAAAAACTTTCCCCATTATATTAGTAGGATAGGATTTGCCTTGATTTCTCCAGGAACCTGTCATCAGATCCAGTTTATAGGTTTTGAGATGTGGACGTCGCCGACGCCAGTCCTCGGGACCACCTTCGACCGATTGTAACTTTTGAATAGCTACTTTTACAAATAATTAGAAGTTGAATTTACTATTTTATTGAGAATTTTCACTAAAGTTAAAAGCTGAAAATTCAGTGTGATCCCTCAATCGGAACGTAAACCTATCTCAAAAGATGGAGTGTCCACGATCCAACGGTGACGCATAGTAAGTGTTCAGAAGTTCGCAGGTAGGACGTGGTTGAGATTCAAAAATATGGCATAAAAGGGGGAAGAAGACTACACAGCAGTAGATGGCTCTGTAGACAGTATCAAGTGATAAACGTAAAAACTCAGTCGTAACAGATTTTTAACTTTATGCGCTTGGGTATAAAGTTGAAAATCTATTAAAGATCACTCCGCGATTATCGCTTGACACCTTGTCTTGGGGGTCAGGGCTGCCAATGATGATTCATAATCTACATGACACGATTTGGTCAAGAAATTAATGTAGGTGTTTAGTTAAAATAGCTTCTTATTCTTCAAGTGCGTGGAATGTGGCCACTCTATGGTGTCAAAGTTAGAGCCAAATCCAAATCTATGGATTGTATACTATGCCACCGAAGAAATAATAGCAGCGCTTCCGTTGCTACCTTTGCCTCGGCGTCCATGAGACGCCAAAAAGCAGGTCGATAAAGTGGATGCCAGACGAGTTCGTAAAATTTGGTAAGTATCGCTTTTTCACGCAACCGGAATGGACTTCGACCGAAGATAGCGTTCGGAGAGCGGAACACTGGATGTAAAAAGATTCTAAATTATCCATACTTCCAGCCTGAAAGTTTCAGGGACACCCTGTATATCATTAGGACACCATGGTGGCTTCGCAATCGAGATATCTCACCTAGCATCCGCTTGGTTGCGCAAAGTTGGCGGCAAACCTCATTCACAATGGTTGCTGGCTAAATCTAACGCTGATATGTTAGACTACCTCCTTGATGGACAAATCTGAATTGTGTTCAGAGTATTAACGATCAGGGCAAAACAGACTTATCGAAAGCAATTAGGTAACACAGCATTAGCGTTAAGTTGCTACGGATATATGTAATCCTAAATTAATAGGGGTGGCAATGGCTTTGCGGGACTATCTAAGTAGGATACCGTAGCCCTGGAACGCAATAGGCCGCGGAAGGACGGAGTTGGATTTATTAGTGGTTCTGCACTATGAAGAGATGATTTAATTTTAAAATAAGGTGGCAATGGCTTCAACACAACCTAATAACAACTCATATTCGGTAACTTCAGCCAGTTGTAGGTACCTTATATTATAATAAACGTGGAAACTTTTTTTCATACCTATCCTATTAGTTTTTCCGCCCGAGGAAGGAGGCTCACAATCGACTGGCTAAAAACATAAGGTGTCTTCTATTCCATTGCCATAAACAGGAGGTGCTGGATCGTTCAAGCAATCGGTAGGTACTTACACCCATGGGTATTAGCGCTTGCCAGGGAGTGACCCTGCCAGGCTTGGCGCTGGGTGTATCCCGGCACCGGGTTCCTAAAATCATCTGTATTTCACCTGTGGATATCGCCTTTAGGTACGATACAGACCATACGGCCGGACCGGTCGGCATATTGTATCAACAGTAATTAGGTAGTCAGTACAGTTAGTATTTTGCATGCAAACTTATCTCCGTCGGCATCTCGCGACACGTTACGACGTGTTCCGTAAGTTGCATGCAAATATATTTCAATGTTCTTTCGTTCTTTGCAGCATTGTAAAATGCCGCCCGGCCTGGCCGGTTGGTCTGAATCAGTCCAAATCAATCTGAATCGTACTTTAGGCATCTTGGGGACATGGATACATACCATGGACCCCAATGGACCCATTAGGACCACAGATAAGTAATAAAGAAAATACACACTCGGAAAGCTCGGAAACGTAAATAATGTACACAGAAATGCAACGAAACCGTGATCAATCTGAATAAAAATTCTTATCTGCTATCGTATAAATGCATTCCCAAAAGGACGTCGCGTTTTATTTGAAAATGTAAAATGCATAAAACGTTAACGGAATATATCGGTTTTTGCACTAGCTGCCACTAGCCGGGCGTGGTGAAGTGCGGCTGCGCGACAAACAATCGCATTTTCTTGAATGAAGTGAGTAATGGGACGAAGTTAACGTTCTTGTTTATTTATTTGAATTAAACTTATTTTAAATGAATTTATTTCAAATTCAGTGAGTTTTCTTATTTTTAAGTAGTAAAGTGAAGTTTATGTGCAAATGTGATTGTGTTCTTTACTTAAAATTTAAAAGCGGAGAGTATCCATGGGCGTTAACTTCAGGTTAAGCGAATTGTTAACTTTATTAAATTAAAATTGAGGCTAATCGAGTATTAGACTCGTTCTATGTTTAGTTATTAAACTATAATTTAGTTTATGTGACCAGTGTTATATAATTAACTGAACTTTTAACTGACAATAGTCGGTGTTTACGTTGGCTAACGTTTGTCGCTAATTCGAATCTTCTTGAAAATAGACTAACTTCAACAACTGCTATAACGCTGTAATTAACTCTCTCCTAATCAACATTTATCTATAACAACATTTTTCTTTAAGCTGTCGCTTATGGGCCAGCAGATTCGTTTTTAGATTAAAATTATGAGACTAATACAGTATGACATAATAATTTACCTATCAAATATTTGTCAAGAGCTCTAAATAACAGTACAATCAATTTTATTACAGGCAGACAAAATCAAAGACTGAATTATGAATCTCATAATATTAGCATACATACTTTCAACAACAGTATTACAACTATGCACTTCTCAAGATTATGCATCACCGACATACAATCCAGATATTCAGCAAACAAACCCCACAAATGATTACCTCAACTCTGATCCAAAGTATGACAACCCATATGATCCAAAAAGGAAGTATCAGAATCGGAACCAGGATCCGAATCAGCCATATGATCCCAATCGTCCGTATGACCCAAATAGAAGTCAATATGATCCGAATCGGAATCAATATGATCCGAATCGCAGTCAATATGATGTCAACCGTAACCCAGATCAGAGGTTCAATCAGTTTGAGAACCGTAATCCGGACTACAATGTGAACCCTTACACTCCTGCAAATACACCAGCACCGTCATGGGAGAGTAGTAGAACATACAGTTCTTCATTCAGGGGTGCTCCGTTGGAACATGAGAGTGTCATCATTAATGAGGCGTAAGTTTTAGCATTTTTTTTCTTTCAAATTAATCTAAATATTTTTGCCAATCACTGATTTGTTAGTGTATTTTAGTAACATTACATAAAACATTCAATTTCTTAGTTTGTAAAGGTTCATCATTATGTAAATTGTACCAGTCCTAAGTGGTACAATCTAAAACTTGGACTAAGGAGGATTAGATCATACAATGATGTCTACAGTCCACCCAAAGGTTGTCTCGAACATATAACTGTTAATGATAGGGTGGCCTTTGAAATTACTGAATTATCAATATTGTAAAACAGATGTGTATATTCTGTATTCTACCTATCTGTCTGGTTACACCAAACCGCCTTATAAAGACAGTTAATCTTCATACAATGCAAACAATATCAAAAAACACTCACAGACAAAATTACAATAAACTTTGTTTTCACAGAACATACTTCATAGTAGCATCTAGAATGGTGAGACCAGGCCAGATCTACAAGATATCAGCTAACATCCTGCAAGCACGCACACAGATGACTATCAGAGCCTCCATCTCTTGCAATGGAGTGGAGATTGCTGATGTTAACCAGAGGGTGAAAGAAGGTGTCCCCGAAATATTGAACATGAGGGTAAATTGATTCATTTTTAACTGTCATTTTCATGAATCATTGAGTAAAACTAATATGGCTATAAGAAAAATCATTACCTTTTGATTAACCTACTGTCCTGATCTTTTCTTCCCATACAATGAAATGAGACTTACAGAGTAAAAAGGCAAAAAAGAAAATTTGGCCTATTTCATTCATTTTTGTGGACAACCCTACACAAATTCAACACACTAGACCTAAAAATGAAAATCCTTAAATAAACTGAACTAATAACTTAAAAAAAAGTTTTTAGTATTAGTACTGATAATGAAAATCAGTCTTTCTATTCAATGTTATTGATGAAAAACTGTATATTGACACTTGCTTCCTGAAACTGTGTTAAGCAGCCTCTCAAAACACAGTACCACAAAAAGCATTCCATTATGGTCATGGACACCTGAGTAGAGCTTAACAATAAAACTTCAAAAAATAATTACCGAATTAAAGGATAATAGGTCCTCTGCTTGTATACTAAAGAAGCATTTACCTTTAAAGTTTGCCCCTAATTCAATACCTTAGTTCTCAATCATGAACCCTCCCCAGGTACCTCCAACTACCGTACCAGGCGACTACAAGCTCAGAGTGGAAGGCTTATACCTGGACACGCCGTTCGGAGGCCGCGCCTTTGTCAATGAGTCGCAGCTCACCTTCTCCAAGCGATTCATGACCATCTTCATACAGATGGACAAACCTGTCTACATGCAAGGACAAACTGGTATGTAATTTTTTTTATAGTTGTCCTACACTTTGAATTTTTCCTGTATCTTGGGTATGTTTCCAAATGTTTAAAATCAAATACACAAACACCCTAACCTGGAACAATTTGTAGATCGTACAAATATTTGTTTGATGCGGAAATGAAACCCGTGACAGCAGCGGAACAGCGATCGGTGGCTGACCGAGACAACCAATCAAATGTCTAACTTCCCTAATGTAATAAATCAGAAAGTGGTACATATTGACGAGTCATAGAGACAGTTATATATAGAATCTTGGTTCCACGTATATCAATCCGGAAAACGGTCGACCCTAGTGTCTCACGACGCCCCTCTGTACTCTCTACGACGCTCCAGTACCCATACCATGAGTTGTCATTACGATAATCGATCATACGCATCGACCGCGTTTGGTGCTCTCATTGGTTGAGAGTTCACAAACCTTTGAGCGGACCAATGAGACCGCCAAACGCAGTCGATATGGATGATCGAGTATCGTAATGACAACTTATGGTATGGGTACAGGGCGCCACGACCCACAGTTTGGGAACCCCTGGGCTAGGTTCTAAGGCCTCTACACCCTTTGAAACTACTACAATAATATTCTATTTTCAGTCCGATTCCGTGTAATACCGATCAACACGGAGCTGAAGGCGTTCGGCAGAGCGATAGACGTGTTCATCCTGGATCCTAACAGACGCATCATGAAGAGATGGCTTTCAAGACAGGTAATGTAGCTATCACCTTTGTATGACGGGAATTGGCTTGACATACAACTTTGTGTCTTTAGAAAAGGGTAATTAAAGAACCACTTTAAAAAAAATGTTATGATACATTCATGTATGCATCAACATAGACATAGAGCATTAATGTTAGCTGATGGGGAATTTACACGGATCGATGCACTGGTGATTAGCCATCACCAGTCGCGTTGTTTGCGAGTTAGTTAAATTGTCATTTACACAGTCGATTTTTGCCGGAAAGTATGCCGCACGCGCATGTCTGAATAGACAGAAAAATCGACCTTTGTAAATCCCCTATGAGCTAATCAACGGCGATGCAAAATTAATCATCAGAGAGACTAGTAAATACAGGGAATTTAGCATTTCTTTTTAATAGCTCATGTTCTGAAAAAGGCAGCATAAACCGATCACAAATATAAGTACGAAAATGCTTCTCTATTTTGTAGTGATTTGAAACACTTGACACGGTGTAGGATCACAATAAGTGAATAATGTTGTATTGTGTCACTATACCGCTGCAACGATAGGCCAGTTAGTGTCGTGTGGAGCCTATTGTTCACTTCAACTGCAGTCAAATGATACGTATCTTCTTACAGCTCAACGCCAACGAACGTGGTTGAAGCTGGAAT
The DNA here is from genome assembly GCA_028554685.1 of Agrotis ipsilon. NCBI lineage: Eukaryota > Metazoa > Arthropoda > Insecta > Lepidoptera > Noctuidae > Agrotis > Agrotis ipsilon. The sequence continues at coordinate 15,292,129 of CM052971.1, forward strand.
GACTTTTTAGGTTTATTTTATTACGACAATAATTGCGACTGCATTTTTTAAATGAGTCCTCACTGGGTGTAGAGGAAGGGACTTTCAAACTCGTACTGACTAATATCCACGGTGTTTCTCCAATAGCCGTTCGAGGGTCACGGTTACCTGTTTAGACAGTCCCGCGACCCAGACAGTCCTACAACAGCAGACAGTCCCTCTACCCCTGCTAGAATAGATCAGAGTCCGACTGCCGATCTAGTCAGACTCTGATCTGGTCGACAGTCGTAATTTGACTACAATATACATATTTAGGGTTCCGTTCGAAAACGGGACTAAAGAACAGTTGACAGATAAAAAAAAAAAAAAAAAAAAATATCGAGGGCTTCTATACAATTAAGTTTTTTGTTTTGCTTGGTTCGTTAATATAATATCGACAAATCAGCGTTTATGTCACATATATTTTAATATCCATGTATTTGTGTACAGAGTAACTTCGGCACAGTAAGTCTGCAGTACCAGATGTCGGACCAGCCGCTGTTCGGCGAGTGGTACATCCGCGTGGAGGCGCTGGGACAGATCGAGGAGACGCAGTTCCTCGTTGAGGAGTACTACCAGACTCGATATGAAGTACGTCTTGCTCTAATTTTAATTGTCATGAATGTTGACATTTTAGTTTAGTCAATTTCGGCCTCGAGACTCCTTTTAACGTTTTTCGATATTCCTCATAGTTCCGGAAATAGCTATCCACGCCCAGTTGAACAATTCACCCTGTATATTATAGGCTTGCTAACATTAGGTACTTCTTTGCTATACTTTATAGCACAATAGTATAGCGTAGTCTGAAATCAGCTTTAAAATAAAAAAATATCTATTAAATCTACAATGTCCTTTATCAGGTAAACGTAACGATGCCCGCATTCTTCTTCAACACGGAGCCGTATATCCACGGCCGTATAATGGCCAACTACACGTCAGGAGCACCGGTGCGAGGGAATCTGACCCTTAAGGCTACCATCAGGCCCATCCCGCAGTACCGGCCGCGGTACTACACGCAGGGACAGTTTAACAATAGAGGCCAGTTTGGCGTGCCTACAGGATATGCGGGGAACCAGTATACTAGAGGTAAGATGTTAATACAAATAGGAACTTTATTGTAATAATAAAAAGTAATCATACAAAAACTGTAAAAAAAAAACAACATATTTTAATCTTTTTAAAACACTGCCTACATTAGGCATTATTTCTATATAATGGGTGCGTTTACAAACAATTAAACTCATATACTCCTAAAAATCCAGACCCGACGCTATCACAGTCTTACAAATATTTGTTTCGTGCTGGAATCGAATCCGCTACACGCAGGCTGCGTGACGCAGCGCAACAGTCGATGCCTGATTTACTGTTTCAGCTTTCCGACAAAATGATAAGAAAGTGTAAAACAGCCAACAAATAATTTAACCACATCGACACAAGTTACAATTACGTATATCATAGCAGTTAATTTTTAAGAGTAAACTATCCTTATAACAATACCTTGCATCACTTTATTTTCCACAACAGTACGCCAGAACTATCCATACAATGGCTACAACAACAATTACAACGACAGCAACTACCAACAACAGTACGACGGGAACTACCAACAACAGTACGACAATTACGGCCAGACGATAGTGGACGAGTACGGCCGCGTCGTGAACAGAGAGAACCGGTACATCCCGGGACAACCCAACCAGCTGGAGCAGCCCGACTGGTGGTATGATCCGCAGAAAGTGGTCACTAGGATGTTTAACTTTGTGAGTATAATATATGGTTGATTACATTGTAATAGGTTTTATGTAAAAGCGAGCTTGCTGAAGGCGCGACGCGACGCGTGCGATATCGAATCGATTGCCGATTCAAATCGCACGTATGCTAATGGAGCGATGCGATGCAATTCGACCGTGAAAAACGAAAATCCACCTTACTACTAGAACCTAAATGCGCTGCAAAAAAAGAAACAAAAGAGTGCGTGAGTGAGGTAGTAGTTGCTTTAATACATTTTCGAACAGAGAATCGAGCACTGTCAGTAGCACGGACACGCATTTTCGACAACCAGTGCCCACTCCATTAGCTAAAACTAGCGATTGTCCATACATTTTCTTCGGCCGGACGTTTATGCGATATCTGACCGATATCGTCAAACAATGCAATTCTGCATCGCGTCGCGTCATGAGCAAGCTCGCTAAAAGGTCGTGGAGATATCGCTGGTGTTGCAGGGGTCTATGGACTACGGTGACCGCGCACCATCAAGAGGACCGTACGCTTTTTTCTCATCAATACGTACCTATCGACATGGATTTTTTAAATACAGGCTTAGGCATTAAGCGTTGTTGGATATGCGACTTACAACTCAGCACGGAAACTTGGGGATTCAATAGCTGTAAACCATAGCCCCATCTACTATTAGTGGATGTGTTGGTAGATCTGGGTATTGAGTGTGCAGTCCAGCGAGTGCACTACTCTTTCTTAATTCAGTCCTTATGACTCCAGTGCCGGGTTTAGCTTTATTCTTTGTCTAGGTCTAGGATATGTGCCCTTTTCAGACGTTTTGGTGGATTGCTAGAGAGTAGCCTTTTCACTAACAAATTTGGGTGGGTCCTTAATCTGGCTTTGTATTTAGAGCTAGTATTTACAATCTCTTCTCGAACTGTAGGCAGGTTTGAGAACTGGTGTACTTCGGCATTGGTTATGAACCATGGGGCTTTGAGGATGGTTTTCAGTACCATAGCCCACATGATCACAATATTTAACACCTTTCCTCTCCTTCAGGATGAAAAGTACCCGTTCTGGATGCAGAAGCCGGACCCGACTCAGTACGCGATCGAGCACAATAACAACAATAATAATCCAAACTACAATACTTACACAACAACATCGAGCTACAGTTATAATTATTACAACAATCCCTACTACGATCAACTGCCGTATTTGAGATTTGTGAGTATTTATTGGACTTCCTTTTTTTGCAGAATTATTATTGGAACTTTGGACACAGTTTGCTTTATTTCATTACATAGTTGTATAAATTTTCCATAACAGCATCATTCTAAGATGCGTAAGTTCTTTCTCACCCACTAGAAATTAATCCTACGTCGTGGACAAACACTCAGGACCCGGAAAAACTACTTGTAGGTCATTCAGATATTTGTGCTGTGCGGGAGTTGAAACCGCGATTTGCAGTGCAACAGTCGGACGCTCAGCCACTGCGCCAATCATATTTAAAAGTCACATTACTGTTTTCGCCCATATTACATGACAAAAATGAAGTGAAATGTGTGTTACTATAATATACTTTCGATCAAATTGACTGCGGTCAATTAACCATGTACACAGGAGATATATGAATATGCATTTTATTCTCATAGAGTAGAACTTTGGGTCAATACTTTCTGAAACTTAGAGATTATTATTACAACTTTTAAGATAGTATCATCTTTATCAGCCTATAACAATCCACAGCTAGACATAAACCTCTCCAATTACACACCATAACGCTAAAACAATTCTCGTCAACAGTTCAACGGTACTTACGACTTCAAGTACCCAATGTCGGAGCTAGCACAACTAGTGCCCACCCTGGATGGTGTGGAGGTCATCATCACCGCGTCAGTCGGTGACCCGTTCCTCGACGAGGTTATTGAAGGATACAGCATCGCGAGGATTTTCAACTCCTCGCTGCAAGTTACCTTCCTTGGGGGAACGCCGCAGGTCTTCAAGCCTTCCATGCCGTTTGATGTTTATGTGAGTGTATTAGTTTATTTATTAAAAATTTGGAATATAAAAGGTAGATAAAGGTAGATTGGTGTTTGAGGCATTATTAACAGTTAAAAAATGAAATATTATTGTTGAAGTCATATAATACCACCAAATGTTACCATGGTATAGTTAGATGATAGTTTATTTTAATATTAAAATTGGATAAGCTTCAATAATTATAAACAAGTTTTCAGCTGGAGGGAAATGACTGAATGCATGTCTTTTTTCGTCGTATTTGAAAGGCGGCGTACATCTCTCGCCTCTATCTATCTATCTATATCTACACCAAGCAGCTGATGTTCACCAAGCTTTATGATACAACTCAGTAATGTAGTCTACTAATTATCGCTTCAGAGGAAATCAATGACGTGGCGTGAGCCCATTCTATACCTATTACAAATAAATTATACTTAAACTTTAGTAAGCCAATACTGAAAAAATGCCTGACATTTATAGACAGCTGTTTGTCTGTAAACATTAGGTTTTTGCCAAAGGATTTCATATAAACTCTCTGTGGCACCCAACACAATGTCCAGTAACTTTACTTCCCAGATGGTAGTATCGTACCACGACGGGTCTCCCCTGCCTCGCTGGCAGGCGCGCGGCGTGTCCCTGCAGCTGCACGTGGCCGTGGAGGGCCGCGGAGGAGCCGTGGAGCCGCAGCAGCCCGTGCTGGTGCCCGGGAACGACGCCGTCTGGCATCTCAAGTTAGATCTCTACAAGTTGCTACGTAAGTCTTTTTACTTTATGGGAATAAAAATGAAAAGTACAAAACAGCGGAGTTAATATTGGTAACTACAGCACATACATGGTTTTAAGCCTAACCTTCTAGCACAGTGTTTTTAAACCGAGGAGTCGCAAAACTTGTATAGGGGAGTTGTAAAAGATTGGGAGCTATTGCAGTTAAAAAATTAAAAACAATTTCGTTTAATAAGATTTTTTAGGAAAATATTAACTAAAGGACGTTTGTATCAAATTCCATCAGTGCGCAGGTTCGGGTAAAACGGCCACTTTGCAATATTCCTAATGATTCTCATCGCGAATGGATAGTAGAAGAATAGCCAATGACGTTACTTTTTTTTTATCGTGGTAAAATCATCGTATGAGTCCTCCCACCCCGGGCAGGGCGGAAGGGACTGTTAGACATGTACTGACTAAAATCCGCGGTGTCCTTCAATAGCACTTTATGTTGCGGGGTCACGGTGATGGAAATAAGTCCCGCGACCCCGGCACGCTTTTAACCCTCTTTGAGGAGGTCCGTCATTTTGCTGACGCTATTTGAGGCGCGCGTGGAACATGACGCGCCGTCGACCCGGGCATGGTCCATGGTCGGACAGCAAGTTGCCCTTTACTCGCTGTCCGCATGCCCGCGCAATGACGGTACTGGAAAATTACGAATTGAATTATTAGGAATTTTGCTATTTTAAACTCAGTGTACATTGTTCCATCCTCGTCCCAGATCTAGAGAACGACCCGAACTACCGCGAGGTGCTGAACGGCATCACAGGCGTGCGACTGAACGCGCAGCTGATAGACGCGGGCGGCGCGCGCGCCAGTGCTGACATGCACTTCGTGGCACACTACAGCTCCAACAACCAGCACATACGGATCTCCACCAGCACTACAGACGCTAGGGTGAGTAACAACCTACTGCGGCGCGCGCGCCAGTGCTGACATGCACTTCGTGGCACACTACAGCTCCAACAACCAGCACATACGGATCTCCACCAGCACTACAGACGCTAGGGTGAGTAACAACCTACTGCGGCGCGCGCGCCAGTGCTGACATGCACTTCGTGGCACACTACAGCTCCAACAACCAGCACATACGGATCTCCACCAGCACTACAGACGCTAGGGTGAGTAACAACCTACTGCGGCGCGCGCGCCAGTGCTGACATGCACTTCGTGGCACACTACAGCTCCAACAACCAGCACATACGGATCTCCACCAGCACTACAGACGCTAGGGTGAGTAACAACCTACTGCGGCGCGCGCGCCAGTGCTGACATGCACTTCGTGGCACACTACAGCTCCAACAACCAGCACATACGGATCTCCACCAGCACTACAGACGCTAGGGTGAGTAACAACCTACTGCGGCGCGCGCGCCAGTGCTGACATGCCACTTCGTGGCACACTACAGCTCCAACAAACCAGCACTACGGATCTCACCAGCACTACAGAGCTGGGTGAGAACAACTATGCGGGCGCGCCGCCAGTTGCTGAACATTGCACTTCGTGTAACTACAGCTCCAACAAACCAGCCACATACGGATCTCACCAAGCACTACAGGAACGCTAGGGTGCTTAAACCACTACTGCGGGCGCGCGCGCCAGTGCTGACAGCACTTCGTGGCAAACTACAGCTCAACAACCAGCACCTACGGATCTACACCAGCCACTACCAGGACGCTAGGGGAGTCCACACCTACTGCGGCGCGCGACGCCAGTGCTGGGGACACGCACCTTCGTGGCACACTACAGCTCCAACAACCAGGCACATACGGATCTCCACCAGCATACAGACGTAGGGTGAGTAAACAAACCTACTGCGGCGCGCGCGCCAGTTTGCTGACATGCCCACTTCGTGGCACACTACAGCTCCACAACCAGGCACATACGGATCTCCACCAGCACTACAGACGCTAGGGTGAGTAACAACCTACTGCGGCGCGCGCGCCAGTGCTGACATGCACTTCGTGGCACACTACAGCTCCAACAACCAGCACATACGGATCTCCACCAGCACTACAGACGCTAGGGTGAGTAACAACCTACTGCGGCGCGCGCGCCAGTGCTGACATGCACTTCGTGGCACACTACAGCTCCAACAACCAGCACATACGGATCTCCACCAGCACTACAGACGCTAGGGTGAGTAACAACCTACTGCGGCGCGCGCGCCAGTGCTGACATGCACTTCGTGGCACACTACAGCTCCAACAACCAGCACATACGGATCTCCACCAGCACTACAGACGCTAGGGTGAGTAACAACCTACTGCGGCGCGCGCGCCAGTGCTGACATGCACTTCGTGGCACACTACAGCTCCAACAACCAGCACATACGGATCTCCACCAGCACTACAGACGCTAGGGTGAGTAACAACCTACTGCGGCGCGCGCGCCAGTGCTGACATGCACTTCGTGGCACACTACAGCTCCAACAACCAGCACATACGGATCTCCACCAGCACTACAGACGCTAGGGTGAGTAACAACCTACTGCGGCGCGCGCGCCAGTGCTGACATGCACTTCGTGGCACACTACAGCTCCAACAACCAGCACATACGGATCTCCACCAGCACTACAGACGCTAGGGTGAGTAACAACCTACTGCGGCGCGCGCGCCAGTGCTGACATGCACTTCGTGGCACACTACAGCTCCAACAACCAGCACATACGGATCTCCACCAGCACTACAGACGCTAGGGTGAGTAACAACCTACTGCGGCGCGCGCGCCAGTGCTGACATGCACTTCGTGGCACACTACAGCTCCAACAACCAGCACATACGGATCTCCACCAGCACTACAGACGCTAGGGTGAGTAACAACCTACTGCGGCGCGCGCGCCAGTGCTGACATGCACTTCGTGGCACACTACAGCTCCAACAACCAGCACATACGGATCTCCACCAGCACTACAGACGCTAGGGTGAGTAACAACCTACTGCGGCGCGCGCGCCAGTGCTGACATGCACTTCGTGGCACACTACAGCTCCAACAACCAGCACATACGGATCTCCACCAGCACTACAGACGCTAGGGTGAGTAACAACCTACTGCGGCGCGCGCGCCAGTGCTGACATGCACTTCGTGGCACACTACAGCTCCAACAACCAGCACATACGGATCTCCACCAGCACTACAGACGCTAGGGTGAGTAACAACCTACTGCGGCGCGCGCGCCAGTGCTGACATGCACTTCGTGGCACACTACAGCTCCAACAACCAGCACATACGGATCTCCACCAGCACTACAGACGCTAGGGTGAGTAACAACCTACTGCGGCGCGCGCGCCAGTGCTGACATGCACTTCGTGGCACACTACAGCTCCAACAACCAGCACATACGGATCTCCACCAGCACTACAGACGCTAGGGTGAGTAACAACCTACTGCGGCGCGCGCGCCAGTGCTGACATGCACTTCGTGGCACACTACAGCTCCAACAACCAGCACATACGGATCTCCACCAGCACTACAGACGCTAGGGTGAGTAACAACCTACTGCGGCGCGCGCGCCAGTGCTGACATGCACTTCGTGGCACACTACAGCTCCAACAACCAGCACATACGGATCTCCACCAGCACTACAGACGCTAGGGTGAGTAACAACCTACTGCGGCGCGCGCGCCAGTGCTGACATGCACTTCGTGGCACACTACAGCTCCAACAACCAGCACATACGGATCTCCACCAGCACTACAGACGCTAGGGTGAGTAACAACCTACTGCGGCGCGCGCGCCAGTGCTGACATGCACTTCGTGGCACACTACAGCTCCAACAACCAGCACATACGGATCTCCACCAGCACTACAGACGCTAGGGTGAGTAACAACCTACTGCGGCGCGCGCGCCAGTGCTGACATGCACTTCGTGGCACACTACAGCTCCAACAACCAGCACATACGGATCTCCACCAGCACTACAGACGCTAGGGTGAGTAACAACCTACTGCGGCGCCGCGCGCCAGTTGCTGAATGCACTTCGTGGCACACTACAGCCCAACAACCAGCACCTCCGGATCTCCCCAGCACTACAGCCGCTAGGGTGCGTAAACAACCTACTGCGGCGCGCCGCGCCGTTCTGCCATTGCACTTCGTGTCACACTACGCCCACACCAGCACATACGGATCTCCACCAGCACTACAGCCGCTAGGGTGAGTAACACTACTGCGGCGCGCGCGCCCGTGCTGACATTGCAACTTTCGTGGGCACACTACGCTCCAACAACAGCACATACGGTCTCCACCAGCATACAGGAATTACAGACGCTGGGGGAGTAAAACATGACTGCGGCGCGCGCGACCAGCTGCTGACATGCACTTCGTGGCACACTACAGCTCCAACAACCAGCACATACGGATCTCCACCAGCACTACAGACGCTAGGGTGAGTTTCAAACCACTGGGGAAGACTCTGTGAGACTCAGTGGGACCTACCATGACAGGCCTGTTGGTCTAGTGGTTAGTGACCCTGACTGGTATGCTGGTGATCGTGGGTTCGATTCCCACCCAGGACAATTGTTTATGTGATGAGCACGATCATTTGTTCTGTGTCTGGGTGTACTTTATCTATAATATTTATTTAGATATAAATAAGTATGTTTATCAGTTGTCTAGTACCCATAACACAAGCTCTGCTTAGCTTGGGACTAGATGGCGTTGTGTGATAGTTGTGAAATATTATTTATGACGTCTTAAAGTGAGAGTAATTCCGCTGAGGGAAAGAGACAGCTATACAAGACTTCTAGCCCCATCTCGTTCCCTCAGCAGAATTACTTTCGCTTTAAGACGTCATGGTATGCCCCCTGGGTATGCCACACCAACTAGCATTTTCTTTACAATATGTGCGAAGGGCGGCGTGAATTAGGCATTAATTATAACTTTGTAAGTAAAAGAGTTCGCCACTGCTTACATCTTTATCGTACCGCTCGCTGCTTTCGCGCGCTGTGTAACCGCTCACAGCATCCATGGATCCAGTTGTCCCAATAATTTGAATTGAATATAACAAAGTTTCTAACATTTATTAATTATCTCACAGGTGGGCGAGTACATAATCTTCCACGTACAGAGTAACTTCTACATGGAGTCGTTCAACTATGTCGTCATGTCCAAGGGAATCATACTCACCAGTGGACAGGAGATCATGCAGGTAAACTTTCGTTTCTTTTTTGTTTTATTTAATAACAACATAATTTGTTTCTAAATAAAACAAAGAAAAGCTTTGACATTTACGGTACATGTGTTAATGCGTAAAATCTATACATATAATAAAATAGTAGGAAAGTCAAAACTGTACATTGAATATTTTTTTTAAAGAATACTTGGGGTGTGAGCTACAATCGATACCGAAGCCAAAAATATAGTTTTTAGAATTTTTGTCTGTGAGTCTGTTTGTCTGTTTATCTGTTTGTCTGTATGTATGTCCGGGATAAACTCAAAAAGTACTGGACGGATTTGAATGATTCTTTTTTTGTTGTATAGGTATTAAATCTGGTCAAAACATAGGCTATAAATTATTCTGGAAACTTGAACACCTGGCGCAGAACCGCAACAGACCAGCTAAACTATAACAGATACAAAAATGATGCGATAGCAAAAAGTGTTCCACGTGATGAGCATTTTCTGCTGAGATAATAAAATTGAAGATCTGGAACACCTGATGTGGAACTCCAAGAGCCCAGTTACACTATAACATGTACAGGAATGACGTCTAAGCAAAGTTGTTCAGCCTGATGAGCACTCTCTGTTGACGTATAAAAATTGAGGATCTGGAACACCTAATGTGGAACTTCAAGAGCCCAGCTACACTATAACATGTACAGGAATGACGTCTTAGCAAAGTTGTTCAGCCTGATGAGCACTCTCTGTTGACGAATAAAAATTGAAGATCTGGAACACCTAATGTGGAACTCCAAGAGCCCAGCTACACTATAACAAATAGAAATGACGTCTTTTTTTTTGCGTGGTAAAATCATCAAATGAGGCCTGGAACCCCCACTGTCAGACTTGTACTGACTTGCACTGATCCACGGTGTCCTTCAATAGCCCTTTATGTTCCGGGGTCACGGTGAAGGAAATAAGTTCCGCGACCCCGTCAGGCTTTGGCTCTCTGTGAGGGGGCCGAATGCCGGGCGCGAGAGGTCTCCGCCTATCCCCGCCGTGAGGACACGTCGGTGCTCTACCTAAGCTGGACAGTCTGGCACCGTGTGCTCTACTGAGTCCTCCGGGCGATCTTCGCAGTGGTGACACCCAGGCGTTTCCTCCTTTCTCATCAGAAACAGGTACCTCCCGAAACTTCCGTGTCCGGTGAGGACCTGCATCATGCGGTAGGTAAGGACGCCGTGACGTCTCTCCAGCCGCTCCTCAAAGAGGGGTCTTACCGACGCTATTGAGGCGTGCCCGAAGAATGACGTCTTCGAATCGAATTTTTGCCGGGCTCTTGGAGTTGGGTAATAGACTTTTCAGATCTTAGTTTTGACGATCCCGTTGTCGCTGGCATAAGCAACAATATCCGCGTACGAAGTCGCGGGCAGAAGCTAGTATTAAATAAATATCTTCTTAAAAATTGAGACTTTCATAATTCATATCTCTAATACTGTTTTGCTTTTTTATTGGATAAAAACAAAAGCAGAAAAAAAAATTGAAAACGTGCTTTCTTCTCCAGTGCTTAGTGCGAGTTTTTTACGTAGACGCGATTAGTAACGTTTAACCGCGTTTGGCGCTCTTATTGGCCCGCTTCAAGGTCGTGAGAAATCCCAACCAATGAGAGCGCCTAACGCGGTTATACGTTACTATCGCGTCTACGTAAAAGAATTCGCACTAAGCACACTGGCATGCATTTCAAAGAGTTCTCTCTATTTCGTTTGTGTGTTGAGTGTACATGTCCTGCAGGAGGGTGTCCGCACGTTCGCGGTGACGGTGTCTGCGGAGATGTCCCCGGTGTCCACGGTGCTGGTGTGGGCCGCACAGCGCCGGGCTGTGGTGCTGGCCGACTCACTCACCTTCCCCGTCAACGGGATCTCCAGGAACAACGTAACTATACATTATAATCTATAACTTACATTGTCCACACGCCTCACATAATTAGGTATGGACTCCATCGCAGTCGAGCTACAAAGAGATATGCGAAGCTGATCAGATATTAAGGAGCTAATGTGTTCCTGTATGTACAGAGATGTGTATTGGCTCGGCACAAAAGGGGCAGTTAAAACAAAAGTGGGTAGACAATAAAACCACCCCCCAATATGCAACAAATGTGATCACTATCTACTAAGTTCCCAGTCGCGCTGAGTTCGCACTGTTTACAATCAACCTAATAATGTCACGTTAATCAATATAGACCAGGCGGCGTAGAAGACATCCGTATGCAAAATATGAGGACCGAGTTTTGAGTTTTTCAATATATTTTTAGGATTGTCAAGATATATATTTTCGATGTTGCCAACAATTATCGTGGTCCAAAAAAAAAACCGCACCTTGGTCTCAGATCAATAAAAACCCACAAATATCAACGATATTTGTGGGTTTTGATCTGAATAAATTTCATATGATATGGAATTACATACTGATTATACTTTATTATGAAGATAGCTTGATAGACTGATTGGAAAATATAGTACAACTAGTACAAGAACATATAAATACATAATTATCTATATATTTAAAAGAACAGGGTATGATCGTACGACTCGCCTACAGCCGAAATCGCTAAACGTAGAAACTTGGGTTTTGGACAATAGTTGCAGTCTACCATTTAGAGGGGCATAAAGACGGGATTTTGTGAAAATCGTCCTCTAAAGGCGTGAAAAGGGGTGAAAACTACTGTATGAAAAATCCTATTCCTTGGGTTTATACATTTGAAACTAGTCATGAATAAGAAAACAAGTAAATAAAATAGATTGGCACTTTTAATTTTTTAAAACTACCCTCCATTAGTGATCTAATGGATGTAAAAGTTTGTATGGAAAAATTATAACGCGTGATCCGATTACTTTGAAAATCAGTATTTGTATAAGAAAAAAGAATTTATCAAACACGTGTTTTTGGATTTTTCAAAAATCTCCCCCAATGATAGTGAAAAGGGGTATTCAAGTTTAAAGGGAAGGATTTTAAAGCGCTAAAACTGTAACCTGCATTTTGGATGGTAGTTGCAATTTATCCTGTAGGTGAGCACCAAGAAAGGATTTCACCTTTAAGGAGGTGACAATGGACATTATTAGTTTTTCAAAACTACCCTCCAATGATACTCTAGACGATGTTATAGTTTGTATAGGAAAATCATAAACGCGCTATCCGATAACTTTGAAACCCGGTATATGGAAATTAGATCAAAAATAATAAAACACGTGTTTTTGGGTTTTTCAAAAATCGCCCCCTAAATTGGTAAAAAGGGGTGATTAAGTTTTAAGGGAAGGATTTTACTACGGGTAATGCGGTAGTATTTTACAAATTTCTGGACCACTCCAGACACTGGCAACATGCATTTTTAAATAGTCCTAGAACCCATTTACATACTTCATTAATCAGATTGCGGTCCTCATATTTTGCAAACGAAATTCCTTCTGCGGCCTGCACTAATAACTAGAGCGACTAGTTTACTTTGGCTACCACTAAATAACTGTTCAGATTTTCCCTATCCAACAGTATGAATGAAACAAAGGCAAATAGTATCATTAAAATAAACTTTTATATGCCTATTATTTTAGTCATATTCATGCATAGTCCGACTTGAAGACTGCGTGGCTAAGTTGTTCAAGCATTATGCCTAAGTCAGTTTTAGAGAAGGAAAAAAGAACATTATCATCAGCAAAACGTAGATTTGTTAATCTCCTTTCGCCAAAAATTTCCTATGTGTGTTTTTCCCTATCTCTCCCCTGTACACCAACCTAAAATAAATACCTTGTACTACACAATTTATGAAACATGTAGTAACATCGAATCCCCCGTCAGTTCACGGTGTTCATCAACAACCGCAAGCACCGCACGGGCGAGCGCGTGGAGGTGGCCATCTACGGGGAGCCCGGGGCCTACGTGGGACTGTCCGGGATCGACAACACCTTCTACACCATGCAGGCCGGGAACGAACTCACTTATGCCAAGGTAACTTTTATAACTACTATCATCATCTTCCTGCCCTTATCCCATTTTACTTGGAGTCGACGCAACACGTTTTTTTCTTCCATTCTCCCCGATCAGACGTCATAGTATCATTTACTCCTTTTTCTTTAACTATCTTTCACAATATGATTTCAAACAAACTTCCAAGTTATTATTTTTGATTAAATTAAACTTTGTACACATAAGCAGAATACATAGGTATAATAGAGAACATTTATAACTGTCTTAATTTAAAAAAGATAATTGGGAATCTCTGTTTATCAATACAAAATTTTAAAAACGTTTTATTTTAGCTAAAAAAACAATATTAAAAAAAAAATAACCAATTACTTTATAAGACTTATGAATTCTATGCATGTTTTTCATCAAAATCGGTTAAATAATTTTGAAAAATATGTATACTGTAGGATAAACATATACCCAACCCAACATAACATCAGACCTATTTACTCTAAAGGACGAAACAAAGATGTATCTAAATCTAAGCAGTAAATACTCATAACGTGTCCGTTCCTCAGGTGATATCAAAGATGTCTCACTTCGACGAGTCCACGAACGGTACGTTCGCGTACACGTGGCGCTCTCACTTCGGAGACGCAGACGACCTCGTGTACTTTCCCTCCTCCACCTTCGGTATTGACGCCAACAGGACCTTCGAGTGAGTATAGCATTTTTGATCATAGATTATCCTATGTTGGTCTGAATTAGTTTGTAGGTTTAGTAAATAAAGCAAGGCCACTTTTTTTTATCGTGTTAAATCAAAGCAAGGCTGCTTAATAAACTTTGCCTTAATGTCGCGAAATCGGCTGTTTTGATAGATTTTTTAATAATCTCTTTTTCCACTATTTTATTGTCCACCAAAACTAGGAATTTCTCCTGTGTCGTGGATGATTTTGCTGCAAACATTTAAATTCATTTACGCAAACTCTCCGACTCAGAAAAACTTGTACATCATAATAAATATTTGTACCTTGCGGGAAACGAACCCGCGTCACACAGCGCAGCAGTAAATCGCTCAACCACTGCGCTAACCATGTCATTGCAAGCAATATATGCAAAAAAACACAAGCACGAATGCCTTATTTTTTTTCGAACGACGATACTTCCCAGGCTCTACAATTCTGTATTAGCTTATTAATAGAGAAGTCTTCGACAACTTTTCTGTCTGCGAAATATAACCATATACAACCTACCTTTGCGAATGGGTGTAGAATCAATCCCATCCCATCCCATTTCCTTAATTTTAATATTCGACGTTTAGAAGTGCCTCTTTGATGGCCTAATTGAAATAAATGATTTGATTTTGACTTCTACTAGTTCTCGGAATAATATTCAACCGTTAAACTTTATCTCTAGGAAAACCAAAGCACCTTCCGAGTGTAAAACTCAGATCAACAGGTCATCATGTTATAATGAGCTTTCGTTCCAGATACGCGGGCCTGCTGGTGTTCAGCGACGTGCCGGTGACGCGGCGCTACACCACGTGCAACGTGTCGCAGGGCTTCGGAGAGTGTCTGCAGGGAGGATGCTACCCGCTCAGCAAGAGATGCGACGGCAACATGGACTGTCCCGACCACACCGACGAGGCTAACTGTCAGTTCATATTACATTCTTCTTACTCTGGTGTCGATCGGGCTATGTTTTTATCATGTATTTGATTGTTGTCCAGGCGAAAACGACATAAACAAATCATTCGAGCTGACACACTTCCGCAAGTTCCGTTTCAACCGCGTGCAGCGACAGTACGACAACGTGTGGCTGTGGCGTGACGTCAACATCGGACCGCACGGACGATACGTGTTCACTGTGGATGTACCGCAGGTATGTAACATACAGTACGACCCCGTGTGGCTGTGGCGTGACGTCAACATCTGGCCGCACGGACGATACGTGTTCACTGTGGATGTGCCGCAGGTATGTAACATACAGTACGACAACGTGTGGCTGTGGCGTGACGTCAACATCGGGCCGCACGGACGATACGTGTTCACTGTGGATGTGCCGCAGGTATGTAACATACAGTACGACAACGTGTGGCTGTGGCGTGACGTCAACATCGGGCCGCACGGACGATACGTGTTCACTGTGGATGTGCCGCAGGTATGTAACATACAGTACGACAACGCGTGGCTGTGGCGTGACGTCAACATCGGGCCGCACGGACGATACGTGTTCACTGTGGATGTGCCGCAGGTATGTAACATACAGTACGACAACGCGTGGCTGTGGCGTGACGTCAACATCGGGCCGCACGGATGATACGTGTTCACTGTGGATGTGCCGCAGGTATGTAACATACAGTACGACAACGTGTGGCTGTGGCGTGACGTCAACATCGGGCCGCACGGACGATACGTGTTCACTGTGGATGTGCCGCAGGTATGTAACATACAGTACGACAACGTGTGGCTGTGGCGTGACGTCAACATCGGGCCGCACGGACGATACGTGTTCACTGTGGATGTGCCGCAGGTATGTAACATACAGTTCGACAACGTGTGGCTGTGGCGTGACGCCAACATCGGGCCGCAGGGACGTATTTATTCAAATCCAAAAAAACAATCAGTCATCGAAGTGTAATTACTTTCAGTCAGTATAAAGTTGTTAATGTTGTTACAGATACCGGCTCACTGGATAGTTTCAGCATTCAGTATGTCTCCCAGTCTAGGACTGGGCATGTTGACGGAACCTAAACGCGTAAGTACTCACTGTCATAAACAACTAAAAACTTAAATAACTAGAAATATTGCCTAAAAAAAATCTGTTGATATAAAAAAGTCACAAAAAATTTATCATCCAAAAAAAATCTGCTGAATGAAAAATCCACTGCGAGTAAGTTTTGTGCCTGAAACCTTTTGATACAGTACACCGGACGGTCTTGCCAAGGAGCTATCGCGGTCATGCTCACAACCACGGACAAAAAGTCGATGACATAACTCTTAGAATAGACTGTGGTGAGCACTCGGACCCCACGGCCTAATATTTAGTGCATTTTATTATGCGTATCTTATTTATATATTTGTAACAGTACATAGGCGTCCTGCCGTTCTTCATCAAAGTGGAGGGCCCGGACCAGTGTCGCCAGGGCGAGCAGGTGGGCCTGCGGGTGGTGGTGTTCAACTACCAGCCGCAGGACATCGAGGCCGTCGTGGTGCTGGAGGCCTCGCCCGACTACAAGTTCGTGCACGTCGAGGAGAACGGCATCGTGAGTACATCTGGAGCACACGCTCTGTAACCGTCAATATATTTTCAACTTTATGCTCCAATGAAATGAAGTTGTAATCACAGAGCATTTTCAATAAAAGACTGTATTCTAGCAAAACTAGTTTTTTGGGTTTATGTAACATCTGTAAAAGAACTCTATTGTATAGCCATAGGAGTAGGCCCGTAAAAAGTTATATTTTTAAGTAGGATGGCATTCATAATTAATTTTTGAGCAAAATTACTTTTAAACTGTCGTTCGATATACTCTAAAGATGCGATTCCACCGGTGTGTAGTACACTGTTCGTCACAAATTTTCGGTTTGGTGGATTCACTCAAACTAACTCGAATAAATTATGCACAAAATTTTTAAATATATTCGCGCACACGTAAGCAGTAAACTTGTAATTTGTGCGTGCATATTGTTAGACACACTTCGGTGAAAATGTTCGCGCACAGATGTGCTGTAAAATCTTGTCGGTGGACACAGAGGCTAAACGCGATACCGACTTAGGCTGCTATCCCATTGGTGTTTTATACGAGGGTTGGCATCTCACCAACGTCTGCGCAGCGTCAACGTTACTCAGACGCGACGTTGACGTCACGTTGTCGCGTGCCAAGCGTTAACGTCCGCTGAACGCGTTTTACCTCAACGCTCGTAAAACGCCAGCGGGATAGCGGCCTTAGTACGCGTAGAGCTGAAGTGCGGGAAAAAGTGTGCCAGAAATTGTTTTCGTGGAATCGTACCATTACTGTTTGTGCTCCGTGATAGTGAGTGAATAATGTGTGTTTGTGTACCAGGTCCGCTCATATAACCCGCGCACGTCGTTCGGCGAGCACCAGTTCTTCGTGTACATCACGTCGGGCGACGCGGCCACCGTGCACGTGCCCGTGGTGGCCACGCGCCTGGGAGACGTGCACGTCAGACTGCACGCCTCCACGCTCATGGGACAACACCACTACGTCAAGAAGATCACTGTCGAGGTGACGACTAATAATACTAATCATAAGGGTACTGAAATCAAAGTTTAAAGTAGTTGCCTGCCGGGGTCGCGGGACTAAACCGTGAACGTAAAGGGCTATTGAAGGGTTACCGGATGACTAAAATCTATTAGTCAGTCCAAATCTGAAAGTCCCACCCTTCCCTCTTTGGGTGGGAGGATTAATTTGATGAATTTATCACGATAAAATGGTCTCACACGCCATTTCATTGTCATCATTTGACATACTTTTCATTAATTGCCACAATGAGGTATCCATTGCTATAATATTATGGTATTTGGAAAAAGCCACCTGTGACGTCTTGAATTAATTACCTGAATGACTCAAAATAAAAATTTATTAATATAAGTTGTTTCTTTGAATTATTGACTAATGGTAACAACTACAATATTACGGATTGATATTACTATGTGCGCTTATATGGTTTTAAAACATTGTAAAATCACTTAGATGACCACAAATAACCACCAAAGTTCATCCACAGCCCGACGGCCTGCCCCAGTACCGTCACCAGTCCGTCCTGCTGGACCTGTCCAACCGCGCGTACGTGTTCCAGTACATGCACGTCAACGTCACGGAGACTCCCATCATCCCGTACGAGGTGGACCGCTACTACGTGTTCGGCTCCAACAGAGCGCGCATCTCAGTGGTGGGAGACGTCGTGGGGCCGCTGTTCCCCACCATGCCTGTTAATGCCACCAGTCTGTTACATCTGCCGATGGTGAGTAATGCGTGGTACTCCCAAGGGACCGTCACTTGCACTTATCGCTTGGCCACGGGATCATCGAAGATCATGAATTGAAAATTTGCGCGGTTCGACCAGCGTATCGTCTGGCGATTTAAACAAATGATATCTATCATCATCATCAGCCGGAAGATGTCCATTGCTGAACATAGGCCTCCCCCTTAGACCGCCACGCCGAACGACAATTCGCCACTTTCATCCATCGGTTGCCCACGACTCTCACGATGTCGTCGGTCCACCTAGTGGTCGCCTACCTACGCTGCGTCTTCCGGTTCGTGGTCGCCATGAGAGAACTTTTCTTCCCCATCGGTTGTCAGTTCTACGAGCGATGGCCTGCCCATTGCCACTTCAACTTGCAAATTTTAAGAGCTATGTACAAATGATATATGTACTGGAAATGTAATGTTTTTTTATGGGGTAGATCTATTCGGTAGTGGCCGTCCTACGTCTGATTATGATGATAGAAAAATGCGAGTCGTGCGCTGTGATTTTTTTTTTTTTTTTTATCTATCACACAACGCCATCTAGTCCCAAGCTAAGCAGAGCTTGTATTATGGGTACTAGACAACTGATAAACATACTTATATATTTCTATTATTTTCATGAAACAACAAACTAAAGTTGCCCTTTCCCTCCAGGACTCAGCCGAGCAGAACATGTTCAGTTTCGCAGCCAACATGTACCTGACGTTGTACATGCGCCTGATCAACCAGCGCAACAGGACCCTGGAGCACGAGGCCTTCTACCACATGAACATACTGTACCAACGACAGCTGTCCTTTATGAAGCCGGACGGCTCCTTCAGCTTGTTTAGAAGCGATTGGTTAGTATACATATTACATAACATGTATATTATAGCCCGCAGCAATGATATTATAAGTAAAAAGGTGTAGATACGTTAAACGCGCTCAAATGTGGTCAATTGACAAACCTTGACTATATTTGTCTCTTTTTCACTTGCGATGCCATCCTACTTTAGCGACGGGATGTAGTGTGCTATTGCAATATTTAGTTATTCATGTGTGCGTTATTGTGCCGTTTTTGAAGATAGAATGTCGTGTAGGTAACGTATCTCTTCATTTATAATATCATTGGCCCGCAGTATAACATTTAATGATCAGACGCTACCTGCGCTTGCTCATGACGCGATGCGATGTAATTCTACCGATTTGTGCCAACCAACTGTAAACACATGAAAAACCTGCTACTACAGAAAGACGGAATCAATATCAAATGTGAGTTGTCTATGGATAGATAGATATAAACAGGCTACCGACAATCTACACAACTTCGCCTTGTAGATCATGCAAATTATAATATAATGTTCCTTGTGAGAATCAATCACACAAAGTTAGTAAGGCATTTGGTGTACTGAATGAGACGGATGCAAGTTCCACTCGCAATACAAGTTTTTCTCTCAAAAAAATATTATTGTTGTAACAGGAACCAATCAGCGTCAAGTGTCTGGTTGACGTCATTCTGCGCTAAGATTTTCCAAGACGCGTCGTTCAACGAGTGGGAGAACTTCATATACATCGATCCCGAGGTAAGCAATTGTAGAAATATACTTTAGGCTGCGTTTCCACTGAGGCAGAGCGGAACAGAGCGGAGACGAGCTGAGCCTCGATTCACCAATCAGATGGCTGATACATGTAGCTGGCCACGTGACACATGTGTAACAACAATTTAAAAATCAGAAGGGTTCATTCAGAGAAAGAGAGAGAAGATTCTGGAAATTGTTTTTCACTTTTAACCCATTCCCACAAATTCCAATGTATAAAAAACTCGCCTTTTTAACCAGTGTGTTCTGGCGACGATGACTTACGGTGCCGAGACTTGGACGCTTACAAGGGAGACTGTGCACCGAATACGAGTTGCACAAAGCGCCATGGAGCGAGCCATGCTCGGCATAACTAATGTTATTTTTTTGCATGTAAGCGTTTTGATTTTAACTGTAAGCTTATATTGTGACTTTTAATCTCTCTGGCTAGGTCTATGCCAACAGTGGGTGATCCCGAACTGATAATATATGATATTCAGTGCTAAAAGTATTTCAATTCTAATCCCGTTAACAGGTGATATCAATGGCGGTGTCATGGGTGCTGGATCATCAGACTCCAGACGGCGCGTTCTACGAAGTGACCTGGCTGCCCAACAGGAATGACAACTCCACTATAGTGGTGCCCAAGAACAGCTCCTTATACAGAGAGGCCTTCGGACACGCTGGCTGGCACGACCCTAGTGCTGTTGAAGTAAGAGCTCTAGACTTATTAAACTGTTTTATTAAATTGTATTAATCCTATATTTTCAACATCAAATTATATAGATCAATGCCTATTTTCGTTATAACTTTATTTTTATTTATTTATAAAAATAAAGTTATAACGTTTAGTTTGCCGTATATGATTACTTCCCAGAAGTTGATCCTTATTAGCAACACTATCGAACGGTATAATAATACAGGGTGTGATTTTTTTTCCAAAATCAGCGGGTTCGATTCCTGACCAGGATTTTAGATTTTTCTAAAATCCAATGATGCAGTTTTAGTTTTCGTCAAAATCGGCCTCGAGACTCCTTTCAACGTTTTTCGATATACCTCATAGTTTCGAAAGTAGCCATCCACGCCCAGTTGAAAAATTCACCCTGTATAGAAACTTAAGCCTATGTTAGTAAACACTTCACTTCACTAGATATGCACTAGTCATTGTAACTCACTTTATAACTCAAGAATGGGTTCACCCATCCAAATCAAATATTTTGGCTTTGTTTGGACTATTTAGTAGATTATTTATATGTGGTTTCCACAAAATCGGTCGAGCGGTTCTTCACTTATCACATTTTTTGTAACACGTAACGAAGCACGGGGCGGGCCGCTAGTACTTCATATAATTAACTAATCTAATAATAGTCAAAGTAATTAACAAGGAGCCTCAAAAAATTAATCCACTTTGCTGTCAACAAGTTAAGTGGCCAGAACGAAAGAAAGATTGCAACTTATGATTACTTCCCAAATTTTATCCTTATTTGTGATTGTGATTTTTTTTCCAAAGTCAGCAGGTTCGATTCCTGGCCAAGATTATTGATTTTTCTAAAATCCAATAATGCAGTTTTAGTTTTCCTCAAAATCGGCCTCGAGGCTCCTTAAATCGTTTTTCGATATTCCTCTTAGTTTCGGACATAGCTATCCACGCCCAGTTGAAAAATTCACCCTGTATATGACTGGTTGACAAAGTCACTGCTTTAGAACAACACAAAAAATAACTAAATCAATTTTTTTTATTGTGAGACAGCAATGTTAAAAAGTTGTTCTAGAGGTTGTTGTGCTCTTGCACTGCTCCATCATGCTAGGCATTTTTTTTACTTGGTAAAATCATCAAATGAGTCCTCCCACCCCGGGCAGGGCGGGAGGGACTGTCAGACTTGTACTGACTAAAATCCACGGTGTCCTTCAATAGCCCTTTTTGTTCCGAGGTCACGGTAATGAAATAAGTCCCGCGACCACCATGCTAGGCTTAAAATCCAATGAAATTAGAAACGAAGTCATCACTCACCAACCAACCGAGTCGTGAATTTCACAAAGTATATCTTGTTCCCAGGTAAACAACTCGATAATAATGCAGCGTAACATCACACTGACTGCCCAAGTGGTCATCACTTTGGAAACTGTCAAGAATCTGAAGGACATTGGAGTGAGAGAGGTAAGATTAACATTAACTCAATCATTTATGTATCACCCATTTTTTTTTCTTTTCAGATAGAATGTGCTACGTTTTATGTGTTCACAGAACCGCATTTCTTAACAACTGTCAAGCCTTTATTTTTCGAATTGATAAAACCAATATGACCATTATAAATATTTAAGAACGATGGACCTTTTTCAGCATTATTGCGATAGCTGAACTGATTTTACTGTCACAGTTACGGACTTTACCCATGGCGCGACGCGATTGCAATTCGACCAATTCCAATTTAAACTAAAATCAACCTTGCTACTTTTGATTGACTTGACGTCGTGGCGATCATGTTTTGTTTTTCATATACCCGTAGGATAACAAGTGTTATAAGTTATACTAGCTGTGCCCGCGACTTCGTTCGCGTGGATGTCGGAATTTAACAATGTATTTTTCATCACATCTATTCGAAAAGGACGACTTGGTTCGCCTTTAAGTGCGCCCAAAAGTGGTGTTTTCTCTAGGAAACTTTTAGCGAGCAGCAATGAGGTTTTAATCTTCTTTATAAGTGCGCCGCAATTTATTTTTACGCGCACTTATTGAATTTGGAACATCAGTCTAACACCCGTATTTATAAAGAAGTAAAAGTAAGTACTTGAGTAAAAGTAATTACTTAAGTAACGATTTGTCTTCTATAGTTAAGTAATTGTTCAAACTTAGAACTGTCAAAAGTTAGAATTCTCAGCCAAGTAATAGTCACCATTTCCTTTACTTAAGCACTACTTTGACGTTATTTTGAATAAAAAATGGACACTTTGGATAGTATCGAAGCGGTTTTTGCTGTTGTAGATAATATAGATGATAATATATTAGAGGAGATAGAAGTTGCTGAACCTAGAAATCCCAAAGTTTATTTTCGTGATGTGGATCCATTTCATGACTATTCGGAAGATTGTTTTAAAAAGAGATTTCGTTTCACCAAAAGTATTGTGAGACATGTTATTTTACCGAGAATTGAAGACACTTTACAATCAGAGACACAAAGAGGGCTTCCTTTAACTCCACTGTGTCAGTTGCTAACTGATTTACATTCCCTCGCTATATTATTCTCCCATGACTGCTTCTTTTTTAAAGAACTCGTAGCGTTTGTTTGTTTGCAGGTTAGGATTGTATCATATTTTTGTATGATATTTAAAAATAAATCCTTTTCCAAACTCGAAAACGGTTTTTTCCTGTCTACTGCATTCATATTTTGAAATTCACAAAATATATACACAGAGTAAAATAAAGCCTTGTTTATGTTTATACAATGACCGGTACTATTTGACGGAATTGAACGTATTATCTTTCTAAGTAAAAGTTCACGAGTCGGCCTATAATCCATGTGTAAAAAGTAAACATTTAAATTTAGTAGGGTTATACCACAGTATAATAATATGTTATACCATATCAAACGTTTTGTTTCTCCAAGCATTCCTGTTTTTGTACCAACAAAATTATATGACAATAATATACTTTTTACAATTCAAACTACTTTATACAACGTTAATTGTTATTATGAATGTAAAATAATGTAATATAAAAATATTATTGCAAGGTTTTGTACAAGTAATCTAGACCTTATGTTTGCTATTTCATGCAACGAAACGTGGTCCCGAAGTGTTGCCATACAGAAACAACCATCAAGCGTCGAGTATTACTTAAGCATTTGCTCAAGTAAGTAACGTGTGTTACTCAACTAAAGAATGAGATTTTGTATTTAAGAATTCTAACCATAAGTAATGACTTATTTAAGAAATTACTTAGCAACAAGTAATTAC
Source organism: Agrotis ipsilon (assembly GCA_028554685.1). NCBI lineage: Eukaryota > Metazoa > Arthropoda > Insecta > Lepidoptera > Noctuidae > Agrotis > Agrotis ipsilon. The sequence continues at coordinate 15,316,202 of CM052971.1, forward strand.
TTCTTTATAAATACGGGTGTTAGTGTTCAGCGCCAGACAGATATTAGAGGACAACAAATAGAACCCATTTCCAGCATTTTTAGAATTTTGGTCTGTTTGTATGTTTATATGTCCGCGCATCGTCCTAAAATGAGTGAGTGAGTGGGTGGAGTGGGTGGAGTTGGTGGAGCGAGTGGAGTGGGTGGAGTGGGAGGAGCGGGTGGAGTGGGTGGAGTGGGTGGAGCGGTTGGAGTGGGTGGAGTGGGAGGAGCGGGTGGAGTGGGTGGAGCGGGTGGAGTGGGTTGAGTGGGTGGCGTGGGTGGAGTGGGTGGAGGGGATGGATTGGGTGGAGTGGGAGGAGCTGGTGGAGTGGGAGGAGCGGGTGGAGTGGGAGGTGTGGGTGGAGTCCGGAGTGGGTGGAGTGGTTGGAGTGGGTGGAGTGGAGTAGAGTAGAGTTTTTATTTTCTCATAGTGGGTGATGAAAAGCAGAGTGTATCACTCGGGACAAAATATTTTTTTGGCTCGGGCGACTTACGTTGAATCCCTCGCTACGTTCAGGATTCTACTAAAGAATCCCTCGCTACGCTCGGGATTCTACTGTAGAGTCCCTCACTTTGCTCTGGATTCAAAATAGCGCCCTCGCCGTAAAAAAATTATTTTGCTCCCTTGTTATACAATCTACTATTTTAGTTTGAAGCGCTTAATTCTCGCCACGTTTTTCATATAAACCCTATATTTAGAATTTTCTTTGATTTTTCTAGAATATTTGACGTGTTTGTAATAAACACCCTCTGTTGTTCAAAGGCAGTACCATTCAATTGCTACTGGATTAGAGTACATAGTTTGTTTATCGATTTGTTTAATGAATTAAATGAATGTTGGTAAGGAAAAAAATGATGGAATTGATTGAATTCATCCTATTCCAGCGCGCGAAAACGTAAAGCGAAAAAAAGAGTTAAAACTCCAAAAAAATACATGTTACTTCAATTTAAACACGTCTGTTCCAGGTTTTCTTTTACTTACTACAGAATTTCTTTTATCTGCAGTATAATAATAATAATAGCCTTTATTCAGACATACATCATTTTGCATTACATCATAATAATAATTATAAAAGTGTATTTCAATTCAATTTGATTTTACAATTTCAACATTTAACATTAATACTTGAATAGTTATTTCTTGAATTTATAATAATAATTTATAATTAGTTTTTTTTTTTTTTTTCTATTATTTAACTAGTTAACACCGTCTGTGTGCCTTTGTTGGCAAAGGCCTCCCCCAACTGTCTCCATTTTTCTCTGTTATTGGCTGTTGTTGTCCAGCCACCACCTGCTATGGCTTTTATCTCATCCACCCATCTTCTTGGTGGCCTCCCTCGTTTCCTTTTTCTATGGCTTGTAAACCAGTGCATTACACATTTTGTCCACTTCTCTTTGCCTCTGATGGTATGTCCTGCCCATTTCCATTTGAGCTTTCTGATAGTTGCGGTAACATCCTTTGTTTTTGTACATTTCTTTATTTCAATGGTTCTTTGTCTATCTGAAAGTCTCTTCCCCATCATGCTTCTTTCCATGGCGTTCTGGCAAGTTTCAAGTTTCATAACATGGTTTTTATTGAGTGCCCAGGTTTGACAGCCATATATAAGGACGGGCAAAATACATGTGTCGAAAAGTTTTCGTTTGATAGTCATGCTCATGTCTTGATTTTTCATGACTTCTTTTAAATTCCAAAATTGTTTCCATGCATTGCCAATACGTCTATTAATTTCTTTTGAGGTGAGGTCTACGGGGGAGATGGTCTGGTCTAGATAGATATATTCATCTACATAATCAATTTTGTTATTATTGACACAAATTGGTATTTGGTGCCCATTTGTCATAACTTTCGTTTTTTCGATATTCATAGATAATCCCACCTTACGACTTTCTCTATCCAGGTCATTCAGCATGATTTGTAGTCCTTCTCCTGACTGTGCGAAGATAATTAAGTCATCTGCAAATCTCAAGTGCGAGAGGTATTCGCCATTAATTTGTACACCGCATTTCTCCCAATCTAATTGCCGGAATACTTCTTCCAGAACAGCTGTGAACAGTTTAGGCGAAACTGGATCACCCTGACGTACCCCTCTTTCGATTCTTATCTCTTTTCCTTCCTTTTCTAGTTTAATTTTGGCTTTGCTGTTATCATAAATTTGCTTAATAATCCTAATGTATTTATTTTCTACGCTTTGATTTACAAGAGCCTGCCAGATCTTCTCATGTTCCAAAGAATCAAAGGCCTTACTATAATCCACAAAGCAGCAATAGAAGGTGGTGTTATATTCTCTGCCCTTTTCAAATAGTTGTTTGACAACATAGATATGATCTAATGTTGAGTATCCACTCCTAAAGCCGGCCTGTTCTCTCGGTTGGTTCTCATCTAATATCTTAGTTAGTCTGTAGAGGATTATCTTGGCGAATACTTTATATATGTTTGACATTAAACTAATAGGCCTGTAGTTGTTTAAGTTGTTTTTGTCTCCTTTTTTGTGTAGAAGTTTTATCGTTGAAGTTGACCATTGCTCAGGTATTGTCTCGCTAGCTAACACTTCATTGAAAAGGTAGGTAAGAATCGGAATAAAGTTTTCAATGTTATCTTTTAGGAGTTCGTTACTGATGCCGTCTGATCCGGGAGCTTTGTCTTTCTTTTGGGTTTTTATAGCTTTTTCCACTTCTGCTGGTATTATTTCCGGTACATCTTCTCCACCAGCCAAGCTGGTCGGTTCGCTTCTGTTTTTCATTGAGTACAAGTTTCGGAAAAAGTTAGTGGCTATTGACATAATTTCTTGGCGCCTTGTTTTACGTTTCATATTTTTGCTTAAGAGATTAGGTATCCAGTCCGTTTTATCTGTTAGTTTCTTGACTGCTTTTTTGATGCCTCCAGTTTTCTGAATACAGTTTTCTAGTATTTCCAGTCTGAATCTTTGGCGGTCCTTTCTCATGTTTAATTTTATATCTTTACTTATCTCACTTATTCTGCTTCTAGTTTCTTTAGTCTTTTCAGTCGAAGATATTAATTCACTTCTAGTTTTCAAAAGTTTCTTTGTCTCGTTCGTTTGCCATCCTATTGTGTTTCTTCCATTTCCTTTTTCGGTCATTTTATTATTATTTTTTATGATTTCTTCAAACTTATTATATTTGTTTTGGACATCTAGGTCTTTTGTCTTTTCTATGAAATGTAACAGTTCTTGATTTAATTTTTCGGTTATCTGTGTCGTGATGGTTTTAGGTGGTTTTATCTTGAATGGCCTGTTTTTTAGCGCTTTATTCGTCTGTAGTAGTTTGGCTCTGACCATTCTATAATTACTGTTGAAGTTGAGACTCTTTATGACTCGACAATCCTGGAATTCTTTGCTTTTATTGGTAAGAATATAGTCAATCTCATTCCTATAGCGGCCATCGGGGGATATCCATGTCCTGCAGTGCGTTGAAATAATTATGTATTATTTGAATATGTAGTTTTTCTATTCGAAGCTAGATCGCGCGACTGACGGACGAAATCAAATTGTGAGGCCAAGTGCACCCGTAATTTTACTTCTGAAACACTTTAAATTCAAATATCTTTTGATAGACTGAACCGATTCCAATGAAACAAAAACTTTCTTCTTCAAGTTTGCTTCAAGTTACGCTCAATCGTTGTCAATAATAAAGTTATCTACATTGATTTCTTACATTTTACGTGATGCTAGGATAAATAAACATACAAACAGACAAACCTTCTAAAAATGCTTGAAATGGGTTCTATTGGTTGTCCTTTAATACCCTGGCTATATTTTTTGAGTTTTTTTTTGTAATGTACATAAGTAACTTTTCTACAGTTTTATTATTATGTGTAGATGTCGTAGTCGTAAGGTTGAATTTCACTTTTAGTTGGAATCGGTCGAATTGCAATCACGTCGTACCGTTGGTATAGTCCCTAAGAGCATGACTGCGATGGCGTAGTTGGTAAGGCATCTGGAGTACTGATTGGGAAGGTCCAGTCAGATTTGCCACAAAAAAAAACTTATTTGGACGCAGGTCAAAATGAATGTTTAAATTGAGAATGAATGTCGCAGGGTCTCAGTGCGCGCGTGTCGTCAGCCCAGCAGCGCGGCGTGCGCTGGCTGGAGCGACATCTGCGTCTCCTGGACGAGTGCGGCACGCCGTACGCGCTGGCGCTCGTGGCACACGCGCTCACGTACGCGAAGGCGCCCAGCTCGGAACACGCCTACCGACTGCTCAAGAGACGACAGAGATACGAAGGTAAGCGACACCTGCGTCTCCTGGACGAGTGCGGCACGCCGTACGCGCTGGCGCTCGTGGCACACGCGCTCACGTACGCGAAGGCGCCCAGCTCGGAACACGCCTACCGACTGCTCAAGAGACGACAGAGATACGAAGGTAAGCGACACCTGCGTCTCCTGGACGAGTGCGGCACGCCGTACGCGCTGGCGCTCGTGGCACACGCGCTCACGTACGCGAAGGCGCCCAGCTCGGAACACGCCTACCGACTGCTCAAGAGACGACAGAGATACGAAGGTAAGCGACACCCGCGTCTCCTGGACGAGTGCGGCACGCCGTACGCGCTGGCGCTCGTGGCACACGCGCTCACGTACGCGAAGGCGCCCAGCTCGGAACACGCCTACCGACTGCTCAAGAGACGACAGAGATACGAAGGTAAGCGACACCTGCGTCTCCTGGACGAGTGCGGCACGCCGTACGCGCTGGCGCTCGTGGCACACGCGCTCACGTACGCGAAGGCGCCCAGCTCGGAACACGCCTACCGACTGCTCAAGAGACGACAGAGATACGAAGGTAAGCGACACCTGCGTCTCCTGGACGAGTGCGGCACGCCGTACGCGCTGGCGCTCGTGGCACACGCGCTCACGTACGCGAAGGCGCCCAGCTCGGAACACGCCTACCGACTGCTCAAGAGACGACAGAGATACGAAGGTAAGCGACACCTGCGTCTCCTGGACGAGTGCGGCACGCCGTACGCGCTGGCGCTCGTGGCACACGCGCTCACGTACGCGAAGGCGCCCAGCTCGGAACACGCCTACCGACTGCTCAAGAGACGACAGAGATACGAAGGTAAGCGACACCTGCGTCTCCTGGACGAGTGCGGCACGCCGTACGCGCTGGCGCTCGTGGCACACGCGCTCACGTACGCGAAGGCGCCCAGCTCGGAACACGCCTACCGACTGCTCAAGAGACGACAGAGATACGAAGGTAACACAGGCACTGGTGTGAGGTTATCTCTGCTCCTTTTAATAATTACGTTGACAAAAATTTCAGGAAATATAAAAAACATTTCATTTTTAACCGACTTTTAAAGGGAAGAAATTCTCGATTCGGATGTTTATTATTCTTCTATGTTTGTTCGCGGATAACTCCTTTGCTTACTAACATGTCTTACCAACCAATTTAAAAGTTCAACAATTTTTTTTTCTTGGGTATGCAATACTTCCCCAATTATTGTATTTGAAAAAACAAAACTCTATAAAATCAACATTGTCTATACCGATTACTCCGAGGTTTCTGGTCCGATTTGTGTGATTCTTTTTTAGTTCGATACAACATAAAACGTGTCTGTCCGTGAAAACTGGAAGTCATAGGGAGAAGCTTTGCACAGCAGTGGCATGATGTAAGCTAGCAGTATCAGTATACCTGTCATTTGTTCCCATAAAAAAAATATATTTTGGTTCAGTAATGATAAAATAATTTTTATTTAGCAAATTGGTTTTCTTTTTAACTAAATGAAGCTGTACTTTTCGTCAGCCATATACTAATCTAACAATCACCCACAGGTGGACTCAGCTACTGGGGCCAAGAACCAGTTCCTCAACCTCCATACAAGATGGAGAACCAGAAGCCGTTCCTCCTGCCGCGCCTGCCGTACAAGTACGACTCCAACAACATCGCGGCCACCGCGTACGCGCTGCTGGCCTGCATGGACCACCAGGACAACAACGAGCCCATCGTCATGTGGCTCAACTCACAGCGGCTGCAGGATGGCGGATGGGCTTCTACGCAGGTTTGTGATGAAAAGTATTATTAGTAGGTTGGTACACCTGCAATAGACGGTGCATGTTACCGTTTAAAAGCAATCTTGCTGATGACCATAGTCCGGGGTAGATTGATTTGGAGACAATGACCTGAAACGTAATATTAATATGGACATGCCTCCGGGATTCCGGGATTTTAAAGAGATTTTTCCGGATAGTGTCTATGGTCAAGTCACTTGAAAATAACGCATCCACCAATTTTGGAGCTGAATTTTTCAATCCCTTGTTTTTGAACGCTTTACATGTTGCACCATCTATTGGAAATGTCTCAAACTATTTACCAACCAAGACGTCTGATATTGCAATCAAATTTAATGTTGTACATACTAGATAACGACTACTAAACTAAAGCATTAATTATATTGTGTATTGTATTTGGTCTCCCCCAGGACACATACGTAGCTCTCCGCGCGCTGATCGAGTACACCAACCGCAAGCGACTGCGAGACGTGTCGTCGCTCACCGTCAGTGTGGACGCGGTGGCACTAGCTGGCAACACGCGGACCTTACACGTGAGGAACGACAACCTCGCAGTCATGCAGTTTATTGATGTGAGTCTACTATAGATTAGAGTAGAATAATGTTTATTCGATTGCAGATACACAGCAGAAAGAATTAAAAAAAATCAAAAACACTGGTCATACTGCAAGGGCATTTTGCTGGTAGAAACTATATTTCTATCATCATCGTTCAAGTGAAAAAAGGTCTCATCCGCACAAATGTTTCACTTGAGTATAGTCAAAGCGACTGGTTACTTACTAGCTACTCGTATCAATACAAGGATCCTGTTTCGAAATCGGTTCAGGCGTTCGATGATAAAATAAAGAAAAATATATCACCCCATTTTCTCGCGCCTTTCAACACAATCCTGTTGTAAAACTGATTACGTGATAGTTTGATGAATGATTTATGTGTGACTATGTTAAGGCCGCTGTACACATTGGACCAAGGCTGTGGGCCAAACTAATGAAGTCCAAATGTCGCTGTCAACACATTGGGCCAACGCGTGAACACTGTTTGCGAAGCACGCCATAAGATCTTTTGATTGGTGCACGAAAAACCGACAATATTCGGTTGGCCGGTCAATACTACCAACTACCAACATACAGCCAAGTAGGTAGTACGCTGGCCCAATGCCTTGGTCCAATGTGTACAGCAGCCTTTAACCTTTTAACCGCCAGACTTCATATCAATTGTCGTGCCCCCCGCGCCAGGCTACGAATCGGTGAAATACAAGTTCCTCTCTTTCTTCTCAGAAAGAGAGGAACTTGTAAAATATTATTGTGCACAATGAAAAGTATTTTATTTGTCTATCTACTTAAACAGTCTCTCTGTTAGAATAGATGCCATGAAATCAAACAAAACAAAAAAAAACCTGAATATTCTCTGTCGGATATATCCGACGTTGGCGGCTAAAAGGTTAAACTAAGTACTGAGGTATGTAAGTAGAACCAAGGTTAAATATGAATATCGATCAGATCCCGGAGGCGTGGGGCACGGTGAAGGTGACGGCCCGCGGCGCCGGGTACGCCATCCTGCAGATGTCCGTGCAGTACAACGTGGACATCGAGCGCTTCCAGACGCCGCCGCCCGTCAACTGCTTCTCGCTGCGCTCCTCGCATCACTTCTACGGCAGGAACCAGTCGCACATCGAGTTCCAGGCATGCGCCAGGTCAGTACCCTGTCCTCTTAGAAAAAAGGCCTGTCAAATATCAGTGGAATCCATTTAGACAGACAGTTCCAGTTGAGAAGTTTACTTTCCAGAACTATTTTCGATTCTATAATGAAGATAAAATTTGTGAATTGCCCTTTTTGCAAAACAAAGATTGTCTGAACATCGGCGGCACTACCCCATATAAGAATACCGTACGACATTACTCTATGGAAATAACAAAACTAAACGGGCTGTCTCTAAGTCCGAACTAGAAACTAGGTTCTAACCACGAATTTTCTAACGGTGAATGCCGAAGAAATGAATTTTGTATGATAATTTGTCTGTATAGGGGTCCCACAAGAGGGACGGTATATTTTGGAGGATTGTTCTCTGAGTTGATGTGTTTGTTCTGGTGCAGTTGGACCCTGGCTTCGGAATCTCCTCGCTCGGGTCTGGCGGTGCTGGAGGCAGGCGTGCCGACTGGGTACATGGTTCAGCAACAAAAACTGGACGCTTATGTCCTGAGCAGGCGCGTGCCCACGCTGCAGCGCGCCAAGTATCTGCCCACCAAGATACTGTTCTACTTCGACTATGTAAGTACTGACTACCACCATGAATACGCCATCTAAAGGCGAAAAATCTAATAAGTCCATCAGTTAAATTTATAAAAAATTCTTTGACTCGTATTTCTTTTGTTACGTAACCCAAAATTGACGAAGACATGACGCTGTTTAATTCACAATACGTCACTTCTAGATATAATTTTTATTAGTTCTAATGTCACAAGCCCCCACTACATAGTTTTGTTGCGTTATATTGTTGTCAATTATCACTGATTTAAAAGTGTTCCCTAATATCCAAATGGATTAAGATTTTGCAATTTATTGATATTTTTATCGTGCCTATTGTATGGTTTTTCTCTGCTACTATGACGGTTACCTGCTAGACAGAGCTATCACTGCGGACCTGCGATGATCGATTCTCTATCTTTACGAGTGTCTTAACATACGTTAATAACTATTTACACCAATATTCCATGTGTCCAGCTATCTGAAGAGCCGACATGCGTGAACTTCACGATCGAGCGTTGGTTCCCGGTGGCCAACATGTCGCGGTACCTGCCCATGCGTGTCTACGACTACTACGCACCCGGTAAGTATTCTTTATTTAGATTTACCTCACTTCTACTTTCATGATTCTCCGGTACATCCGGAGAAATCCTATAGATTTTAATTTCTTTTATTTAGGCCAAAATAGATACTACTGCATAATGTTGTGAAGTTTCATTTAATTCAGTAATTTCAAAAACAAATGAACTTGAGAATTTGTATGAAATACCGCCGACGTACAACACGCTCATACATACACGCTCTCAACGTTTTTATTTGATCTTGAAACTAGAATAATAATGAACAATATTATCGAACAGAACGCTTCAACGAGAGCATATTCGACGCGCTGCCGACCTATCTCCTGAATATATGCGAAGTTTGCGGCTCGTCGCAATGTCCCTACTGCGCGATATACAACAACGCCCTACGATCCACGCTCGCGACCCCGCTGCTACTCGCAGCCGTCCTTGTAACCGTCTTGCGGTACTTACGGCCGCTAATGAATCTCTATGCCATCTCATAGGTATGTTTTTTATGAACCATAAATATTGTAATGGAAAATAGAATACCAAAACTTTGTGGTTTGTTTATAGAATGACTCATTTTAATGATAAATGTTTTATTTCGGTTGTATATTTATTTCCAGTGATGAAAATTGTTTGTAGTTACAAAATATGTTAACGCTATGGAATCCCAGTAAGACGAATATGAATTGGTATTCCAGTGATGCCATTCTCTATAAGACTCTGCGACTAACTCGTCGACGCGTTTGTAATAAATTCAACTTTATGCTCTAGCTAGAGCAGGAGGGAGGCCTTTTGGTAGGCCAGGCAACAAAGCAAAATAAAGTAAACGCGATGACAGGCCGCAATTTTTATAATATCAAAAATAATTGTCGGGGTTTATGAAGTTCGAGGTCAAAATTACTCGAACCTTTATTTAAAAAATGATGAATCCCAAGAGTTAACAACATTTCAATACACGCGTCTTGTAGATTGATTCTAGGATTTATATTGTAGTCATTCTTATTCAAACCATTTTATGATCGCAAGAAGCTAGCGTCCATAGGAGTGTAGATAAATATAGTATGTTTACAATTTATTGAGTGACAAATTCTCATGATCAACTAAAATTATAGAAAATTACATTATTTACTCTCATTTTTAGCATATTTTTTGTACGTATTATAAGAGAGTGCCTGGGAGCAGTTAATTAAACTCTAAAAGAATTATAAAAACAGTATAAAATCAATTTATATTTGAGTAACTTCCTGTAACTGGCAGCTAATATGTGAATACATCGCTTTGTGCAGCTTTAAACTATTAATATCTAAATCTACCATTATAATAGTAATTTGGGGTCTATGTTTCTTACTAACCACCGTTTAGAAATTAGTTATACATATGTATGTTATTATGAAAAGACAGACCTTTGTATGTATAAACAAAAAAATACACAATACGCCTAGTATACTTTAGCGAGACTTGCTGCTTCTATAAAACGAGTAAAAAAGACTAAAGTTGCCTAGATTCTTTTGAATTATGTATTTAACCTTGTTACTAATAAGGATAAATCTCAATCTATGTAATAAAATAATTTCACCATACAAAACACAGGTGTTTGGCCGATAACATGACTTAGCAGCACATTATGCCTGCTGCTTGGCAGAGTTCTTGCCTTCATCATCACCTTCCGTAAGAACTGCCATTCTCCCATTCCATGGTGACGTGTTGTATGGAACCCGTTCCAACCATGATTCCTTTCTCCATTCCATAATTTAGTATTAGTAAGAAGTGTTCATTGTAGTTTAAGTGTTAAGAGTAGACATGCATTACAGACTTGCTGCTCGAGTGAAAAAAAAAAAATCCATGGTATCATAATACCAGGATTGGTATCCTATATGCTTTCTCTGAGCCCAATTTCTCCATGATCCGTTTAGTGAGCCATTCTGATGTGATTGAGTAGTAAAATTCATCATCATCCATCCTTTCGCATTTATTTTAGTTTAAAATATTCAGCAACCCACAAAATATTCACAATGCACTATTTCCAATCAGTAGAAACATGATGCATGTCTTTCGACAAACTCACTTTGTCTTTATATTATAAAAAAATGTACCTACTGTATGATTTACTTTAATCATGTTACAAGATGTCGATATTGTTTTCCACTAAGAATAATCCATTTGTAATGTAGAATCTTTATAGTTTTTATTGTGTAATTTTTTTATGAATCTCAATGTTATGCCCGGTTTCTATTCTCCTGGGTGCTGTCAGCATTTTATTTTTATTATTTTACCTTTACTTAGCCTGATTTTTTGGTTCTATGTCTTGTACATACCTATCAATAATCCATAATCGAATATTCCAAACATATCGAAATCTACAACTTATTTGGATCAATTTGAAAAGAGAGAAAATTTTGTGATGGTAATATAGCATAAAATGCATCCTTGCCTTGATTCAAATATTTTTATGTGAAGGCAATGTGCAGCTAATTGTATGTAAATATTATAGTGTAAGTCTATTATAGTATTGTAAAAGAAATAATTATGTGCAGAATGTTAGAAAGTAACCATCTGATGAATTTATTTAAAAATGAATTATCAGGTGTAAGAAGTTTTTACAACTGCACTATATTTACATAACCAAGCAATAATGTATCAAAAATGACAATCATAATGCCTTACTAACAAATTATCAAAAGACAGTATACAAAGTAAAATTATTGGAAATATTTTAATGAAAAATATACATTGATTTGTAATTATATGTAAGAATTATCAATTATTTATAAGTTTTTGTATTGTGGTAACTGAGAGTACCTATTTATTTCTTATGTTTATGTATTGTAGTGCCACATTCATCAAATACATATATTTGATAGCATTTAGATCAGTATTTAGGTCTTACGGCATTGTGTACAAAATGACCCGTCCAAAATTGCCAACTGAGGAAAAGTATATATAATTATAAAAAAGAATCTCATATCTGTATGTCAATGTGAGCATGTTACTTAAGTAGTTTCCGTCCAAATTAACAATGACTGATTTTTTACTATATATTTTGTGTGTAATATCTTCCTAAGTTGTTACAAAGCTTCTCTGTAGAGTAGGAGAGTGATTTAATTGTCAATGATTTATTTCTGAATAAAAAATTTAAAAATATTGATGTGTGTTGTTATTTTATTCAGGTGACAAAATATGACTGTTTTGCATTCCAACAAAACAGGTATTATGTGTTGAATAAGACACACGGTGCTGGATTGAAGAATGCTGTTGTAAATTCGCCATAGAATGATTATCCGTGGTTAAAAACTTACCAAATTGTCCATGGTACTATACCTGTCTCCTTCTTTCACCAGCGTGCATCCTTTCCTCCCCGTGAAAGATGCTTTGACAGCGAAGCTGTCAACTTCATAGAGTCTTCAAGGTACCAGCAAGAGACTTGCTCCAGCACCGTGTGTCTTATTCAACACATAATACCTGTTTTGTTGGAATGCAAAACAGTCATATTATGTGCTTTCCTAAGACACACGGTGCTGGATTGAAGACCTGTTTGGTATCTGCTGGTGATAAATACAAACGCTATGATGATGAATTATAATACTGTTTTAAAGCATAAATAGGTTTAAAGAAAATTTTTAAGACCTTTCATAAAATCTTACTGTAACAAAATTTGTAATGTTCCTTTCTGATTAGTAACATCTTCAGAAATCAAAATAGTAATTAATTGATAGAGGTACCTGGTACTAGGAGATAATTCTAAATTAAATCTTTTTCCAGTAATAGGATAAAGTTATGTCTTTTAAAGGTATAACTAATGACGACAAATATTTATAAATCTAACTGCAATAATTCAATAAATAAGCATTGTAGTTGGTGTCATCAATCTTGTTTACTGGTTGACAGTAAAACTTCTGATACATTTTATAACTCTATCAGTTTTCCCTGTCAAGTATTGCTTGAACAAGAGTAGCTTCTTGAGACTATAATAGCTAACTTGTTATAACTGCCCAGTGGGCCTCTTATATTAGCAACTTTAAAAGTAATGCTATGTTCCCAACTTGTGAAGCTGGCTTTAATTTTTTTGATAGAGGAATAAATTTGTGACTTTGTTGTCTGTGCTTTCTCTATTTTCCGACAGTTCTAACAGGGTAGACAGGTATCGATGTTTCCGCAACAAACGAACCTTAATGTCTGTGTGATCTTGATTCTGTTTATATACCAAAATTTTGGACAAAGACTGATTTCATATTTCATATCTTCAGGACTATTTTCTAATAATCTCGATCTGATGTGAGATCATGAGATTGCACGAGATCAAGAATTCTATAACTTGAGGGTAGCAATAATATTAGAGCTATTCGCCTAGCTATCTCAAACGAAGAACCTGGATATGCAGAGTTCTTTAGTCAAATAATAAAAAAAAAAATAAAAAAAAAGAACAGTAATATTGTAGTGTACACTATTGGCAACTTTTGTACTGCAAGCTTTAGCAAGTGAAATAGCTTCCAGAACATTCTGAATGAAAGATAGTCTTGAGATATCTACCTCAACTGTTACTCAGTAAGTTGAAATAGTAGATTTATGCAGGCAAATAGTTCTATAACCTAGTTTGTTTTCTCAAAACAATTTTGCCTGAAATCTTTATCAGCTTGTACACTTACAGTATTTCAGGGTTAATTTGATTGGTATCCCACTGGATCACCATCTTTTAATTAGGGCTTTATATTGTTGTAAAAGTAGGTGTCCGCCAGCTACTTTTTTTTTTTTTTTTTTTTTTTTAATCAACAAGTCTTGTTCCGCTAGAGTTTAGGAAGAGAGAGACTTGGTCAGCCCACCCTTAATTTTCCAAGCTAGGGGGATAACTTGTCCACCTGTGCCAAGCACTTGCCAGTAGTCCAATATTTTAAGACTTTCCACAAGTTCTTTATCGGAATTTTGACCACTTGTGCAAGGCACTTGCTTGTAGTCCGATCTAAGACCTTCCGCAGGTTCTTTATCGGAATTTTGAACGCCTGTGCAAGGCACTTGCTTGTAGTCCGATCTAAGACCTTCCGCAGGTTCTTTATCGGAATTTTGTCCGCCTCTGCAGACTACTTGCCTGTAGTCCGATTTAAGACCTTCCGCAGGTTCTTTATCAGAAGTGGCTCCCGCTCTGGCTTACAAATCGAGGAGTGAGAAGCACTTGGCGCACTCTGGCGTTAGTAAAATGTACTATCAACAAATTTGAATTATGACCCCTTTTTGATAATTTGAATTTGTCAAAATAACAAAGGTCAAGGTCGTTAATATTGATAATTATGTTTATAAGTGCGGACCTAATTTATGAATGTCTGTAAGAAAATAATGTTTCTGGTGGGTCATAATTCTTTGTCGATTGTAAGATTGTGCCTTGTTCAAATAAGTAGTTCATACTTCTGGTATTACGCTGGGTGGGGGAATGCCCAGCCCAGCCGATAGTCCCATTGTCGGCTGTAAATATCGCATATAACTGCGTTAGGTTTTGGAACCTAATTTTACGTACTTTGGTATGTAAGCCGTTTCTCTTGACGTGAATAAATCTACGTCTGGGACGCCCCACATCTTAAACATGGCCTCCGCGGCTTGGGGTAAAAGATGCCACTCTGTTACTTTGCGGCCCCTTGAGAGGCGATCCGCAATTTCGTTTAGACTCCCCGGGAGTCAGTGGCTGCGGGGGTATGTATCCCCCCCCCCCTTTGTTTCTGGGGTATGCAATAAGAGTCCTGTTGTCGGACTTAATATTTATGTGTGCATTATGTGCATATTTATGGCTGCAAATATGGCATCTACTTCAGGAACAAAATTTGAGCGCCAGGTCATCTGGCATGGAGCCCACCTTACAGATAGATAAGTGATGTTTAATTGGGCTACCTACCCCTAGTTGGGTGTATATACCCCTAGTGGTTAAGAAGTGAGTTGCACCTTTCTTAACTCTACAGTATTGATTTGTACTCTATGGTTTTAAAAACCCTTGTTGAACAAGCAGAGGAAACTTACTTTTCTCTAGTAACCTGTTTTGATAGAACAATTTTAGAAACAGTTACATTTTGCAACAATATAGTTCTTTTGATACTGCATAATTATCATAATTCAGTAAAACCAATTAAGTCTGAGCTTCTTGTGGACAATTGTTTCAATTATTGCTCTACCTTGTTAAAGATTAGTTTAATCTTTATTATTTTATTGCAGTAATGTTATACCCAATTTTGCTGGGTGTATACGTATAGGGTAACAGTTTTATGAGGCCAATATATTCTGCTTAGAGAGAGTGATAATTTATGTGATGCTCCATAATTTCCAATATTCTCAGCGTTTCCGCAACCTGAGAACCGAGTATTGTACGATCCTGATTAACCAGGAACAATCGTTCAAGTACACAATTATACAGAAACATTGTTCTCACAGGATTTCCGCAATCCAGTTGTACTTTGAAAAACATAGTTGGGGCCATAGATAGGCCAAATACAACGGCTGTTAACAGCAGCACTTTGTTGTTATAGATCACAAGGAGGAGCCTCCTGTATGTCTGTGCAATTGGTAATTGAAATTCAGCATAGTAATTAATGTTATCTATGTTCAGCAGTGGACGTCTTCCGGCTGATGATGATGATGATGGTGTTGATAGTAATTAATAAATGAATGTCTATTTTCACTAAACAGTTGTTTGTGAACTTATAACCAGTTACATTTCTTAGAAATGTTTCACTGGCAATTTGAGTTGAGACCTCCGCGGTCAAATACAGGACATATTAAGCCACTGTTGAATTAGTCTTAAATACATTTGACCTAATAAATTCAAATTAGGTAACTATATGGTCACTGGGTCAACTTAGCTCTTTCTTTTGTTTAACTAAAAGATTATTTCTTTTGTTGAGGTTGCAAACTTTTCTAATAACATGTTTGACTAGATACCAAGGACAGCTTCCTTTATAAATGGAACATGGCAAGTTGTGATTAATTTCAAAATATGATTGCTTGCTCCCTGTGGTTGCCCCACATGAGTATGGTCCTTAAGACAACCCCTCTAAATGTTCTGAATGATCAGCAATTCAAATAGCTTTTGTTTATAATTGTTTAATCAGCTGGACCTTACGTCCACCTAAAGAAGCTTTGATAGGGTGCAAAGCCTCCTAACTAAACACATAAATTGAGTCCGAGGTTGGTGGACCACAAATAATAGAAATCTTTTCAAAATATGTGTTAAAATGAAAATAATTAGGGTAACCGATACCCACTTAAGCAAAACCTGTAATGTTAATCTTAATAATTGTCTCAATTCCAAAATATTGTTGGAATATAAATCAGTCAATCAATCAGTTGACACTTATAAACTTTTTTGGTCTTGTTAATATGATACAATCCATCATTAACTTTTAGACCTATAAAACAAGTAATAGCAATACAATATTGTACGGGGTTTTTAAAAAAAAATAAAATAAAATGTCATACAAATTGATTAAATTTTGGATATCTAGATATACTTTTAATCTTTCTTTGACAGTGTGTTACATATCTACTTGTCTTTCATCCAGCTCCATACTAAAACTTCACCGCAATAGACAATGAAGTTTTTTCTCAAACAATTTGATGTAAATGGAGTCAGATAGCCTTCTCGTTGTTAGAGAAGGTAAGTTAGGTAGTTAAATAACTAGAAATAAACACCTTTTTCTTGAATTTGTGTCTCTACACGAGTGTCCGAACAAGTCTGGACTTGTTTGTACTTACGTGACTGTCTTTTGTTGGGCGGATGTGAAGCTATGCTCTCGTCGTTCGAGGATAAAGATGATGATGACGACCAGTCATCCTGTCTCACCGTATTTGAATGCTGATCCACCTCCGGAGCGTTACGTCAACATTCAAAACTCATCACTTCACACCACACTAATTACCCACTCAATTTAGTCCGTAATCCTTCTAAAACACTAATTCACAAAAGAAAAACGTGTCACGTACTCTAAATAAACGCCGTGTGCTCATTTAATACAATTAATTATTGTATTTCAACACTTTTTTAACTTTGGAAAATTTTTCGATGTTATCGCGGCAAAATTTACAAACGCTATGAAGTTGACAGCTTCGCTGTCAAAGCATCTTTCACGGGGAGGAAAGGATGCACGCTGGTGAAAGAAGGAGACAGGTATAGTACCATGGACAATTTGGTAAGTTTTTAACCACGGATAATCATTCTATGGCGAATTTACAACAGCATTCTTCAATCCAGCACCGTGTGTCTTAGGAAAGCACATAATACCTTACCCTATACACTTTTGAAAAAAAATGTACATAATAATCTTTACACTGTGATGTCACATTTTTTAATAAAAAAAAAGAATGTCATATGCAATGACATTATTCACCTTTGTTCAATTTAAGTTTGTGTTTAATGTAAATATTATAACCAATAAAGACAAATGATTTCTTGCTAGGTGTGGTGAACATAAATCAACAGTGACACATCGGCATTCCACTATCTTAGTAAAACAAGGATAAATATTTACAAACACAGCTCATTTTAACAATTTATTCAATTTTTACATCACTATACATATCAATAAACTTATTGACCATAAATACTTATTAATAATCACATTAGCACTGCGCTACTGCCTTTTCTTAACTTGTTTAGCTTTCGAAGCAGAAGCTTTGGCTGCAGCACCACCACTGAACAATGTGGTGAACATCTCTGACATTTCAGGCATTTCTGACATCTTTGCCAAGTTACTTATCTGTTTCAAATCCTCCTTGGTCTCAGGGTCATTCATCATTTTAGGTAAAATCATGATGAACAGGAGAGGCAACACCATCATGATAACCATTGGATTGAACAGGAAATCTGTTAGTCTCCATTGCTCCCTAACTTGGAAATATCTGAATTTCGACAGAGCTTTAAGTCTCAGTGGGTATGGCACCTGGATAACCTGCGACGTCTGAATGTAGTTCACTTTCCTAGCTCGGAACTTGCCCTTGGAGTTGATCTCTACTCTGACTGGCTCGTACATGTAGTCAGGATGTATAATCTCAACGACGTATGAACCCGAGGGGACATTGTGTATGACGAATGTTCCGTCGCTTCTGATAAAGCCTATGTATTCACCACCGTTTACATGGATACGTGTTTCGACTTGCCATGGTCCCAACTCTTGATCCTCTGGTGGAAACACTTTACCCTCGATAGAATATCTGCCGTTTCCAACTTCCTCATCTGGGATATTGACTGCAGATAAAACGTATGAGAATGTACATACTGTGTAAAGTACCGAAAGAAGTTGCTTCATTTTAATGATTTACTATGTTTTTACTGACGTTCGTTGTTATTACAATTCCACATCAATTAAACACACAAAAATTAAAATTTTAATACCTCAGGTGATTGGAATCTTTTCTGACAAGTAATGACATTGATTGACAAATTGACCATTGACAAAATGACAATAGTAGAGTAGTCATGCCGTCGACAATATAATAATTTTGAATAATCCTCCCAAGTCAACATCATCAGAATCTGTCTAGTTGTCTTTATAAAAAAAAATTGTTTGGGGAAGGTTTCCAGTCGAATCAGACGCAAATGAATATCAATATTTTACATTGAGCTTTTCACAGACTAGATAGGAGCTTTTATAACTAGGCCTAGGCTTTGGAGGTCAGTCCATGATATGAATCTATGTCATTTTCCATGCTTGAAACCACTGAAACCTAGTAAAGCTGTTTTTTAAATGTTCCTTGTTTTACCGCTCATCTTTATAATTATTACAATAAAGACCTTCGTGCCTTTACCCATAAGTTTTTAATGTTTTTATTTTCGTAGTTCTTTGTAAACCATAAACACACGTCATCGTCGGGAAAAACCGGTTTTACGTTATCGATTTTAAATAACCGACAATTCACTATATTGGTTGTTTGTCTATGATTTTTTGTAAACAATATTTTGTGATTGATTGAACATGTGCATCTCGTGTTTAATATTCAACTTTATTTAATTTAGACATGATTTTTTCACACTAAAAACGGAAAACTCGCAATGTCCGGATACTTGGAGATAAAGTATCCCTTCAAATCGAATTTGGGCTTAAATCCTTTCAAGGTAAGTTTAATAAAGTGCACTAAATGCAATGGGATGTATCACAACATTGTGGCATTGATTATTTTTGTTATTGTCAGTCGTGGAAAAGACAATGGTGTATTTTGAGACCGAGTCCGACGTGTTCGGGGGCGTCTCTGGCGGTATACTGCAGCGAGGCAGGTGCTGCAGCGGGCACGGTGGAGCTGCCGTTGGGCTGCGTGGTGAAGAGAGCGAAGTCTCGCACGCGGCCGCATGCTTTCGCCGTGTTCTCTGTTAACGAACCGCGGAAGCCCCGCGTGTTGCTTGCAGCGCAATCTCTTCATGACACACAAGTTTGGATGGAAAAAATCCGAGCTCTGCTAAATGGGAACAAGTTACTAGGTGAGTGCCTACCTTCATTATTATAATTTCTAACATGTGATCAAAGTCCAAAAAAAATTGCTGTCTTTTTGGTATTGATGATTGGTATTGAAGAATTGCTGTCTGTTGCACAGTAATATATCAGTTTATTCTAATATGATGTTAAACATATACTTATTTTATCAATTAATTGAATAGTAATAAAATAAACCTTAATAGTAGGTACAAATGTGGAGCTTAATTTTGACAACATTGCCATCCAAAATGTCTCTTTTGTAAAGTCATGACTCATTGCAGATTTATTTATGGGTGCAAGCATATTTTGTGTAAAATTAACATTTCTTTTTAGAGCCACTGACTCTTCAACTTAATATGTTTTATTATTCAACGAAAATAATGTAAAAAATGATTCCAATGAGATGTTTATTTATACAAACTCCAATCACAAGTTTAAAACCATGTTAAAATTTCTAGTAGTATTTTTGTGTACAGTTACACTGAAAAAATGGGGATGTTACAGTCAGAAGGGGCAACGTTTTAGCGGGAATTCAACTTTTTTATGAATAAAACAATATTTTTTTTGAGTACTCTTGTCACAAAAAAAAAATGTCTTTTCTCTATTTTATATTGATTTAGAATAGAGTCCTTTTAGGCTACTTCCTATTCTCTTAAAGAAACTATCTTTGAAAGTATTACTCCTGACTCACTACATTTTACTTATTTAAAAGATGACATTAAACCATGAAACCTACAATTGTTTTAACTTGGAGGTGTCAAATCATTTGCATGTATGTATGTGACCTAGATACAGTTTGTAGGTAATTATAAAACCTGCAAATATTTCCTATGTAACCAACCTGTTGCACATGTTAACACTATACTGGACTAACTTCATAATTATGAATACTAATTTTGTGATCAATATTTGATTTCCCTAGTTTTACTCTCTAATAATAGTAATACTCATTCCCATATCAGTGCTGAAACTACAGTTTGTCTTTAAAAGATTTTCAACTTGTTTTAGTATATCCTAGAGTAGAAAGGTGAAAATGTATAACAAGCTCATCTTGATTTTTTTTAGAGAATAATATTAAAGCTGTGTGTATTATTATTACAGTAAAATTCTATAATAATTAGTTGTTATTCACAAAATCTCTATCTTTTCTTTGTGAAGATTACACTAGTTTACACGGTTTTCATACCCCAGCTGAAAGTTGTTATTTTATTTTGTGTTCAGGTAGAACTATCCAGAAAAAATAATAAAAAAATTCTGTCACGTCTGGTTTAAGAAATATTTATTTTCTTATTTTCATGATTACTAGGTCCTCTCCATAGCATTGGCGAACCAAATGTAAGGTAAACTTTTTCTCCTGATGACCACTGGAGTAAGATGATTCTATAGCTTTCGCAAAACACTTGAGGCACCCACTTTTTATCTTGATTTGCAACAGGAAATCCAAAATAATGAAGATATGCAGTTTTTAACGAATCTACAATACGTCTTCTCTTTTTTGAAAATATAAACTGTCCACAAACATAACAAAAACGGTCAGAACTTTGTTTCTACTTTCTGCTAGCCATTTTAAATCAATCCAAAGCAAAGTAACTGTCGTTTGAAGCGAACGAATAAACAATAAAATATCACCACCACGTCGGGTAGTTAAAAAACACATTTGTCTGCAAAAAAAAATTCCGACGTGATAAAATATTTCTGCTAACACTTTTAGGTTTAGGGAAGGTAGATCAACATATTGACATACATTCGGTTCGGGGTATAAATAAAAAGTAAAATTTTGTAAACTAGTGTTATTTTTAAGTATATTTTCTAAGGACATTTTGGCTGCTTCTCTCTTTTTAGCTATAACCTGCTTTCAGGTTTAAGCAGAATAATAAGATTATCTTTTGCAATGTTCCATAATATTTAGACAGCAATGTCATCATCAATATCAGCCAATAATGTTCCAACTGCTGCAACCATGCAGGCTTTAATATTTTGACAGCAATATATTTCCACATTTTTTTTTTCTTTTGTAGTCGAGTCATTTCAAATACTCTTCCAGTGTCGTGTTTTTAAAGAAGTGTTTATGGAATCATTTTCACAAGTTTACTTTCAAAACACAAGTCAACAAACCCTTAGTCATTGGAAGCACAATGGAACCTTTGGATTGTGTAATGAGTTATATTTGTATTGTATTCATATGAAGGCAAAGTTGAACACCTTTGTGTACATTGTCAATTTAATTTTGGTAGTACAAACATCTGTTTATTTGCAACTTAGAGATAGAGGAAAACAGAAAAAAAAAATTAATTTGTCTGACTCACTGAAATATTTGAAGGAAGCCATCTTTTTTGCCCACCCTAGAACAGTGGTGCCCAGCCCAGAATAATTACAAAAAAAAATATATATATACCTTTACACAAAAAGATCAGTCTATGCGAAAGACAAGAAATTTGTCATTTTCTTAAACATAAATAAGTGTGTTACTATGTGATGACTGATCCGGGTTCGCGGGACTAACAAATTACCGTGACCCCGGAACGTAAAGGGCTATTGAAGGACACCGTGGATTTTAGTACGAGTCTGACAGTACCTCCTGCTCTGACCTGGGTGGGAGGACTCATTTGATGATTTTACCATAATAATAAAAAAATGTTATGCCTGATGTGTGTATAATCACACACGCATGATCATCACTTCTGAGACCACTGAAGGCCAGGCCCTCTGTACTACATTCAGAATTCATATCACTTGGGCCAGCAGTGTTCTCCATCCATGTCCTAAATTTTGCATTGATGCCGTTGACGTCACGACATTCAATGCAAATACGCAGAGCTTCCATTTAAAATTGTAAAACCTACGCACAATGATCTATTAGGGTTCAAACAGACTAAATCGAATCCTGCGCCGAATTCGCATGTACCGTACTTTGGCTCAAACCAGTTTTACGATCACCAGCAATTAAGCTTGTTTCCAGGAATCTATTTCGTGTATCAGTTGGAGTATTAAAAAATAATGAACATTAATTGTTTATTTTTTAACAGTGATTTGATTAATGACCAAGATAAAAATGTCATCAGAACATACTAAAAATTTGATTTATGATTTTTTTTAAAGCTTCGTTGTTCTGTTATTTTTGGTAAACATATCTAAAGAAGAAAGAAATAATGCCCGGGTCACCCAGCAGTGGCTGATCCTGGGGTGATATGATGATGTAACTAAAGAAAAAATAGGAGTCAAATATATTTTGAGAGTCTATATGACGGACTAATTCGATTTTTTTCAGTGGACAAGCCTATTCAACCTAGATACGCTTCAGTGAGAACCCAGTTGAAACTTGTCTATTGTGTACACATAACATATAGGTAGTTCAGTCAAAGAAGACATAATTTGTAACATTTCAGTACAATTGAAGTAGGCCAAGGCTTTGGCAAACCCATTTCAGTTGGTAGATTCATATGTGATGTGCAATCAACTATTATAGGACTTGCCTTGAACAATGTGACTTTACTAGCAAGCGCTTTTTATAAACTTGGATCTGGATTATTGTTATTGAGAATGAAGTGTAGTACAGTAAAAGGTTAAAAAATACAGTAACTTACTGTTAAGAAGTAAATAATGTTAAATCAAATATATTATGATATTGCTGTCATTTTATAAGCGTTATTTTATTAATTGTAGCTAAAATTTGTAATTGACCGCATTTTCTATTTTAAAGATCACATGAACACATGCACAAATCTCTTATCTCACTCTTTTTCTCTTTGTTGTTGTTATTGTTTATTTTAGACATTTTTATCTTTATTAGACATTTTAATGTTGATGTTGATTAATATCTTTGGGTAATATGTAACATGGTGTTGTCTAAATGTTCTGTTACAAAATTTCGTCTGTGTCTCCATGCCATTAGCTCATTTGTAATAACATATATCACAGCATTTTCATACTAATTACATTTCATTTGGCTGTTTGTTTGGTGTTTCTGAGGGTAGTTTTGCATTCACATATAAAAAATAAAAACTCTCTTTATGAAAAGATGAGAATTTAAATTGGGAGTGTGTTTTACGCAAGTGAAACACATATGTACAAAATGCAATAAATAAATCCTTATAATGGTGACAATGTAGTCACATAATTATACTTAACTAGTGGCCCGTCCCGGCTTCGCACGGGTGGAAGTCCTATAAAACCCGGCCACGATGGTTACAAAACAACAAAAAAAGAATTATTCGAATTGGTCCAGCCGTTTTCGAGTTATGAGCTTAGCAACACATTTTGCGATCCATTTTTATATTATAGATAGAACATAGATAGATGAATCTTGAATCTAACGAAGCATCAATATTTTCTTTGAAACCATGCTATTGTATGCGTGCGTGAACAAGATCATACAAAACGTACATGCACACTTACACTTTTTTTGTTGAACTTTATACATATTCAATTGCATACCTACCTATGTAAAAACTTGTTTTATAATATCTTTTACTATCCAGCTTCAATAACTAAATGCAAAACAGCCCTCATCATTCATGCTTCCTCATCTTTCAGACACGGAACCATTGCTCAAAGACTCATACTCTGTGAGCGTGATCGCGACGGAGCTGTCCCGCAAGTGCGGCCTGCATACTGACACCGTGGTCACACTGTCAGCGGGCGGGGTCATCGTGGCACGCTCGCAACTCGCCACCTTCTTACCTTGGAAACATATCAGAGATGTGCGCCTCGCTGACGACGATAAAAACAGGATTTGTGTCCTCATTGTTGATAGGTTGGTGTTTCACTAAAGTCTTCTTTTTCATTGCTTTTTTGGGGCATTTACACGGGTCGATTTAGTCGTGAGGCGAGTCTAAATGATAATTTGACTAAACCGCAAGTGACAAAAAAATGTCGCATGGCTAATTGAATCCGTGTAAATGCCCCATTTCGCAAGTCTGCTGATAGAAATTACCTAAGAAATAACCAATACCGTTATACTGAAATCTTATAATTTTGTCTACTAATAAGATACGTAAGTAATCTCTGTAAGCCTTGAAAACAATAAGCAACTTTAGTGCAATATTTCATTCATATATTGAGATGATTTCTGCTGTTATTTTCGACAAATACATTTAGTTAGTGGAAAAATCAAAATAAATAAAATTACACAATAATAAGGAAACTGAATAAGGTTCAAAGTTCGAGCGATAACCGCTTGCATGCTGTAAGAATTTATTTTCTCACGGAGCCTTACGTGACTAACATAATGTTATTGTACGACCACACGACATAACAAGAAACGGAAGTGCTTTCCATAGATTGCGTCCTAGCGATCCACTCTGCCAACGGCACTACAGGCTACCTGTAAAACGGGGAACTGTACCCCTGCTATTGAAGGGACCCCATGCATTTTAGCCAGTAAGGCCACACGTAAGCGTTACTTGAAACTAGTTTTAACCAATCAAATGGCTTGAAGCTAGTTTTAAGTAGTACTTGAGCGACTTTCTGTAATACGAGACTAAGAGTGACAGTCCGTTCCGCTCCATCCAGGGCACCCATGATTCATTTGGTATTTTTACTGCGAAGAAAAGGAGTTCCGGCAACTTCAGAGTCAGCGCGTCTTATCTTTGCCTCTGAGCTAGATTGAGGCTAAGATAAAACGGGCTAAATAAAAAAAAAAACTTTGTTAAGCCATAATACTTTTATGTGGTAAAATCGTCAAATGAGTCGTTCCAACCAAGGCAGAACCGGAGGGACTGTCAGACTTGTACTGACTAAAATGCATGTTATCCTTCAATAGTCCTTTACGTTTCGGGACCACGGTTACCCAATAGTCCCGCGACCATTGTCGTAATACTAGCTTTATAGCTTGTGCCAGTATTATACCAATAGTCCAGCCATAATAAACAACCATACGAGTATTTTGCGGATTTTATAAAGTTACATAACGTACAATAGTGTACAAAACTCACACGATGAACAATGTACTGATTCCCAGAGTTGTGCTGCTGAAATTTAGAAAGGACACTTTCAAATTGACGTTGTTTTATGACTGTCGAAGCGATTTGTATGACTCGCGTGCCGGACAACGATTTAGATATCTATCAAAGATTATAGTTGTGGTAAATTATTTCTGGGTAAATGGATATTGTCTGACAGCCTTTCTGTTAACTTTTTACCCTGTCTTTCTTTTGCGAAGCAGTTATACTAGCGGAGGAGGAGGCGGGCGTTCAGCCGTTCACTATATTTTGTATAGCTTGATGTGTAACCCTGTGTACAGGTACCATTACGAGCATGAATCTAGCTATCTTCTTTTTTTGTCCCATCTGTGAAATGTTTTAGTATTCTCATAATCCAACAAATACATAGTACAAGGTAGTAAAGGGTTTTTCTTTTTAAGAAGTAAACAATTATACTTTGTACCACGGTGACGGCAACGTAGTCAACTGAGTAGGCCAGATGAAGGGAAAATACGTTATTTTCTGGAAAACTTGTTTATTGTTTGAAAAACAGGAAAACAACAATAAATAAATATAAATAATAAATATAATAAATTGTTTATTGAATTAATTGTACAAAAACATTTACAATATTAGGGTCTGATTATTACTATTGGTATAAAATAAAGATCCTACCTGAACTAGGATTAACCTGTATCTCAGGTAACTCACTATACTTAGTACAAAAAACATTATCTAAGATTCCTTAAACAAGTTTCTATTACATAACTTATAAACTATAATTATTTAAAAAATAGAAATTACTAAAGTAGAAATGTTGCATTAACGGAAATAACTAGGTCGCATTCTTAAACTATACTAACAAATATCCAGTCAGCAAAATGAGAAATGATTGCATTAAGTATATTACGTGCGCTATTATAACTATAACATAGAAGGAAAATAAAAATAATGTATTATGAGTAAAATAGGTACTATCATGTGACGTCATTGTAATCAATAGAATTGATGTATCTTGCCTCAGCCATTTTCTTAGCAGGGCATTCTTGATCTCCTGTTTTGTGGTTGCTCGGTTTTTTGTATCGCAAGCATGTAGCGCACTGTGATGGTTCAGCAGTTTTAGTGCACTCATTGAATTGATGACCTTGTTCCCCGCAATGTCCACATGTATAGGTAGTCTCCCGACAAACCTTAGCGGCATGACCGTACTGCTGACATTTAAAACACCTGGTCACAAGTGTATAGTCCCTCACTGGACAGGATGTCCAGTTAATGTACACTCTGTTTTGGTTTATAAGGGTCTTTCTGATGCTTGCAGTTACTTCTAAAATAAAGTTGCAGGTAGGTCTTTCTTTTTGTCCTGATTTGTGACTCAATTTTATGGAGGCCATAAACGTGTCACGGGATAAGGTTTGCAACTTGTCGACAATATTCTGCTCATAGATGCAATCGTAAACTTCCTGATCACTTAAAACTGTTGGAACTCCTATGATTGCAATTTTTGGCCTTCTCTTATGGGGCTCTTCCACTTTTAGGCCTGAATTACTCAGCTGACTTGATTTCCTAAGATTTTCAATGTCTTCTTTTGTCTCTGTGCTAATTATGACGCCCCCGTTCTTTGTTTTGTGCAATCCTCTAATGTGCAGTTTCATTTGTTCTGGGCATATTATTTTTTGTACTATTGATTTTGTGTCGTCACTAGATTTTAATTTATCTGTTGGATAAATTGCAATAGAACTGAGGTTATTAGGGCGCAAATAATTGTTCTTATTTGTTTTAACCATGTCAGCAAACGAAAGTTTTTCATCCACGGATGTTTTGGTGCAAGTCTCTTGAATGCTAGCTTGAATGGTTTTCTGGAACGATTCTAGGCAATCCGTGAGGTCGCGTTTTTCTGTCAATGTTACAGTAGAATGTTGAAGTTCTTTGGCCTTGAGTTTCAAGTCTTGATAGTATACTGCCATTTGTGAGACGCCATGTCCTACCTTACGCGAAAGGGAATTGATCCTCAGTTTTTGTTCCGAGTTCAGCTTCCCTTCCTGTGCAATAACACAAACTTCATTGAGGCATTTCTCGATGGAGATCAACCAGTTACTTATTTCACAGGTTTCTACAGCTTCAAATCTTCTTTCTGTCGCGTGATGAGGTGATTGCGATTTATTCGCAGGCAGGATACCCCGCGGGCTATCTTCAATATTTGACATTTCTACTTAGTTCATAATTAGACACTTATTAATCATTGAGTAGGTAAAACGTAAACTAAGCGGAAAAATTCGGTTTCTAGGTCACTGATCACTCGAACATTATTTTAACGCCATGTAATTAATAATTATTTCTTATAAACACGTCCGCTCAACTTGAGTGCTAAAATAGCTATCCCAAGTCGTAAACAAGTTTAATAATGTTTCTTTTTTGTTTTTAAATTTTATTTAGACTCATTCTTAGCGTGTCGATGGCAAACATATTCGAATAACATCATTACCTGCCTAGCATTTTTCAAATTCTGTTAGGATCGGTTTCATTTCGAATAAGTGTTTTTTGTTTGTACAAACGGGTCGTTAATGGTATTATATATTCGCAAGCAAAATAGACCCAATATTAGTTAAAATGGAATGGAAAATGGATTGAGCTGGATTAGGTTCGCGTTTGACACTATGCGCCTGATGGATGGTAAGTGAAGATGTGGTCAATATCAAAAACCCGCTCCTTCAATTAAAGCACCCCATCTCCTAAAATGATAAACCGGTATCCATGAGGTATTTTATTTCAGTGAGTTCAGCCATGGCGGTGGAGAGCTGAAGTTCAGTTCGCCACTAGCCGCGTCTCTTGCGCGTGCGCTGCGTGCGGCGCTGGGCGGGGCCGGCGTGCGAGCGGGACACAAGCTCAGCAAGAGCGAGGGAGACCTGCGCTCGCCGAAATGTAGCGATACTGATATGGGTACGTCATGCTAACTTTACTAATAACATTACCTACTTAGAGGGGAAAATTAGGTAATAAGCTCTAGTTGACAAAACGAACCGTTTTTCTAGCACTCAAATTTACTGCTCGGAACCAATGGTGCTCAGCCTCGGCCATGGTATACGCCAACAGCGGCCGCGTTTGGTGAAAGCAGCTAGAATGACGGGGCGTTTTGTCAGCTGACCGTATTACCTAGTTTTACCCTAACATACAAGTAATCCTTTGGAAATTATTAAATTTTTACTCGTAAGTACATCCGTTTTTGTGTACCCACGGGATTATCACAGAACCGGCCACACACACCAAAACGTGCAAAATATTAGTTTAAAGTGTTTTTTTGTTTACAGGTGATGTTCGTCGCAGTAGTTGGTACAGCGGTCCCTCGGAAGTATCACTCGATGATATAGATCTCGTCATGTCTAAGGTAATAACTGATGATGGCTATAAGGTTAGCCTGAACTTGTCCAGAGGTCTAGGGACTGCTTTCGTTTTGAGCATGTAGCTACTGTTTTTAACGTTTAAGTAACTCCCTAGTGACTAATATGTTTCTTGCAGGAATCTAAGCACATCCCGTCCGGCCAGCTGTCCCGCTACAGCGGCGCGGGCCAGCTGCTGAGCTCGGCGGCGCTAGTACCGCTGGTACCGCCTGCTGCCGTCAGCGCACACTCCGTCGCCTCCTTCGATGACAGGTATGTCTCACATCCCGTCCGGCCAGCTGTCCCGCTACAGCGGCGCGGGCCAGCTGCTGAGCTCGGCGGCGCTAGTACCGCTGGTACCGCCTGCTGCCGTCAGCGCACACTCCGTCGCCTCCTTCGATGACAGGTATGTCTCACATCCCGTCCGGCCAGCTGTCCCGCTACAGCGGCGCGGGCCAGCTGCTGAGCTCGGCGGCGCTAGTACCGCTGGTACCGCCTGCTGCCGTCAGCGCACACTCCGTCGCCTCCTTCGATGACAGGTATGTCTCACATCCCGTCCGGCCAGCTGTCCCGCTACAGCGGCGCGGGCCAGCTGCTGAGCTCGGCGGCGCTAGTACCGCTGGTACCGCCTGCTGCCGTCAGCGCACACTCCGTCGCCTCCTTCGATGACAGGTATGTCTCACATCCCGTCCGGCCAGCTGTCCCGCTACAGCGGCGCGGGCCAGCTGCTGAGCTCGGCGGCGCTAGTACCGCTGGTACCGCCTGCTGCCGTCAGCGCACACTCCGTCGCCTCCTTCGATGACAGGTATGTCTCACATCCCGTCCGGCCAGCTGTCCCGCTACAGCGGCGCGGGCCAGCTGCTGAGCTCGGCGGCGCTAGTACCGCTGGTACCGCCTGCTGCCGTCAGCGCACACTCCGTCGCCTCCTTCGATGACAGGTATGTCTCACATCCCGTCCGGCCAGCTGTCCCGCTACAGCGGCGCGGGCCAGCTGCTGAGCTCGGCGGCGCTAGTACCGCTGGTACCGCCTGCTGCCGTCAGCGCACACTCCGTCGCCTCCTTCGATGACAGGTAGGTATGTCTCACATCCCGTCCGGCCAGCTGTCCCGCTACAGCGGCGCGGGCCAGCTGCTGAGCTCGGCGGCGCTAGTACCGCTGGTACCGCCTGCTGCCGTCAGCGCACACTCCGTCGCCTCCTTCGATGACAGGTATGTCTCACATCCCGTCCGGCCAGCTGTCCCGCTACAGTGGCGTGAGATTTAAAAAAATCAAGCCAGTTCGTAACTACTTGTAGGTCATACAAATATTTATTCCGTGCGGGCTTCGCACCCGTAACAGCAGCAGTCGATAGCTGATGCCTGATAACTGCTACTGCACTCTACACTCATTTAACCATTCCATTTTTTGTGAGTTTTGTCTGAAAATGTTGTGTTTATCACCAACATGATTGTTTAATGTCTGTGTCAGCTTGTGTGACCGTCGCTCGCTGGCGTCCGTGGCGTCCGGCATCTACGAAGAGATCGCGGAGCTGCCCGTCAGGAGCCACGCGCTGGCCGGGCTGGCCGGCTGTGACGTGCCGGATGGAGTGCTCAAGGTACACATATTAACATCGCACTGAAACGGGAATGGAACTAATTGTGTCTAAATAAGTTTCTATTAAAAATAATGGAAACTGGTTTACGCACATTATTTTAACACCATCTTAAAATTTAGTGTTTTAAGACGCTTTTAAAGGCAGTTAAAACAGTCGTGATGTAAAAATTAATGTTAAAATGTAGTTATTAAATTATGGTCTAATAGAATAGCTTATAAATAGCGAACAACTTTAAAAGAGTTATTATTTTATTCCAATTAAAATGGCTGTTTATCTATTAAAGTTCAATTTGAGCATCATTTATAATAATGGTGTGTGTGTCCCAGGTGTGGGGCGCGGCCCTGTCGGACCGCGAGGAGCCCACGTACGAGTGTGTGGGTGACTGTCTGTACGCCACCATGAGACGACCGCCGCCGCTGCCGCCGAGACATCCCACTACGTACGTACTAACTATACTGTGCGACGTACGTGCGTTCGTTCGTTGTTGCGCTCGCTCTCGCCTACTATGTTTCTGATTCTTATTTTAATCATCTCTTTATCTATACTGAGACGGGAGATATTATTTCTATTTTTTTAGTAACTATAGCCATTCTATTACTTATTAAATTATCTCAAGAACTACTAGTTTTAATTGAAAAATTCTTTTCGTTTTGGATGGTCTATTTATAGAGGAAGACTATATGCTATAAAATTTTACACTACGACCAATAAAAGTCGAGCAGTGGAGGTGAAACTTGTACAACTACATAGTCTATACATTACATATTCATGTTTGTTCTGTATACTATACAGGGGCATTCATCAAAAACGGCCTCGAGACTCCTTTCAACGTTTTTCTATATTCCTCGTAGTTTCGGATGTAGCCAACCACGCCCAGTTAAAACATAGGTGTAACGATGGGTGATGATCAGAGCAAAATCATGTACGTCGTACTTATAGTATTCTCTATTCCAGCACTGTAAAAGGCTGGGGCCTGTCTGGTCGCTCCAGCAATGTAACACGTCACTCGTCGCTGGGCTCCCTGCCGCGCTGCAGCAACACGCTGCCGCTGTCGCACACACACACGGACACGCTGCCGCTCGCGCACACGCACACCAACACGCTGCCCAAGCGACAGCCCTTCAGTGTGTTCAGGTAACTAGATACGTCTACTAACCCTATATAAAAAAAAACAAATTTATGTCTGTCTATTCTCTATGAATAAAACGAATTATCTCTTACTAATCACATTTTAGACGGCTAGATACAATATTTTTTCATTAAAATATTATTTCATACTTGTAACATTCCCCATTCGCCTTTGTACCCGTTATCGCCCCACCAAAACTCAGCGCCCACTAAGGAGCTACAGTTTATATCCACATCGGAATCATCCATAGCCCGACTTATTTCACACTACTTTTCACACTTAATAAAAAATTTAAGCATTTGGTATTTAAAATTAGATTAAGTGTCGAATTAGTATTAACTCTTATTCCTATTTATGTACGCTTTCCGAACACAATTGCTAAATGTAGTGGAATTTTTAACGTTATCTATTTCTTATTTTTTATCAGGAAACGTCTGAAAAGCGACTCCCGCGTCACTGGCTCACAGAAATCAGAAACATCTAAAGAGAACAAAGACGTCGAGACGAAAAAGAAGAAGTTCGACTTCACGCCGACGCGGGACATATTCAAGAGCTTCAAGGTCAGTCGCAAGATGAAAAACCTGAAGATCACTACAGGAAACTTGGCTAAAGGAGAGACGAAGAGCTGCGAGTTTCTAGACGACACGGAACACGTCCAAACAAACCGCTGTTCAAAGTCCGTGGAGTGTCTTGAAAACGATTTTGACTTTGAAGCTGATCTCTCCATAGAGTTTACAGAGGACAATGTGGCTGCTCTCTCCCTCCCACAACAGATCGTCGACCTACTACTAGGTCACGAGCAAATGAGCAAAGTACGCCTAAAAGATGAGATCGAGAACGACTACATGCCAATGTCGCCCATAATACCGCCGCCTCCCATAGAACACCACTACATTGTAATGTCGCCAAGGACCAATATCGCCTGAACTAGTCGCCTCTACTGTAAGTTAGTTAAGCCGTAAGTATGGACATGTTGACAGATATCATATGTATATGTTTTGTAAACACATGCGGGTGTTATTCCGATCATAGACTATGATGTTTTTGATATAAGTCTGCTTTTATGCACACGATTTGTCTACTGTATTTATAAAGATTAATAAATTATAATTTATTCTTCAATGTAAATGAAATGATGTGCAAATAATACTTCACTTTGAACTGCATGCCACTTACGTTACGTTGAATATCGACGTCCGGGCAATGCTGATAATACCTACCATATTTATTCGACCTGGGGGTTTAACAAGGCAATCAATCTCAATTCATAATTATGACAATTTCAAGTGGCCTTTTTGGACCCCCTGATCTCAAACTCAATTTATCAACATTGCTCATGCGTTGTAATTTTTACTACTAAAGGATCTTTAATGTTGATATTGGTTGGATATTCCTCACATAAGTGACATAAATAATATGGAATAATGGTTGATACATGTATCGATAATTGATAAAAAAAGAAATTATATCGAACTGATTCGTTAGACATATCGAATAACTTAAAAGACTCTTCAGTTTGTCTTTAAAATCTTAAGACGACTGTGTTTTGAAAGACTGCTTAAAGATCTGAATATGACAGGTAATGCCTTCATAATTTTAGAACATGAGAAAAAAGACTAAGATCATGACATATTTGTCAAATCTCATACTCATTGGACAAAGTGTGACATATGTCACCATGACGTATGTCAGTCGTGATAGGACTGCAGCTGAAATGAAAAAATAACGGCCTCTAAACTAATTAGTAGTACAAAAAGCTCTCTTAAGGTTGAAATCCTGAAACATCTGTATATATTTTTAGAAATATACTGTGTATGCAGTAAATATGCAGTGTATACCTTAAATATACAGTGTATATCTTAAATATGCAGTTTATACTGTAAATATACAGTGTTCATCGTAAATATGCTGTGTATACTGTAAATATACAGTGTATACCGTAAATATGCGGTGTATTCTGTAAACATACAGTGTGTGCTGTAAATAGGTATATTAATTATATCGAAAAATGAGGTATAGTTTCGCGAGGGCCTAACGTTCACTCGCGGAATCAAAAGATTGGTATGACCCTTCCATGAATTGACATGGATTGGCGATCCTTTCCGTATCGCGAGTGTACAAACAAACAAAAAAACGACCAGAAACAGAATGTTTCTTATATTCACGCAAACATTTCTGTTAATTTAAATAAAAATGCTTTACCTCCAAAAAATCTTCCGTATAACAAAAATGTATTTTTATTACTATTTTTGATAACGACAGCCTAACAAAATAAGACTATGGAAAAATATATGTTTTCAAATTTTAACCTTATGTTACATTCACATTGAAATTACATTTTATTGAGCAACCTTTTACAACAATAATGATACTTAATTTAAAACATATTGTCCAAAAAATTTGCAAAAACTGTTCAACAAAATGTAACTTCGGTGTACGTGTACACTCGGCTACACATCAAGCTACAAAACCAATTTATCATAGTCTTGCTTTGCACATTCAAAGATCAGCTTATACCGGTCTTGCTTAGCTTGATGTGTAGTCGTGTATACCTCAACTTAAAACTTTGAATCAAAAAGCACTCACGATTCAAATTATCAAGTACCAAAAAATGCTTTTCACTCATTAGGCTTCTTAGTAAATAAGGAGATTGTGAAATCTCTAATTATAGTATTTAGCAAGCTGTTAATTTGCGGTTTTGCTTAAAAAATATAGAAGACCTTCTTCTAGGACGAAATAACTTAAAAGTTTGATGTATGTTAAGACGTTAGTAACCGGTCTAGAAACTATCATTTGATATGCTATTCTCCAAAAGACTCTACGACGAAAAGTATTAAGTTGAAAATCCACTACAGACAAAAGACACGACGAAAACCATAAAGTTACAAATCTACTAAAGACAAATCGTAGATTCAGCGCTGTCGCGGCGCTGTCTTTAGAGAATAGCACTGAAGTGAACAAGTCAACGTGTTTTAAACATAAAATGGCGTTTGTATCTAAAAAGACCACTTTAGCAACATTGCGATAAAATTCGTGAAATGGAATATTATATTGCTCAAGCAATAGAGTGGATAATTGGTAAAGAAAAATTTCTCAACATTGCAAAAGTGGCGTTTTTAGATCCTCTGATTACTTATGGTGAAGTGTATCATGGACTCGAAAAAGCCAACATTATGGAATAAAGACAAGGATGTAAAATGACGATGTAATACATTTACTGATCGTCATTACTACGGTAATATAGAACGTAACTTATATGATTGTTTGTATATTATGTTGATTCGTCGAATACTGCCAAAAATGTATATTTAAGATTGATAGGTTAGCAGCGGCTTGAGATCGAATTCTTTATAAAAAATCTAAAATACCCATGCCAAAATACTGTAAAAAATATTTGAGGAATAAAATTCGCGTTTTTTTTATTTAAATAATTATTGATGAGAACTTGAGGGTTGAATATACGTAATTGTATAGTGAAAGTTGTCCGTGCGTTCGCAAGTGTCGATAGTTTGTAAAAGCAACGTCAACATAAAGTACGATTATATAGAAATGTACTATATTTCATTGTATCAGTGACAGTTGCACTTGTCATTTTACTGACTACAATTAATAATCGTACTTTAGTATTGATCAGATGGTTGTGTTTCTAAAATCAGCAATTTTAACGCAGCAATTTTAAAATAACTTACAAAATTAATTTATTAATTACACTACTTATTTCTATTTAAAAAATATGAAGCGATGACGAAATACCAGCATTACAGAAAAAAAGAATTAGTCCGTTTCTGTTATATTATTACAAAATATTTGACCGATTAAAAAATATTTTTTGAATTGATTATACCCGTATTTTTTTAAGATACGACGCTATTACTTTTCACAATAACGCGCCGTGGTATATTTTTAAAGCGTTTCGACGTCACGAAGCCACCCAATTTTGATGCGTTTTACTCTAAAACAGAAAATACAAATCCAATATTTTTCAATATTAACAGACGGACTAATAAGGTTTGTAATTTATTGATGCTGAAAACTATTATGACAAAAATTCGGGCCATGTAAAATATAGGTAATATTAATACTCAAGCCGCAGGAACAAAGGTGTAGGTAAATAATGTTCGATCATCTTAATGAAAGACTGAGGCACAAGACTAGTGTATTTTGGAGATATTTTAATTGCTAGGGTCAGTATTATCGGATGTGTTGGCGAGTGTGTTACGATATTATTGCAAGGGCACTGTGCACGGCACTCAGGCACCATGGTGTACTGATTTTGAAAGACTTTCATAGGTTTAAGTCGATTTATTATTTATTTTCTTAAATGTGAATACGTTATGTTCAGTGAAGATGCTAAAGATTTCATCATAATAATTTGTAAACAGTCTTATTAACCTCGCTCTTATATCCCCCAAAGAAGTACGCAGAAGTCTTATACAATAAGTAACGAACATTGCATTTATCAAAAGTCTCCCACTATTTAGTAACTGCTGAGACTTTTGTTGTGTTCTCAACTTCTTACAGCTTTTGAAACTGGACACATGCTTTTGATACAAAATGTAGAGTCCACGCCACCACTGAAGTCCTTTATGACGCGCAGTGACGGATTAACCCTTAATCAAATTAAGCAATTGCCTAGGGCATCACGTCTGGGGGGCACTAGAAGAAGCACAAAAATCCTAAGGATGGATTTTATTTTGCTTCTTCTGGTGCCCCCATGGACATCACGCTCACGTCACCAAAAACTTACTGTAACTGCTTAAATTTTCTAGCTCGCTTCGCTCGCATTTCCATCGTGCATAGGCCTGGTTACCTTATTTGTACAGCCCTTGCAGATCCCTAGGTTTTGATTTACCTAGTGAACGAAGTACCTACTTCCCTACATTATACCTTCATTATCACTAATGCATACTTAAAAAAAAATTAAAGGCAGACGCTACTGTAGATAGGTGGATCACGAAATAATACCTATGGATAGGGGGGCACCAAAAACTTTAATTGCTTAGGGCATCAAGTACTTTTAATCCGTCACTGATGACGCGGCGCTAGTGTCTCTCACATTTCAAATTGCATTAATTTTCCGCAGGACTTCTTGAAGCGCGGATTCAGACTCAATTACCTTATAATTAATTTACTAATTAAAACTTATATAAGCAATGAGTTTTAATATACACAACTGAAACTTATTGCGTGAAGAATATAATTGAGGAGGTTAGGAACAGAAAGTGACATTTACACTTTTTAATTATATGAATAAATTAAGAAAATAAATATTTTTGTTGAACTTTATGTGTTTTGTTTTTTATTTGTTTTTAATATTATGGGTTAATAAGACATAGATTACAAGGTATTAAAAGTTTTCATGTATGTTTTAAAATTTACACAAAATTAAATAAAGAACAAATCAGATGTCACCTTTTGATCAAGTCACAAGTAAATGTCACCATTTGATTCAATAGTTTTGTAAAATGTTACCTTTTGAAACTTACTGTCTGAAAAATGTCACTATTAGAAACAAAAACAAATCAATATCCATACAAAAAATGTGTTTATTATTATTTTAAATTCTTATACATGAAGTTCTCCACAATCAGGTTCTAAGCAGTCACATCCATTTTCATCATTTTCACTTATATTATTTTCATACAAGATATCACAATACCATTTTAAAGAAGGATCATTTTTCCAGTTTTTTCCAAACTGTTTAGTTAATAAACTTTCTACATCCTTTTTCTTTGCACCTTTTATGAAATGTCCCAGTTCTTTCTCAACAAGTTTGATACTCAACAGGTTTGTATTTCTCTTTAAAGGATTTATTCCTTTTGATTCTCCAGCATTTTCAAATCTGAAGTTTCTGAAACATTTAACTATTGCCTCAGTTCTTTTTTTTATTTGTTTCTTTTCTATGCATATGCGTTTCATGTCCCTTATACCTTCTACTTTTTTAAAATGTTTATCAAGGTTTTTGATGTCATAATACTTCCAATCTTTGCCTAAAATATTTACTCTTCCATGCTGTAATAATAGAAAAACAAAAAAAAAAAACAAAAAATATTTTTAAACATATCGATTCGACCTGTCGTCATAATTTATTTTGGGCAAATCGTTATTTTTTAAGAAATAATGTACCCGTTTTGATCCGACCTTAAAAGCCTCAGAAATATTTACAAAGGAAATGACACTTTTTGATTATTATGTACAAATCACTATTGAGATTGAATTAAAATGTAACTTTTTGTTTCAAAAGCAGTAGTTCAAGTTGATTTTTCTATGAAATTAAGCACCTTCAGAACCAATGTCTTGCAGATAATGATAGAATTTATCCTTCCAAGTAAGAAAAAAAACATTTAAAAAAATGAAGCTGATACGTAAATGTCACCTTTTGTTCCTAACCTCCTCAATTATATCTGAAGTCCTCCTTTAGTTGATATTTGAACATTTTGGAACTGCCTAATTCCGTCCAGTGCGTAGGAAAAACATCTATAATCGGTTTTAACTAACTTTAATTTATGAGACTGCCACCGTGATGTGTTAAAACTTGGTCGCTTCAGTGCCGTGTAACATGTCTCGCTTTTATGTGTATACGGCTTAATTTGCTATATGTTGTGATATTTAATGCTAATAACTTGTTAAAACGTTTCTATAAGCTTCAAGGCTTCTGTTGGTTATATCTATTTCTATATATCGCGTCGCCGCCAAATGTGCGGCGCCAATGTTTGTGTGTTTAGTCAAAATGCAGTATTCAGCTGATCTTTTATAATGTTTAGCTTATTTGTATAGCTTATTTCGTTGGCGTCACCCGCAATTCGATAGGTTTAGATATTAAAAGATTAAGGATGTAGTATAATGTTCAATGGCTATTATTGCTATATTTTGAGAAACTGAGAAAACAAATTATATTTTACCAGGTATCATTATATGCTTTGGTTCCGTAATAATCGCAAATTGTGCGCTGTCATCTGTTTTTCAAATTATAGTGGTAGAAGTTCACACTGAGTAGAGAAGGCTCCGATCTCGTTATATTTTCGATCGGTACTCAAAGATGTTCAATCCTAGCTAATATACGCATGAAATTAATAATCTGTCTCGTTTGGAACCAATCAACGACCGAATTTGCCTATCCGAGTCTTTAAGATGTCCAATCAGAAACAGCCGTCAAAACAAAGTAACGGGATTTATATTGTGATCGAATATTAATTTCGGCCGATTTCGGGCTTAGCGTTTCCCGCAAAATCGTAACGCTATGATTGAACACTTTTAGGACCGCGTTTCTCTAGACATAGGCCAACAGGGTGGATAGAGTTGATAAATTAGAAAAATTTACTCGGAATCGTGGGTGACAGCCATAGTCTAATTTAGTATAGTAAGTAGGTCGCGTCCATATCAACACACGCACTGACCAATTTTGTATCTAGCTGTAGTTGTACTTAAACTTATGACACTTACTAATAAAAATGGATGAACACTAATATTTTGGCAAACAGCTAAATATTCTTTTTCCGGGATGATGTGATAACAACAATTTCCAAGTTCTGGAACTCAATTATTTCAGAAGTCCATCGTAAAAGTTCTTATACAATTACTTTACATCTGATTTCGTATCACTGACGTAATAACATTTTCAACACATTTGCTCGTAAAATGCATTTACAAAGCCTGTATACAGTGTTCGAAAGTTAAAAATTACGGACCATACAACGCAGCGTGCGGTAAAATAGGTACTCTCACCTAAGTACCTATTTTACCGCACGCCCCCTTGTAGAGCAGCGTGCGTTTTCTTTACGGTTTTTTTTTTAATTTCCAAAAAAAAAAAAAAAAGAATTCCACCAAAGAGTTTCACATTATGAAAATAAACAACCTGACTGATCGAACCTCCTTGGAAGAGCTTTTGCTCAATACGTTGTCTCACTTTAATACTAAAGAGTAAATGAGATGAAAGATGTAGTTCTAATTTTCACCACGTGCATGTGGCGCCATTTTCAAAGTCGCGCCATTTTCATATTAGGAACTTCAAAAATTGTTGCGACTAATCTGAGTTCAAGGAAGGAATCTGATATTAATATGGATAAATGTGTTGAAAAACATTGTATGACACACGTGCAGAAATTGGTATTTACAAACTCGTGACTACGGTACGCCCTCGGGCGCCTTCGGCGCCTCGGGCGTACGTTGTCTACTCGTTTGTAAAAACCAACTTTCCGCACTAGTATCATAAATAACTATTATTTTCGTTGAAATAAGGTTGCTTTTAGGGTGACAACGAATTATTATGCTACTGTTATAGCTGTCAGATGTAAAATTAGTGTGAAAGGAAATTAAATGTTCAGTATATCGCTGATTAATTTAATTTGACCTTGTCTCCTAGTATTAATTAAATAGCAAACAATTGATTTTTGTCTGAGCCTCTTTGATGTTCGCGAATATTGTAGATATCGCTACTTTGATGAGACTAACGCGCGATAGCAGCGAAGCGATGTGTTACTACAGTCTCTTTGGCGAAAGACCTAATCAATTTGATCAAATGTCTATTGTTTCTCGTTCGCGTTTCCAATCACAATTGATCCATTTTGAATAACTTGGAAATCTTTTACGATTTTTTTTGTAATTATTGAATGTTTTAGTATTTTGTGGTTCTGTGTCGCCATTTAGAATATCATGAAAATATATTCTTTCGCTTTGCTTTATCTTATCACAATTTGTTACCATTTTTCTTGATATTATTGTGTTTTCCTTTTTTTTTTGTTTTCGTTTGATTAAAAGAGCTCTTGTTATGTTAGTGTGTTAGAATTGTATTCCTATCTAAATGTAGTTTGATGGTTCAAACTAATCGACTTATATTTATTTTTAGACAAAATTGTAAGCTGTATAGGTACTGGGAGTTTTAAAACCTGTATGTGATTTTGTCCAAAGTATTGTTTGCCTACTTCCAACATTTTGTTGATTTGTAAAAACCGCAGCTGAGTTATGTAATGAGAGCTCTTGAATAGAATATATTAAAATTATTGCTGATTGTGGAAAAGACAGTACCTACTATTATATTTTTGTTGTATATTAGACAGCTAGTTCGGAATTCGGTAATGGACCAAATTGTTTTTTTTTTCGCGTTTATTTATTGTACTGCGAAGTGTCGTTACGTAAGATTGCATCGTGTTATGCAAATAAAGTTTGTATGTGCAAGCTGTGTTTTATTTTTGACTGGTAATTTCCCTTGCCAATATTCATAGACCGATCATAGGAGTTAAGGTTAATTTTAAATTGATTTTTTCACAGTATATTCACCGCGCCTCTACCGGTTTGTGTCGGGCCTAATTTTTTAGTCGTCTCATAAACACTCCTCTGCTCTCTCGGTGTGCTGAAATAGTAGATTATTAACCAAGGGGATAAAGCAGGGTCTTCTGTCGCGGGTGGCGAATTAAATCGCGAGCGTAACGAAGGACTCGAGGTTTACTCCCGAGCGTAGCGAGGGTGTTAAAAACTTAAATCACGAGCGAAGCGAGGGATTTAAGACGAGTCCTGAGTGTAGCGAGGGATTAAGTTCACCCAAGACTAAGGCAGCTTTATCACCGAGGAAAATACTCTACTTTTCGTACCATTTGCGAAAAAATAACACAGTAATAATATGAGATACGCATTTTAAACATTAATATTTAACATTAACTTATTTATAAAAATAAGTAAAAATAAACTCAACGTTTATGTATTTGAAGAATACAAAAACGCGGCAAATTAAAAAAGCAAAGGCATCAAGCTCATACGGCCTCGTCGATTTTCGTAATTTTATTTAACTAGATGAAAATCCGGCTTCGCTCGGGTGAAACGTGTGTCCCAAATACTGCATATCAAGGTACTAAATGTAGGTGTCACGGTAAGTCATA
Source organism: Agrotis ipsilon (assembly GCA_028554685.1). NCBI lineage: Eukaryota > Metazoa > Arthropoda > Insecta > Lepidoptera > Noctuidae > Agrotis > Agrotis ipsilon. The sequence continues at coordinate 15,357,384 of CM052971.1, forward strand.
GGCCGAAAATAAAGAAAGAAAAAAAAAACTCAACATGATAACCGATGTCAATAATGGCGGCTGCGATCTGTCTGGTCAGAAAATCATTAGAAATTTACAAAATACTCGACAATCCGAATTTTGCGGATATATGTTGTCGACTCGAAATCTTTATTTTTTAATGTTTTATTATTCTGGTTAGCTTTCGATCGAGTCTAGCGTAATCTAAGTATTCCAAATTTAAATCACATTCTCTCCCTAGAGAGAGAATGAAATTCAGTACAACATTCTTTCCCTGTTTTTCACAGATTAAAAATGACTATTGTTATGTTCGCTTTTTGTGGCATAGAATGTCACTTTTTTGAGCAAGTGGTACGAAAAGTAACATACCTAATTATTGCGACCATAATCTTTCTCAGAGGTAGTAGATATGTCGGTTTTCCACGAGAGTTCCGTTTACTAAGAAAGTTAATCCTGCTACCACAAGCTACACGGTCCACCTATATACTGAGTAGCAAACAAGAGAAAGAATATTACTGAGCATGAGGCAGGTAGAATAAAATAAAAGGTAAATTATCAAATATTTTATTTTCCAGCTAAGAACAAAATACATAATATCACAATTTTTATACATTTTTTGCGTACATAATTGATGTTGCACTTATTATTTAGCAGACATTTTTGCTAAACACTATACTATTTTTAAATATAAAGGAATTATAAAATTTGAAAATATAATAAATTTGAATATTTTCCTAAAATAAAATAAATAAGAGTAAATTCAATTTGGATACCATCAGCTTAAATTTTATAAAATAAATTGATCTCGAATTTAATAATAATATAGAATAAGTACATACCTATTAATTATTTTTAACTGCAGTGTTTTGTGGTACATTGCATTTAAAAGCATGCGTGTATCGTGTGGTATACAAGGAACTTTATCCATTATGCTTGTGATGACTACGTTTGCCAGGGAATACAAATATTAGCAAAAAAGCTTACTTGCTATATTTGCGTTTTTTTGTTTATTCAAAAATAAATAGACACAAATAATTCGACTAGCGTTATACATTTTTACGGCTTAGATAATAAAATAAATCATAACAGAGTAACATATTATGTAATAACCAAGTATCGCGAATACGGCAAGTAGCTACTGTGTTGTTACGATTACATCGATCTTTGATTGTGATTTACATTTAAATATTTTTGTTTCAGCCTCACCTCGTTATAATCGAGGTAATATAACCAAAAAAAAGATCATATACCTGCATGGGAGTAGACAAGAAGTACAGAACGCTTCCACCGATTGCATTATGTTATAGATTACGACTTAATATTTAGATACTGAGGCTGCCTGTCCACGGAGAAAAATTAACCAATAAGATTGCGCCACTGAAGAGCAGATTAGGATATTTTACAAAAAAAAAATAGTTTTAAAGATAGATTTTATAAAAAGATTTTTGACTCGTATTTTTACTTTTGTTATTTAAACGAAAATTGGCGAAGATACAACGATTCTAAAAATCACAAAACGTTAGTCAGTCTATATAATTTTACAGGCTTTGTGTCGTCACAAGCCCCTCTCACCCGATTTTCGAAGTGTTTTATCTTTGTCAAAATTCATTGATAAAAAAAAATTCAATACTCCAACCAACGAACTAAATTGATTTTCAATTTATTTATTTATTTAACACTTTATGCCACACAAAAAGTTACATGGGCGGACTTAATGCCTGAGGGATTCTCTACCAGTTTATTAATGCAATACACGACCCTATGGTATTGGTTATTATGTCTCTATTTCTCCGCTCCACTCCTTTGGGCAGGCAGCCTTATTATATGTAGTGCTAACCCATACAAGTGAGAATATGTGTACAAAGGCTATAATTATGTATTATACAAAATTGTTACAATGTGCGTAGAGATCTATCATACGTATTATTTACCACGTTGGTATTTTAATAATTTATTGTTTAATTTCATACTTAGTTCAGGGTTTTTACCTAACTTAAGCAGGGTTATAATTAATTTTGATACCTTGGAATGTCAAAACTAGTCATAATAATACTTTTTTCAATTAAATACTGATTACATTTTCGATCTAACATCCGATTTGTGACCTCCAAAATTGATACATTAAATAATATTTTTAGTTTCTAAATATCGATATGACTTCTAATTTATGATAACTTTTCCCTTGACATACTATTAACTCGGTATTTCTTGTTCGAAATTTAACATGTTAATTAAAATGGCTGATCATATTCCTTGCATCCCTTATAACATTTTTACAATTATATTTACACTAGTTGCCATAATATTAGCGTAAAAACAAAATAAAATACGTTAAAAAATTATTTGATTATACTTAACAATCTAATATTCGATTGCATCCTTCTGGGTAATCCAAACTCCAACGCTTTACTATTCGACGTATGCGTTTATTCGTAAAAATATTAAAAATCTTATTTTCTTAACACTTTTCAAACTGAAATGCGTATGAGAGCTGCAAAACCCATATTTAATCCCTTCCAAAATGGGTACATTAACTAAAATTCATAACTTATTCATAATAACTATGCGTGTACACCTCATAATTGGTTAAATTATACTTAAATAATTATTTGATAATAATTCAATCCCTCAATCCATTGCGAAATCTTTCATCCAAATATATCGCCATTGTTCTTAATAATAAATTAATTATAAATGCGGTATCAGGAAACTTTCTACTTATATTATTATTCACCACTCAGCTAGTATTAAAAATGATTCAGAGTTAGTATATAAAGATGTAACAATATGCCTACTTTGGACCATAAGACCACTTCAGTGCATTTCCAAAGGCTAACTAAAATGGCTACCATTCAGTGGGGGTTTAGGTTCCGACACAACATGTAGAATTATTTTACTGACAGAATTGAGTAAGCTACCTCCTCTTTAGTTAGTACAGCCCGAAATAGGACACATTTTATAGTATATACAAAATATGAAAGAGAAAAATCATGAAAAAGCTGCATTTTCTAAAGTACATCTACCAATAAGGACTATAAGCCCATTCTCCCTCATAAAGGGGAGATCTGTGTCCCAGCAGTGGGAACATTATAAGCTGTCCTTGCGAGTTTACTTTGCAATTTTTGTTCGTCTTCTTTGGAATGTTACCTTGACAAAATGTTATAATTTACTCTTAAAAAAATGTCTTATGAAGCTTCCACACAATGATGTTATAAGTTAAAAGGGCAAAGGCGTAGATACGTTATACGCGCTCAAATGTGGTCAATTGACAAACCTTGACTATATTTGTCTCTTTTTCACTTGCGATGCGATCCTACTTTAGCGACTAATCGTGATGTAGGTAGTGTGCTATTGCAATATTTAGTTATTCATGTGTGCGTTAGTGTGCCGTTTTTGAAGATAGAATGTCGTGTAGGTAACGTGTCTATTCATTTATAATATCATTGCTTCCACACCATAAATATTTAACCGAGCTAGGTATTAACTTATACTAGGTACTAACTGTTACCATAGCCTCTATACTAAATGCGACGCCTTACAAACGAATACTATTTGTTCTTATCCCATTACAAACTATTGACTATTCATGTATGAGATTACAAAACTACCCTATTTCGTGTACACGACCTTTTTGCGTATTTTTATTATTTATCAGCTACCTATTTCGTTAGTTACATATTTTTTTTTTTCAAATATTATGTACACACGACTACATTTCAATCTATGCAAAACCAGTATAACCTGAATGTCCATTGTGCAATAAACTCATATTAAGCCACGAGGTTGTATTTAGCTTGATGTGTAGTCGTCTGTACCTATGCTACACGTGTTTTTAAAATGTGATGTTTGTGAGGTGCATGAACACACCAATTTCATTTTTAATAATTGCAAATCTTTCTAATTATTTTGTTTTCATATCACAAAAGCTTAGCTGCAGAAACAAAACAGTGAGTATTTAATTACAATAACACTATTAATAAATACTAATTGTTCATAAGTTGTCGACATTGTTTTATTTTTAGGTTGTACAATCCCTAATTTCCAAATAAACACATAAAAAAACTTCTCTTTTGAGATGGTAAGACGTATCGAATATGTAGGTATTTTTGTGAATTCTGGACCTACGATATTCCAAGTCCGTTTGACCAAAATTCATTAGGATGTTAAGTTTAAAAATATACAGGGTGTTTCTTTTAAATGGGCCAAAAGGGAGAAATCTGCATCCATAAGAGATACGGGAAAACTTTCTTAGGAACCTTTAGCTCTTTTTTGATACTGAAAATTTTGGCGTTTTTATTTTTTTGGTCAAGTGTGAGCTGTCCACAGAAATGAGAAAAATTGACCAAAATTTTTTTTAATGCTGTTCGACTCTCTGTCGTGTAAGGATCATTTCATTGTATCGGAAGAAAAATAAAAATCATCATAAAAAAAATGGTATTTTTTTTCTTTCATACAATTTGTATGAAAAAATATTTTGCTAAATTTGACCAACTTCCACCGTCCCGATTTTTTTCTTCCGATACAATGAAATGATCCTTACACGACAGAGAGTCGAACAGCATTAAAAAAAATTTTGGTCAATTTCTCTCATTTCTGTGGACAGCTCACACTTGATCAAAAAAATAAAAACGCCAAAATTTTCAATATCAAAAAAGAGCTAAAGGTTCCTAAGAAAGTTTTCCCGTATCTCTTATGGATGCAGATTTCCCCCTTTTGGCCCATTTAAAAGAAACACTCTGTATATTTATACATAAATTATCTTCTCCATATATAGAGCCGTAGCTGTGTGAAATATCAAAACCGCGAAATTTTCGTAATATGGGCTACAAAAAAATTGTTTCACGTTTCAATACATCGCTTTTCTGTCTTAATTACAAGAATAGACCAAAAATTTGTTTGGATTGTACAACTAAACAAGTCCATCACAAAGAATAAAATAAACCAGAGTTCGTCATCATCTTGTATCAGATTATTTCCCATTCGCTATCTAACTCATTATCGGGCGACAACAGGGACCTGTCCTTGAACCCATTATGTTTGGAATCTAATTTCAGTTCAATATTCTCTAAGTTCCAAGTATTGGGCAGTTGGACTACTTTGGGTACTAAGTCCATGGGACTAGGGTCTTTAACTGGAGTTTTAGCTGGTTTCTGAACGGGTTTAGTAATGGTAGTTGGTACCTCTGGTGGGGGTAGTATGTCGACGTGTCTGAAGGTTGGTGTGGGCTCTGGAGGGGTCTGGCTGATGATCTTAGCACTGTCTATGCTAAGGGATTCCAAGTTCAACATTTTAGCCAATATTTTTTCTTTCTCTTCTATTTGCTTTTCGAGTAATTCGTCGTTTTGTTGTGGTATCGTTCTGGAATTAAAATGTAAGATGGTTTAGTTGATATACGAGTTTTTTTGTAAAAAGGCAATCGGTAGTTTGAAACACTGGGGGTTTAGGGATGGAAATATGAAAGTAATTTTAGAAATAGTAGTTTAAGACTAGACTGTCTTTGCTAAATCTATTTCGAACTTTTCTAAATGCTATTTTTCATTTGTTTCTTTAATGGGGATGGCAAATGGGGAACTAATGGCGCTAGTATAGTTTGTTCCAAGCATTGTCATTGGTTCAAATCAGTTCAAATTTTAAAGGTACTTCAAAATAGTACTACGTCATTGGTCGGATTAGGACTTAGCTATGGTGGCGCCATCTCCATCAGCTTTGACCGGCCTCCCCCATTATATGAATTTTCAGTCAACATATTAAAATACTCACCCATAGACGCTGACTTTCATGACACACGGGCTGGTGTAGCTCACAGCGTCCCGCGGCCGTCTCACAGGCGTGGCCCCGCGAGGAGTGCTGCCGCCCGACCCACAGGACCCGGCCGACCCAGTGGACCCGCCCGTCCCCTCCCGCCGTCTACTTCGTCTGCTGCTATGTATCAGCTCCCCATCATACTTCTTCTCCATGATACTGTTGTACAACTTTAATTTCCTTTGTAATTCCTCGGTTTTAACCCTTCTGATTTCTTCAGCATCGCTGGAGACATCCCGGAACTCGTTTACGATGGATTCTAGAACATTCTCCGAGAGGTCTAAGGGTAGGTGTTTGATGGGTGGAAGTTCGAAGCACTCCTCGGCGCTGGCCACGGTGCCCGTGTCGAGGAGCTCGTTTCTTGTGAGGAGGGAGATGGGTTGCTCCAGTACACTTGAGATGTACGGCACGGTCTGCTCGATGTGGGTGAAGTCGCGCACAGAGTTCACTGCTTGCTGCAGAGATGAAGTCAGCGACTTTGTCATCATGTTCATCGGTTCCTCTGTTGGAAAACATACTTGGTATTTGATAAGATTCTTTGGATTACTGGGTTTTTTATAACGGATTTGTGCCACTGACACTGGCTTAGCCGAGATGTATTTTATTTTTTTAAACACAAAATTATTAAGTAGCAATTCAGCCGAAATTTGTTGCCAAATCTCAGAATTTGTCGGTTACTGGTTCAAAAATTAAAAGGAAGTATTGTTGGGCGAGCTGAAATAGTTTCCTCAGTTTGGCTCCGTGTGAATCTCTAAAACTAGCCCGCTTAAGGACCTATACCCCTAGCACTTGTTTTCACTACTTTACAGTCTTTCCAGTATTTACAGCGTTTCTTGTATGAAGAAATGGAACAACGCCTTCTGGTGTGCGAAGAAGGAACTAATTTTTTCCTTGAAAATTGTCAAAGTTCCAGTTTACTTTACGTCTCAAATACTGAAGACTCGTGCTAAGGGTACTGAATTACTGATCTTCGTTAGGCGAGCTCTTGAGAGCTAGCTTTTGGACTATACCTTAACAAATGAACTTATTGTATCTTCTAAACTAAGGCCCGACAAAATGTGTGACTTGCCGCCAAATTTTGACTAGTTAGCAACTAATTCTTTTTCTTATCAAAATTAAATTCATGGTGGGTCATGGGTGTTAAGCCAGTGTCCGAGAAACTAGGATTTTCTTCGGCACGGAGTCTGGAAGTAACATAACTGGCGGAATGTGGGTGTACTATTAAGCTATAGCCTATGGTTAACCATTCGGGGATTACAAGCGTGATGTTTTGTTGTTCTTTGGATTAGTTAATTTGGTAGTTATAGTATTTGTAAAGAAGCAGTAATTATATAATAATACATAATGTGAATGCCATGCTTAATACGACAATATGTCATGCAAGATATAACAGTATTCACCACAATTCACATGGAAGCAACCGTCGAACATGCAACAATGACGGAATGAAACAATTCCACAATATTCATAACTAGCTTCTGCCCGCGACTTCGTACGCGGATCTTGTTGCTTATGCCAGCGACAATGGGGTCGGCAAAATCGAAGATCTGAAAAGTCTGATACCCAACTCCAAGAGCCCGGGTAAAAAATTCATGGGAGTTTGGCTAGTAGAATAAAAATTTTATTAATATATTAATCGTCATCGAAAATCAGTCCGTGAAATTAGTGATAGCTTTGATTTCCACATCAGGTGTTCCAAATCTTATATTTTAATACATCAATAGATAATGCTCATTAGGCTGAACAGCTCTTTCTAAGACGTCATTCCTATACAGGTTGTATTTTTCAACTGGGCGTTGAGTTGTTTAGTAAGGCGAGTACAGTTTATACGGTTTTTTTTTTACGTGGTGAAGTCATCAGATGGGTCCTCCAACCCCGGGCAGGGCGGGAGGGACTGTCAGACTTGTACAGACTAAAATCCACGGTGTCCTTCAATAGCCCTTTATGTTCCGGGGTAACGGTGATGGTATAAGTCCCGCGACCCCGGCAGGCTTTAGCCCTCTGAGAGGGGGCCCCGTCATTATACTGACGCTCTTTAAGGCGCGCGTGGAACACGACGCGCGGTTCATGGTCGGACGGCGAGTTGCCCTTTACTCGCCGACCGCATGCCCGCGCCTACGGTGGCCGGAGATCGTCTTGTGACGCCGTGGGTCCACCACCGCGGGGTAGCTGGGCTCTTGGAGTTCCACATTAGGTGTCCTAGATCTTCAATTTTTATACGCAACAGAGAGTGCTCATCACGCTGAACAACTCTTGCTAAGACGTCATTCCTGTATATGTTATAGTGTAGCTGGGCTCTTGGAGTTCCACATCAGGTGTTCCAGATCTTCAATTTTTATATGTCCACAGAGAGTGCTTATCAGGCCGAACAACTTTGCTGAGACGTTATTCCTGTATATGTTATAGTGTAGCTGGGCTCTTGGAGTTCCACATCAGGTGTTCCAGATCTTCAAACTAATTCTCTCAACAGAAAATGCTCATCACGTGGAACAATTTTTGCTTTCGCACCATTTTTGTATCTCTTATAGTTTAGCTGGTCTGTTGCGGTTCTGCGCCAGTTGTTCAAGTTTTCAAAATAAATTATAGCCTATGTTTTGACCAGACTTAATACCTATACAACAAAAAAAGAATCATTCAAATCCGTCCAGTACTTTTTGAGTTTATCCCGGACATACATACAGACAAACAGATAAACAGACAAACAGACAAACAGATAAACAGACAAACAGACAAAAATTCTAAAAACTATATTTTTGACTTCGGTATCGATTGTAGATCACACCCCAAGTATTCTTTTAAAAAAATATTCAATGTACAGTTTTGACTTTCCTACTATTTTATTATATGTATAGATAATAAAAACTTTAAAAATCAATGATATGTTTCTTCTAATTGAGTTGGGCAGATATTGATTTTGGCAATTTTATATTTTTGTGCATCTGCCATGTTATCTCTCTACCTCCCTTGGTTGACTAGTAGAGAATGCCTCAGGCATTAAGTCCGCCTATGTACCTTTTTGTGTTGCATAAAGTATTAAATAAATAAATATTGTCCCACATTATATTTTCTCCTGTATCGTGGGTACAAATAATTAAATTCACATACAGAAACATCCAGACCAGATACTACTTGTAAATCATACAAATATTTGTTCTGTGCAAGAATCGAACCTGCGACCCGCTTTGAAGTAATCGATCGCTCAGCCACTAGGCCAACAATAACTTCAATTTTTATTTTCTGAAGCTTGAAAGCTATAACATATGCGAATAGCAGAGTTACTAAACTCAAGCAACAAAACAAGCAGACAGACAAAGCCATTGCAGTATACATAAATATACAGCGACAAAAGCAAAAGGTGTTTGGATACAAAATAAAAATGCATATGAATGTTGTGCATGTGTATATTTATATATAAGTCAATGGCCATGCTGACATCGAAACAACGCATGTACGGACACACTTGCTTGCAAAAATATATTAACAAACATGCATAATCATGACAAAAAAGATCTTTATATTTTTGTAGACCAGAAAATGTACAGTCTCTTGCAATAAAATGTATACATTTAACAAAATCGAAATACTGTTTTCTACTTTGACATAAGACCAAGTTCTTTAGGATATAGCTTTCAAAACAGAAGATTAATGAAAACATAAAATGTTAATCAATATGGTTAAAGAACATAGCTTTTGAATTTTGCTAAGTGTACACATATAATTGCTGGTGACTGTACAGTAAAATCATTTGTGAATTAACAAAAACTAACAGACATCAACTAAAATAAATGAAAAAAAAAATACTTTTAATTTTTATGCAAGCAAGTGTACCAAAAAATACTTAAATAAACATAAGTCGTTGTCAATCAAACTAAAGCTGGTAACTACATACATACAGGATGTGTACAAGTCTACTTAAAATGCCTACCCTGTTTAAATACATTACTTTTTAACAAGCTCAAAAGGTTCACCCTGTATACGAAGCTCTAAACAAGCGACAGATATAATCTACATTATGTTATAAAGATAAATACAGAGATAAAAGTATCGTTTATAACAATATCATGTTAGAAAATTAGACATAATTTAGGGCTGATTTTTCAACAATCAGATAACTTTTATCTGATGAATAATAATTGCGATTAATTCAATAAGCTGTCAAACCACCATTTTTATTCCTTAGATAAAAGTTATCTGACTAAATCAGCCCTTAAGGGAACGTTCATATCTGACGGAAAATACGTGAAGCGTATCATCGAATGTTCTTTGACGCACTAACGTATCATCGGTTGAGTGTGAACGGTCAAGTGTTTTTCTATACATTTGTCTGTTCTGGAGTTACGCGACCGATAATACGCGACGGATGATCCGTCAGATATGAACCTTCCCTTAATCCTTTCTTCATACACGAATTAACTCGTTTTTTGCCATAGATAGCATTCATTTTAAAGTAACTTAATTTTTACGTTAGCACTTTTCCATACATTTATTTCTGCATCTATCTTAAATTTTAGCAAAATATAAAAATATTTAGTTAATACATAAAGCCAATCACAAGCACCATGAGGGTGCGTACACATGCAGCCGTCTCACTTCACCGATGTGGGCACACCCTAATACATAAGATCGTCACAATATGATGGTTACATTCCTTCCAGTTCTTTTACATCTGACAAAATCACTATTATCTTTATAGCAGTAAGGTTGCTTTTGGATTGTTCCTGTCAGAAGTAAAGTAACTGAAAAGAATGTATACAGCATATAATAGGAATGTATATAAGTACACACAGTCAGTTTAAGTACGTAATCATAAGTCTATATAAGTAAAAAGTATTTTGCACTTCATAAAATACTTAGATTCGCAATTTAAGATATAAACTAATATTAGATCATAAATTAGTCACTAGATTCCAAAAAAGAATAAGTCCTACGCTACGTTGATTTTTTTCAATCGTCAGATAACTTTTATCTTAGAATAAATGCGGCATATAATGTTTCCACTACTGGGACATAGGATAATGAAAAGTGGAATATAAAACAAAGCGCGGGTCCAGTATACCCATACTGCATCAAAGATATATTTTACCCACATCGACTGGACGTTTTAGGAATTAGTTATGAGAAATGGATATTTTGAGAATTCGAAATTTTGCCCCTGAACGGATTACGTGAATAAATCCAGAAGCTTTACTTGAAATACAGATTTCAAATATATAATCTTAGTCTTCGGATAAAATTATCTGACGATTAAAAAATCAGACCTTAGAATAAAAAAGAGACAAAAGCTGTCTTTCAACACTGTCCTTTTCTCACACTGTCTAAGTAGAGGACAGGAAATATGTACTTTCACCTAAAATTATGGACTTCTAAAAAATATAAGATACTACCTAGTTTTTAGCACATGTTATTTACATATTATTGTCTATATAGATACATAATAAAGATGTATATAATACATTGGTCGCGATTTGGTATGATTAAGGCACGTTCTAACTATTCTAAACTATGTACTACTTATTACATATTAATTTATGTTATAAAAATAAAAAGGTCTGTTGTTTTTAATTAACACATCAATATGAAATAATACAAAAATAAAACAACATTGTAAACCTCTTTTTACAAGAAAAAAAATTGAAAGCGGGCAGGAGTTGAACCCGCGACATTCTGATCTAGTACAATAGACGCCTTACGTTGGAAATTAATAATCTATCTCGGTTGCTATCTTTACCAAATCAAATCAAACCGTTTATTTCAACTAAGCCAAATATAGGCACTTTTGAAATGTCAAGACAAAAATAAAACTAGTACTAAAAATAGTTATGGTGCTATAGTCCTAGTCACATGACATAAAAACTGTGAAAGTACCGTAGGTTTAGTTGAATTTTTATCATTAACCAATCAAAGAACGAATTTACCTCCCACTCTTTGATCATCATCTCAGATGTCAAAAGCAGTCAGAAGCAGTCGTTAAAAACAAAAGAACGGGATTAGAATTGATATTGAATATTAATTTCGGAAGATTTTTAGTTGTCTCCTTGGTATGACTTCTAGAGTACTGAATCAGATGATCGCAGTTTTAAGAAACCGCTCGTAATTTATTTTTTCTACAAAAAGCTATACAATTCGCGAAGCAAGCATTATGTACATTAACGTTTGCTTCGCGAATTGTAAAGCCTAAAAGTACCTCCGGGCGGGTTTTTTTTTAGTATATCTGGTGTCAATTTCTCTGCACCGACTATTATTTTTTATTTATAAAGATTTAGAACCAGATTAAACACAATAGCTGCACGTCAAAAAACGTGGGCCGAATTAAATAGTAACTACGAGCTATAACATTTGAGTGACAAAAAAGATGGTTTGCAAGTCACCTTTTTCGCTTATATGAATGTGTCGTAATTTACACATAAAGCATGAGCAACACATACCGTCTTACACAAAGAAAGATAAACATCTGTTGAACAATTGTTAAAAAAATGTTAACGTCAAAACGACATTTCACGTTGATATAAGGATCGTTTTGCAGTTACACTTTTTTTAGACAAGGTTTCAACAAATGTTTTTCATTTCGTGGGAAGGCGGTTAGGTTTCAATTCTCGTAATGCTGACGTCGGTCACGTGAGAGAAGGTGACGAAATACGCGCCGCTGACGTCCTTCACTTGAGAAAAGGTGACGAAATACGCGCCGCTGACGTCCTTCACGTGAGAAAAGGTGACGTATTACGCGCCGCTGACGACGTTCACGGGAGAAAAGGTGACGTATTACGCGCCGCTGACGTCGCGGTCGTTCACGTGAGAAAAGGTGACTGACGTATTACGCACCGGTGACGTCGTTCACGTGAGAAAAGGTAACGTATTTCGCGCCGCTGACGTCGTTCACGTAAGAAAAGGTGACGTATTACGCGCCGCTGACGTTGTTCACGTGAGAAAAGGTGACGTATTACGCGCCGCTGACGTATGCGTTGTAGTAAGGTGGCATATAGAATACAATTTAAATTCATACGTGACCAATATCAGCGTAGCAAGAATTCAAGTTTTAAAATCAATGTAATTTTGTCAAAAGTTGTAATAATGGCACTATACTTACTTATGGCTTATATAATGATATGTTAGTAGAAGTACAATTAAATTATTTTATTTATAAAGGCACCTTTTTAATTGACTAAGGAGTTAATTAGTTTTATTAACTACGTGTTGTTTTACCTATTTAATAAAATGATAATGAAGGATTTCTAATATCCACTTACACCATTGTTCAATATATACAACACCTTATCGTACACAAACCTTTACAGTTAATTCCAACCGTAAAATACCTGTACATAAAGTTTAAAATAGTTTGAGTAGTTTTCGAAACCTTATGTATTAACTAAAAGAAAATAGAAATAGTTTTAATTATTAATTTAGACTTTGTATTTAGTAGCTTGAGATGCTAGATGGGGTTATTAAATAAAATCGAAACATACAATTATTGTTCGATATCAATAAATCGACTGTGAATTAAATACTTTTTAGATCCACAGAAAAGTTCCCCTGTGTCTCTTTATATAAATTAATTTCGTGAGACATATTCCTGTTAAGGCGCTACGTCACTTCGAGCATTCACCTGTAATATAACGTTACAGTACCCTTAGCACGGGTTTTCAGTAAATGAGACGTAATTTTCAAGGAAAAAATAAGTACCTTCTTCGCACACCAGAGCCGCTGTTCCATTTTTTCCTTGAAAATTGTCAATTTGAAAGTGTCAAAGTTCCTTTTTACTTTACGTCTCATTTACTGAAAACTCGTGCTAAGGGTACTGATTCGAACATTTCATCAGTGACGGAGAACAATCGAGCATCACAATGCGCACTTTGTATCAAATCTATACTAAACGTACGCGAATGCTTGTCAGTCAGGGATGTATTGTAATGTAATGCTCAAAGTCGAATCTATAATGTTACATTACATGTTAATGTTAATGTTACATTATATTACGTTTGACTGGCCCGTTGGTCTAGTGGTTAGTGGCCCTGACTGCTATGCCGGGGGTCGTGGGTTCGATTCCCACCCAGGACAAATGTTTGTGTGATGAGCATGGTCATTTGTTCTGTGTCTGGGTGTAATTTATCTATAATATGTATGTATTTAGAAATATATAAGTATGTTTATCAGTTGTCAATAAAGTTGTCATAACACAAGCTCTGCTTAGCTTGGGACTAGATGGCGTTGTGTGATAGTTGTGTAATATTATTATTACACGCGAATGCTCCCTGTTTCATATAAACTAGCTTTCCCGGGTCTAGCACGTTTGTGTATATGAGTTCAAATGTTTGTAACCCACTCACAATACAGGAGAAATTCTCAGTGTGGGGCAATTGTATTTTTAAAGAAAAAAATACTATGTATAATATACATATATATGCATTTTGCTAGTGGACGGAAATAGTTGATAATACTATTGTAATTCACAACATTGTTTTGAACACATTGTATAATTATATATAATTACAACCGATTTAATACTGTCATGCCTACCGAATTTTATTGAAAGGTGTGCGGTGTGTAACTACATGTTCGGGTCGGCATCATCCGGCACAATCAGTCGGTAAATTCCAATACACATTTATCCTTATCAATATTAGAAATGTGAATGTTTGGATATGTTACCGGCCAAATCCGATTTCAGGACAAACTAGTTTGACCTAGGCTAAACTAGTTCTCGCGAGCTCGGGACTTGCTGGCAACCCCACTCGGACAATTTAGGTTAGAAAAGGTTTTTTTTTAACAACCCAAAAGTATGAGCCCCTTGAAGCGGGGCTCCGTCGACTTGCTCCTTTGGAGGGATACTGATAGGTCTGATCAATTTCTCATTTTGTATGAAAAAGCAAATTTTTTTTGCGAATTTCCAAAAGTCTTAGAACAAACATTGTTCAGAAACATGGGCTGAGTTACCCCACGAGAGGTTGTGCGCTATTAACGTTACACGTTGTATATGGATGCTTGTTACTCAATAACGTAAGAACGGCTAAACGAATCTTGATGAAATTTGGCTCAGATATCCTATTGCGTGGGATTTTATAGTTACAGGTGAGCAAAGACACTGGTAATAGGTTCAGCTACTGTTAATATAAGATATGATAAAATACGCCCAGCTGTTATGAAATTATGCCGAGTTGAGCCGAGCCGACCCGATAATGCTTCGGCACATGCCGAATTGCCGACTAAAAGCCGAATACTTGAAAGTCTTTGGATCAGCGTTTTTTAATGTAACTATTCATTATTAAATGAAGATTTGGCAGGCAAAGAACTTTTAACAACACTGAGTTACGCTTTACAAAATACTGAAGTGAATACACTATAAAATATTTTTGTATCTAAACAAAACATACTATAAATTGAAATTATTATGTGCTGATTATTTGTACAAGTATTGGAAATATTTGAACGATTATGACTAACTTCACTAATATGGTTTCATAGTTTAAGAGTCACTATAACATCGCAATCGTTTGTTCCCAATGCTTCCTCATGGTTAAAATAGCTTACTTTCTAAACATGTATTAATTGAGTCAATTTTCGTACATCTATGTGATCTTACAGTGACTATATTTTAGAAAGATGATCCAACATTATTTTTTTTTGAAATTTTTTAATACATATCACGTTTCTTGACCATCGTTCTTAGATACAGATTTAATTAACTACAAAACAGTCCATATTATAATAAATGTATAAAAAAACAACACTTATTGTGATCATTCCATAAATTTTAAACGTGCGGAAATAAGTACAGATACATTCCTAAAAAGCATTTAGACTGGAAGGGACATAATAGACTGACTATATCAGAAAATGTAGGGGCCCGTTCAAGATCAGTTATCTTACCATGACGTCATAAAGCCGGAGTAGTTCCAGTGAGTGAACGAGATGGCGCTAGACGACTTGTATAGCTCTGTCTCTTTCCTACACTGGAACAACTCTAGCTTTAAGAAGCCATGGAGGGCACTTGACCGCTGTGAGTGGTTGCTTACCGCGGGGGACGAGCGGTAAGATATGTTGCAAGGAATAGTGTTGCTATCTGTCTGTGTAGCAGCCATGACCGAGCGCCGGCTGAATAAGACATTAATTCCGTACCAGGCGTGAATAGGTTGATAAGTCGACTTACGTAATTATTATTGTATTTTCTTTTTAGTAGTGGTAATAGTACTAGAGATATTCAAAATTTCACGTTTGCTGTGTGTGGTAAAACAGGCCTATCAACTTGGTCATTTATTCACCCTGTAACAGAAGCAATCTTAATGCCAATTGTGCATAAAAATAAATATACATGTAAGTCGAATTATCAACCTATTCACGCCTGGATACGGAAAAATTTTGTAAGTACGCGAATTTGCTACGTGCGGCGTCTCGTGGCGTGCTTCAAACACCGCTCGCTGCCCATACCGCTCACAGCGGCAAGGTGCCTATGAATGTCCCTCCAGTGTCCATGCTGCTACCCTAGTGATGTGTGTGAGACCGACCTGCCGCCAGCGCCGCGGGCTCGGGCGCGTGCGCCAGCCGCAGCAGCGAGCGAGGACCCTCCAGCACGAAGATCTCATCCTTGTTCACTGACACCGACAGGATCCTGGGGAGGACGTTACGTGTTTACTTTTCAAATACGACGGAAGAATAGACAAACTGATAGAATGCAGAAAATGTCTATCGTCATAACCATGGCGATTTTTAAGGTCCACGCACACTTATCAGAGCCGAACGCGTCGCACGAGTCGAAACATCTCATGAAACCTCGCACACTTCCCCGCGTTGAATCATCCGAAGTACAGTTGAATCATACGAAGGAAGTACGCGAGATTTCATACACAGAATTCTAAAATTCACTTCGTTCGACTCGCTCGGTTCGGATAAGTGTGCGTTCACCTTTAACCTTCCTCTATCTGTCTTTGTCTATGAGCCGTGCTAAAAACGTGTAAAAAATATATAAAAGTAATGTCTATTCTTGGTAGAAAAGATATGGATTATAATAAATACAGTTTCAGGCACTTTGAATGGCTATAAATGAAATGGTGAAACGAGACTCCAGTCACAATCTAGTTACAATAATTATTGTAAAGTGACTGAAGTTTTTATTCTAAACCCTAGACAATGTAGAAGAATGACTAAGAAATTCCATGGACATTTAAATTAAAATATTGCTACAAATTCGTGACAAATAATTCAGAAACTGACGGAAAACTTATCGTCTAATGCAGGGTTTTTCAACCTTTTTCATGGCACGACCCCCTTAGTATGAATAAATATTTCGCGACCCCCCTTATTTGTTTTTTTTTTTACTTCGTAATATCATCAAATGAGTCCTCCCATCCCGGGCAGAGCGGGAGGGACTGTCAGACTTGTACTGACTAAAATCCACGGTGTCCTTCAATAGCCCTTTATGTTCCGGAGTCACGGTGATGGAATAAGTCCTGCGACCCCGGCAGGCTTTGGCCCTCTGAGAAGGGGCCCCATCATTGTGCTGACGCTCTTTGAGGTGCGCGTGGAACACGACGCGCCGTCGACCCGGGCATGGTCCATCGTCGGACAGCGAGTTGCCCATTACTCGCCGCCCGCATTTACGCGCCTACTGTGGCTGGAGATCGTCTTGCGACGTCCGTCGCGGGGGAGGGGGACATTGTCCTCTCTCTCGCGCGGCGCGCCTCCTCCTTCGCGAGCATGACTGCTTCGCAGAAGGCGGCGACCGCTTCCCACTCCGTCTCGCGAGAGGTCTCAATGCCGGAGGCTCGCAATGCCGGGCGCGAGTGGTCTTCGCCTGTCGCTGCCCAAGCGGGGCAATCCTGCACCGTTTGCCCAACTGTGTCCTTTGGGCGATCTTCGCAGTGGTGACCCATGGATTTTTTTACATATATTTTATTTTGTGACAAATATAAATATTCAATCCAACACAGTTACTCATTTTCATGTAAGTAAGTTCTCCCTCACCGATGAAATGCTCGAATTTGTAACGTCACATTACAGGTGTACTCGCGGTGAGGGAGCTTATTATTATCATTATTTTTTTTAATGCAATAGCTTTTCCAAACTTTTCCAACTCCCTATAGAAGCTTCGCGACCCCCCAGAAGAGGCTTCGCGACCCCCCAGGGGGTCGCGACCCACAGGTTGAAAAACCCTGGTCTAATGCGTTGATTGACGTTTGAATGAAGAAAATTGTAGGCGATAAAAATTCCATCATTCATGATTGATGGAAATGATTGACCGTCTAATGGGTGCCTTAGAGTGACGTAGCACCGTTTAATTTAGATTTTTCCTGTGTACAGAATCAGAAATATGAACCCATGTGGTTTGTACCAGGGATCCATGAAGGTAAGTGACGAAATTCCTCGGTGTTCTAAATCTTCAATCAAATGATGTGTGATTGATACACATCTATTGTGTTATTTTCGTTGGTAAATGTGTGTTTTGTTTACCTCCTAAGATCATCAACGACGGCGACGGCGGTGAGTGACCTTGGGTCCAGTATGTACAGCACGCGCTCGTTGTGCGACACCAGGAAGTGTTCCCGGAACACATGCAGCGGGCCCAGGTTGTACTCCTGCGTCACGTGGGACGCCTTGTGCTGGCTCGGGTTCAGCAGCTCTGCTATCGTCAGCGGGTTGGATATCGCTTCCTGGAGTTAGAGGAAAGATGACATTGAGGAAAGAACTGCACAGTGTGGTTAGTGGCTATCTGAGCAGTGTGGTTATTGACTGAGCGATTAGACTGGTGTGCAGTGATTCTCAGGCTCGATCCAGCCACGGAAAAATATTTATACAACCTACAAGTTCTGGATCTGGGTGTTTGTGTATGTTTGAGTTTCTATGTTTGTAAACGCACCCACGATGAACCCACAACGCAATAAGAAATTCTAATGTGGAGCATTTTTTATGTTTTTTTTTACTTCAGATCTTTTCTTGGCCTCAATTTAGTTCAGAAGCAAAGAGGAGGCCCAAGATGGAGAGAGCTCACCCAGAAAAAACTGAAACTCCTGCACACCGATTACACGCAGTAAAAACAATTTGGCACTAGGTTTCGACAAAATGGTGGTCGGTAGAGGTAGCCTGTGGTGTTATAGATCGGAGTGGAGTGCTAGGAGCTGGATCCCAGCCACCCCAGATTGAAAAACAGGGCATGTTATGACGGGAACACCAACAAGCCGATTTTTGTGGTTGTAAAATCATAAAATGAGTCTTCCCGCCTGTTTTGGAGCGAAAGGTACTGTCATACTGGTGCTGACTAAAATCCATCGTGTTCCACCCGGGAACGTAAATGGACCCGTGATGCAGGCAGGCGTAATGCTCTCTATAGGGACCCCGTCTGATTTACTGGCAGCTCTTCGAGGCGCGCCTGGAACACGACGCGCTGTCAACCCAAGCATGGTTTATGATTGGATGGCGAGTTAGCTATTATTCTTCGGGTTAGCAGGGTTAAGCACTTGTATGTGTTGTGGGTGTGTATACATACTTTGAACAACAGTGTCTGCAGTACGTTTCCCTTCTGGTCTGCCCGCCACAGTCTGAGGCCGGGCCGCGCGCAGTAGGCGGCGGCCGGGCCTGCGCGGGAGTACGAGTGCTGGAACACCGCGCCCAGCGACATCAGGCTGCACATAAATAGAACGGAATTATTATAAACATGTTAGATTCCTGTTACGTCTCATCATCAACCTATAAATATGCCCACTGCTGGGACACTGGCCTCCTCTCTGTGAGAAAGAGTCGGCTAGCGATGGGTCGTTGACGGTTTTTCCGTCAACGAAACGTCAACGTTGATTCACGTTTATCAACTAGTTAAATTCGTCAACGAGTTGAACGAGTTAACGGGTTCATCTCGTTGACGAATTTAACTGTCAACTTGCAACGTAACCCGTTGATTCATTAAACGGTTTTTATCCAACGATTGCGCATTCAATTTTAGAAACAATTTGATTCAATTTATGCATTGGAAAACGTTTGAGAGAAAATTTTAGTTTTATGTACAAATTGACTTCTAAAATTGTGTGAAATCAAACCTATTATTTCTATTTTTCATAGAGGGGTGTTCGCTATACCTTTGCGTCTAAACAAGTAGTACATTTCAAATAATACATTGGGATTAGGTATCAGTATCTGTGGTAAATGTAAGTAAACAAACTCCACAAATATAAGTACTATTCTTAAAATAAACATTTCGAAAATCAAGTCTTTCAACCGCACGCAATCTATGATGTTAAAAATAACGCACCAAAAAACTCAACGTTGATAACAACGTAAGTTTAGTAAATTGCTCAGCTCGTTGCGTTTACGTTCTCGTTAATTCAACGAGACAAACGAGTTAAACTCATAAACGTCGGTGACGAATTCTGATAGTTGATAACGTTAATAATACGTTGACAGGAGATCAACGGTTGATTCAACTAGTTCGTTGATTCAACGCTCATCCCTAGAGTCGGCCATAATCCACCACGCGAGCCCAGTGCGGGTTGGTAATATCACAATCATGTCTTCGAATTTTTCTTGACGGTTTGGAGAGCAGTGGTGTGAAATAAATTACAAAATGCAATGCACCTGTCTGCCTTCAAACCCACGACCTACAACTCGTAAGTTGTGGCCTATACCACCGGACCACCACTGGTCTAACATTACGTTACGTCTCAACTCTTTTTATTTTTTAATTTTCAAGCCCTTTTTTTCAAAATGACTGAACCGATTTTAATGAACCTTCATAACCATTTGCAAGATACATAAGTCTTAAAAGCTAGCAGAAAACATTTTCGTGTATTTAACATGGTTTTCCCCTATCAGCGCAATCTCTGACAATATTTGATATAATTATTCCTCACCTGTAAGTTGGTATATGCCAGGTTTATAGCTCACCTCTTGCGCTCCTTCTTGCCCAGCTGGTTGACGTGCCAGCGCGCGTCGCGTCGCTCGCACACGATGCTGCGGTACACACTCGACACCAGCAGCGTGTTCTGATAGTAGCTAATCTGAACGATCTCGTGTTCTTATAGCTCACCTCTTGCGCTCCCTCTTGCCCAGCTGGTTGACGTACCAGCGCGCGTCGCGTCGCTCGCACACGATGCTGCGGTATACACTCGACACCAGCAGCGTGTTCTGATAGTAGCTCATCTGAACGATCTCGTGTTCTTATAACTCACCTCTTGCGCTCCTTCTTGCCCAGCTGGTTGACGTGCCAGCGCGCGTCGCGTCGCTCGCACACGATGCTGCGGTACACACTAGACACACCAGCAGCGTGTTCTGATAGTATCTCATCTGAACGATCTCGTGTTCTTATAGCTCACCTCTTGCGCTCCTTCTTGCCCAGCTGGTTGACGTGCCAGCGCGCGTCGCGTCGCTCGCACACGATGCTGCGGTACACACTCGACACCAGCAGCGTGTTCTGATAGTAGCTCATCTGAACGATCTCGTGTTCTTCGTTCACAATCTCCATTGATTTGCAGAGATGCTGTGGGGATAAGTTTTTAAATTGTTATATAAATACTTTATATATCTTTTGCAAACGTCTGCAGTGATGTATTCGAACCCTTAGGACCCATTTACACGTTGCAAGATTTTGCTGAATTCATTGTCCATTTATAGTCCGCATTGTAATTAAATGATGACTATCACTCCCTGACTAAACTCATTCATGATGAATTAAATTGAAACGATCAGAAAAAGTTGGCTAAACAATAAAAGCTAATTGTCTGGCGCGGTATCGTATCATCTGCCTAGCCTTTTCCCAAATATGTCGGGTCGGCTTCCAGTAGTAAAGGATGCAGCTGAATATCATCAGTATTTTACATAGCGCGACAGTCTATCTGCGATCTTTGTCTGTTACAAATCGACGACCGAATTTGCCTGTCCGAGTCTTTAAGATGTACAGTCAGAAGCAGCCGTTGAAAACAAAAAAAAAACGAAATTTGGATTGTTAAAAGTAACCGAAATCCTGAAAACAACGGTAATCGGTCCCTGCCCTTACGTCAAGGACCCGAGGAAAAGAGAAACGGCGGTTGAATGCACTAAACAAGGCACACTCATAATCATGACCTATAAAGCAAGACCTCAAACAAGTCAACCTTGCCGGAGCATCGACCACGATGTTATCATTGTTTCCGTTCAATATCATTACTGAACATTAATGATAAAAATGTATATTTAATTATCATATTACTCAGAATCTTCCCCGCGCCGGCGAGTAAGGAAAGTTTCGTGTAAACATAGTTTTGTTATCTGTCGGTTAAAGACCTATTTGTGCATATTGTATCAAAGAATTTGATAAACATTATAGGGTTTCGAATTTTCTCCAACAGCAAACTGGCATTTAGACTTTTGTCTAGTTTGACCGCTGAACATAAAATCCCGGGTTTGATTCCCGGACAAAAAAGTGTTAAAAGGCCAAACATTAACCAAGAAACATTCAAACAAGACAATGAAAGTGTGGTGTCTACTAAGACCTACAACTCATAATTCCCGGCTTTTTCAATTGTTCTATCCGATATTATTGTATATGTTACCGGCCAAACCCGATTTCAGGACAAACTAGTTTGGCCTAGGCTAAACTAGTTTCGACAGAGTCCCGCTTTGCGGATTTCCTACTACTGGGTGGTTTTAAAAAAAAGAACCACGAAGAGGATGGCGGGGTCTTTCAGACCCCGCCATCCTCTTCTAACCTAAATTGTCCGAGTCGGGGTGCCAGCAAGTCCCTAGCTTGCAAAAAACTAGTTTAGCCTAGGCCAAACTAGTTTGTCCTGAAAATCGGGTTTGGCCGGTAACATATACACCCTATACAATATTTGGAACATTCAATACGGAAATAAGTTGTGCTCAGAACATCTAAATAGAAAAAGTCAACAAGAAACCGGTATATAATTATGTATATTAAGTAATAAGTTAAGACAACTTTCTAAATAAAGCCGTTGCATAATAACAACAGCTTTTAATACTGGTCTTACTGGTAAAAGGGCAATAGTCAGATAAATGACTGGATTTTGATATAGATTTCCATACATTTGTTCCATCCATATATTTGTTTTACATTGTTTGGACTAAATTGCCGACACCATACATACAGGGTGTTTTTTTATGTAGTGCGGAATTTATTTTCTGTAGTTCTATGTCAGTAATAGTACGCATTTCCGCACTATATAAAAAATATCCTATACTGGGTGTAAGGGACGGCCCTCCGCAAACTTTCAGGGCTTGCTCACTAGACGAAATTAAACAATCTTCCACAATTATTTTTGTCACACAACAACGACGTAATTAAAAATCGGCCTCTCCATACAAACTATCCAATCAAGTTTATAATTTCGTATGGAGAGGCCGATTTTTCAATTCCTGAAAAAAATTGTGGAAGATTGTTTAGTTCGTCTAGTGAGCAGTAGCCTTGAAAGTTTGCGGGGGATGTCCCTTACATCCAGTATAATAGGTTGATATATCTTGGCTGACAGTAGATACCACTTACCATATAGAAGTCAATCTCAGTCATGATGATGACACCGTTCTTATCTCCAGAGAACAGTCTCATCCCGTTTTTGGACCATTCTATTGCTGTGATTTTGCTTTTGTGTAAATCTCCTATAGTATATCTGAAAATAAATTGCAATTTATGAAAAACTACTTTGCTTTTTCCTATGTTGCGATCGTCTCTTTTTTCCCAGTCTCTCTAAAAATAATCATGATGATGATGCGGAATAACAAAATCAGCCTAAAGTGTTCCCACTGTTGAGACATATGCCTCTCTCTCTCTGTTAGAGGGAGGGGGCTGAAACGCACAACAAGGGCCCACGACCAGTGCGGGTTGGTAGAAGTTAGATGTCTTCGATTTCTTAGGTTTAAGACATGCCTGAGCAATAGTGATGAAACAAATTGCACAAAGTAATAAGCGTTATCAGGGTTCGATCCTACGTCATGCAACTAGTAAGTCGGGGCCTTTACCACTGAGCCAACACTGCTCTTCGAGTAAGCTAAATGATGTCGCAATACCCAACGCAACTTTGACTTTATTCCACTAACACATTTAACAAAGTTGCAAATAATCTAATCTATACGTACTACGAGAATCTGCTAACTGTAATTATTATAATTATTAATGTTTAGCTGCGTAAACTTGTGGTTCTCGAAAGGTCAGGAGGATTAAATGACCACAACATAATAAAATGACATAAGCAACGTTTTATAAACTGTTAATAATATAATTATGCTGCTGCTGAGGTCGAGGTACAAGATCCTATTACCCATGAGGCCTTACTTCAAAGCTTTTCATCATCTTCCTGCCCTTATCCCATTTTACTTGGGGTCGTCGCAACACGTTTTTTTCTTCCACTCTCCCCTATCAGGCGTCACCGAATCATTTACTCCTTTTTCACTCATATCATCACACAATCCATCCATCTTTTCTTTTCTTCAAAGCTTTCGATACTTCAAAATATTGCTGTGCTTTTCAAACCGTACGTGAATAAAGCGCGTGTTAAAAAGACACCAATATTTCGAAGTAGGTATGGAAGTTATTGAACATGGTAGGGCCTCTGCATCGTGCGATTTTCATAACTTGACAGATCAGGGGGAGTGCGTACCAGGCTCGAGTGGTTTCGCATCTGAAGGGGCTTCTAGCGCATGAAAGGTGTTAGTAAAAAAAAAAGCGATTCAGTAAATCAGTCCCAGCTTCTACTAAGAATGTAGAATATAGGTTGATAGGACATATTCAACTAGGAACTGAATAAACCAAAGATGCCTCGCACAGCTGATATCCATTTATCACATTTGGTCTACCTTCACTGCCCTCCCTAAACCCAGATGAAATCGAAAGCCAAAAAGTAGCACCTAAAATCAACCTATGATATTTTTATTTTGAATCCAGCAAATCAAAATGGCAAAAAAAAATAGCCATATTTTGGTAGAATCAGTTTGCGTCTTGCATCCTCACCTTTCAACTTTGGGCTCCACTTTAGGCTTGAAGGTGTCGGGCACATTCTCAGGATGCTCCTTCGGTATTTGGAACACGGTGACCTGGCCGGCCGCATTGCCGGCACCCACCATGTAGTCAACTGTACTCACTATCTTTACATATGTTATTGGAGAAGTTGACGCCTGAAACAGAAGAAGAAATATAACATCTATTTTTTTATTATATTCCTAGAGATTTATGACTAAGTGCGTCCACACCTCGCGAGGCATTTGCCGCGCGAAGCAGCTCGGTTAGCGTGGACGTGTCTCTAATGCTGCGCGCTTTCGCATTAAACTAAATAAATACAGAAGGAGTTCTTGCAAATGAATGAATCTAGAAATTTTATCGCAATTAATAAATTATTATAGCCGATCATCAAATTCGTAACATAATATACTCAATTTGATCTATAAATAAAAAATAATACAAATTCTATTCTACGGCTTTTAAAGAATAATAAAACTTTATAATAATTTTATTGCATGTTGGCCTAAATAGGTTGTTGATGATTTGTTAATGATTTATTAAAATAAATAATAACATTATTTTTAACAAACACTAGAAAAGAATAATAATGTTGAAAGATAGAGATATTGCATATCTATAAAAATCATGTTCACAAAGTTATCTTTTAGTCAATTTTCATTATCTTGTTGACTCAACATGTTTACACTTCAAGTATGGTGTACAGAAAGTTAATTAAAAACACCTACCTAATTCCTATTTCCTGTATCTCTTCAAAGAATGGCTAGCTAGTTAATGATTTTTTTTTTTTTTTTTTAGGGGTTTTGTATCCAAAGGATGGATAGATGACCTTATGAAGGTCGCCGGAAGACGCTGGATGCAGGTCGCTTCCAACCGGTACATGTGGAGATCAAAAGGGGAGGCCTATGTTCAGCAGTGGACGTCCTATGGCTGAGATGATGATTATGATCCAAAGGATTACTATGACTGTGCTGTCGTGTCTTTTTTTTTTTTACAACTTTCTCAGTTCAGTTTTTCAGTTCAAATAAATCAATGCACTTTTTATGTGGCATTATTTTATCTAGAAAAGTAAATATGTTTGATACAGATATTATAATGCCATATAAAAAGTAACTAGATAATTAGACATTCCTTTTAGTGTGTGCCTATTAGTAGTCCACCTATTGTCCTACATTTTCTCCAGCTGTACCTTTAAGGACCTGACCAAAGCCATTCACAACACCATCAATTATGTAGACTCAAGTAGAAGCTAATATATTTATATACTAATGTTATAAAGCTGAATAGTTTGTTTGTTTATTTAAACATGCTCAGGAAATACTGGGCCATTAGGCTAAATGATAGGCCATTTATGTAGGAAGGCTATAGGCTAGATAACATCAGGCTACAACCAATAGTTGTCTAGCAGCAGGTGAAACTGCAGGAAACAGATAACAAGGAAATAAAATGAATCAGGGACACAATGAAGAAGTAAGAAAGGAAAACAGTTATAAGTGTCCATTAATAATTTAAAAAAATATGTGAATTAAGTTACGGCAGGTCTAAAACGGTCACTTGCATCAATATCCCTAATAATTCACTCTGTGCATTTCCAACAATGTCACTGGCTATTCATTCACAAAGTGAATCATTTGGAATATTGCTAAAAGGCCATTTTATACCCTCAGTACAGCCTAAAATGCAGGTGTACAGTGGGACAGTTAATTTATTAGAAGTCAGAGATAGTTGGGCATTTACTTATCAATTTATCATATTCATTAAGTCTGTTTATTATACTGATAGTGCTGTATGTTGACAAACAATTCTATTGTCAGTTGATGAATTTCTAAATTCTATGATTGTGCTGTGTTACAACAGCTCATTTATGATTATGTTCTGATGCAATTATGTAGAAACTATTAAGTAGCTAATATATGAATTAAAAAAAAAAAACAATTTAAAGGATTAAGATGATTTGGAATTCAAGATCTAGTGACTCTTATAAAAACAGAATAAGTGTTTACTGTTTGTTTTAACAAATTTTATCAAAGTTTATAGTGAAATAAAAATTGAACAAGTAGTTTTGTCTGAGTTCTAAATAATAATCTAGTATTCAGTATTATACAAACTGCGTAGTCAGTGGGTCATCTTAGGCGTAATGTACTGGTTGCAGCCAAGGGCACAATAATTGATTTGCGTGGGGAAACCCCGTCCCTGACACAGTAGGCTAAGAGAGTCTCACCTCGCATCGCAGTCTCTGAATGTTTCCTTTCTTCCGATCGTACCAGTACACCAGCCCCACGTTCGTGCCCAAAGCTATATACTCACTCACTGCGTCCACACATGTTAGGCACAGCTCGTTAGAAAATATGCCAGTCTGTATCCTAGGTGGAATTAAATTTAAAATATGCGAACAAGGGGCCCATTCCCTGACGAAACCTTCTTCTGCACCACCCGACACTTCCATTTTGATAAATAAAATAACACCACTTATGATATATCTTGAAAACTGCAGTTATTTGTAGATATATGCATGTCAATTACTAAATAAATTATTATATTACGAGCAAAAAGATTAAAACGAAAGAGTTCGTGTTTGACTTATTTTGACATATGGTAGCTAGGAATGGAATGTTCTGCCAAAATAATAATAAGAATGCGAACACACTGAAAACCGGTAATATTTAGCTTTACTGTCACATTTTACGCAGAGATCATTTTTATTTAAATGTATTTTTAGATAGAGCTATATTATTTCATGAATCTCACTACAAAAAAATAATGAATGTTACAAAAACAAGCAGATTCATCGAAGCAAAATGGTTTTCTTAAGTTTTCCGAGATTTTGTTCCCCACTCTAAAATCCAGATTACAGATTACAGTTGACCAACTTTACAAACGTAACTGTACACTTGTCATTTTCTTGTCAAACTTGGTCCGCCGTAGTGCGAAAGCTATTTCGCCACGCATTTCGGCAAATAATTCATACGAAATGGCAGAATCAGCGACGGAGATTCCTATAGTTAATATTGAAGAGGCTGTGAGGGAAACTGTACAAAATGTCACAGAAAAGCCGCCGACGAGTATTGAAGGCATTGCTATTGCATACTTGAGCTTAGTGATAATGGCTGTATTACCTATATTCTTTGGGGCTTTTCGGTCTGTGAAATACCTGAAGGAGCAAAAGGTAAGTGCGAACAAAGTTTTCTGATACTAGGATGTAATTTTATCACATATTTGTTGAGTTTGGTCGGTCCCAATAGGAATGATACACGTTAAACATCGTGGCATATGTTGCCTGTCAAATCTTATACACAGGACCTTGCTGCTCAGAAGTTCTAAACACAATGTGACGTTCTCGATTGTAACTAATGTAGAGACAACCACATCAGTGGTGGTCACTGATAATGTGGTCATTATCGTAGATAAATACAGTGTTTAGGTTCTGAGACTACCAATAAACATTTTTTACTAAATAAGAGTGATGAGGAAAATCCTGGTTCCAATATGTTTTATTTTCCTTAACCCGGCGCCAATGACGCTGGGTCATATTGACCCGAGGCAATTTTAAAGGCACATATTATTTTTTTGCTTCGGTCGCTTGTTTTGAACGTTCGTGTAGCTGAAGATATAACCCCCCTCTATCCTCCTCGTTGATATGATCGGTGCGATGCTGTTCGTGGAGTCAGACACATTTGCGTCAAGTTGAAACGGGTACGTATGACCCAGCGTCATCGCTGGCGTCGTAATTTTGTGACTTACTTTTATTCATTACTTTAGTGTTCAGTGTTAATTTTCTTTGTTATTATTTAGGTTCTTATAAAAAAATCTGCAATTAATGATCCGGAGAGGATAATGTCGTTGTTAGAAGACTCGGATTCTGAAAATGAAGATTCTTCCCCGAATCCTGTAGATTCCCAGGCTGCTTCGGACATTGATGATGATAACTACTTATCTCAGCGTAGTAATAACAGCGGAAGTGAAGAAGATGCAATTTCCAGGATCTCGCAAAAGATGTCTAATATGTCCATCAAAGAAGGACAAGAAAACATCGCAAACTTGTCAGGCATGCTGCATCTTTGTATGCCCAGAACATTTCGTATCATACTGCAATAATTGCAGCAGTTCGATGGCTGTTATCGAGGAAGAAGAAGACTGATCACTCTATTTTTTTTTATGATAAGTTTTATTGATCGCTTTTTTAGTCAATAAGACTATAAATTTCTATTGTTTCTAATAATTAATAACTACAAATTAAAAAATATCAACATGTTACGTTTTTGTAGTTGATTTTGCATGTGTTATTGAGAATGTTAATAAATGTTGAAATATTTGATTTATAAGTATTATTTTCATTTGAGTACCTAACCAAAATACTCTTTTTTGATACACAGTAATAAACGTAAAGGCAACTGTTAAAAAGCTATTATAAAATTCAAATTAAAACCGGGTCACCATGACCCGGTGTCATCGTCGCCGTTATTATTTTCACGTCATTGGCGCCGGGTTAATATCATTAACTAGGTACTGTGGTACCTTTTTATTATCACTTCCTCTAAAAGTCTTTAACTTATGCTAAGATCTATAGATATTACATAGGCCATACTTTGTATCTACTATTACTTTTACCTAGGAGTTCAGTTATAATTCAACTACAAGACCGTGCCAGTACCTTACATTAATGTTATTTTTATTATAACATATGAATATTTTATAATATGATTTGAGTAGAGATCTCAATTTTTAAATATGCATGTTCTTAAAATGTTGTTTTTCTTAGAAATTATAAAAAAACCAGAAACAACAAGTATTAAAATAAATTGTAAACAGGAAAAATGTTAAGAAATCCTATGTTTTTTCAATACTATTCACAGTTAGCCTTCAAATCATGTAAATTAATTTATTGTAGCAGAAAAAAATAAATTAATGATGATAAATTGGCACTATATTTTGAATTAAATTAGCAAGCAATTGAAGTATACACATTATTATACAGAGTATTTATTTTAAATTGGCCAAAAGGGGGAAATCTGCATCCATAAGAGATGCGGAAAACTTTCTTAGGAACCTTTAGCTCTTTTTTGATACTGAATATTTTGGCGTTTTTATTTTTTTGGTCAAGTGTGAGCTGTCCACAGAAATGAGTGAAATTGACCAAATTTTTTTTTAATTCTGTTCAACTCATTTCATTGCATGGGAAGGAAAATGTCAGGACAACACAAGTGGTTCAAATCTTATGAAATACTGACACTATTAATACGACTTTATGCTGTTAGAAGAAACATTACTTTTGACCAACTTCTACTGTACAGATATTTTTCCGTCCATACAATTATCTTTTACTTTAACTTTAACTACTGTGTTTTGTTACTTTTCCAGGAATCAGGCGAGCGCACTGAGACAATGTCAAACAAGGATGCGCTGATGTTCCCGCTGATAGCCTCCGCCGCCCTCTTTGGCCTGTACATTTTCTTTCAATTCTTCTCCAAGGAGTACATCAATCTGCTCCTGACTGGATACTTCTTCTTTCTCGGAGTTCTTGCCTTGAGCCATCTTCTTAGGTAAGTGACCTGTGTACAATAAGTAATTTATAAATTTCCCAATCGTCATCATGAACCTATAAATGTTCCCACTGCTGGGACACAGGCCTCCTGTCTGCGAGAGGGAGTGGGCCGTAATCCACCACGCGGGCCCAGTGCCGACTTTTGAATTTTTGGTTCTAGGACATGCCGGTTTCCTCACGATGTTTTCCGAGCTGTAGTAATGAAATAAATTACACAAAGTTATGCTCCTGCTTGAGACATACCCAAAACTAAAATTCAAAGATATATGCAACCAGTTCCATTGGTAATTGATTATTTCAAGAGCAGTGGTGATGAAATACTTCAGACACGTCACAGTTAAACCTAAACGACGTGATCACGTGACCTCATAACGACGTAATCTATAACTTATTTTTACCCGCGGCTCTACTCGCTTTAATTTAGAATTAGACAATCAATTCTGGTTTTAAACTTTTTCTCTGGATAGAAACGGGTTTTTCTCGGTTTGTAATTATAATTCAATTATCAAAACACGTGGCGCCATCTACTAAAATAATATATGCACCTAATAATTGGCCATTTAATGAGCCATGTGGCGCAATATGAAAAAAACAATAAGAAAATATTTCCATGACTTGAACAAGGCATGACGAGGCTACAATTACTTACTCAAGGTCTCTCGTCTCAATTCTAATCACTCATTTTGTATTTTATATTTTTACTTGGTAAATATCGTATCGGTTTTCAGAGTTTCTTTTGTTACATTGTGCACGCAAATTTCATAGTTAGTTGGGCATGCGGACAGCGAGTAAAGGGCAACTCGCTGTCCGACCATGGACCATGCCCGGGTCGACGGCGCGTCGTGTTCCACGCGCACACAAGTCGTCGTGTTCAGCAAAATGACGAGGCCCCCTCTCAGAAGGCCAAAGCCTGCTGGGGTCGCGGGACTTATTTCTATTACCGTGACCCCGGAACATAAAGGGCTACTGAAGGACACCGTGGATTTTAGTCAGTACAAGTCTGACAGTACCTCCCGCCCTGCCCGGGGTTGGTCTCAATTGATGATTTTACCACGCTAAAAAAAAAAAAAAAATTCATAGTTAGTTAACCATTTTTCGTAATTCGAGGTTTATTTCTCAAGATAGTCCTTAAATCAACACACATAACATTATGCCTGTAATCTCTATCCACCCCGTTTCTTCAGTTGCCCTTTTGCTTCCATGGCCATGGTATCCTAGTTAAACAGTACCGCTACCCTGGAATAACACTGCCGGACTCATGCTTATTAATAATCTATCTCGGTTGTTATGTTGTTCCCGATCTTTGTCTATAGCGACTTAATTTGCCTATGCGAGTCGAAAAACAACGGAACGGGATTTGGATTGAGGTAAAATATCAATTTCGGGCGCTGTCCGTGCGGCAAGTCACCAGTCGCATCGCTTGTAAAATAATTAAGTAGTAAAAAACTAGTTGAAATGCCATTGAAACATCCGATTTTTGACCGGTGTTAATTCACCAGATTTCTCCTAAGTTAGGAAAGTGGCGGCCCAGTAGTATCGGACCCGATTTACGAGTTCTAGGTCGTGGGTCCGAACCAAGCCAGGCGCATTACTTTATGCAATAAAAAATATTTCATCACCACTGCTCTTAAAACGGTTAAGGAACCAAAAATTCGAAGATATGTCACATCTAGCAACCCGCACTGAGCCCGCGTGATAGATTATGACATCACAGAGGGAAGGCCAGTGTCCCAGCAGTGGGAACATAGGCTGAAGATGATGATGGGAATCACCAAAACGGGTGACAATATTGTATAGTTTGTAAACTTTCGCCCCTCCAGCCCTGTGATCTCATTCATGGTGCCAGCATCGGTGCCCAACGTGTCGTACCACATCCACTTCACGCGGGGAGACGGCGACACGCGGTCCGACATCATCAACTACAAGTTCACCTCGTATGACATCATCTGCATCATCATCTCGCTAGCCATGGGAGGCTGGTATCTGCTCAAGAAGGTATGGACTGAAATTTATTTCAAGTAGGCGTTTAGAGTCAAATAAAAAGAAAATACAGTTCTTTTATCTTTAGTGCTACAGTTCCAGTCACAAGACAATAACTTTGAAAGTATTGTAGGTGCCCATTTCAAAGTATAGATCTCTATGGAGAAGAATGGGCAAGAAACTTCATAGAAACTCTTTTTAAATCAGCTTTGTTACATCATTTATTTTAAGAGGTATCGGCGACGGATATCTTGGCTGATGATGATGAGTTCCACTTGAAAAATGTTCCTGTATGGACTTGGGAGGCTTTTGCCCAGCAGTTGGACCGAATTGGATTTCGCAACTTTTTTTGGGTGGTAAAAGCATCAAATGAGTCCTTGAGTTCAATGAGGACTCTCAGACTCTTACTAATTAAAAACCACCCAAGTTCGTTAGGCCCCTGAAGTTTTAAAATAAAAGCTACTCAACAAAACATGCAACTTATCGCCCTTACTCATGGCGCGATTCTAGTGTTTTGCGTCGCCGACCACCTAGACATGAAAAGCACCCTTACCACTACGATATAATGATGCTTTTCGACTGATTTATTTCGTTGTAGCATGCCTGTTTGCTATCTACCTACATACAAACGCACGTTTTATATTAGCATCGCCTTTATGTCGTTGTAGTAAGGATGATTTTCACTTGTAGCTGGTTGGCGACGCGTAACTCATTGCAACATGAGTAAGCGCACTTAATCAATAATGTTCCCTCAGCACTGGATAGCCAACAACTTGTTCGGCATCGCGTTTGCGGTGAACGGCGTGGAGCTGCTGCACCTCAATAACGTGGTGACTGGCTGCATCCTGCTGTGCGGCCTCTTCATCTACGACATCTTCTGGGTGTTCGGCACCAACGTCATGGTCACCGTTGCCAAGTCCTTCGAAGCTCCAATTAAACGTAAGTACTGAATTTCTTTGAAAGAATATTTTGAAGAATTTGATTGATGTCGGCAACACGTTTTAAAGCGTAAGTAATTCCAGTTTCTGAAAGGGACAGACCTATACAAGTCGTCTGGCGCCATCTCGTAACTTTCACAAGCTCAGCAAAAAGTTTCTGAACGAATTAATAAAGAAATTCTATAAATTCGAACTCGGGGTCTCGTTGAAACCCGATTATCTGGTATGAAATTTTTGGTACTACCGTATGCTTATAAGTCCGATTACCAAAAGATACCATTTGATAAAAAACAAAACCTTTTTTCACTTACGTAGCTGAGTGGCACAAGGTTTACAACGTGATTCGTTTCAGATACACAATTTTGAACGGATTCCTTTTAAAAAAACTTTTTAACTTTTGCATCTGGTAAGCACAAAGACTCATTTTGTTTTGAGTTTGGTTGCGCAAACTTTTGCTCGTTGAGTTTATTTGGCTTCCTAGCAGAATTGAAACTCTGGAAATACATACAAGAAACATTTCTCCACAGTTCATCAAAGAACACACTTTGTCGGTTTATTTACTAAGAAATTAAGATACCTGTATTTTGTGTAAGTTTTAAAATTTTGTTATAACTGTTTGGATTGTGGACGCAAGCCTTTGCAACGTAAACAAATTGTTTCCGGCACAAGTGTTTTTTTTCGGGTTGTAAAATCATTTCGTTAAGGCTCGCGTTGGTCCTTTCTCTAAACAATGATGCGAGGCTGAAATGTTGCCCTTCTCCTGAAACTCCTTAGATTTCAGACACAGACATGCATTCTTGTATAGTAAACTTTAGACAAAATTCACACCTTTTGTTAGTGACATCACTACGAAAGGGGGTGAGATTTCTCTGAAGCTGACTGTACAATAACAACCTTGTACACACGGCTACACATCAAGCTATACAAAACCAGTATAAGCTGATCGTTGTATGCGCGGAATGATCATACAGAACGAGACTACGATAAACTGGTTTTGTATAACTTGTTAGCTTGATGTGTATGATCACCTCCCACAGCACCAAGGGAACTATCATGGTGTGTATTTATTTATTTACACTTTCATGTACAATTGTGGTACATAAGGCGGACTTAATGCCGCAAGGCATTATCTACCAGTCAACCTTTGGGTCAAAAGGAGAAGCAGTTGGAATAGGTACAACAATTATATATGAAGATATATACCTAATATTATGTACATATACATATAAATAAATTGTACTTATAAACCTACATGAATAAAATACATAAATTAAATGGATACATAACATGACGACGACCATAGCAATAAATGGAAACCTAAGGATTGAGTGATTTTAGAAAGTATTCCCGAACTTAAAAAAATTACAAGGAGCTTTTTTAATGTCAAGGGGAAGCGAATTCCAGAGTATGACATGATTCGAAATGAGGGAGATGTAGACTGTATGTAACTTGGGGAAGATGAGGTTCCTGTCGTATGTAGAGGCCCCAGAATTTCTGACAAATAATTTTATTTCTACTATCAAATACGCACATAAATGCGGGCTTTAAATTCCCCTTATTTATTGGGGTACCTCCATGTTGACGTTTGAAAGTTTTCGGCCAAATTGGTTATATAATTATGCAAATATAACCGGCTCAATGTAAAGTAATGATAAGCGACTGTTCAACCGTATACGCGCTGCGTGTCGCGGGTTAGATTCCCGCCCGGAACATAAACTTGTATAATCTACAAGTTAATGCGAGGGAGAAACTATAATAAGACACATACTTACATAACATAGACTTTATTCACAAATAAACACCAAAATATGGCTTCACCAAATTAATAATGAATTTTTAACTAGTGGAGCTAAGTGGCGTGAGTACTAACAAAATAAATTACGAACATTTTTAATTGAAAAACCATACTACATGATCCATTGTTTTCTTGAATTATTGAGCATTTAATAATTTCACTGTATTTGTCATGCATTATAGTAGGACCACGCGTTAGTTTCACTGTATTCTTACATTCATAATAAAAAAATTACCATGTATAATAATTCCAAATAATACCAATACCTACATAATTATTGTATGCCTAATAAGCAGGACATATTTATACTTCAATAAACTGTTAAGTCCTGTAACTTACATGTGCCTACAATAAAGATACTTTGACAAAGTAAAAGAAAGAAAAAACATTTATTTGGCGCAAAAGAGACCACGATACACACAACATTTAAAGTAAAAAGAAACACAAAACAAAGAAAGCACTTAACTAAAAGTGTTGTGTCCACAGTGGTGTTCCCTCAAGACCTGCTGGTGAACGGACTGGACGCGAGCAACTTCGCCATGCTGGGGCTGGGCGACATCGTGGTGCCCGGCATCTTCATCGCGCTGCTTCTGCGCTTCGACAAGAGCCTTAAGAGGAACAGCGAGTTCTACTTCAGGTATGACACATCATTGACTGACCTGTTGGTCTAGTGGTTAGTGATCCTGACTGCTATTCCTGGGTGGGAATCAAACCCAAGACAAATGTTTGTGTAATGAGCACGAACATTTGTTCTGTGTCTAGGTGTAATTTATCTATAACATGTTTGAATTTAGAAATATATAAGTATCTTTATCAGTTGTCTAGTATCCATAACACAAGCTCTGCTTAGCTTGGGACTAGATGGCGTTGTGTGATAGTTATAGAATATTATTATTATTCTTTTTTTTTATAAGTTGTTGATGTCCCACTACTGGGCTATCACAGTGTGCGCCCATGTCACATCACCTTTTCGGGTCGGGTCGGCCCCATTCATATTAATAACTAGCGACTCTGGCTTCGCTCAGGTGCAATTTGAAAAGAATATGTGACGTAACTGTAGCCTATGTCACTCAGGAATAATGTAGCTTTCAGCCAAAAACTGAACCAAAAGCTGAAATGACTAACGTACAAGTAGTTTTTCCGGGTCTGGGTCTTTATGCATGAGTTTTGAGTTTAAATGTTTGTAAACGCACCCACAGTACAAGACAAAATTCTTAATTAGACTGTGTGACTTTTTTTATTATATAAAAAAAAAAGAATTACATATTTTAAAACTCGTGAACCGCTGTGATGGGACGGTATCTGTTATTTACCTCGAAATCTCATGAACTAGTATCTCAAAATTTTTGACTCAGCGACTCCTTGACAGTTGAAAACTGCATTTCGTTAAATAAATGCAAGTGCAAATGTTATCATGAGAGCTTCAATTAGGATATATATTAATTTATTTCTGAGTTTCTGATAAATCCGTGATCATGGCACTTGCCACAGCTCAGAGACATGCTAAAACTCCGCTTTGTGTTCTAATTTTAGTGTTGGTTCGCCGTCTATGATAAATATGTCCTTCCTCAGGGCGACGTTCACGGCGTACGTGGTGGGTCTGCTGGCGACGATCTTCGTGATGCACGTGTTCAAGCACGCGCAGCCTGCACTACTGTACCTGGTGCCGGCCTGCCTCGCCACGCCGCTGTCGCTGGCGCTGCTGCGAGGAGACATCAACGCGCTCTTCAAGTGAGTACTGTACACTAAGGCCTGATGTTTAAAGCACGCCACGAGATGCCGCCAGTGGTGAATACGTGCGTGAATTTTTCTCAACGAAAGCTTTGTTCTTTCTTTTTTTTTGATAGCATTTCGTGAAGACCGTAATTCCTCAATGGTTTGTCAGAATTTTACCTAATAAAACAACCACATTTCACCAATCTTTTTTTTAAGTGACTCTTTTGTCAATCCAGGTACAAATTTATAGTGTTTTATTTTTTGTTTTTGACAATTCAAAAGTGCCTGTGTGCCTGGGCTACTTGAAATAAATGTTTTGATTTTATGTTTTCTCTTTTTGAATATATTTTGTCTTGTGTCCACAGCTACGAGGACCAGCCTGCGATAGTGGAGGCCTCAGAAGACACGAGCAAGTCAAAAAAGACTGAATAGACACACAAAGCCAATGTCCAGAGCACAAACTGCAGCACACCAGTACCATTTAAGTACATTCATGTTATATCACGAGGCGGTGCCTGTGACGTCACTGACCACTACTGGCCAGCTATGACAATTACCGGCCAGCCATGACCACAACCGGCCAGCTCTGAATACCAACTGACCGCATTTGACAATCACGGACCGTTTTTAAACCGTTACTTATTTTAAAAAATGTTTCTGATTTAGTACTACATTTTTTGGTGTCTTCCTACAGTTTGAGCTTAAAATTAACTAATTCTAAGATGTTTTGTCTATTTATTTTAGGTTGTGTTTATTCACTGTTTTATAAACTATAGTCTCGAAGGTAAAACTTGTGTCTTTCTCTTTTAATGATAATGTCCTGTTCTATTTTATGGCGCAATCAACAATCTTCTAAAAACACGGTTTATTAACGGTCCTACATTATGTGTTGTTCTGTATAATAAATGTACGTAAATGTTGCTATTGTAAAAAATAAAGGGTAATATAATTTAAACTTCCGTCGTATCTTCCATCGGTGTAACGTATAGTAGAATATAAAAATTCTACTAAATAAATGTCTATTATGGGCCGACGATGACGTCAGGTATGGTAAGACTAGAGGGACACTAAATTAAAAAAATATGAGACATGACATGACTGCATTTATGTTATTTTGGACAAAATGATAAGAGAAATAAATACGTCGTTAGTTGAGCTATAAGAGTAGTGTGGTGGAAGTCATGATCCTAGTTAAGGTGATTAATTGTTAAAAACCGCGAACATTCCAACGATCACCTGACCTCATCGCCCTTCTATATTCAAACCTTTAGATGTACCAGATTGATGTGTAATATAATAATAAATTGTTGAAATTGTGGCAACACTGCGACTAAATTTATTTCTATATTTTTTTATGTTGAATAAAATAATTTTATACTATTTTTCGTTAAGGTATTTTTTTTTAATTACGGATCATTTGATATGTTTTGTTTTCTGTCAAACTTATTAATAAGTTTATGTTTTGTTTACCATCTGTAGTTTCAAAAGTTACCGACGCAAAGTATTCTCTGAACATTTTATTTTTGCTAAACATAGTTATGTTAAGTACAATAAATATATAATATAAACGTGGTTTGATGATATTTTTACTTTTCGCCTCTCGGTGGTACCTTGTTTCTAAATTAGTAGATTTTTCATTGTGGGCAATGAAAAACATGTTTGCAGTGCAAGTGCGAGTTATTATAATAATGTACTTTATACGGTATAATTTATAATTTTGACTTGATTCACAATGATGCGCTTTGAAGAGTATAACCAATTCTCGTGTAAAGCCAAGAATCTACAAGTTACGAAACTTTTTAACTCCTTCAAAAGGGGTTTCGACGGTGTTGCTTTTTAGCTATTTTTTTTTGTTTAACTAATTTTCTAATAAAAATCGCCGCGTTTAGTAATAGTTTGTCGGGTACCAGCAACATAATAACTTTCTTTAGTTAGATACAAACATAATATATTTATATAATTGGAATGAAAATTTTAGCCAATTTAAATAGGAACCTAAAAACGATATTTTATTAGATACCTTTATCTAGTACATATTAAACAATTTTCTTTAACTGTTCAACAATTTTTCAACACACAATCACACAACATAAAATAGGTTAATAAACAATAGGATAACAGCTATACTTTGATTATTATTTTTGAATACACTGTGTCTGTGTATAGTAAGTAGACATTTTGAATGAACTTTATAATGTAATTGACGGTAATATGGGACACTGAATTGTCATTAAACAGATCAGATCAGTCTTCTGGCTTTTATTTACGAGTTAATCTTTATACTCCATAAAACCTCAAAATAATGGTTTTATGGAGTCACCACGTGCTACGAGTTTTTGCAAAAATACTTGCAAGCTTAAACAGTAGAAAGTGACAGAGGGGCATATTTGGACGACTGTCCTATGTAATTTTGTTGCAAGAATTGCATCACAGCCTTAATTGCCTTGAATTTAACCAAGCATGGCCAAATTGTGTGCTCAATGACAGCACCTCCTAGTGACCACATAATTTGGGGAGAGGGAAGAACTGCCAATTCTTGAAATTTTGATAAACATTCGGGTTGTTTTTTTTCAAGAGTTAGAACTTGACACGTACGCCACTCACGCGGGATTCCCCACACAATATCTCAGTGTCACATCGCCCGCTGCGATCTATTTGGTAGTCACAACAACCACTATAGCATATATGGAGAAATTAGGTTTCAAGCGGACGCAAAAAGGCCCGCCTCACAGCTACGATCATAGAGTACTCG
This sequence comes from Agrotis ipsilon, assembly GCA_028554685.1. Lineage (NCBI taxonomy): Eukaryota > Metazoa > Arthropoda > Insecta > Lepidoptera > Noctuidae > Agrotis > Agrotis ipsilon. The sequence continues at coordinate 15,396,831 of CM052971.1, forward strand.
TATACAGGGGTATCCTTTTTTGGCTACGACGGTGCTAGTCGGAAATAAGTATAGTAGGGCCTGGACGCGTCATTGTATACTACAGTTTTATATATCACTGAGTTACATGTTTGTATTGTGGATGAAAGGAGTCACTACACTACAAATAAACCACATATCAATATTTTAATAACATTTATTAATAATAATTGATTATTATCTATGGAATAAGTTAATAATTACTAGTTAGTACTAGAATATCGTACGGTAGCAGCAAACACAGTGAGACGATACCAGAGAACTAGTAGACCGTCGCGATATGACGCCATATGCGGCTACCGCGCCACATTACAATATTATTCCAATTCGTAGGATGGTAATACTTTAGAATATTATCATTGTCACGCAATACACGTTAAAGCTTACAACATTCATAATAAAAACACGTTATTTAGACACTTAATATTCCTGTATTGAAGTAGGTATACATAATACATAGTCGTTTTGAACTCATACCGTTTAACATTTGTAAAACGGGAGGCGAATAGAGTATAAAACATCATAAATATATATATAATAAGTTCACATGAGCGTGTATGTATACTAGAATATGTTTCATTATATAGTTATTATAAATATACCCGCTATTACAAGCGTAATGGTCCATCGTATTATATATTAATGCGTATAAGATTTATATCATACAGAAATTGCACAAGATTGTAAAGCCGCGTCCTCACGTCGGACGTAGAGGCGGCGGGATGTGTGAGCACGGCTTCAGAAAAGAAGGCCTGCTCGATGACAGTCGACATCATTACTTCATTTCACTTAACTTCAAGTACAGGTTTTAACTTTCGAATACTAATCAATTCCTTTTTCTCCTTCGCCACTTTCAATAATTCCTTTACTTTGCCTAAAATCTCCATTATTGGCGTTTCTTATTCAGTCCATATTCTTATTTTAACTTAACAGGACTGCCATCCTTTCCTCACGAATGCCAAATTCACGGTACCCGTGACCAATAAAATGTTCGGTCTTTACTTTCCCCGAAGAATAAAAGTTTATTAAATTATGTTCCTCCTCCTGAGTACCATAATTAGGAGTGAAGAATTCGCTTGTACATTGCCGCTGATTGGCTTTGACATAGGCAATCTGACGCCATTTTCAATCCGGCCGGTTCGTAGAAACTCTTGTGTATCTACCACTTGATTTCATATAGAGCCACACAAACAAACATCAGCCGAATAGACTCTTTCAGTTTGGAAAATGCCCACATATTTCAAGTACGCACTTTACAAAAAAAGGTATTATTTGGGATCCGGATCAGATTTATGGATCCAGTTTTCCGGATTGCAATTCTTACTTCCAGACATGATCCGTTAAACCTTCAACGGTCATCAAAGTCATTTTAATCATTCAAATTTAGTGAAAATTGTACTTTATTAATTATAGATCTTAAAGTTCTTTTTCATACTTTAGTTTGTCCAATAAATATGTTTTCTATTTTCCGTGTTGTTTAGCAGCGTAGTCGTATATGATGGTGGGTGTGGTCCTGCAGGTCTTCAGTAGCGCACCTCCGCGGCCTGGTGCATGTGATGATGACGGTTGAGCACTCGCAAGCCGTTACATGAGATCACGTTCTGAACTCCCTCTTCCACTATCTCGAATTTAACCTGGGACCAAAACATTATATAGGTAAATAACGAATATTGATGGATGGATTGTCTAAGAAATTATATGAACGAAAAAGGAGTAAATGCTGTGACTTCTGATAGCAGAGAATGGATGAAAAAAACGTGTTGCGCCAAGTAAAATGGATACGGGGAGGGAGATGATGATGAAATAGCTGTTGTGCCCACACTTTCAGCCTCGCTGCTGGGCTTCTTGATGTAATAAATGAATGACTTCGCCTTCCTCGATAAACAGACTACCAAAACGAAAATATTTGTTCGATAAGTATAGATAAATAGAAACATTGCTCAATTTGTTGATTAGTTCACTAATTAAATCACTATTATTATTTTGCGTCAAATTTACATTTCATATAACGAGCCTATCTAGGGGGTCCAAAAAGGTCGCTTTATCAGAATCATAATACCAGGTCTTTTAAGATCCCTGTACACACGGCTACGCATCAAGCTATACAAAACCAGTTTATCTTGGTCTCGCTTCGTATGATTTTTACACACGATGAACGGTCAGCTAATACTGGTTTTGCATAGCTTGATGTGTAGCCGTGTGTCCAAGAGTCAAAGACGTACCTTCGCGATCAGCTCAGCGATGAAAATAGCTGTTTTAGTGTGCATAGTAATTTCTCCGACCCGCATTGAGGACCTGCCATCGGCCAGCGCCATGTATATTATGACTTGATCCTGCAACAACCATTATCATTGTTATCATCAGCTCCTCTTACTTACAAAGGACAAGGCATACAATTGAATTATAATATTCCACAACTATCACACATCGCCACCTAGTCCCAAGCTAAGCAGAGCTGGTGTTATGGTACTAGACAACTGATAAACATATTTATATATTTCTAAATACGTACATATTATAGATATATTACACCCAAACAGAACAAATGATCGTGCTCATCACACAAACATTTGTCCTGTGGGAATCGAACCCACGACCTCCGGCATAGCAGTCAGGGTCACTAACTACTAGACCAACAGGCCTAGATCCATAGTCTCTATGAGACAGATTTTGTTTTATTTACCTGTAGATACGTATCAAGACAGCAGCCGGCCAGTATGTCCTCCCGCAGCGCCACCGCGGCCACCCGGCCCACGTCTGGCGGGGACACTCCTCTCTTGCCGAGTGCCGTCGCTCCGAGCCGACAGCCCGACGTCATCTCAGCGATCGCACTGCAAACATCACATCACATTATAGCTGCGATGGGTACTCAATTATTAGTGTTGCATGTAACGTATCAGATACTGTATCAACCTGCAAGTGGGTACGGCTCGTTTGAGCACACAGCGAGCCGCCTTTGTGTTTGTATGACCCGCCGAATGGCGGTATCACTGCGAACTTACAGCGAGCGTTTCGCAGCGGGCTCGTGCCTCACTAGATACCGTATCTGATACGTTACATGCAACACTGCTAAGTGAGTACCCAGCTTATCACTGTTAGCGAGCATGCTCATGACGTGACACCATACAGAATAGCATGGATTCGAGATATCGGTCAGATATCGCACATACGTCCGGCTGAAGAAAATGTATGGATAATCGCTAGTGTTTGCTAAAGGAGTCGCACGTAATGACGATATCCCTCTCAGATCTGCTTGATATCGAATTGCATGTTTGCGGCAATCGACTCGATATCGCACGAGTCGCGTCGTGTCATGAGCTAGCCCTTTTTGTTAACCAACTTCAGCGGTTCTCAAACTTCTTTAGTGGCGGATCCCTTTTGAAAAGCGAAATATTTGTCGGAACCCCAAAATTTAAGAATCTGTTAGGTGTATTCTCTAATAAAATAGGTTATAATGTCTCAATGTAAGTTAAAACATAGTATATTAGAAGTAAAAATTAAATGGGATTTTTGAAACCGTTTCTTAATTTTAACCGACTTCTTCATCCACCGGTTGATTTTAGAGTTGATCGAAAAGAGTTACAGACTACTATTATTCTCGCGGAGCCCCGGGGCACCGCGGAGCACACTTTGAGTATGGCTGACCTACTTGATCCCAGAACTGGTAACTTATTCTATTGGTACCAAGTAATTAGCCATAAATTACCGAAAGGAAAAAAACATGACTTCACACCAGGTTCCAATGATTAACAAATAAAGGAATTCATTATAATGTCACTCACATGATCCCGCTGCAGTTGTTGGGAGCTATGTTAGGGTCTTCCTTGAGCACAGTGATCTCGGTGCGGTGGTTCAGGTCTTTTATGCTGTCTTTGAAGCCCTCAGCCATCTGGGTTGCCATCTGAAAAGGGGATGGAATGTTGGTTGTGGTACTAACGAACTACCGTGACTCCAAAACGTAAAGGGCTATTGAAGGACACTGTAGATTTTAGTCAACACAAGTTTGACAGCACCCATGACACAGGAGAAGTTCGTAGAGTGGGCAACGATATAAAAAAAAACATTACAGAATTTAAAAAAAAATAACTACCCTTTTATCAATCCTGCGAAACACTCGATCGTGATATCGAGTTGAAAGAGTGAGTGAGTTGATCAGGTAGCACGGGCTTCCTGCATTTTATTCAAAACTATCCTGATTAATACAAGGTTCATATTCCACTTACCCGCATAGGCAGTGTGCCAGCCACGAAGCTCCAGCCAAGAATCTTGCTGACGAAGCCGCGGTCCAAGATCTTAGCGGGAGCGAACCTGTACACGGGCATACAGTCTACCGTCACGAAGCCTCCGCCTTTGGGGTAGTACCTGAAATAAAAGGTTGCTAAGTAAAATCACGATATTATTTTTTATTTTTAGATTTAAGGACATAGATATAATATTTCTGTGCGATAGGGCAACTCGCTGTCCGACCATGACTCATGTACCATGCCCGGGTCGACGGAGCGTCGTGTTCCACGCGCACCTCAAAGAGCGTCAGCATAATGACAGGGGGCTCTCAGAGGGCTAAAGCCTGCAGGGGTCGCGGGACTTATTTCATTATCGTGACCCCGGAACATAAAGAGCCATTGAAGGACACCGTGGATTTGAGTCAGTACAAGGCTGACAGTCCCTCCTGCCCTGCCCGGGGTGGGAGGACTCATTTGATGATTTTACCACGTAAAATCTAACGAAGCGAGACCAAGACAAACTGGTTTTGTATAGCTTGATGTGTAGCTGTGTGTACATAACAAGCACAACGGTTTTTTTTTTTACTAAAAATAAAATACTCACCCTCGTCGATGCAGCTTCATATCAAAATTAGCTCCGAAGAGTTTGAGTGTGTTTCTGAACACCTCGGTCATGTACTCGATCTGCGGCGCCATGTCGGCGTTGGTGCCGCCCTTCAAGTCCATCGAGATGGGCCCGTCGGACAGCAGCGCACACGGCAGTGCCACTTGCATCAGCAGGCTGATCGACCTACAAGAATAGTTATTTATGATACTAGTGCGGTAAGTTGGTTTTTACAAACGAGTAGACGAACATACGCCCGAGGCAAAGCCGAGGGCGTACCGTAGTCACGAGTTTGTAAATACCAATTTCTGCACGTGTGTCATACAATGTTTTTCAACACATTCTTCCATATTAATATCAGATTCCTCGCTTGAACTCCGATTAGTCGCAACAATTTTTGAAGTTTCTAATATGAAAATGGCGCGACTTTGAAAATGGCGCCACATGCACGTGGTGAAAATTAGAACTACATCTTCCGTCTCATTTACTCTTTAGTATTAAAGTGAGTCAACGTATTGAGCAAAAGCGCTTCCAAGGCGGTTCGACCAATCAGGTTGTTTATTCTCATAATGTGAAACTCTTTGGTGGAATTCTTTTTTTGTTTTTTGGAAATTAAAAAAAAACCGTAACAAAAAGGCACGCTCCGTTGTATGGTGCGTAATTTTTAATTTTCGAACAATGTATACAGGCTTTGTAAATGCATTTTACGAGCAAATGTGTTGAAAAATACATTAAACATACATAATTGCGAGCAGTGGTGGCCCAGTGGTATCGGCATCGACTTACGAGTTATAAGTCGTACGTTCGAACCCGGCGCATTACATTTTGTAATTTATTTCATCACTATTGCTCTCAAAACGGTGAAGAAAAACATCGCGAGGAAACCGGCATGTCCTAGAACCAAAAATTCGAAGACAATGTAGCATCTAACAGCCTGCACTGGGCCCGCGTGGTGGACAATGGCTCAATCCCTCAAAAAGAGGAGGCCTGTGTTCCAGCAGAGCAGAGCAGTGCAGTGGGAACAATAATGGGCCGATAATTATATAATTGCGACTGCTGAGCGTGGGCTTCGATTCCCTGGTCGGCCAAAAAGTGCTATTGGGAGCAGCCGGCAGCCTGGAGTTTGGAAGTTGGCGGTATAATACCCCGTACCTCGGAAAGCACGTTAAGGGTGCCTTTTCTCAAGAGATGTGCTGTGTAGCTGTGCTGCGAGAATGTAAAAGCTGAGCTAATACGAAACTGTGTGACCGTTTCCACTGATGCTACGCCATGTAGCGGTGCGAGTAAGATGTGCTATGAAGATGCACAGCTCGAGCTATGCGAAGTATCGATAGTAGGGAAGACGACCCATGATAGCACGCCCCATAGCACGCAGCCATAGCACGCATCCTTCCATATAAAAAAAAACACATCTTAGTTGAATCTGTTTCCGTTTCTAAATTATGCCGTTTTTTTCCTTTTGAGGTAAGCAAGCCTAAAAATTAAAGAAAAATAAATGAAACTGCCAGACGTTACTAAAGCCGCAAAAAAATGCAAAACTTTAGAAATAATTTGAAAGGCAAAATAAGTTTGTAGCACTTGAATGGTTTGGTATTCACGAATGACTCGCCAACGCAGGATTGTGCCAGTCGTATTTAGAATCGAAAGAAATACGGAATTTATGTTGTATACAGGGAAAATTTTTCAACTGGGTGTGAATCGCAAAATCCGCAATTATGGGGGAATAGCGAAAGATAATTAATTAAAGGATCATCGAGTGCAATTTTGATCAACATAACTGCATCATCGAATTAAATAAATGCGGAAGTTAGATATACAAGTTAAGATAAGAAGAAGGCTTCATACAAAATCTTATCTCCTGTTGATTGAATTCCGAAAACTCGTTAATAGGAAACCCCAGAATTGTAGTATTGTCGAGTATCGGATGCGATATTTGCAGGAACTTATCAATGCTAAATAAAAACGCGAAGAAAATCGCAGCTAGTAAAAATATTCGTAGAACACTGGTGGGCGGTCCGTAATCCCGTCTGTCTAGTCAAGAAAGAAATATCGATTTTATTGTAAAAAAATATCTCTGCCTCCCACACTTAAGGACCTCCAATTAGCGTAACAGTTACCATAGAAATACTTCGTACTTATAATGTTATGAGGGCAATTTTCAATAATCACCAAATCGTTAGAGAGGTTTATTTTTGTTTTTAATTTGTTCTTGGAGGGAAGGAAGTCTTCCTTTGACACTCAAGCGGAAAATCATGGACATGGGCATTCTTCCCATTTTGCCCTATGAATCCCAGACTTGGTCTTTGACAAACATTCAAAATTCCAAATTCAAGGTTTGCCAACGTGCAATGTCAAACTGGGTACGCAACACCACAATGTACTCCAAAACACAAATTGCTGACGTTGGTCAAAAGGCCACTGCACTGAAATGGGCTTGGGCCGGCCACGGCTGCCGCATGCTCAATGTGCTGTGGGCCAAAATAACCACTTTGTGGAGCCCTGACACGGCCACAAGGCGTCGCGGCAGACCTTGTAGAAGATGAAGGGACGAACTAGACAAAAGACCCACAGAAAAGACCAGTGGTCCACTTTGGCCATGGATCGTGAAAACTGGAGATCATGGGGAGAGGCCTTTGCCCAGCAGTGGGATGATATGATGATGATGCTAACAGTATCAGTATCTTGGAATTTCGGTCGATCATGTCATGTAGTCGTTCGTTTTTTTCACTCCTTCTTTGCCAGTATCCCGGTAACATAATCAGCCTCTTTTCCTCTAGTTTTCAATCTCTTCGATTTTATGGTAACCAGTTTTAGTTAGTGAAATAGGCAGTCGCTTCATACCATATTCGCCGGGGAGTCTGGGAAGCCGACTCCAAAATAGAAGGGAAACGGCCGGATAATTCTAGCACGCGTAGCGTGACTCCAGAGAATGGGTTTTGTCGACAGATAGATCGACAAAATGACAGAATGTCGACGATTTTCTATTATCCTAAGCATGGTGATGTTTAGAAAGTGGAAAAGAAAGGTATTCTTCAGACGTCTACGACTATTCTCAGTAGAAAAGATATAAAATTTTAATCGATGATTTTCCTAGTTAAAAAACGAAAGAATACTGGTTGGCAATTGATCTGACTACGAAACCTTTATAAGAGGAACAAAATAAACAGTTTGACGGCACCGTTGGTGCAGTGGACTGCCACGCTTCGTATCATGGGTTTGGTTCCCACACAGAACAAATATTTGTATGGCCTATACTAGTTGGTCCGGGTCAGGGTGTTTGTGTATGGGAGTTTCTATGTTTGTAAACGTAACCACGACACAGGAGAGATTCCTAGTGTGAGGCAAAAAAAATGCTGCGCTGTGTGTGGCGGATTCGATTCCCGTACGTATCAAATATCTGTATGGCCTATAAGTTGGTCCGGGTCTGGCTGTTTGGGTATGCGACTTTAAATGTTGCTCTACTTTTACCCTTTTAAACCTTTTATCATTCATCGAAGTTTTAAACACAACAAAAGACAGCTTGCGAGAATTGAAAGGAATGGTGAGACACCTTTGCCCAACAGTGCAGGCTTACTTAATAAAAGGCATAATCAAAAACTATACAACACAGTTAGTTTGTTCAATTTAAAAAAAGAAAGCAAATTAGAGCAAATAATAACCTTGATTGGAAGCAGAAATAAGGCGTGTGTCTCACCCAGCAGTGCGCGTGTCGGCGACATAGTGTCCGTGCTTGATCCGCTTGCCAGGTATAAACTGAATCTCAGTGGAGCCAATCGTGTCGCCTCTAAGTTTCGCGCCACACATGTCTGCAACTAGCTTTATACCTGTATGTCAAATGGCAGTTACTACTGTTGTCTTTTTTTTGTTTATGGGATTTTTCTGAAAGTGCAGCCAACAAAAAAAAAAGTGCTGACACCAGCACATCAACCTATCTCAATCTGTCAATGAATAATGTCTATTTATTTTTTTGTTTACATGAATAAAAATGTTATAAAATATGAAAATCTGCTGGTAGGATCAGCATCGGGAATAGAATTAAAGATGCCTGTTGTCAGGTGTCTCGGGAGAGGAAACTCCTTACAATACTTAGGTACAGTCATCAGAGACATGTTTGAAAAGGAAGTCCTGTTCTTCGGGATTCATAGTAAATAAACTTAAACATAAATCCCTATAATATGGAAGCTAAAACTTCGCCATTGGGCTATAAATTCAAGGTGCAATATTGTGTAACAGAAACAAAGCAGCAACACAATTTAAAAGGTTGCTATTTTTCGGTTTTCGTGATTCGGCAAACATTGGGTGAAGTATTTTAAAATATTTAAGATGTTTTTATGGAAATATTTTAGAGGGAAACGCCCAGCTAGTGTCTGTAAACAATAATTTGTAAGTTTACCTATGAGATGCTGCGCTGCTAAGCCGGGCTTACTCCGGTTAGCTCGAATGTTCGTCACCCGCACAGGTATTCCCAGAATAGCGCTCAGAGAAATCGCAGTTCGAAGTATTTGACCGCCCTGCAGAACATTATTGTTCATATTTTAATTCAACACCAAACGACGCAAGATATTTCAAAATATATTATATTTACCCCTTCTAAAACACTCCCATCGATTTCAGTGAATTCTGTCGCCATAGCCATTTTGATCGGTATCAGTACGCGCTTTTCTGTGATCACAATAATTAGCAATTTATTTAGGAAAAGCCTACGTTTGAGGAAAACATGCGTGATCTCTTGATTGAAATTATTCTGAAAATGCACTCCACCGGATGTTGCCGGATAATCAAAATGTCAATGTCATAATGATAATTGATAAGGCTGTGTGTCAGTGTTGCCCTCTTTTATCAATTTAGTTCCCCGATTTTCCCTTCCTTTCTTTCTACCTCAGAATGAAAATCAATACAGAAATTCGTTTAGCTTTGTTTTGGCACCTCAAAAGGAGTCTAGTGTCTGCTTCATAAATGATTCAAGGCAAAATATCGTAAAATCCGGTTTTCTGTGATTAACCAGATTTCTATTACTCCAATGATATTGGCATTAATTAAATACAAAATGGTAGAACATTTTGGGCTGGATTTCATTTTAATGCGCTTTACTCATCAGCCATAGTGCCGAGAACGCATTGCGCTCATAAATATGCCATATTTTTAGTCATTTTTCATTCTGGTTCGTTCCATTGTGCAAAAAAAGTCTTGATTGAATTGAAATATTATCAACGCACCTCTATTTAAAAAGTGGTCTGGATTTGTCTTTGGAATATTGTAAACGGAAGTTCCGCGCAAAATGTCAATACTTGTTTTGTTGGGAATTATTTTGCCAATTACAATTATTTGAGAACAACTTACATTAAGTTGTTTAATTAAGAGAATTATTTACACAAATACAGTATTACCTTAATAAGTGTATACATGGCAAATTGACTACCAAGCACTCCAGAGTAAATTCACAATGCAAAGGAAACCTGGATTCCCCGTTGCTAATTGCAGCATCAAAATGGTAATTATCCCGGTCTATAAGCACACAGTAGTTAGAAAGTGCAATAATTAGGCAAGTTTCATAATAACAACAATTTTAAGTCCAGCATTTAGCTGTCAACAATTGAGCGCGTATCCGACTATTCGACGTGCGTACCTACTTTTGAACCGTATGTACGCGAAAGTTACAACTTTTTGATTGTAAACAGAAATTAACTGTACAACCCATTGATCTGAATAGCAATAAAACATATTGAAATTTAACTATTTTCACTCTCATACGAACATTATGAACGGTTATTTTTTCAATGTTTACCCTCGACTTTTTCGTATAAAATTGTATTGCGTATCGCAGCAGGCAGTTATGTTATAATATTCTACTGTTTCTCACTAGACTGTGAAAATTCTTTAAAAAAATATAGGTTAATTACCATATGATGTTTTTGTTTAAAGTCAGGTTAGGTCTATGTGATACTAACATTTTCTCAACTAACCTATATGATTTTTTCGTGATCTTCCTCAGCCTGACTGCTCTGTAATGCCAGACCCACTGCTGTGTGATGAGGACAGTGACCAGCAGCAACGTCGGCTGCAGCTGATCAACTTTGGTCACTCACAGTGGGGCTTTAATAACTGGAGCTGGTCAGTCAGCAAGCAAGAGCTAGGTAAGCATTGACTTAATAAAAATTACTACAACAATTACAAAATTTGTCCTCCACTAGACTCTGCATAATTGCTTACTAAACATTTTGCTGTTGATACCAATTATGTTTTCCCCAACATAATCATAAATTGAGCATGTAACCATTTGTTTTAGATTTTGTGGACTTCACAAATGGCAAGTACTGTGCTGGTGTAGTTGCATTTGTCTCCATAACAGTGAAGAGTTTTGACATACATCGAGAAAACATTGGCTATGCTACTTCAACAGCTAACTCTAAGGGATTCGCCATTTTCAAGTCTCGAAAGGTAAATAGAAAATAAACCTGAATTAATAAAATGCTACAGAAAATTGTTGTCTGGCTGGTAATTTTGCAGCATAATTAAAATGTTTGACATATAGTTTCTTGTGTAATTGCAGTGTGCAGTGACAAATGCTTTACGCGAGACATTGTTGAGCTTCGGTGGTAGTGTAGCCACCGAGCTCACTGAAATGCTGGAGGCACACCGTACAGACACACCTGCCAATTTGTCTGAACCAGCCACAGAAAATAACCAGAATGTTGCCAATAAACACGCCGAGCCTAAAAACGTGACTCTGGAGCGCGCCGCACGCAAGGACTGCGACAGCGGTGCCACCCCACACTTGCGCTCACCTCTCGCACCAATGGTACCGCCCCCGCCTGTACAGAACGGTCCCCTCGCGCCGCCGCCTGCTGTCAAGAACGCGGCGCGTGTGATGGCCAGCATACCGCCGGCCAACAGGCCCCCGGTGCCGGGCCCCGCGCCGGTGCCCGGGCCCCCGCCGGGCCCCGCGCGGCCGCCCGCGGGCCCCGCCGTGCCTCCGCCGCACGCGCGCCCCAACTCCAACGTAAGTTTCGTGCTGCAACCGGTGATGACGCCCCTGGTGCCGCCGATGTACGGCGCGGCGCGTGGCGCGGGCCCGGCGCCGCACGTGTTCCCCAATGCTTACTACGAGTACCCGGGCGGCGGCGGCTGGCACTTCGCTTACGAGAGCTACGACCGGCCGCCCGGCAACGTGAATCTCAACTTTAATTTGCCACCCAAAAATCTCGTGGTGAACGGTCGCGGCGCGTGCCGTCCGCCCGATGACGTCGCGTTCGCTCCGCCGCCGCCGGCGCAGGGTTGTTGGATAAAGCCCACCATCTTCTACGACGGCTTCTGGACCGAGCAGAAGGTCAAAAAGTGGGTGGCGGAGCAGGTGGAGAAGCAGTTCCCGGAGGATGCCAGCGCGTCGTCGTCGGCGTCGCCCGACAAGGCCTAGCCGCCGCCCTCGCCGCACCTCGCCGCAGCCACCGGCTCACTAGCCACTAGTATTTTATCAGCGAGTTATTCTTATACACTTGTGGAAGTTTTTTGCCACACCTGCTCACACGAGTATAGCAGTAGTTTTGAGAATAGTAAATGAATTATAGCTATGTTAGGTATATTGGTAAGTTTGAAATCTCAAAAATGGTGAACTATTTTTTATGTAATTTTTCCTGGTTGTATGTAGTTGTAAGTGTTGTGGAAGGCGTTGCTATCCGCCACTTCGTTATTAGAAGTCGGTGTTTCAGAATGTTTTGAAAGTTAGTCCAGTCATTTAAAATTAGCAAAAAGATAATACTCCTATTTTTTGGGCAGTCGTGTAAAAAATAGTGTTCAAGCTCGGATGCGAGAACTTGAATAACTTAGCAGAAACAGACATGAAATTTTAGAATGCCAAAATGTGAAAGGTGAGGTTCTAAGGTGAAAGCCTTATTTTGACTGGACTATCTGCTTTACCTTGATGTAATCAATATTTTTCAGAGAATCGCATTCAAATTCGCAAATCTACTTATAACGTATTGATGTACACTTGTGTGAGTGTTTTAATAGTTTACTAGATAGATTTGTGAGTGACCAGTCAAATTTTACTCGACGTTTTACTTTAGGAAATTTTAATTATATTTTCTTCTTATGATTACATTAGGAATTGGGTTACGACCGTGTTAAATAGTTAGGTATTAAATGAATGGAATTGCGAATGTACATAGATATATGTATGTAGTGTTACTGTGAAGATATACACGGTAAACAACTGTTTTTATTGAAATAAAATTGTTTGAATTTATGTAATGTTTGATTGAAAATTTCGATTTTTAGTTCACCTTTTTGATCCATTTTCACATCCTTTTAGTGGCAAAAAAAATACTTCCACTTTACATCAATTTCATTGTTTGGCAATGAAATTGATACACACAATAATTATGGCATTGTATTTTATTACTTTGGTTTCTTTTTCTATCCCATATTATTTTTATAATTTTTCCCATTTCCGATCCCATACAGTTCCCATACACGATCCGCGTGGAGAATGGACCAATGATTGTTGAGCAGGAGTCAGCAAAGATGGCTCTGGATGGACTTAGCGAGGAGGAGGCGAGAGCGGAGCGCAAGAGGCGCCAGCGACAGGCGCAGGAGGAGTTCCGACTGAAACAACTCATGAAGCAACAAGGACTCGGTTAGAAACACATTATTGTTACCCTATGATAGAATAGGAATAATAATTTAGCGTATTTTTGCGCCACATAAAGTTAGTTATTGTGAATATGGTAGGTGCGTGTAAGCAGTAGTGCGAAATTTTATAAAGGCACAAACGACAAGTTTCAAAGATCAGTTTATCAAGATTTTGAGATCGATTGCTTTCTATTTATTTGGTCGCGGAAAGTAACGTGATAGACGCACGAACAAGAGCTTTAGCATAAAAGTAGGAACATTTTTTATGAAACAATGAACTTACATCTGTATTGTTTTAAAAACATTACCCCGTCTCATTAAACAATTAACCATTTTTTTAAAAGTTTAAGAGTCATTATTTTCTAAGGATTTTTGTAAGTAGGCATTTTACTTTGTATGCTCTAATCGGTGGCATTTTTTTCCCATTTCCTTTTTTTTTAAACACAGAGGTAATCCTATAGGATATTGTACCTCCATTATATAAGTTTACTAATTTTTGTTTAATTAAATGATTTTCTTTCAAATATTTTCTTATTTATTTATTCCTGTGGACCTCTTTCATCCTTATTTATATATTAATAAATAGTCTGGTCTTATTTATGACTAATGCAGTATTTAATGGTGACAGAGTTGTTATTTCAATAGTTTACTCTAGGCATCTTTTACTCTTCGTGTGAGCATGTAGCTACTCTCTTGTCTCACAGTTCATAAAACCAGCTCTGTGAACACCACACGCCTCTGACATGATGTCGGGACCACCAAGACAAACTTAGAAACTTACTTATTTACTCTAGAATAACGAAATATATCTTATACATGAACCTGTTCTGATCAAATAGAATGAAATGGAAATAGTTCTGTAACTATAAAAAAAAAATAACAGCTCTAAAACTAAAATGCACTTGAATATTGGATCACACCGCTTGATGGGTTTAGTAGTCGTACAGGGCATGAGGTCTTGGGTTCGAATCCCAGATTGGGCAGTTCTTGCGATTTTTGTCATCAGGAATTCCTTAGTAGCAGCCACAGAGTCCGTATTAGTGCGATGTTGTTAGCAATAGTCTGGCAAAACATGAGTGATAAAAGGTACAATTCTGACTATCCCTCTATGGGTTACATGCATGATAGCTGTTCTTGTCACCCCCGCTGCTCGGTTCCTTTTGGTCGTAGCGTAATGTTTCGTAGCCATTCTCGATAATAGAACCATCCAACATAAAATATTTTTTCAATTCGAACCAGTCGTTCCTGAGATTAGCGCGTTCAACCAAACAAACAGCTTTATAATATTAAAATAGATGGGTTCTGTTGTAGACGTTGTCGCAAAATGTTGTAGTTCAAGAATGACAGATTGTTTGTTGCAAATATTTCCACATTTTATTTTTTGAAAATGTTTTTCATACCCTTTTAATCGTTCCACTGAGACGGAGCGGAGCAGAGCGTGCCGCGATTCACCAATCACATGGCAAGTCCAAATCTCTTCATCAGTCAAGCCCTAAGATTGGTGAATCGCGGCACAGCTACAGCGGAACCCCAGCCTAAGGTGTTGATAAATGCACATTCTGTGACGGAACCACGTGATATTATGATATTAAAATCTGCGCATAATATTGTCGACAGATGACAAACAAGAGCTGGGTAGAAACAGCAGCAGTTTCGACCATTTACTGCTGGAAATACCGACACAGGACATAATGATTGAGGCCACCGGTGAGGAGCCCGGCAAGAGGAAGTCTCCGGGCCCGGACTGCGCCGGCGCAGCCAAGCGACGCAACAGCTTCAAGAGCAAGTTAGATATCGTGAAGACCGATTAATTCAAAGCCATTTGAATGTGACGTCAGAGGGGAAGAGAGAAAGAGCTATACTGCTATGCTATGACAAGCTTGTAAATAAATTTCAACTTTATAACTTTGAGCATAAAGTTGAAAGTCCATTGAAGACAAACCGTACTTACAGCGCTGCCGCGGCACTGAATATTGATAAAATATAACACTGTTCTGATCGGGAAGACGCTTATGCTGATTGTTTTTATGCCGAAGTGGCGAAAATGGCAAGTCGTTGAACGCTGTCGGGTTCGCTGCTTCACGTCCTTTACGCCTGGGTTTGAGCAGTAATGTTTTTAATAATAACTACGCAACTAAGTTATCAATTGAAATAAGTTACGTATTATTTTTGTGTACTTACTCTGTGGTTATTATTTGAATATTTACAATACCTTTGGTTATAATCAGTTGTTTATAGATCTTGAAAATGTCTCAAGTTTTCCTTTAGAATAACATTTAATAAAGTTTACTATGAATGTGTTGTGTCCATGCTTGAGTTAAATCGTATTTGGTTCTCTTGATAGTAAAAAAGGAAAGTTTAATGAATAAAAACAAAATATTTTGAAATCATTTTATTTTATTCACTAACAGATTACGCATCTTACACAGGAGTATTTACACGAACGAAAAATACTAAGTTATTGTACTCAGGTAAATTAAGAAACGAAAATGACACCCTACTTATAATTAAGAGTTAAACGAAAAGTCACCTTAGAATAAAAGAATTAAGAGCGAATTAACATTGACTGCATAAGTGCAACAAATTAGGCGACGACGGAGTCTCTATCGTAGGTCAAATTAAAAACTAAAGTAAAATTATGTATCATATTCTCTTATAACATGATTTGTGCACGTAAATTGCGTTACAAATACATTGTCTGTAGTACAAAATTGTTGATAAAATGGTAGGTAATGTAATTTTTGTGAATAAACGAGCTATAATAATAATATTGTGAAACTCGACTGATTAATGTTATCAACGCTACTGATTAACCAAAAATAACGCTTGGACTTGATATGATTTTTTTAAATTATTTAAATTCATCGCCAGTAGTTGTGACAATAACTTTCAAAGTTTAGTAAACATATTGAAGTAGTTCTTGTAGTCTTTCAAACTTTATTCGGTCTAAAACGAGTCCGTTTGTTATAAAAGCAGACTTATTTTGGTGCAAATAAAGTATTTAATCCAAAAGCATCATTACAAAATTTGAGGATTATTTTTTTGTCCAATATGCCTACCAAATCAAGGATACAAATAGAATATCTGATTACACAGCAACTTCAGACTCACAACCAATAAATAAATACAATATATTTATAAATAGAACCCCGGTTCACTATCTGGGAGAACATCTTTGTTTTGTCCAACAAATGTTACAAGACAAACTTCTGCCCACCCTTTTCAGGTAATGCGTGAATTTTTGTAAAGTAGTTCTATATTAGTGTACGGGAGTTCTAAGCTGCCCCCTAGCCAAGTCACAACAAGTTGTAAACGACAATCGCAAACGCCCGGTACTCTCCAATAGATTTTCAACATTACGGCGTGGAGCCTAAAGTTGAAAATTTATTTAAGATTTCTGAGCGTTAGCGACAGGAAGGATCGAAAACGATAAGCAATCTCTACTAGATCTTCAACGTTATATCCAAGCACATAAAGTTTAAAATCGATTAAAGCTTACTCAGCGTTTGCGTTTATCGTTTGTTACATGGCTACAGGGCCTGGTTATACAGAATTCAGAATCTTTTTTAACACTGTTACATTTTTTAAAGTTTTCTAAAAGGTATATGACAATTATAGACATTCATTATATTAGATAATATAGCTAACTCGACGTTATAAAGTTCAGTTAGCTTTGCTGTCTCGTAATAGTAGTACTATTGCATTCCTTAAAAATTAACATCAAAGCTAAAAATATGTGTCCACTTCCGTTTAAAGCTTTTGCTTAAGTTGAATATATCATAAGAATTGATAGAAAAGTAACATAATTACTGTGATAATTATCATGACAATTTATTTAAAAAAATAAAGGGTGATTCCCGCAATTCAGTGCCGATAAATTTAACTGTCTAAATACCTACAATATTCAATTTCTAAGATAAATTTGCTCATCTATTTGGTATCACCCTTAAATAAATTATCATGATTTTTACCGTACACTATAAACCTTGCCTCATTGGCACTAACATATAACTAGATCTACAAAACTTTAGACCTAACATACACTTATGTATGTGTACAAACTATATACAAGGACATGAGGTTATATGTATGAAACTGTGAACGCAATCGACCTGAGGCCTTATCACAAGATTTCAGTATTTTATTTACAGCGTACTTGAAGTATTTACAGTACCCGGCACGTAAGTTGGCAAGATTATGGTGTAGTGGGGGTAAGTTTGCGCATCGCATCTAGCGGCACGCGAGTGTAAGAGAGAGCACGTATACTGGGGGCGAGGGGGACAGACGTGCTCGGATCGTCACTACCTCATCCCCCGCGACCCGCGTGACCACCAAAGAGATCTACAAAATGACTTCTGCGCATCTAACGACTTGCCAATTTACGTGCCGGCCACTGTACTGCGTTTCTTGTATGAAAAAATGGAACAGCGCTTCAAGTGTGCGAAGAAGGAACTAATTTTTTTCTTGAAATTAATGTCAAAGTTCCAGTTTACGTCACAAAAACTGTAAATTCATGATAAGGCCTCTGTATAGACCTCCACATAGTTGGTTATTTCAAAGTATCAATCAACCATTTTGCACGTGTTGTATGGAAGGCGGTTTTTTGGAGGTGATAAAATAATGAGTCCTGTCCTGAGTGGAGCAGGAAGGGACCGTCAGACTCTTACTGACTATATATCCAGTTCTTTCGGTTGCTCTGCGTTCCAGGGCCGCGTTCCCAATTAAAGACAGGCTCGCGACAAGTGGAAGGCGCTTGGAATTATTTATCCTGGAGAACCATAGGCGCAATCATAATTGCGTTATACACTGACTACTTAGAGATACTACGTATGCGTAATAAACGGCACGACTGTCAAGTTGAAAGACTGGTCAAGGTGAGATACCCACCATAAAGATATTTAATGTTCTGGCAACATTATTTGCAACACTGCGGGTTTAAAACCACCACTAAAGGTAAGTTGATTACGAAAATGCGATGGAATTATGGATTCTATTCTATTGCTCAAACAATAGAGTAGGTTATTGATAAAAAACCACATAGCCAAAGTGGCGTTTTAGAGCCGCTGGTGTCCCAGTGAAAGAACGGTCGGACAACTGCACATGGCATGTGTTTGGTCACCGATTGTATTGTATCACTCTATGAAATACCTAAGAGTGGATATCTATACTACTGCTAGATTATTTATTAGCCGTATTGGCCTGACTATGTCTGAGAATTTGATTAGTGAGATAAATATACAGAACCCCTATTTATATGTGATACATTATTCATATTTATATTCAAAACTTTATCATTTATTGATAGGAACGATACAAGCAGAGTAAATACTTCTCATAGATAAGGATTAACCAGTCTGTTATTCTAATTATATTCATATAGGAAGGCTACTGATATATTCGTTATTATGTATCCTACAAAAATATTATAAATATTGTATATTTTATTCTACTTTAATAGTGCACGATTTTATCTAAAACCACACTAAAAATAGTAATATTTAAAATCATTCATAGCATTAGAAAACTCACATCTAACAATGGAAACATTATAATATAACATTCGGTAAATTTTTCAATATAAAATTGTATTTTCTGCCTTCATTTTCAATTAAAATCTGCTTTCAATCTCTCATGTTAGTATGTTGTTTTTGTTTATATATAAAATCTGCACTATCAAAATTTGAGTAATATGTAACTACTACAGTAAAAATAGAATTATGATCATATACATCGATCAGCTTGAAGACACATCAATTTACAATATTGTGAAGTTAGTTATCTTACATCCGGGTTATCTTTTCCAGCAATGATCACCCTGGATACTTTTGTCCAGGGTCCCAAGTTCCTGTCAGTATCGACTCAAGTAGAAAACCTAATTTATACCAGAGAGGTTATTAAAACATCTTTCGAGAAGTTGACAGTTACCCCATCGTCTTATAATCAGTTTTTTTTATAATACATACGCGTCACTTCTGCTATTCTACATTTATTGGCAAGATGTAAGTGGGTGCTTTTAAGTCAATTATCCAGTTTAAAATTTATACTGACTAAAATTTAATCTTTTACGGTCGACGGCTGGTATAAGTTTTCACCAGACTGGGATAAATTTTAGCGACCTTTTTACCTCGCTAAATTTTTTCCTGCTGTCAGATTGAGTTTTGTTGTTTTGCCCGATTCGCGCCGTAAAAACGAATATTT
Organism: Agrotis ipsilon; assembly: GCA_028554685.1. Lineage (NCBI taxonomy): Eukaryota > Metazoa > Arthropoda > Insecta > Lepidoptera > Noctuidae > Agrotis > Agrotis ipsilon. The sequence continues at coordinate 15,416,502 of CM052971.1, forward strand.
TTATTTTAGAGAGTACTTAATTCATCGTCTCGGTGAATATTAATATTATTTGTGGATTATGGATTTAATTAATATTACACCGGCAAATTGATTTTTCGCATCCGAGTTGTTACTGTTCAGTATCTGGTGGTGTTTATAACAATATTAAAACATCGAGTCTTGCGCTGGTTTCACAGCTGTTCGGTTGAGGGAAAGACCTGTTAGGATTCCCGGAACGGAGATACACTCGAGGCTCTAGAACATTCTTTCACAGTAACGCGGATTGGTCCGTACGCGACCCACGCGATATCCCGTACAGCGCACGCTGCCATGAGCTGATCGTTTCACAACGACGAGGAATCGACGAGGAATCCCCGCGCTCCGGAAGTGCAGTCGACATAAGTAGATTGATTGACACGAGATTTCTTACGTAATGACTTAGTACAATGTAAATCCAGTTTTTAGGGTATGACTGATTCTGGTAAAGTGGCCTTTTGGGTCCATTCTTGCACACAACCCAATGTTATCAGAGGGGCAATATATAAAAGAAACACCATCCAAAATCCAGACTATCTACAATTGCAACAACAGTCTAGATATTGTTCTTGAAATAAAAAAATATAAGAAACCTTAAATAATTTATTTTCGGTTTTTATGAGAACATCCAACCATTTCTATCTTCTCTTCTTACTTATTTATCTCCCTTTTACATTCAAGTCTTGAGGAAGTATCTTGATAATACAAGACTGACTAAATTAAATGCTACTTTCATACATACAACTAAAGTCAAATAAAAGCGCACTTGAACAAGTGAACGATACGCTACCATAGTCAATAGTTATGGTCTTTACCCGCTGTCACCTAGCGGCATGATTAGTGAACATTATAAACAAACGAACGACATTAAACTCTAGGTTAGTGGAAGGTTGTAACGTTAAATACCGCGTGTTGAACGTACAATTCCGTCTGGCGGCGCTGCCGAGTCCACTCCATACTGTTTTGCCTGTAACAATTTTAAAAATTATTAGACATTTTTGCGTTAATAATAAGTGTGCGCACAAACACTGCGCTCCAAAACACAAATCATTGACGTGGCTTAAAAAGCTGCCTAACTTAAATGGGACTGGGCAGGACATGTCTGCTGCATGCCGAACGAGATGTGGGCACGCAAAGCTCATGATTGGTGTCCTGGAACAGCGATGCGGGGCCGCCGTACACCGACGAGGAGATGGCGGGACGAGCTGGATGTCTTCCTTGACAATTGGAACGTGGTGGGACGGAGTGAAGGGTCAAGGGAGGCCTTTGCACAGCAGTGGGACAGTTCAGGTTCAGGCTAATAATAATAAGTGTGTGATAGAAACAATTTTATGGTGTATCGAAATTAAATCTGGGGGCACGGTAATACGCATGCCAAGTCGCGGCAAACTGTTGCGGTTAGCCACTCAGGATATTTTCGACGTCCATATCTTTTAACATTTTGTATTATGACCAAGACGATAAATATTCTTAAATTACATTCAATTTGAACATTTCATTTGCAAGTCTTACTTTACATTGATACTAACACAAAGGTGATCTGAATGAAGACGTGTAGAGTACTGTACCTGTCGATCACTAGACAGGGACTTCTTCTGCCTCCTTCTCCCTCTGACGCACGGCGACCGCCGTCTCCACGAGCAGGTAGAGACACTTGAACTTGTCGCGTTCACCCTCACTGCTCACATTGGTTGGCACCACCTGATAACAAGTAAACATTAGAAAACATAGTAAGGGCGGGTATTTATTTTCGTGGTGAAATCATCAAATGAGTTCTCCCACCCAGGGCAGGCCGGAAGAGACTGTCAGACTATATTGAGTAAAATCCACGGTGTCCATCAAAAGCCCTTTACGTTCTGGGGTCACGAGAATTCGTTAGTCCTGCGACCCCAGCAGGCTTTTGCCCCCTAAAGGGGGCCCCGTCATTAGGGGGCGGGTATTTAGAAATATCGCTGAGGACAGTCTTTGTTGGAGTACGTCTCCTCGGACTCCGACGTGCGCTCGTCTACGTCTCGGTCTGCTTCCAGTCTGTCGTGTACCTGTATGCGCCTGCGCAGCGGGTGCGGCAGCTGCGGCAGGTGCGCCAGCTGCGGGTGCCAGCCGCCGGCCGCGTCCCCGCTGCCGCCCGCGCCCTCCGAGCCCTCCTCGGACTCCGACGTGCGCTCGTCTACGTCTCGGTCTGCTTCCAGTCTGTCGTGTACCTGTATGCGCCTGCGCAGCGGGTGCGGCAGCTGCGGCAGGTGCGCCAGCTGCGGGTGCCAGCCGCCGGCCGCGTCCCCGCTGCCACCCGCGCCCTCCGAGCCCTCCTCGGACTCCGACGTGCGCTCGTCTACGTCTCGGTCTGCTTCCAGTCTGTCGTGTACCTGTATGCGCCTGCGCAGCGGGTGCGGCAGCTGCGGCAGGTGCGCCAGCTGCGGGTGCCAGCCGCCGGCCGCGTCCCCGCTGCCGCCCGCGCCCTCCGAGCCCTCCTCGGACTCCGACGTGCGCTCGTCTACGTCTCGGTCTGCTTCCAGTCTGTCGTGTACCTGTATGCGCCTGCGCAGCGGGTGCGGCAGCTGCGGCAGGTGCGCCAGCTGCGGGTGCCAGCCGCCGGCCGCGTCCCCGCTGCCGCCCGCGCCCTCCGAGCCCTCCTCGGACTCCGACGTGCGCTCGTCTACGTCTCGGTCTGCTTCCAGTCTGTCGTGTACCTGTATGCGCCTGCGCAGCGGGTGCGGCAGCTGCGGCAGGTGCGCCAGCTGCGGGTGCCAGCCGCCGGCCGCGTCCCCGCTGCCGCCCGCGCCCTCCGAGCCCTCCTCGGACTCCGACGTGCGCTCGTCTACGTCTCGGTCTGCTTCCAGTCTGTCGTGTACCTGTATGCGCCTGCGCAGCGGGTGCGGCAGCTGCGGCAGGTGCGCCAGCTGCGGGTGCCAGCCGCCGGCCGCGTCCCCGCTGCCGCCCGCGCCCTCCGAGCCCTCCTCGGACTCCGACGTGCGCTCGTCTACGTCTCGGTCTGCTTCCAGTCTGTCGTGTACCTGTATGCGCCTGCGCAGCGGGTGCGGCAGCTGCGGCAGGTGCGCCAGCTGCGGGTGCCAGCCGCCGGCCGCGTCCCCGCTGCCGCCCGCGCCCTCCGAGCCCTCCTCGGACTCCGACGTGCGCTCGTCTACGTCTCGGTCTGCTTCCAGTCTGTCGTGTACCTGTATGCGCCTGCGCAGCGGGTGCGGCAGCTGCGGCAGGTGCGCCAGCTGCGGGTGCCAGCCGCCGGCCGCGTCCCCGCTGCCGCCCGCGCCCTCCGAGCCCTCCTCGGACTCCGACGTGCGCTCGTCTACGTCTCGGTCTGCTTCCAGTCTGTCGTGTACCTGTATGCGCCTGCGCAGCGGGTGCGGCAGCTGCGGCAGGTGCGCCAGCTGCGGGTGCCAGCCGCCGGCCGCGTCCCCGCTGCCGCCCGCGCCCTCCGAGCCCTCCTCGGACTCCGACGTGCGCTCGTCTACGTCTCGGTCTGCTTCCAGTCTGTCGTGTACCTGTATGCGCCTGCGCAGCGGGTGCGGCAGCTGCGGCAGGTGCGCCAGCTGCGGGTGCCAGCCGCCGGCCGCGTCCCCGCTGCCGCCCGCGCCCTCCGAGCCCTCCTCGGACTCCGACGTGCGCTCGTCTACGTCTCGGTCTGCTTCCAGTCTGTCGTGTACCTGTATGCGCCTGCGCAGCGGGTGCGGCAGCTGCGGCAGGTGCGCCAGCTGCGGGTGCCAGCCGCCGGCCGCGTCCCCGCTGCCGCCCGCGCCCTCCGAGCCCTCCTCGGACTCCGACGTGCGCTCGTCTACGTCTCGGTCTGCTTCCAGTCTGTCGTGTACCTGTATGCGCCTGCGCAGCGGGTGCGGCAGCTGCGGCAGGTGCGCCAGCTGCGGGTGCCAGCCGCCGGCCGCGTCCCCGCTGCCGCCCGCGCCCTCCGAGCCCTCCTCGGACTCCGACGTGCGCTCGTCTACGTCTCGGTCTGCTTCCAGTCTGTCGTGTACCTGTATGCGCCTGCGCAGCGGGTGCGGCAGCTGCGGCAGGTGCGCCAGCTGCGGGTGCCAGCCGCCGGCCGCGTCCCCGCTGCCGCCCGCGCCCTCCGAGCCCTCCTCGGACTCCGACGTGCGCTCGTCTACGTCTCGGTCTGCTTCCAGTCTGTCGTGTACCTGTATGCGCCTGCGCAGCGGGTGCGGCAGCTGCGGCAGGTGCGCCAGCTGCGGGTGCCAGCCGCCGGCCGCGTCCCCGCTGCCGCCCGCGCCCTCCGAGCCCTCCTCGGACTCCGACGTGCGCTCGTCTACGTCTCGGTCTGCTTCCAGTCTGTCGTGTACCTGTATGCGCCTGCGCAGCGGGTGCGGCAGCTGCGGCAGGTGCGCCAGCTGCGGGTGCCAGCCGCCGGCCGCGTCCCCGCTGCCGCCCGCGCCCTCCGAGCCCTCCTCGGACTCCGACGTGCGCTCGTCTACGTCTCGGTCTGCTTCCAGTCTGTCGTGTACCTGTATGCGCCTGCGCAGCGGGTGCGGCAGCTGCGGCAGGTGCGCCAGCTGCGGGTGCCAGCCGCCGGCCGCGTCCCCGCTGCCGCCCGCGCCCTCCGAGCCCTCCTCGGACTCCGACGTGCGCTCGTCTACGTCTCGGTCTGCTTCCAGTCTGTCGTGTACCTGTATGCGCCTGCGCAGCGGGTGCGGCAGCTGCGGCAGGTGCGCCAGCTGCGGGTGCCAGCCGCCGGCCGCGTCCCCGCTGCCGCCCGCGCCCTCCGAGCCCTCCTCGGACTCCGACGTGCGCTCGTCTACGTCTCGGTCTGCTTCCAGTCTGTCGTGTACCTGTATGCGCCTGCGCAGCGGGTGCGGCAGCTGCGGCAGGTGCGCCAGCTGCGGGTGCCAGCCGCCGGCCGCGTCCCCGCTGCCGCCCGCGCCCTCCGAGCCCTCCTCGGACTCCGACGTGCGCTCGTCTACGTCTCGGTCTGCTTCCAGTCTGTCGTGTACCTGTATGCGCCTGCGCAGCGGGTGCGGCAGCTGCGGCAGGTGCGCCAGCTGCGGGTGCCAGCCGCCGGCCGCGTCCCCGCTGCCGCCCGCGCCCTCCGAGCCCTCCTCGGACTCCGACGTGCGCTCGTCTACGTCTCGGTCTGCTTCCAGTCTGTCGTGTACCTGTATGCGCCTGCGCAGCGGGTGCGGCAGCTGCGGCAGGTGCGCCAGCTGCGGGTGCCAGCCGCCGGCCGCGTCCCCGCTGCCGCCCGCGCCCTCCGAGCCCTCCTCGGACTCCGACGTGCGCTCGTCTACGTCTCGGTCTGCTTCCAGTCTGTCGTGTACCTGTATGCGCCTGCGCAGCGGGTGCGGCAGCTGCGGCAGGTGCGCCAGCTGCGGGTGCCAGCCGCCGGCCGCGTCCCCGCTGCCGCCCGCGCCCTCCGAGCCCTCCTCGGACTCCGACGTGCGCTCGTCTACGTCTCGGTCTGCTTCCAGTCTGTCGTGTACCTGTATGCGCCTGCGCAGCGGGTGCGGCAGCTGCGGCAGGTGCGCCAGCTGCGGGTGCCAGCCGCCGGCCGCGTCCCCGCTGCCGCCCGCGCCCTCCGAGCCCTCCTCGGACTCCGACGTGCGCTCGTCTACGTCTCGGTCTGCTTCCAGTCTGTCGTGTACCTGTATGCGCCTGCGCAGCGGGTGCGGCAGCTGCGGCAGGTGCGCCAGCTGCGGGTGCCAGCCGCCGGCCGCGTCCCCGCTGCCGCCCGCGCCCTCCGAGCCCTCCTCGGACTCCGACGTGCGCTCGTCTACGTCTCGGTCTGCTTCCAGTCTGTCGTGTACCTGTATGCGCCTGCGCAGCGGGTGCGGCAGCTGCGGCAGGTGCGCCAGCTGCGGGTGCCAGCCGCCGGCCGCGTCCCCGCTGCCGCCCGCGCCCTCCGAGCCCTCCTCGGACTCCGACGTGCGCTCGTCTACGTCTCGGTCTGCTTCCAGTCTGTCGTGTACCTGTATGCGCCTGCGCAGCGGGTGCGGCAGCTGCGGCAGGTGCGCCAGCTGCGGGTGCCAGCCGCCGGCCGCGTCCCCGCTGCCGCCCGCGCCCTCCGAGCCCTCCTCGGACTCCGACGTGCGCACGGACACCACGCCCGCGCCGCGGCTAGAGAGGGACAAATGTAAATAGGTTACTATGCACATCTTCATTCCAAAAATAAGGTCTGACGAAACTCAAAGTATCTTATTTAATTTGATCCTTACTAGTATAAGTATTGAATGGTTTAATATGCATATTTGTTTCGAAAATCAAGTTCTATTCCTAAAATCGAATGATGCAGTTTTAAATTGGACCTAAGACTGTTTTTGAGTGATTGCTGGGTTGCTATTCTTCATATTTTTGGATTCGGCCATCCTTTGGAATTGAAAAAACAAACTCTAATAGGCAAGACTTGTTTAGTCATAAAAAATCGTCGCACACCGTCGTGTCCCTTATCCCGCGAGTTCTATATAAAGCTTTACTTACTTTTGGTTAGTTTTAAGAGTGGTTAGGTTAGTTTGAGAGAGAGAGAGAGAGAGTTTAGATGCCCGAATAATCGTTCTGTCATCTCATTCATGAATTGACAGAACAGAGTATTATGTTCTGTTAATTATAAAAATGGCAAGACAAATAGCACCAGACTAACGAACAATAACTGAGAGTGTATTAGTATGCAAATTGAGATTCTAACAAAAGTCAGCTACTCCAATAGAATTTCAACCGACATTGCTTATCATATGCCTAGCCTTTTCCAACAATGATAGAGTCGGTTTCTAGTAGGGTTTCCATCTCTAAAATTTGAAAGCCAGGACGAGACGCGTGAAAACCACGGATTTTTGAATCCAGAACCCGGACAAGAGTCGAAGTGCGCACAGGGGCTGGGAGGACGGTGAAGTGTGTGGACGTGAGTTGAACAGCGCACGGGGGGTGGAGGACGGTGAAGTGTGTGGACGTGAGTTGAACAGCGCACGGGGGGTGGAGGACGGTGAAGTGTGTGGACGTGAGTTGAACAGCGCACGGGGGGTGGAGGACGGTGAAGTGTGTGGACGTGAGTTGAACAGCGCACGGGGGGTGGAGGACGGTGAAGTGTGTGGACGTGAGTTGTCGCGGGCGGCCCAACCTTTAAACTTTAAAACCCCGTATACTCCCCGGACGCCCTCTAAACTAGGACAAATCCGGGGAAACCCGGACGGATGGCAACCCTAGTTTCTAGTATTACTATTCAGCTGATAGCAAAAATGACTGTCTAACATCTAATAATGACAGCTATAACCAATAGCTTTACGTCAAGATCAAATTGCAGCTGGTATTAACTGCATGAACTTTGATTTTCCCACGTTTTTTGAACAGGCTACTACGCACCCCAAAAAGAAAGCATTTTGCATTGCTATTAAACAGTGCAAAATAAAATAAGCAAGTTTTAAAATCCGCATTTCTCATTAAACCCTTGAACGTTACAACATTACAAAACGGCGCATTCAATTTAAGGCCGGAAATCCACAATAGCTGGGGTTGTAAAGTCGTAACATTGACAAAAGGCCTATCAGAAACCAACCCTCGGGCAGCGGGGTGTAGTTCCCGGTCCTCCGGTCCGTACCGTATGACGGACTGCCACACAGAGGGGTCGTATTTGACCTCCTCCTCTGAGACAGCGCTAGACGAGTATCCCTCCTCTCCGTCGGCTATTTCGTCGCCATCACTTCTGTAGACTAGGAGACCATCGCTGTATTCTTGTTCGGCACTGCGGTCTGCGTCGCCGTCGTTCTGTGGATAAAGTTAACAGTTTCTTTAATTAATTTTTTTCTTCATATATTTAAATGTAAAAAGTATAGTAAACGATTCCAAAGATAATCCTTTATTCTGCTTTATAAAATGGGACACGAAATGCAAGGCACTGAAAATAGTATTAGGGCTACAGTTGCGAAATTTATAAGTCATATTTTTTTTAAATTTGGATCTACTTTTACTGTAGGCCAACTTAATAGACTCAACAAGGTTTTAAGGGGTACCATATTACCCAGTAACTGGTTTGTGGACTCTAGTTAGGAAGTCGCTCAATATAATAATATTCCACAACTATCACACAACGCAATCTACTCTCAAGCTAAGCAGACCTTGTGTTATGGGTACTAGACAACTGATAAACATACTTATATATTTCTAAATACATACATATTATAGATAAATTACACCCAGACACAGAACAAATGATCGTGCTCATCACACAAACATTTGTCCTGGTTGGGAATCGAACCCACGACCTCCGGCATAGCAGTCAGGGTCACTAACCACTAGACCAACAGGCCTACATACATACCAATCGTATTCAGATTCAGATCCATCCAGTTAGACCATTTAGACCCCAATATAGCTAGAAAAGGTTAGACAGATGATGAGTTACCTCTACTTCAACACCATCCCAGGAAGCGACGACGACGCCAGCAGTGTTCGCATTGCCGCCAGAAGTGCCGGGCTGCTTGCGGCCGCGCCGCGAGATCGTGTAGTGCAGCGGGTCATTGCCCTCGCGGCGAATCATCTCCGGAAGGATGCGCCGGCGCGCGTTTATGAACCAATTGCATACCTAGGAGAGAAAAAGCATGTTTATAAGAATTCTAAACTTTAGTTCTGATTTGGTTCCAATAAATAGAGCAGAGGGCAATGAGTTTCTAGATAATGATAAAAAATCACCATGAAAAATCTCACAAATCAACAGTGACGAAAAAAATTATCGACTTAGCGCCTATGCACACCACGTGTTTTAAACGCGCCGGCGACGCGCGTTTTGGGAACGCGCGTCGCCGGCGCGTTTTTATCCTGCAGTGCAGTTTGTTGTCGTTGGTATCGATACACACGCGCGTTTGCATCTCGTCTGTATCGCTACACACGCGCGTCTTTATTTATACAGGTGTGCAAAGGTCTACAGGCTGCGTCTGACTTGCGTGGTAGTCTTTTTGTCGTCGGCATAGCGTTGAATTAGCCACATAGTGATATGCCTGGGCAGTGGGCACATCGCGGTACGCCGGGAACTCATAATCAGGCCACGATTACAAACACGATTTGTCTTTTTTTTATCGTCGTGAAATCATCAAATGAGTCCTCCAACAGCTCCCACATAGAACGGGCGGGAGAAACTGTCACGACTTGTACTGACTAAAATTCCCGGTAATCCTTCAATAGCCCTTTACGTTCCAGGCTCACGGTTACCCGATGAGTCTCGCGACCCCAGCAGGACGATTGGCCGACAATAAACGTGTTGACAACTCACAGTAGAACAGGTGGCCTAACCTGACCTCTAAAGCGTCAGTAATTCAGCTGTGGGAACAAGAAGGGGATAGACGACTTGTATAGCTCTGTCGTTTTAAAACTACAAAACGACTACTTTAGAACTAATACAAATTCCACATTAAACGCACCTGCAAGACAGTCAAGTTGGCTTCCTGACTGAGCGCAATCTTCTCAGCATCATTAGGGTACGCGTTGTACCGGTGGTCGTACAACCACTTCTTGAGTATCTTGACCGAGTGCTTCGCCAGGTTGCCGCGCCTCTTGCGGATGGACACGATGCCGGGCGGCGGGTTGGGCATGCCATGTACAAGGCTGACCCGTCGGGAGCGGTCGGCTTCCCCATCTGTGCCGCTCTCGTTGTCATCTGTGGACGAGGTCGACGGGAAACGGTCGCGAGCTGCAAATAAATACCTAATACTGTTTAGAAATATAATTGTAACAGGCACTCTGTAGTTGGCATTCTGTAGTTTCTGCCTTTAATAAGAAAAATGCAACTGTATATTGTATTTGATTTATATGGGAATTGAATTTAACTGCCTCATTGATCTAGTCGGTCACAAGAGCGACTGTTAAGCTTGAGGTCACAGGTTCGATTCTCAAGTCGGACAATGTACGCACCACAATCGCAACGTTGGCATCATAATATATATGAAACCAGTACGCAACAAAGTGTTTCGACTTAAAATTAAGAGTTCCAAATTAAAGTTTCAGTACTGAACATAAATATTTTTAGCTTTCTTGAAGGAATGCAGCAACATTTACTTTTTTCGTTTTCTGGCTGGATTTGGCTGGAAGCTGAATAAACTTTAATAGTACTAGGGTTTTTCTAGAGTCAACATACGCTGCGATCAATAGGAGCCGAGCAGTCAGTGTAACTGCGGGGAAGTCAAAAGAAGTCATCGATAAGGCCCGGGGCCCACTATCGACATCGGCACCGCTGAGGTGATGTTTTAGGTGATAAAATAGCATTATAGAAATTTCCATGATATATAATCGTAGTAACAAAAATACCGCTTCGGCATGCTTGAGGATACTGCATCGACAATTTTTACTTTATTGCCATGAAGTTAATGCTTATTATCACCTAAAATCCTAAGCCATGCCGATGCCGATAGTGGGCGCCGGACCTAAAGTGTCATAATACTCGTATCATGTGCGCCTTCCATGTTTTTCATGTAATATTCAACTTTCGAAGAAATCTGTAAAAATCACGTCGTATATGTTTTGAAAACACGCGTGACCCGATTCCATTGTCAACTCATGACTTTAGTAAATTATTTACATGTTTCATAGTTAGGGTTGTCGAGGTTTAGTTCAACGCGTTACGGCATTTAATTTCTCGTAATTCAGAGGAAATTAGAATTCGTTACCATAAGGGATAATCTTTCGTTTATTACTCAACTGCTCAAAACAAGCAGTGTTATATTTTCAGAGTTCATGTACACACTTATCTTTGTGAGTCTCTTTATTCCACCATATATTCTTGAATTATCGCGGGTAACATAGGCCTTAGGGAACAACAAAAAAAAAAACTTTCACGGGACTGTCCCCCAACTTCAATAAAAATGGTTTTCTGTTTACCACTATTATTTAGAACTTGCTTTTCACATCATTAGTTCTCTTTTTGACAAACGGCAGCCGTCTTTTTTTATAATAAGTATTATAATTTCACACTTTCGGGAAACAAGCGTGATGTGTTATTCAATGTTGTTTCTTCGAGAAAATTCTACGCTATAGCAACTTGAATACTTTATGTACCCCTCGCCGTTAAATATTCATGCGGTATAAAAATCTACAAAGTACGATTCGCACTGGTGGCACTGGCATTTATTTACGATGCTTATAGTAAGAATCGAATCGAACAAAATTGACACGTATTTTGTGTAGGTACTCTTTTTTTGAGGTCGTATATGATCAAAATACGTCCTACCGTTAGTTGACTGACTGTTAGACTCTAACAGACTAAAAATCAAACCTGTTCCTTCAGTAAGCCTTAGCCCCTTCGTACACTAAGCGACGCAAGTCTCCGATACCTTACGACTTTGAAATCCATTGACGAATGCGTGTTTACGAACCTCTATGGATTGTATCGCGATAATGGTCTGGATACCGAAATCGTAAGGTATCGGAGACTTGCGTCGCCTTGTGTACGAAGGGCCTTAGAGTTCACGACATGGTAACATGTTTAGACAGTCCTAAAACTCTGACACGGGTTTGGCCCATTGGCCCTATGGGAGCCCCGTTAACACTACGTGCTAAAAAATATTTGAAATGTTGACAACCCTGATCATAACAGATAGTCAACATTTGTTTTGTGAATACGTGAGTCGCATTCGTTTCTGTTTGTTCGACAATTTCAGTAAAGTGTAGTTTTACTGACTTTTGTACCCATCTATGATATAACGGAAATACTATTGCTAAATACATAATAGGATTTCTGTTACAGGAGTTAATGAATTTGGAATGGATTTATGTGAAAAAGATGGCGCAGTAACTGAGCGACTGCCGCGCTGCGTGTCGCGGGTTCGATTCTCGCACGGAACAAATATTTGTATGATCTACAAGTTGTTGTTCTGGGTGTTAGTTTATGAGCTTGTTTGTTAACGTACCTACGATTCAGAACAAATTCCTGGTGTGGGTCAAAGTCTAAAAAAATTTGATGGTATCTCGCAAAATGTTTTATTAGGATGACTTTGAATGAATAAAAAGTATTGCCTCATTAAAAATACTTAAGATCAGCTTTAGAAAAAACTCACCCCTTTGGTAGTGATGTTGTTACCAACAAAGGGAGAAACATTTCTCTGAAGCTTACCATACAACAACAAAGTTTTCAAAACATATCACGTAAATTGATTCTACATAGAATGAACAACGATATTTTCCTCCAAGGGTCCTCTAGTTAATTTTCTTAGGGTGTCATCTCGAAGTGTAAGTATATCTTTAGAAGTGAAGGCGGGACGGAAGTGGCCGGGTCCCGGGTACGATCGATGCGGGTTAACGTCCGCGAGGGATGACGCAATACGTCCAAGGACAATCGTATTTACTGACAACAGGACCTGATATTAACTTGTTTGGTCAATATTGCTTCTAAATCTTTGTTTATTAGAGGTAACAGGTATCTAGGCGCTCAATCGCTAAACCGGTCCTATTGGAAATCTATGGGGGAGGCCTACGATGATGATAATGAATAAGTATCTATTACAAGCTGTTGCCAGCGGCTTCACCCGCCAAAACTCCAAAATTATCCCACGGGAACATAAAATCGGGATAAAAATCCTATCCTATGTGTTAATACAGGTTATAAACTATCTGTGTACCAAAATTACACATCCATCCACACATACAAATTTTCACGTTTATAATATTAGTAGCACACATACAAACTTTCACGTTTATAATATTAGTAGGATATACAGAGGTATTGTAACTAAAATACTGGCCAAGTGTGAGTCGGTCTCGCATAAAGGGTTCCGTAGCATCTATCTTTATCTACCTATAATATAAAAATGGATCGCAACATGTGTCGCTAAGGACGCTAAGCTCATAACTCGAAAACGGCTGGACCGATTCGGATAATTCTTTTTTTGTTGTGTTTTTAACTATCATGACCGGGTTCTAGAGGACTTCCACCCGTGCGAAGCCGGGACGGGCCGCCAGTGATCTATTAAAGGGGAATAATCATGTTTGTTGTATTTTGTATTGGAGCCCGCTGTTGTTATAATAGCGGCAACTGAAATATAGACATCATCTATGAAAATTTCAACTGTTTACCTAAATATAACGGTTCATGAGCAACCTGGTGACAGACGAACGAGCAGCAGGGTCTTAGTAATATCCCCTTTTATGGAAGGTGTACGAGAATAGTTATTAAACCATAAATATGATAAAAAATCTTTTCAAATAAGATTTCGTTAAAACGGTTTCAGTGCCAGTTATTTGATCAGTACTGTCAGTACATATGAGACAACACATATGAGTAACTATTTTTAAACTATTAGTTAAAATACTACATAATATCCTATCCTACATAATATTATAGGTAGGTATACTTATGTGAAAGTTTGTTTCGATGGATGTATGTTTGTTACTCTCACGCAAAAACTACTAAACGGACGTGTATGAAAAATGGTACACAGATAGTTTATAAACTGGATTAAAACATAGGATAGTTTTTATCCCGATATTTATGTTCCCGTGGGATAATTAGCGAGTTGTAGCGGGTGAAACTGCTGGCAGCAGCTAGTTTTTTTTAAATAAACATTGTGCCGATAACAATGTGTATCAACTCGTCCCAAGATTGGGGCACGAGTTTAGAGCTCTCTGAAACGTCCATCAGCACCTGCAACGAACAGTCGGTAGTACAAGCAAGGCACGATATGACTCCTCGTTTGTGGAGCAGCACCACATTTACCAGAAGAATGTATGGCATTTAAACTAGTAGTTAACTTCACTACTAACCAAACAACTGGTCCCCAGCGTAGCTTAGCGAAGACAAAGCAGTGTTCTAGTACCCGTCATTGTTCAGCCCGTATTGTTTTGCAAGTCGAGACGAAGTAGAGCACAATGTGCATTGCTCGTACCCTGAACGTAGGTGCTGTTATGTCAACTGACACCACATCTACTAAGGACTACGCGAGTATGAGGACTGGTTCTCGTCAAAGCAGAGATAAGAAAAGATAATAACTAGAGAAACAGAAACAATAATACCTACGATATTAGGTATTTTGTATGTTTTCAACATATTAAGTTGATTGTTGGTCCCGGGTCGACGGCGCGTCGTGCTCCACGCGCGCCTCAAAGAGCGTCAGCAACATGACGGGGCCCCCTCTCAGAGCAATAAAGCACAGCCTGCCGAGGTCGCGGGACTTATTCCGTCACAACATAAAGGGTTATTGAACGACACCGTGGATTTTAGTCAGTACAAGTCTGACAGTTGGGTGGGACGACTCATTTGATGATTTTGCCACGAAAAAAAAAAGTTTTTTGTTGGTAGATGTCCTCTAGACCCAGATATTGAGCAAGCCATTCAGTATCTCGTTAGGTCAATCTCTGGAGAAGAAAAATGAGTAGAATAAATAAACGACTAAAAACGCGAAAAAATGGGAATCTATTCTTTATATAAAGAAAGCAAGTGCAGTATAAAATTATTATATGTTATTATCTGTAAGTAAAATTTTGATTCGAGTTTGATGAACGACACAAAATCCATGGTAACACTTTCGTTGACACAGTGGTTAAGTAATCGAATGATGCACAGCGTGTTGCGGGTTCGATCCCCGCGTGACCTAAGGGGTTATTTAGAATGGGGCAGGTTACTAAATGAAAGTCGAGTTTGGCAAAAAGTGCTTTAACAGCTCACGAAAAGGTCTACTATTCTTAACCCTGCGATGATACTAAGTCATCAGCCCTTTGATAAGATTTACTATCTACATCATTTAAAATTCCAGATTAAATCAGTTTTATCAACAATAGCTATAGAAGTCTGAAAGAATGGACGTCGAGTGGACATTAAAACAGGAACACAATCTTTGTATCTGTGCGGGACAGCAGCCAAGATAAGAGACTGACATCACAGCACCGGTTTAGGGTCAATACACACCTAGACGCGACTCTACGCGTACAGTTCAGGGCGACTCATAAACTAACTTTATTAACTACACAAAATGATACACATTTCAACAATAACTCGAAGTAGCGCGACGCTCGCAGTTCGCACATTTTAATAGAAATTCAAAATCTAACTTTATTTAAATGTCACTAAGATATTGCCGTTACCCTCACGATACTTCGCATAGCATCTCGGTGTGAACTGACCCTTACAGGCCATTCAGTTGCGTAAACTGCACCGCGGTAATGCAATAAGTATCTACCTTGTTGTGAAGTGTTGCAATCATTGTTTGAATTATAACTAGGTGCACCCGGTCCTTTAAGAGAATAACCTACTTCTGCGGCATACGAGACTGCAGGCGGCGAGCGTTGGGTAGCTCGCCGTCCGATTAAGGCTCAGGCGCAGGTCAAGATCGCGGGGAATAGATGATAAGAGACGCACAGAACCGAAATAAATGGCATAAAAAGGGGGAAGCGTATACTCAGTAGAGGGTGATCCTGGGTTGATATGATGATGATTTCCTTCTTAATTTTAAGGCTTAGGGTCTCTTGCTATCATTATATGAGCAGAGTGATATCGAGCATATATCTATGTGTCTTTTATTATCGTAGTACACCCCTCACGATACCGGAAATGTATTTCTTTTCGTGAAGTAAATAAAGTTAGATTTTGAGTCTCGTCACGCCTCGGTGTGTATTGAACCTTAGAATCAGGTGCGGTCCCAAAGTATTCTTTTATTTTTTTGTCGACAATCGCCTACCGATCTAAAAAAGACGTATTATTTCCATATTAAAGTTTATAAAAGTATACATAATATACCTATAGACGCCAGCAGGCCAACCTACCTGAATCTGTTAAATTTTACCAATACCAATACGTAAAACGCAACATAATGGCTTTTGTAGCTAAAGAAATAGCTGAACTCTTGACCCGAATGGCGTCAAAAATGATAATCCGAGTCTATTGTAATTTCGCAAGTCGCCGTAACAATGATGGTTCGGGTAATATAATAGGGGCAGCAGGATTTGTTCAGTTTGTCTGACACTTAAAATTCTGATAGTATGAAGATATTGCTTCATACTGTAGGATGGTTGATTTCTCATTTTTTTATAAATTTTGAGACCCGGGACAACTACTTGTACCTCACTCATAAATATTTGTATGATGTATAAGTAGTTAGCGCAGTGGTCTAGGGACCGACTGCTGTGGTATGTGTTGTGGGTTTGATTCCCTCTCGGTACAATGTTTGTACTTGTTCTACAAGTATGTACATAGTAGCTTTGGGGCTGACTGTTTGTGTATCTGATATAAAAGTTTATAAATGCACCCACAAATCAGAAGAAATAACTAGTGAGAAGTATTGTATTGTATTGTAAGAACGGGCTGGTATCCGCAACTCCACGTCAGATGCGCGTATTTTGCGTGCGAAGAAATAAAAGAAATAGTGAGAAGTAAAAGAAATTGAAATTTCATGCCACTCATGTGGTTACCTTAAGCTCTGCGGACAAAAATAGGAGCCACACATAGGGGCTCCTGAAAATAGGAATATGGAGAACTGCCAGAGATAGGGTGAAATAGAAGTATTTCTTAACAAAGCCCTTGATCCAGCTGCCAAGCAAGAGCTGCGAAAGGTGTTTGTTCAGGCTTGTGAAAATTTAAGTTGACATGACTAGTGGCAAACCGACTGCTTATCATTCTCTACCTTCACAAGGTGCTCGTCATGCAGGCATGTAATATCAACATTCATATCATATCATATTGTGAAATATATTGCTGCATTCAATGTGTTACACAATGGAGCAACATTTTTAAGAAAATACAAGCTGTGTGACTGATCATTTTAATTCATTAAAACTCATGACAAAAATTATTTGATCATGACTAGAATGTAACTATTAAAGTTTTTTTTTTTTTAATTGTTGTCCCCCACTAGGCTCCTGTAGCACAAGACCTACAGGAGAAAAAGGTGTGGGAGATTCAAAGACAACCTGGTATGGGACAAGAGAATGTGTTACTAAACTTACTGCGGCTTCCATTTTGGTAAAATGTTGGTAAGTTTAATTCCATTTTAAGCAATGGAATGAATACTAATAATTCAAAAATAAATTCATTCACTAACAAAGATGTAAATGCATGTATGTATGGACGTAATCAAATTATTCCAAAACAACAGTTTTATTCAACTTGACGATTACCTACAGCCAATTGAAAATATCAACAAAGCGACTCCAGCGACACCTGGTGTAGCGCGTGATTGAACTAAAATTGACTACAATTCCAATGGCGGGCGGGCCGGTCGCCATCTTGTGACTTGACTGCTGAGTGCTGTCAATTTACTGTCACCACGACATTTTATAAAAGTCAAAAGGAATTCAATAACAACAACAAACAGAACCTAAATGTTTCTAATTATTATGATATTGGCCGATATCAATATGTAAAATATTGAAGTTCTTGGGTAAAATACACATACACTATCGATCGAGGTGACGCTACGCGAGCACGTTACATATGCCACAATTGGACAAGCTAAAAATAACCCAAGCACGTGCCAAATTAACAATAAGCACAAGAGAATCTTCGCTTACATAACCAATAAAATATAAATTCTTTAAATTAGTTTATCAGGCCTGAAATACTGCAAAAATACATCAAGTATATTATAGGTGTACCAAGCAATGATAAGCAATGTGGCGCATTGGCGCCATTTTCCTTTCGCAAGATCGGGCTCCTTGGTGACGTAACAGTCCTAATTTGCTCCGCTTATGATTCCTGCGCAATAATTAGGGCTGCAGGCTTTGTTTTAATTGTAAATTTCCCTCGAAAAATGCTATGTTTTCATTTAAATGTCACCTTGACATATCACGTCAATTTGACAAGCATGGCGGAAACGTGGCGTCGTTTTGATTTTGGACCGGCTCACCTCCAGGAGATGTTGAATGTTGTCTGTTTGCTACTCGGGCGCTTCTGATAATTTCTCTGGTGAGTTCTCTAACGTCCTGACGCTGCTGGTACGCCATTTCGGGCCGGTCGCGTTGTTCTTGTGATAGACCGGCCGTAGGAGGTAACATCGTTGCTCACTCAATCCATGCGAACACTTCTTTCTACACTCAGTCACTAATACACAATAATAAAGTCGTCCAGTTATAGATATATAAGTCTGTTAGATATCACTGAATCACACAAAACAAAAATAATACAGCTCAACTACGCACAGCAAACCGAACAGAGCGCGACTGTCGAACGGGGGACGGCGGGAAGCTACAGCGCCGCCGCGCATCTATCCCTTTCTGTCTCGCCTAAAATCATATTGCATTCTCACTTGCTCGACAACGATTTGATGACAGATGCAAGTGTATATGTCAAAACAAAGCGTGGGCTGTTTAAATGTCAAACATTCAACCGTTTTATGTAGCGACATCTATCTTAAATTGAGTCAACTGACGGAAAAATGGGCACAAAGATATTTTAGCACGGTTTTCACCGCCTTCTGTACTCATTGAGTAATAGTGTCTAGATTACCCGTAGGTTACGAAAATAAACATCGTCGTTTGATCCCGCTCTGATTAATTAGGCTCATAAAACATCAAAGTAATAATCTTAGCAAGGCATTGTAATATGTGTAGGTAGGTACTACATACCTGAGTACCTGTTAGAGTAGTATGCAACTCTTATTTATTTTCCCTCTATACTATAGCCTGTTCTTCCAGTCACAGTCCTAGGTCCTAGTTAGGATACTTAGGATGAGATACAATTTCTTACTTAAATCTGTACTTTTACTCTAAAGCTGAAGAATTAATTAGTTTGTTTAGTTGAACGTGCTAATCTCAGGAACTGGTTCGAAATTCGATATGTACCTGTAATAGAATATAGGATAGTCCATTTATTGAGGAAGGCTAGCCTATAACACATCACGCTACAACCAGCGGGAGCCGGGCAGCGGGGTTTAAAGTGTTGAAACGAATTAATAATAATTTATACCTACTTATCCTAACGGTAATGAAGATACATACGCAAATATCATCATCACAAGATATTATATATAATCAATATTAGTATCGTCCCTAGTCTTGCAATTGGGGATATGCATCCCAATTATCATAATCCAATGATTGAACATAATTATTTCTCTCACTTAGCTTTTTTACCCGACTACGGCAAAGCCACAAAAGGAGGGTTATGATTTTGACCGGTAAGTATGGATGTAGTAGGTATGATGATGAAAATGGTAGACATAAGGTACAGATAAAATTAGAATCGATAAAAAAATAAACCAAGTTTATAAAATATGGACGGATTTATTTAATGCGTCAGTAAAGTAAAAAAAATAACTTATTACAATTACAATGAACGATAAGTCTATACAATGAATAAATTATCTAATTATTAGTTCTTATAAGGTTACTGCTGGCATAGCGGTCGGCATGGATTTAATGATGCGCTGGTAAACCATCTCGGGAGCCTTGCTCGAGAACTGGAAGTCCATGTGGCTGAAGTGTACTTCGGGCACCTTGTAGGTGTCCTTGACGTTAGGAAGCTCTTTCTGCAGTCTCACAACATCTGTAGGGTGAGCAAGCCAGTCTTCCTCGCTGTAGTACAGGGTGACGGGAGCTTGGACCTCGCTGATGTTGTATTTGGGAGCCTCCAGCGTGCCATACACCAGTCCATTGGTGTAGGGTCCGTAGTCGTATCTGCGGAACTCGTGAGAGGCAACGCCTTGTCCATATTGTTTGATCAGCTTTGCAGATGTGCCAGCTGGCAAGTGTCCCATCACCACAGGGATGAGCTTAGGGTCAATTCCATCTACGTTGACACCAGCCATGACGAAGTTCACGTTTGAGCAGACCTTCTTGCAGCCGATTTCGTTCTCGCACATAGCTCCGCCAAGAGTGTAAACCAATTCCTTGCTTGGAGTGAAATCCTCGTTACCAATCTGGCGACGGAGACGCTCTTGGAACTTGCTGGTAGGGGCGATCATGCGGAACAACGGACTGCGCACGTTCGTCATGTAGACCATTGGTGACAGGGCGTACATCATGATGATCTTGTTGTTGTACTCGGGGCGGGTGGCGGTGAGCGCGAAGAAAGCCGTGGTTCCCAAGGCATGTCCAATGTAGTATAACTTCTCCTGTTTGGTCGTCTCCAAGGCGTAATCAATCATAGCTGGCAAGTCGTGGAGTGCGATTTCATCGGTGCTGAATTGCCAGAAGTCAAACATTGCTGGGTATTTGTTCACGTGACGCCTGGAGTACTTGTTGCCACGAGCGTTGCCGAGCCATACGTCATAGCCGGCGTCAGACAGCATGTAAGCGAGTGATTTGCCGGGGCCCATGAGAAGCCAGTCATCAGCGCTTCCAAGGATGCCGTGCAACAAGAACACAACTTCAGGCTTCTTCAGAACTTCAGTCATCTGCTTCTTGGGAGGAATTCTGAAAACGGTGAGAACGTAGCCATCGTCGGTCTGGACAGTGTGTTCCTCGATGGGGTACTGGTACTTTTGTGCCAGTTGAGTAGCGTTAAGGAAAGCATCTTCATTGATTTCCTGTTCGTTGACTTCGTATACCTGGTGGAACTTGACCTTCTCATCTTTTTCAATGTGCTTCATAGCAATTTGTGCGTCGCCGAAGATTTTCTCGATGTCTTCGGGGGTTTGGACTGGTGAGTTCGGTCCAACAGCCATCTTCAAACCATTCCACTCAATGACATCGCCATAAACCTGGGTGTTCTGGTTTTCCTTGTTCATGAGTGTGTTGAAACGAGGCCACCATTTCTGGCTATCGCGGATCCACTGCTGCTTTTCAATGTTTCTCCACTCCTTGGAGTCCTGAGAGCTTTCGCTGGATGAAGGGTGCTGGTGTTTCTTGTCATGATGACTGCGCGCGCTCTGCGAGTGCTGGAGAATGATTGGCCATTCTTGAGAGTTGAAGGAAGCAGATTGTTGGCGTTGTTCTTGGTAGGTCGGCAGGTTCTGTTGATACTGGGAAACACGGGCCGCCTGAGAAGCCTGGTAAGCCTGAGGGTCCTGGATCAGCTCTTGATGCTCTTGTCCCTGGTATGTCTGCTCCGTGTCTTGTTGGTTCCAGTATTTCTGTTTCTGCAGCTGCTTGCCACGGGTCTTCTGGGTCTGGTACTTTGGGACGCGCTTCTGGCCTACCAAAGGTTGGTCACCGTGCACTTCTTGGTTGAGGTACTCCAGCTGTTCAACATCGAGGCCGTCCACTCCTCGTTGTTGCTGCTTGAAGATACTGGCAGTGATGCCGTGGGCGAGGGCAAGGCAGACCAACACACAAGCTGCCTTCATCTTGCCGGTTTGATGTGTGTCGATTGAGGAGATTTTCACAGTATTTATATGCAATATTTTGCCGATTCTGCTATACACGTATTTGTGTGTCTGTGTGAGTGTGCTGCGAGGGGCGCCGGCGCATCGCAGTGAGCACCGTCAGCATAATGCGTTCAATGCGTTGCTTTCGAAAAATATTGCTTACAATCAAAATGTATTTGTTATTTTTGAAACTTCCTAAGAAACTGGTAAATGTCACGTAATATTGTATAAGGTGTAAAAGAAATATTCCCATTTTACGTTCCCGACGAACATGAAGAGGAGGTCATCAATAAGAGCAATTTTAACAGCTATACATAGATCAGCCTTATTTTTTTTAGTTATTCGAATAAGGGATTATTTTGGTCCTGGTCGTGGGTTTGATTCCCATGTCTCTCATTGTAATTCTGGATTCTGGCAGAAAACATTGGATACTTCGAACTCTTGGATTTAAATGACGGGGGCTCGCTCAAAAGTAAATCAGTAGGTACCTATTAACGTATACCTAGAACATATTGAGCTATTCATAACCAGTTTGTCTTGGCATTGCTTTGCATGAGTTTTGCGCAGTGATCGGTCAGTTTATACTGGTTTTGCTTGGCTTGATATTAGCCATAATATAGGAATGCTGTATTATGCCCACTCTGGTAAGAATTATCGAATATAGGGACACTTCAGCCAGTGTGCAGAATCCTTGACTTGGAAGTCGAACCTGGGCTCGGCTAAGTAAAAATGTTGAAAAACCATTAAAAATAACAAAGCGTTTACGTTGACTCAGTTCGCTATCGCTGAACAGTCTTTAATAGATTTTCAACTTTATCTCCTTGGATATTAAGTTGAAAATCTATTAGACTCCTGAGCTTCATTAACCTGTAGAAAAATTCCATAAAATCTCGGAAGCGCTGAAACTGTGGGTTGCCTCTAGTGAATTTTGAATTTTATGCTTAGAGCCTAAAGTTGTAATTTCAATACAAGCTCGTCGACGACCTCGTCGTAGAATCTGTAAGAGAATAGTATTATAGCTCGTTCTGTGAGGTGAACAGTACATTTTTTCATCACAAATTGTCTATCATCATCGTTTGTCTATAATAGTGGTCGCAAGCGCTCTGTTGAACCTGTGGTCCTGGGTTCGATTTCATAAAAAAAATCTCAGTAGCAGCCACCAGCCAGATTCTGGATGTATGCCCTGTTGATGACAACAGCTTATTATAATATTTTTTCATTGTTATGGTATGGCAAGTCAACCTACCCGAATGTGTCAAATTTTACCAATCGAATATTAACCTTCCACTATTGTGATAAGGTTGAAACTCTATTAAAGAAATTTGACAGATTGAGGTACGTAGGTTATCTGCACTAGGCATATCGATTGTGCTTTTCAGCAAAAATTGGACCTACTTAAATACTAAAATAGAATAATTTGATTTCGAGATCGTCATTGAGACAGTTTGTCTTTAATAAATTATCAACTTAATGCTGAGAGTATAACGTTGAAAGTTTGACGAGTTTGTTGTAGTCTTTTAAAAAATATCAAATACCTAAATAATACTTTGGCCGCCGCAGAAAGGAATAGTATCCAAGACTTATTTATTTATATAAGGTACACCAGCAGCCAAACATACATAGTAGTAAAAGAAAAGAAAAATATAAACTAAGTGCTGGTATGCAGGCCTATGATAGGTATACACAACATTTACGAAAATGATTTTTGAAAATGTTAAATTATAATTATTATTTTTATTAAATTAAATGAAAACTGAATATACTAATTTAAGACTTCAGGATCAGCAGTTGTCTTAGCACTATATCTACATAAAATCATGAAATTTTCCACATTATTATTATGATTTTACTATTTTATTGGTTTTCCCCGTGGTTTCACCCCAGTGGGCCGATTCTCGGTTTTATAGATGGGGTCGAACTCGACAAAAATTTCTAATGACGTCATTTTTTCGACAAATTTTACTGAACTCTACACTTGACAAATGGCGAATTTGACATAGCAACTTTTTTTGTCGAAAAAATGACGTCATTAGAAATTTTTGTTTAAAACCGAGAATTGGCCCCCTGCTGCCCGCCTCCTATCGATTGTAGCGTGCTGTAATAAGGTGATCAATTGATTGACTTCCAATAAAAATTTGGTCCCTCATGACGTGTATCCAAATCACCACCATTTGTACTTATGTCCTGCGATTTTTACAGTTTTTAAGTTATTAATGTTTATGTGATTTTTTTTAAACACATAGCTACTAGAAGACTTTTTTCGAAAAAAATTTTGGTCTATCCAATGCTTTTTTTCATTTCAATCCAGTAGCTTCTGAAATTAGCACGTACAACCAAACAAACAAACAAACTCTTCAGCTTTATCATATTAATATAGGTATAGACGATGTATGTAAAAGTAATAAATTAAATTATTTGCTGGTAATGCAATCCTACATTAAAACTGTTTTTAAATACATGTTACCAACCAATCGAGACTGGTCAGCAATTTTATAATACGATACTCGATGTTCAGTGAGTTACAGCAATAAGCTGACCCAGCTATACATAAATAAATGATAATACACAATAATGACATATTATCACGGCACTTATATGACAAAGGGGAAGGCAGAGGATGGAGTAGTAATTCATCATCATTCATTTCTTTTGGGTAGACATCATCATCTTCCTGCTCTTATCCCAATTTACTTGTGGTCCGCGCAACACGTTTTTTCTTCTATTTCTCCTTAGCACACGTTACAGTATCATTTACTCCTTTCATTCATATCATACTTTAGACCAGCGATACTCAAAGTGTGCTCCGCTGAGCCCTGGGGCTCCGCTAAGCCTTTGTGGAGGCTCCGCGAGAATATAGCTACCAAAACAAAATATCGCAATAGACTGGACGCTGAACATGATATTCTGCGACCAAAACCGATTCAAACAAACAGTTTCACACATCTCATTAGATTTTCTTAATTTATTGTAGTAAAATACACTTTCATTGTAATGTGTTTCTCAGTTATTGAAGAACGCACGTAACTTTTTGTTTTATTTTGTGGTTTCGTCAATGCTTTTCAAAAGGGTTCTGCTATGGGTTCTGCCAACAAAAAAGTTTGAGAACCGCTGCTTAATGCTTTAGACAATCCATCCATATTTTCTTTGGCCTCCTTCTTCCTCTCCATCAACATTCATACTCATCACTCTCTTAGTCACATGAGTGTCATCCCTCCTCATCACATGTCCATACCAAGACAGACGATTCCCTTTCATTTTTTCTGTTGAAGGCGCCCCTTTCTTTATCATTAAATGAGTCCTCCTGCCCTAGGTGGAGTGGAAGGGACTGTCTGAGTCTCATTTTCATCATTTCCACCCATGTTCCTACGGCTGGAACACAGGGCCTAATCTCTGTGAGAGAGTGCTGGTGCCACCAAGCCGGCCCAGTGCGGATTGATAGATGTAACATGCTTTCGACTTTTTGGTTCTGGAATGGCTGGTTTCCTCACGATATCTGCCTTCACCGTTTTGAGAGCAGTGTATGGTGATGAATTATAATTATTAGGTACTCAAAGTAGTACTCTACTTTACGTAGTTTGTGGGTTCAAACTTCGAACCCATAACCTACGTAGAGTATGTACAAGTAGTGAGTCGACGTCGAGTATGATTCGAGTCACTGACTAAAAGTACTGACTGACTAGACAAAAGAAGTAGGAACAGGGTGGTTGTTCCTACTTCTTTTGCACTTTTCGTTCCAGGGTCACGGTTTGACACTCTGTAGACCCCGGCATGAAGACTATCCCTCGACCCCAGCAGGTTCCGAGAGTCTGAAGAAGTATCTGAATACACAACTTAATTTGTGTACAGGCACTTTTTATCTGTCTTTACCTTTTGCACTTTATTACGATACAAGAAGGTTCCTGTTTGATTGGCAAAATTTTATACATTGTGGTAGATTGATATGTGCCTTTACCTAACGAATAACGACTAGCCGACTAGTAGAAACTATAGTCGGCCAGTCGAAAATTGACCTCTAGGAATATCTCCTGTGCCCGTGGCTGCGTTTACAAACAGAAACTCACACACCATCACCCAGTCCCGGAACAATTACTTACTGTAGGTCATTTTTTTGTGTTCCTCCTCATCTCTGCTGTATAATATGACACGAGATAGGAAACTCAAAAGTATAAAATAAGACCTTTTAAAAAAAAAACAAACAGACGAAACATGAACTGAAAAGCAAAAAATAAATTTTGAGGCGGTGCCAAAAAAACAATCAACGAATAGCTACGACGAGCTATTCACCACGACAAGCTATACAACGAGCTATTCTGCTCTTCAAATGGTTAATTTATATGTTTGTTTGTTTGGATCGAACCCGCGAACTTAGCTTAGCGTGCCGTCTATTCGACCTATAACTTCCAGCTATGCTATTCTGTATAAGAAATCAATTGGATTCCACGCTGTGTGTCTTCGACGAGGCGGGTTTGAGATCGTCCGATAGTGTAGCGCCAGCGGAGCACTGCTAGTGTCACTGACAATAGCTTAGTGAATAAAATCCACCACATCTATTCCGAAACCACTACAACTCCTTTGCGCCAGAATCAATCAACAGTGACAACCACCAGAAAAGCGCCGAGACAATGAAGCTCGACGTGTCCCGGAGAATGAATTTACCTGTCCTGGATCCTGGAACGTAGGTATACACGGTGAATTTTTCAACTGGGCGTGGATGCCTACTTTCGAAACTATGAGGAATATCGAAAAACGTTGAAAGGAGTCTCGAGGCCGATTTTGACGAAAACTAAAACTGCATCATTGGATTTCAGAAAAATTAAAAATCCTGGTCAGGAATCGAACCCGCTGATTTTGGAAAAAAAATCACAGCCTGAATTATTATAGCGTTCGATAGTGTTGCTAATAAGAATCAAATTCTGGGAAATAATCATACATGGCAAACTTAAGGAAAACGTATAATTACAAAAAAAAAACTGATTAATCTTCAAGGCAAAGACTGTATTTGAAACATCGTTTCTTCTTTAAAATAATGGTATTTTTAGTACAACTCAATAATGTCGTATTGATTAGTACAGTGGGATTGTTGAAACGTCAAATCCAGTGAGACATTGAAAACAATGAAATTTTATATTTCTAATAAATTATGGCTCAGTAGATATAAAGTAACTTGGAAAAAAAGAAATTTCATAAAAATCAGCCATTTCCTTAAGTTTGCCGTATATGATTACTTCCCAGAATTTGATCCTTATTAGCAACACTATCGAACGGTGTAATAATACAGGGTGTGATTTTTTTTCCAAAATCAGTGGGTTCGATTCCTGGCCAGGATTTTTGATTTTTCTAAAATCCAATGATGCAGTTTTAGTTTTCGTCAAAATCGGCTTCGAGAGTCCTTTCAACGTTTTTCGAAAGTTTCGAAAGTAGCCATACAAGCCCAGTTGAAAAATTCACCCTGTATAATCAGAAAATAATAGTGGTGGAGTAGTAAAAACGTAGTTTCCATCTTTAGCTTAATGAATAGCAAATTATTGTCTCAACGCGGCGTGCGTGAGCGCTGCAGCAGCGCTGTAACAAGGTCGTGTTTATAGAGATTAGCACTGCTAGGACACCCCATATAATGTTTTTTTTAGCGTGGTAAAATCAGCAAATTAGTCCACCCACCCAGGGCATCAGGGCACAGGAGGGACTGCCAGACTTGTACTGACTAAAATTTACGGTGTCCTTCAAAAGCCCTTTAGGTTCCGTCCGGGGTCACGGTAGCTAATTAGTCCCGCGACTAAAGCAGGCTTTTGGCCCTGTAAGTGGGCCCCGTCAGTACTCTGTATGCTGGTTTTGTAACTGCTAGATGTCGCCTAGTTTTTGGGTAAAAGAGCATGCATTATCATTGTAATTCGTAAGTAAAGCCACGGACACTTGTTAGTTATACAAATTAATTAACATTGCCTCATTGCCTACTCAGCACATCGACCCGGGCAAATGTAAAATAAGTAAAATGTTTAAGACTTTGTACCCACGCTCAAGTGTCTTGGCGACCAAGAATTAAAACGATGACTATGTATTTATGTGTAGTTCATTTATAGAATTGTAAATAATGCTCCGCACTAACTAGATTTTCAAATAACATGATAAAATATAATGCCTGTATGTATTTAACTAAAGGGAATAGGCAGATATTCAGAATTTACAGATGTTTAACAATCTAGAGCCCTATTCCCCCCTATTACTATATGGGCCCCCTATTAGAGGGCCAGAGCCTGCCGGAATTGCGGGACACACGTATACCGCGACTCCGGTACACAAAGGGCTCCCGACGGACACCGTAGATTTTAGTCCTGCCTTGGGTTGTAGGACTTATTTGATGATTTTACCACGCAAAAAAGGTCCCTATTCCCCTAGCTAGGTCAGTTTAGCAACATCATAATACCTATGCATGGCGACATCGTAAAAGGGAATATTCTATTTTATTGTTTAAGCAATAGATCACATATTACTTGTAGAAAAACAATTTCACTGCAGTTCTATTGTAGCAACATTACTAAATGGAATTGCAGTAAGCATGAGCAAGCATAAAGCAATGGCCCGTAAGGTATTCAGCAGCAGCTTTTAATTTATGCTCATTGCCGAGTAAATTATAATAAATTATTATTATTCAATTATAATATAAAGAAAACTAAATGTTGATTTATAGTTATAAATCAACATTTAGTAATTTTATCCGTAGCCAAGTCCTATTCAAATTGTTTTGTAGTTAGTTAACTACAAAACAATTTGAATAGGACTTGGCTTCTATGAGATCTCAAAACTTTTTACGATGGAAAGACTGCATCGAGAGACTTGCATTTTTTTACATTTAATGTTTTTGGTGGGATAGATAAATTACAACCAGACACAGAATAAATGATCGTGCCCATCACAAAAACATTTGTCCTGGGTGGGAATCGAACCCACTATCCTTCAATCGGCTATTGAAAGATCACCGTAGATATTAGTCAGTACAAGTCTGATTAGTCTGTTAAGATAATTTTACAGCGATACAAAAAAGGTAAAGTAGGCCTTATTTGCGATGTGTGATTCCGTAAACAATCGCATTACAATGATCGCCGTTGATATGCTATTATTGACCTTTTGAAAAATTGCCTCGATTTTTACATTCCATCATCAAACTAAGCTACATGAAATTACGATTACAGATATAAATATCTGAATTGCGTTTGAAAGTACCTAGAAAACATTGTACTGCTTATAAAATTTGATGGCAATGAGCCACATACAGCACTCAGGAGATAGCTTAAAAAAAACTACCTACTTTTAACTTTTACCATTCATAAGTTAGATCTGCCTAACCTTTTCTCAATTATATTGGGGTCGGCTTCCAGTCGATCCAGATGTAGCTAAATATCAGTATTTTACATGGAGCGACTGCTTTTGAACTTGTCATAGCAAAAGTCCATGCTTCAGGCTGCTATTAAGTTTCTAATAAAAATTGTGCCACTTAGATATTGAATCTTAGCTGCCACGGTTTATTTTAATAGATTTTTTATTTCTGAATTGCCTTTGTTTTGTTTTTTTTTTACTATGGTCACTTTTAACTTAGTACTGCTACATCGTTCTCACTTTTGAATGAATGATGTAACAAGGTTTCTGTAATAATTTTGGCGATCTAAAAAGAGTGTCCATGGAGTTTCTTGCCCGTTCTTCTCCATAGAGATCTATACTTAGAATGGGCATGTGCGGAACTGCGGAATTTTCATAGTTTTTATGTCTTGGACTGGGGCTGTGACAACATAATTTTGTAGTGTTTAATAATGTTTTATTTGGTGTATGACAATTCAATTCAGTGCCTGTAACTGACCTACTTGAAATAAATGCTTTGATTTTTGATTTTGAATCCACATGGCTCTTTATTTTATTGGGACAAACCCACCACACTATTCCCAAACCACTGCAACTCCTGAAAGTCAGAATCAACAGTGGCAACCACCAGAAAGGCGCCGAATCAATGAAGCTCGACGTGTCCCGGAGAATGAATTTACCTGTCTTGGATCCTGCAACGAAATTAATCAGAAAAGTAAAATAGTGGAGGAGTAGGAAAAATATGTTTTCACTTCCCTCCTCGCAAGCAGGAGACAGAACAAAACAAGGCCAGTAGGCACAACGGGTAAAAATGACTACTAATATTAATGGGTCCTAATTTGTGAGCTGCTATGTTTGTTTCCAATAATAGGTATGGCAAAAACGCTTGAACGCACGGAAGGTTGTTCGAGTTTCCACAAGGTCCGTATAGTAAAAATTTGCAATGAAACTGATAAATGTAAATGTTCCCTAAAATCAACTATTCTAACGCTCTTGAGGCACTCCACTCCTTAACTTAGGCTCATATCTAACAGGTATCAAGCCATCCGAGCTCAAGTTGACAACTGGTGGTCAGTGACTATCAAGTTAGCCAATTGCCCTGCTGATGTATGAATGTGGAATGTGGACGTGGCGAAAGGAGTATGTATTTATGAAAGGATCGTAGCAGGTGGCAGAGGCACGCTCTGTGGTTTCTGCTTACCCCCATGGAAGAAGGGGTAAGGTTACGTAATGTATGTGTGATCATAGTGATACGGCACGGTTGACGCAGTGGTTGAGCAATCGACTGCTGCCCAGTGCCGCGAGTTCGATTCCCGCACAGAACAAATATTTGTATGATCTGCAAGTACTTGTTCCGGGTTTGGGTGTTTGTACTGAGTTTCTATGTTTGCAAACGCACCCACGATACAGGAGAAATTCCCAGTAAGGGGCAAATTTTGTACAAAAAAACGAGAAAAAAAAATGTCCTGTTGTTATATGAGTATGTAATGTGCGAGTTTATCATTATTATAGTAGGTATAGAAAAGTGATAGAAATTCAGATACATAAACACTAATATAGATCATACAAATATTTGTTCCGTGCGGGAATCGAACCCGCGACACGCTGCGCAGCAGTCTATCGCTCGATAGATATTTTACATTGATACGAATACCCGAGTGAATTTCAACAGGTCCTATAAAATCTTCATTTCCGTGGTTTTTTTAATCTTAAGCTTTTTAAAAAAAAAGAAACGCTCTTATTAAAGTTTTTGATAATCTATATATTCTTGCTTAATGTCTAGCAGATAACTTAAAAAACTAACGAGATATAAGGATTTAAAAATGTCGTGCCACGGCGATGAAACATGCGTGCACGGCAATGAAACAAGCGCCCACGGCAATGAAAGAACTGTAGCATGGCAATGAAAGAATCAATCAACGATGAGTACAACATATGTTAAAATTAGAACTACAATTATATTCCAACTGATTGGCAGACTTTGACAAAATAATATTATGCATCATACCGACATTTGAAATTAAAAAAAAAATCGTCTTGTACATGTTTATTTTCAAGCCCATAGCCCACCCATTGTGAAACTCAGTCGAGGCCATCAAGCATCATGCTGAGATCCTCCATCGACTTGCCATGACTATGATGTCGTCGGCAAATCGAAGGTGAGTGATGTATTCGCCGTTGATGTTGATGCTAAGTCCTTGTCATTCCAGGAGCTTGAAGGCGTCTTCCATTGTGGCAGTAAACAGTTTCAGGGAGATAACATCCTTCTTACGCCTCTTCTCAATAGAATCGCCTTCGTGCTCTGCTCCTGTACTCGAACCGACATGGTGGCGTTATCATACAAACACTTCAACACTTTGATGTACCGATAGTCAATACGGCATCGCTGGAGTGACTCAAGTACCACCCATGTTTCCACCGATACGATGGCTTTCTCATAGTCTGCAAACGCTAAGCATAATGGCAAGTTATACTCTTCGGTCTTCTGTATAACTTGCCGCAGCGTATGGATGTGGTGTATGGTACTATAGCCTCTTCGGAAACCGGCTTGTTCGGGAGGCTAGAAGTCATCAAGTCTGACAGTCATGACTCAGAAGCATGATGGGTCTGTAGTTCTTCAATAGGCTGTTATCAACTTTTTTTAAAAAAGCACCACTTCACCTTTGCTCCATGCCTTCACTTTTTGGGCATGCGGGCGGCGAGTAAAGGGCAACTCGCCCCCCGACCATAGACCATGCCCGTGTCGACGGCGCGTCGTGTTCCACGCGCGCCTCAAAGAGCTGTCAGCAAAATGACGGGGCCCCCTCTCAGAGGGCCAAAGCCTGCCGGGGTTGCGGGACTCATACCATCACCGTGACCCCGGAACATAAAGGGCTACTGAAGAACACCGTGGATTTTAGTCAGTACAAGTCTCACAGTACCTCTCGCCCTGCCCGGGGTGGGAGGTCTCATTTGATGATTTTACCACGTAAAAAAAAAAAAAAAAAAAATGCCTTCACTTTTGCCCTAGAACAGGACGGTATTAGTGAGCTTCTCGAGGATTTTAAGTACCGGTATTCCACCCGCTTTCAGAACTCTGAAGTGACTTAGATATACGTCTATTTAGCTGCTTATATGACTTCGCGTCATTGGAAGACTGCAACTGTAGTAAACCTCGTTCAGACATGAGGTTTAAGGTTTGCTCGGTCAATAAGTTCTCAGGGAAAGCAAAGCGATTAGAAAGCTCGAGTTGATTTCGGGGTTCTGAATATGGGATCGAGTAGGTGGGAGCGTAGACTACATCAGGCTGGACCTTTCAAATCAAATCTAAAGAGAGACCAGAGAGAAACAATCTAGAGTTAACTTGACGAGTTTTGTACTGTCAGTAATCGGTATTACCTGAATCGCAGGTGACAAAAGATGTTTTCTTTGCCTAATCATACCATGGCGATGAAAACACAAGTCACGTAAATGAAATACCTGGCCACGGCAATGAAACTAAATTGTTTTACAAGGCATGGCAATGAAATTTTTTTAATTGCCATGTCTTTTTTTTCATTTCCATAGCAAATTTCGGCCACGGAAACCACGGCAATGAAAGCACGTCGATGAAAATCAAGGCAAAAAATATAAATAACAAAAAATCTATTAATTATTCGAAGAAATAAGCACCTCACAAATGAACATATGAGGAATGGTGTTCTATCGAATGCTTACACAT
The DNA here is from genome assembly GCA_028554685.1 of Agrotis ipsilon. Taxonomy (NCBI): domain Eukaryota; kingdom Metazoa; phylum Arthropoda; class Insecta; order Lepidoptera; family Noctuidae; genus Agrotis; species Agrotis ipsilon. Next base: position 15,448,731 of record CM052971.1, read on the forward strand.
GAAGACAAACTTATTCAAATATCAGTTATATCTATCCACGGCGATGAAAGAATTTTTTTCCAGTAACATAAAAATTGATTATTTAAATTTATGGTGCGAAAACGCAGGCACGTGTGTACTTCCTTCCACGTTGAGCACTTAGGCAGCACTAATATGCAACGTTTAGCATACCGGTAGGGGGGAAGAAAGTAGTAGGTAAAACAATATCCTTGAACATGATTAGGACACGGCGATGAAGGGTAGTTCTGGGACAAGTGATTTTTTATTAACCATTCGTTGTTTTGTTTAAATATTTGAATAAATGTATTCTGTAGCAATACTTTAACTATTCATGTATCAAATAAAACGAGGTTTTAGTATAAATAACCAATAGATTTTTATCAATGTGGAATAATACACAACAAGGTGAAGTGTGGACAAACACGGCAATGAAAGATTTCGAGGTTTAATATTTTTTTTTGGAATATCCATTAATCCAATTAAATAAACATTTAGTGCTACACATAGATTACTATTTCACCTACCCGGAAAAAAGTTTGAGAACGTGTTAACTATGTTTTTTAGTACCGATTTCATTGATGCCACGCAATTTTCGGTCCCGGGAAATTCACTCACCCAATGATTTAGTAATCACATAAAGTATTCGTATCAACATATAATATCTATCTACATTATGATCATCTACTTACATTTAAATAAATAAAACATTCGCAATGTGTACCTAAATGACTTAATAATTGCTTATCATATTATGTAATGTTAGCATTTGGGTTTATATCTATCTGTAGGTAGGGGTATCTAGTAAAGTGATGTTTTTTTAATTCGCTCTACATTTCGTTTATTTTAATAATCACTACATAGTATAAAACAAAGTCGCTTCCCGCTATCTTATGTATGTTTAGATCTTCAAAAGTCCGCAACGGATTTTGATGCGGTTTCTTGGAGTAGAGTGAGTCAAGAGGCAGATTTATAATTATGTATGTAACATACATACAGGGTGTAAGGGCAGCAAGGACAGCCCTCCACAAACTTTCAGGTCTTGCTCACTGGACGAAACTAAAAAATGCTCCAAAATTTTTTTTAAGGAAATGAGAAATCGGCCTCTCCATACAAAATTATAAACTTGATTGGACAGTTTGGTATGAAGAAGCCGATTTTTGTTTCATTTCCTGAAAAAAAAAATTGTGGAAGATTTTTTAGTTTCGTCTAGTGAGCAAGCCCTGAAAGTCTGTGAAGGGCTGTCCCTTACACCCTGTATATAAACCTCCCTTTTGCAGGTCGCGAGTAATATAATACAGGCTTAAAGTTGTAATAGGTACAGTATTAACAACTTCGAAAAGAGGACTTTTTCAATTCGTGGGAATTTAATTTTTTATGCATTAGGAGTTTCGATGCAGTTTGGACCGATTTGGAAAATTCTGAAATTGAAAAAAAAAATTGAAATCGAGGGAACTCTTCAACAAATTACAGCAAATCAACGCCAATTGTTGATATCGCATATCTTTTCATTGTTTAAGCATTCAAAAAACAATATATTACACCTGTTCTCACTAAAAAAGGTTAAATGCTGTTTTCAGCAATGGATAAAGTGTTTCTCAAGGATGGTTGAAGACATAAATTGATACCAAGCGAAGGTGGGTCGCTAGTTAGATTTGAAATAGAAAATCCACTAATTATAGCCAAATCGTACATTCGTTGGTAATCTGGTGCACAGTGACGGATTAAGACTACTTGATGCCCTAAGCAGTTGAAGCCTTTGGTGCCCCCCTATCCACAGGTTTTTTTTTCGTGATTAATTACATCAAATAGGTCTTCCCGCCCGGGCTGGGGCGAGAGGGAATTTCAGACTTGTATTCAACTTGTATTGACTAAAATCCACGATGATCCTCCAATAGACTTTTACGTTCTAGGATTACGGTTACTTAATGAGATAGTCCCGCTACCCCGGTAGTCTTTTCCTTCAGAAGGGGGGCACAGTCAGTTTGCTGACAGCTGTTTGAGGTGCGCGTGGAACACGACACACCGTCGACCCTGGAACAGTCCATGATTGGACGGCAAGTCACCCTAGTACTCGCCATCCGTATGACAGCGCCTACGGTGGAATGACATCACCTCGCGACGTCCGTTGTCGTGAGCGTCCTCCACCTATCCACAGTAGTGTCTGCCTTAATTTTTTTAACGTATTTATTTTCATTAGTGACTAGCGGCCCGTCCCGGCTTCCGGCTTCACACCTCAGTCCTCTAAAACCCTGTCCCGATGGTTACAAACACAACAAAAAAAGAATTATCCGAATTGGTCCAGCCGTTTTCGAATTATGAGCTTAGCAACACATTTTGCGATCCATTTTTATATTATAGAAGATAAGAAAGGTATTATGGGAAGTTCTTCGCTCAGTAGGTAAAACAGAAGCTACAGGCAAGAGCGAGCGAAGCGAGTTCGATTTTTTCTTGCACCTTCCTTGTATATGCATTAAATAAGGTAACCAAGCCTATATGCACGATGGAATAGCGAGCGAAGCGAGCTAGAAAATTTAAGCAATTTCAGTAACTTTTTGGTGTCATGAGAGTACCGTGAGACGTGATGCCAATAGGGGGCACCAGAAACAGCACAATAAAATCCGTCATAAGGATTTTTTTTGAGCTTCTTCTGGTGCCCCCCCAGACGTGATGCCCTAGGCAATTGCTTAATTTGTTTAAGGGTTAATCCGTCACTGCTGGTGCAGGGCGCTGAGTCTTTGGAGAATAGCACTGCAGATCGGACAGTGTTTTTACCAGTTTACCTGTAGCAGTCACATTTTGATTTTATAAAAATAGGATTACTCCTTCGTCATTTTCAAAGGGACGGGGATAGCCCGTATCAATCGCTTGGGTATTACAATATGCGTAATTGTAAGTGTTGTATTTGATTAGACAATAAGTATTTTCACACACATAATAAGCTCTGTTGAGCACGATCCACCAGGCAGGTTCCCTTTTTTTTTTTTCGTATTAAAGTCATCAAATGAGACCTCCTACCCCGGGCAGGGCGGGAGGTACTATCAGACTTGTACTGACTAAAATCCACGGTGTTCTTCAATAGCCCTTTATGTTCCGGGGTCACGGTGATGGAAATAAGTCCCGCGACCCCGGCAGGCTTTGGCCCTCTGTGAGGGGGCTCCGTCGTTTGCTGACAACTCTTTGAGGCGCGCGTGGAACACGACGCGCCGTCGACCCGGGCATGGTCCATGGTCGGACAGCGAGTTGCCCTTTACTCGCTGTCCGCATGCCCGTGCCTACGTGGCCGGAGATCGTCTGCTGACGTCCGACGCCGTGGGCGTGTACCACTGCGGTTGGGGCGGAGGGAGGACGCTGTCCTCTCTCTCTCGCGGCCCACCATCTCCTTCACGAGCATTACTGCCTCGCAGAAGGTGGCGACCGCTTCCCACTCCGTCTCGCTCCGCAGCATGGCCGAAACCAATGCCGGGCGCGAGAGGTCTCCGCCTATCGCCGCCGTGAGGACACGTCGGTGCCCTGCCCAAGCTGGGCAGTCTTGCACCGTATGCTCTACTGTGTCCTCAAGGCGATCTTCGCAGTGGCAACACAAGGCAGGTTCCCTTACCAAGTTTTGCTTTGAGAGCAATAGGTGACATCAACAATGTACAGACGCCAGCTCATCAAGCTTGCTCAAGCTGTCACTTTAATAGATTTTCAATCTTATCACAAAAGGGGATGGTTAATGTTCGATTGGCAAAAGGTTTGAAAGATTCGGGTTAGTTGACCTGCTGGCGTCTGTTGTTCTGAACCTATCCCGTCTGACTGGGTTGAACTTATAACCCATATCTAGAATTATGGCTGTTACTGAGAAAGTTAACCCTGCCCGATCTGGGTATTAACCCATCAAAACTGGAGAAAAGTGGCTGCTGGGAGATAGTTTAAAGGGATAGGATTCAAGGATGACAAGAGTAATACCAGAATCCTTGATCCTTGTGAGTGTAATTGTTTACCTGACACTCATATTGATGTACCTACATAGTAAAATTCCATGAACTAACGTATCTCCCTACCACCGCTAAGTATTTGGTATTATTGACAATGACCAGACTTCATTTACCCATCACTAATAAGCGGAAAGATTAAATCGCAAAAACTTACTCCGACAAGGTCGATCATAGTGTACAAACAGTTCACTCGCAGTTCAAACTCGGAGAGCTCGTGCGATGGCCAAAAAATTTGTGATTTTATTCGTGCTGATCAACTTAAGAACTGGAAATATGGTGGATCATTTAATTTCAAGTTCTATCACTAAAAAAACGGAGGACATAGCCCAAAGCTTTATCAAACATCCGATAATAACTTCTGCGACATATGTGACCTCCAACACTTTCGCCGCAGCTGTCAACCATATAACGATGGTGCCATTTGCAGTCTCAAGGGCTCTAGGGCCCGTCCAACTTACAACACAAGTCAGCAAAACCAACACAATAGATGCAGTTGATAAATTCATTGCTGCTTTCAATGCCGGCAAAGGCAATGAAGATGCTTTGATGAGTATCGATGCTATCCTTATTAAATATGGATATACTGTAGAGAAACACGACGTCACGACAGAAGACGGTTATGTGTTGAGAATGTTCAGGATCCCCGGCACCGGGTCAGCAGTGTTCCTCATGCACGGTCTACTTGGTAGTGCAGACGATTACATTATAGCGGGCCCCGACAGCGGCCTCGCATACCTGCTAGCAGACAAAGGTTACGATGTCTGGATGGGCAATGCCCGAGGCTGCAAGCATTCCCGTCGTCATGTTACTTTGAACCCGTCTGATGCTCAATTCTGGGACTTCTCGTGGCATGAAATCGGGTTATACGATCTCCCAGCTATGATCGATTTTGTCTTAAGAAGAAGAAACATGAAGCATCTGAAATATGTGGGACATTCTCAAGGTACTACAGCTTTCTTCGTAATGGTATCAGAAAAACCTGAATATAATGCAAAGATATCTGTGATGGTTGCATTGTCCCCTGTCGCTTTTATGTCTAAGGTCAGGTCCCCCATAGTAAGGCTGTTATCTCCCGGAACATCAATATGGCACGGAGTTTCAAAGAATCTCGGACTGTATGAGTTTTTACCGGACAATAAAGTTATGAGCGCTCTGAAGCTGTTAACTTGTGGAACAGGGCCAATAGTGACGATTCTTTGCAGTAATATTTTATTTGTTATCGCTGGCTTTGATTTTGAGCAGCTCAATGTTACGAATTTGCCCGTGATATATGGGCATATGCCTTCGGGTGCGTCGATGAAGCAATTTGTTCATTACGGTCAGGGGCTGATATCTGAGGATTTTAGGAAGTTTGACTATGGTAGCGAGGAGAATATGAAAAGGTATGGTGTAAAGGTGGCTCCGAAATATGCGTTGGAAAAGATAGCGGCTCCGGTTTGCTTGTTCTACAGTGATGCAGACTGGCTGGCGCACCCAGGGGACGTGGCGCAGCTTGGCAGGAGACTTCGCAACGTGGTGGACACGTACAAGATACCGCACGAACAGTTCAATCATGTGGACTTTTTATTTGCAAAAGATGTGAAAACCTTGGTTTATTTAAGATTACTGAAAGTGCTTTCGTCATTCTAAAAGTATCGATTTTCATTCAGAAATAAAATATTTACAATATGCTTGCTTGAGTTACATACTTTTATTAAATAAGTAAGGGTCAAAACTAAAACTTTCCGGGGTCACGGGACTCATTCCATCACCGTGACCCCGGAACATAAAGGGCTATTGAAGTACACCGTGGATTTAAGTCAGTACAAGTCTGAGTCCCTCCCGCCCTGCCCGGGGTGGGAGGACACATTTGATGATTTTACCACAAAAAAAAAAGGTCAAAATTAACTTTGGTTGAAATCATGATAAGTATTCTGCAGCAGCTGTGGCTAATACCTACCTATACCATTCTAATAAAATGTCGTGAAGATACAAATTGCGAAAATAGATGACCGTAGCGAAAATATCGACAGGAAATTAAATAAATGATTTGCAAGAACAAGTCGGGGGACGCTTCGCAAACAGATTTGTTCGTCGTCAAACGTCAATTTTGTTGGAGTAAGCAAAGCATGACCCAGAAAATTTACATTTACGTACCTAGGTATTTTGTTGGTTACTATGTGGACTCATGCAGTAAATTGTAGAATTATCAGTCTATGTACTATACACATACAATAAAATAATTATACAAGTTTTGATGAATTTTCGTTACACAGTCACGTCAGAATGGCTGAATGGATATGGATGAAGTTAGTACCTAGTACAGAGATAGCTATTGAAGGATTATCGTGGATACTAAAATCCACCATACATAATTCTTCAATAGCCGTTTGCGTTCAGGCCATGTTGTGTCCGGACATAAAGAATAGCGCCACCCCATATCTTCCAATGGGTGTCGTAAAAGGCGTCTAATATGGACCTTAAGACCCGGTGCATTGAATCAAGAACTTTAGGTCACCCGAATGGTGGCGGGTAAACCACCAACGAACGCATTCCCAAAGAGGGTTAGTGTCAGGCAGGCGGCCGGCTATAAAACCAAAGCCAAAACACTATATAAGCAACATGTGTAGAGCCGTTTGCGTTCAGGCGTCAAGGTTACCTGATGACATAGACTCGCGAACCCGGCACCGTGCGGGAATCGAACCCGCGACACACAGCGCAGCAGTCCTATAGCCACTGCACCAAACTTTGTAAATCCTCGACTCGGGCCTCGGCTTATATGTAGCTCATATACTTCATATAGGTACTATAGTGTTTCCAATCAAATCGCAAGTAGGTCAACCTTCCTGAATCTGTCAAAACCAATCGGACATCAACCTTCCACTATACAGGAATTATAATTAATGAATTTTTCAACTGGGCGTGGATGGCTATTTTCGAAACTATGAGGAATATCGAAAAACGTTGAAAGGAGTGTCGAGGCCGATTTTGATGAAAACGAAAACAGCATCATTGGATTTTAGAAAAATCAATAATCCTGGCCAGGAATTGAACCCGCTGATTTTGGAAAAAAATCACATCCTGTATTATTACACTAATTTATAGTGTTGTTAATAGGAAACAAATTCTGGGAAGTAATCATATACGCGAAACTTAAGAAACAGGTATTATTAAAAAAAAAAGATTAATCTTGAAGGCAAAGACTGTTTATGAAACTTAGGTTACCGTTTCTTCTATAAAATAATACTCTTTTTAAGTTCAACTCAATAATTTCGTATTGCTAAGTAATGTAGGATTGTTGAAACGTCAAATCCAGTGAAACATTGAAAACAATGAAATTTTATAATTTCGAATAAATTATGGCTCAGTCGTAGAAGGAAAGTAACATGGGAAAATAGTAATTTCATAAAAATCAGCCATGTCCTTAAGTTTTCCGTAAATGATTATTTCCCAAAATTTGATCCTTATTAGCAACACTATCGAACGGTGTAATAATACAGGATGTGATTTTTTTCCCAAAATCAGCGGGTTCAATTCCTGGCCAGGATTTTTGATTTTTCTAAAATCCAATGATGCAGTTTTAGTTTTCCTCATAATCGGTCTAAGGGGGAGGCCTATGTTCAGCAGTGGACGTCTTCCGGCTGATGATGATGATGATGGCCTCGAGACTCCTTTCAACGTTTTTCGATATACCTCATAGTTTCGAAAATAGCCATCCACGCCCAGTTGAAAAATTCACCCTGTGTAATTGTGATAAGGATGAAAATCTACTAGCTTTATGTGCTGGCGGCTGTACATCCCTTTTTAAAACGCCAAGCAACCAAACTCTTATCGTCTATGACTCAGTATAATCTCGCTGCTGGATTTATTCAGTAATGCACGTTGACCTGCTTGCGTCTGTACTACAATCTTTGTCCGTATAGCCACCGTAGCTCGAAGTGCTTTTTTTTTTTGTGTGGGGCATCTCGCAAGTCAACCTCTAGTAGGTTGTGTACTGCTTAACCGGACTTTTCTGTGGATGCCTTAAGAATTTAAGGCCTCCAGCCAGGGCAACAAACTTAGTTAAAAACTAAGCGACCACACGCTAAGGGCACCCCCTGTGGGGTACGGACCTCGGCTTAGGGTGTCGCTGGGAAAGACAGCTAGGGACAGGCTGGATCTTATATGAAGCTCGAAGTGCCCGCGCCGCGCTCAATAAATACGCGTAGGTAGCGCCATCTAGTAGATTTGTAGACAAGCAAGAAAAGGCTGCTGCTATGATCAAATATGCTTTTGTTTGTCAAGAAGTATTAGAAACAAAACTATGATTCGGACTTCCAGTGGATACCTGCCACAGACTTAGTATAGAGTATACCTACACCATACCTGCCTGTATAATTTGTCGCATAATTAAAAGAGAAATACGAATTGCCGATGCTGCAACAGACAATTTTAAAACAAATATTAAATTCGGGTAGGTAGGTATTCCTATATCAGCTAGGGTTACCCAAACTTTTTCAGCTCGCACATACGCTTTTCTCGGCGCCTTAGTTGATAGCAGGATAATTAATAAAACAATAATACCTGGCTCTGAAGTCAACTGAGACCATCCTCTTCGTTTCGTGAAAAGAGATCAACCTGAGACTATCTTCTTCTTTCTGGTGGATATTTCATACATACAGAACCTTGCTTCCACGCAATATCAATCCGGAGAAGGGTCTACCCGCGCGTCTCACGGCGCCCCGCTGTATTCTTTACGACGCGCTACGCGATGCAGTTTGGGAACCCCTGGGTTAAAAAGTACTTATGATAAGACTCCCAAGTTTCGTTTATTCCTCTCAACAGGGAATGGGTCTAGGACTATATGATAATGCTATGCTGCAAGCCCCTCTTACTGGCCTTCTCGGTGACATGAGCATGCTTGAGAAACGTTCGAGCGTAACCCCTGCTCGTTTACTATGAGCAAATCAACATTGCATCTACTATTATTCAAACTACAATAACTTAGTCTCCCTCTAGTTATATAAAACTTTTTTAAATATTAATGTCAGCTCAGTTGTAGTTGGCATTTCTCCAAATTAATCACTTACACTCTCATGGGTCTCACTCTCAGGTCTGACAATCGCACTTGAGCTATTTGCACCTTATCTATTCGACATAAGGCTCCCCGTTAAATTTTTTCGGAGTTGCCAGGGCCCTTCGTGGAATACATCAGTTAATTTTATGCTTTTTTCTTAAAGCACTACTAAAAGGTTCAATTTGTGTGATTGGCTATAATTTCTTTAAATAATACTTTGTGGGTTTTATTATTTTATTTATTGATTTATTTACAAAAATCCCTCACAGCACAAGCCAGATCGCGCAACAATTGAGGAGGTCTAATACTATCGTTGGGTTATAAAATTCCAGCACTCTAGTGCGATGGATGCAAAAACTTTTCCAATGGATCTTGATTGAGACGACCAGTCCAGATTGAACTAATTCCATATTTAAATGCCAATTTCCAACATATGTATTGAAATCCTTCAATATTCCACAAGTATTTCTTTATTGTAGGGCCATGTATGTTATTCTTATTTAATAATTCCATTTTGCTGAAAACTTGTTTTGCTTCTTTCCACTTTTTGCGATGTGGGCAACGTGGTGCGCATTCTACAGCACCTAATAGTGGGTTACTTTCAAAGTCATTCTTAGGGCTACCATTCATGGTATCACAAAGTTTATCGATTAATAATATCAGAAGAGCTGTGTCCTTGTATTCAGGTGGTAGACGTCCAAGACCTGAAATAATAATTGTTGGTACATATTAATAACATTCAAAGCTTTAAAAGTAGGTAAAGAACGACATTGAACAAGAGAAGTTCTTACCTGAGAAAAAATTCATAGTCACTGCAACTTTATGGCTAAATATGTTGCTTGCATATACAACTTTCAATTTGTTAATTTTTTCAGGTACCACATGCTGCTCAGTTAACTTATACAGTAGACTATAATCTTCAGGAGTTTCTTCAAGGTTTACATTATACAGCTTTTGTATCTGCTCCCATTTGAAAGTGCATACTTTGCCTTCTTCATTTTCATGTAACAATGGCATTTCCAGTAAATTATTTCTCAAGTCTTTTAATAAATTTGGGGGATCATATAGAGGTATAATTTCTAATTTTCCAACATAAAATGTGTTCAATGTGTGTTCTTCCCCAGATTTTAATTTCTCCAATCTTGTGTGTTCAATAAGGCTCTGAATAGCTTCTTGGTTGCTAGTTCTCTGCTTGCACACAGTTGCTACAACTACAAATCCAGATTTTCTCAGTTCTTTAATTATATTTTGTATAAATTGTTTGAGTTCAACAGCTTTTGTTTGCCCGAAGGAAAATTTGTAAACAATTGGCTGTATGTAATTCTTAAAAAGCCCTCTCAACATAAATACAATAACATGGCTGGCAAACTCCAAAGAACCTCCGTCCACCTCTTCATGGAGATGTATTTTGTCACCCACCACACTATATTCTATCTGAGACTGCAACAGAATTTCGTCAAACAGCAAAACACACAGTCTGTTTTTAGCCCACATTGTTTTTGCCTTCTTTTTTAATTTTTTTAACAGGCCCTTATTTATACCTGGCATAAAGACAATTTTTTGGATAAAATTATCTAAAGTTTTTGGTTCTGGTAATTTAAATATCTTGCTTAAAAACTGGTATGCTTTTTCATTTTGCTTGTAAATTGATAAGGATGTGATTTGTTCATTAAAGTTATACTTTCTTCTAACCAGACTTTTATTTTGTAATAACTTTAGTATTTTTCCAGTACTAGTACTGTTTTCAACTAATTCCATGCATGATTTGTTTGACAGAATTTTTTGGGCTATTTTCAAAGTTTCATAATGCTTTGTTCCTCTATTCTTGCATCTCCTCACTTTCAACTGTAGATTCCTTAACTTTTTATACAGCCTGACCTCCTCTGGTGTAGTTAAATTGTCTTCAGAAATTGTAGAATTGTCTGAAAATATACATAAAAAAAAAATTACAGATTCTCAAATAATAATATTTTTCAAGCAGTTATGTAGCAGAGGCCTCAAAAACTAAAAAAAAAAAAATGAAATTCTGGAACTTATTATGGGCTAAGGTCAGACAGAGCATAGTTTCATCTTTACCTTATTAGTGTGCACTACACGGAATTTTACTGTCCGGCGGTAAGATTTACATCAACTTTCATTGAGAATTCATTGACAATTGTAAGAAATCGGACTGCTAAACGGTAAAATTCCTTAGAGTGCACAAACGACCTTAAGATTAATTTTGTTTTGTAGTGCGGAGTGCTACTTCTTGATAAAAATCATACCCAAGCAATATATTATAATGTGTGGAGATACAATAAAACCATGTATTTTTTTTAACTTATTCCATATACTGCATTTACACGTATTTATGTATTGCTTGGGTTATGTTTTGTTTCATGAAAATCTGGAAGGGTTGCTCCACTAAGTCTGGGCCTCGTAGATGAAATAATACGTGCATGTGACAAAAAAATAAAACAGGCAGTCACCTTCTTCCTCATCACGATCGGAAACACAGCTTATATTTTCTTTTGACATAGTTGCAAACTACAAAGTTTCAAGATCGATTAATTTCTAAATAAATCGCTCCTGCAAAGTTCTGCTAGCCTCAGAACAAAGAACAGAATCAAACAGAATATCTGTGAAATGGAAGTTCAGGTTTTGCGCTTTTTTGAACATCAAACATCAACTGCCGATCACTATGACAAGTAATGACCAGTGTTACCAACTCTCAGAAATATTTATCCCTAAAACCTAGGTCAGGAATCCCTAAAATAGCCGTAATTACTTGGAAAACCACTTAAAAAAACAAAATATAAAGAAACTTAAAAAATAGGAACTCATTAGTGGTTTGAAAGTTATCTAACGAGAATCGCTTTCAACTGAAAGCTGCCTAATTTAAAAAAATATGTTCTTTATTTTACTTTACTCGTATTCGTAATGAAAAGCAGTGTTTTGTTTGTAAATTACTTATTTAGTCCCTCGAAATATTAGCGCCCTCACTACTTTACGGGCGCCAAACCCCTCGAAAACTAATTAAGGAAGTTTCACCCCTTAGATAACAATGAATATCTGTGGTCAACCTTTTTACTGTCTAGATTGTGCCAGAGGTCATGCTTTTTAACAACTTTGTTGCGTCAATGAAATAAATTAGATCCCTAAAAAAACCCCCAAAAATAAATAACCTCTAGAAAAATCCTAACCCACTTATTTAACCCCTAAATCTGGGGTGAAAACCCCTAAGTTGGTAACACTGTAATGACAACCGTTGACAACCATGGTCCGTGAGCAGGACACAGACAAGCGGCAACAATAGACAAAAACAATTTTTTTAATAGTATAGTTGGCATGACTCCCTGGCCTTTTTTATATCTTTGGTGCCATTTGGCCAGGTGTCATTTTTATACCTTTGTTTTAGGCAAGAATACATTTCATTACTCTAATAATAAAATTATAAATAAACTAAGAATCACCTACAAACTAGACTCATTAACTATTGCACACCTCACGAAGAGGCGGCGTCGTGTTTCGCTAACTGGTGCTGCGCAGTAGGCCTCGAAAACGCCGCGACACTTTATCCATACAGGCTTTGAACGGTCGAGCCATGCGTAGTATGATGTATTCTTTCGGCATGAGTTCTCAAATGTCTTAAGAAAGAACTTGTTATTGCTAGGAGGATCTGTAAACTACAATGTGATTGCATCACCCACTCGTCAATGATGACACTACATATCACGCGAATGTGCGGGAGTCGTGGTTCCTTGAATGCTTGAATGTTAAAATCCTACGTCCGTGAGGTTTGCAGTCTCAATCAGTTTTCCTAGAAACCGAAGTTGGGATGCACCCAAATGTGGACAAGGGCCAATTCCATTTCAAATATTTGAATAATCATTCAGTGGTATCAGTGGACTTCCCATTAATCAAAATCAAACATAATAATATGACTCTCGAAGTTACGGACTGGTATTTGTAACAGTCAAAAACAAAATTAGTAAGAACACTTAATTTATTTACATCTTAACATTAAATGGAATACAATTATTTCATTGTTTCAGCTGACAAGTTGACTACCTGAAATAAAAAGAGGTATTATTCGAACCACAGGTTTGTAACCTAACTCAAGAGATGAGATTCAAGACACAAAAAATATGATGATTTTAGTCTGCAACTTTTATAGTTATGTGTTATGTTGTTAATATTAGCCTTGTGATTGGTTTCCAAATAAAATCCTGCACCCACTGCCACACATCCCATCATCAGCCAGCAGTATTGTTTTTTCCGACTTGCTAGAGCTAGACAAACATTGTGATAGCTTGGCTAATGCATGGTATAATAATATACTTCACCCACTTTAGAACATGGCTAATGCTATGACATAGATATAAAAATAGCATTGTTGCACTCAGAAATAATGTAGCTTTCAAACTTCCAACCAGATAGAAAATAGATTAGTACTTTTTCATAATTTTATTGAAAACCACACAAAAATAAATTGTGCATAAGAGTTCTACAGGGCCAAATAGTAAGGATCAAGCAAATATTTTGTTAATGGCACATCCATGCCAAAACCAAAGAGTTTTTTTTTTTCGGACCAGTATTGTATTGTATAATTTTTTAATTTACATACCTTCTTCATTTAGTGCTGTTGGCATTGATGTAGTGATAAAGAATTACTAGTAGGAATATAGAAACTCCAAGGATGTTGGAGAATACCGCCAGTTGGATGTCTGTGATCATGATGATGCAGTAAAACTGAAAAAAATAAGAGAATGATTTAAATTAAGTCCTACTATATAAACAGTGACGTGCGACAGTTAGGCTGCTACTTCATGTGAAGTATTGGGGCTATGAAATATTGGTATTCATTCAGCAACTAGTTAAGTTAAAAAATATACTTTTATGCAAATGAAAATCGATAAAAACACACAAAAATAATAGTTTCTTCTCAAAATCTCTCTGTGTGGTGACTTTTTACATGCAGAGCGCAATGAAGATATAAATGGGAGTGCACTATATTTGACAAGGAAACAAAATGTCCCCACAATAGTCTCCACTGAGAGGCAGCTTGGTCAGTGGGTCTTCTTAGGGCAGATTTAATTTATTTTTTTTTGCGTGTTAATATCATCAAAAGTGGCCTTCTACCCAGGGTAGGGCAGGAGGGACTGTCAGACTTGTACTGAATAAAATCCACGGTGTCCTTCAGTAGTCCGTTACATTCCGGGGTCACGACCCCGGCAAGCTTTAATTCTTACTAGCATGAGGCCGTGAGTTTGATTTGTTTGGACACTGATGTTACACTCGCACAACGCACTAGCCAAGCCCAATGTTGGTTGTATTGGAATTTCTAGAAGTTCTGTTGCATTGTTTCATAATTTTAGGTGTAAAATGTCAAGGAGTTTTTGGGGAATATAAAAATCTACCAAATACATACGAATATGCAGGATATTAGTTAAAATATTTTTTGTAGAAGTCCGGCCACCGCTACAAAACAAGTACACGTCACACGTCAGTCAGACAGGATAGCACAGAGAATATAATTAGCACAGATTAAATTAAACACGTACCACAGCCATGTCAAATAGATTTACGTTTGTGGCAACAAAAGAAATTAATTGTCATACTAGTTGTCAAAATTTTACGTTTTCAATTTGGATTCCGCGACTTTGTTTACGATGATAATTTAGTAAATACATTGAATTAAAGCTTTTTAGTGGGGAAATACTTATTTATTAGTAACCGGGCCCTGCACTGTAAGCGAAAGAATGTATTTCTCCTCAATAAGTTCCCGGTTACTTCTTTACGATACCAACAGTTGGGATTTGAAAAAAAGTTACTGGTGCTATGATGGTATACTGCGGGATATATCTTGGAGTGATGATAGCAAATATCTATTACAGGTCAGTTTATCAATTTCAGATGATTAAAATGAATTTTAAGTACGTACTTGAATAAAAAATCTTACTCTAAGAGAGATGTATTAGGTAACGCAATAAATATGTTTCTATGTGTACAGTTAGGTCATTAATAATGTCTGGGTGTGCCAAGTATTACATTGTCCGAGAACATACAATGGTTGTTTATAAATGACCCAATAAATGCATTATGATTGTGCAAGCAGTATTTTCAATGGCACTATTTTTTTCTGAACAAACTCCTCATTGAGACACAAATTGTTGCTGTATGTTGATTGATGTTGTACATGATTGTTTGTTGTTCTATTTCAGGTCAATTCTAAAGGTGTAGTGGAAATACTAAGTCCCGCTGACCATGACATCAGAACTTTACAGCACATACCATTGAAAGACACTTGGTCGGCCTGCTTCCATCGCGAGGGCCATCGTAACATTGCCATTGGCACTAGGAGCGGCAATGTCATGATATGGGACACTAAAAGCAAAAATATCACAAAAACTTTCCCGACTCCCTCCCAACAGTCTTGTGTGAACTATGTCAGCTACAATGCCAAGAATACAAGTCTTGCTGCATCTATGCAAAATGGTGATACAGTTATCTATGGTCTTGTATCCAACATTCCTGTGCTCACTGTGAAACTGTCTTCCTCTAAGAGTATATCTGCAATGAAGTTTCATCATGAGAGTCGATCTTTGCTTGGTCTAGCCACAGATGAAGGCCATATTGTAATTCGTGATATAACCACCAACAAAGACAAAGCCTTCTTTGAGAATGTCCACGCATCACCTATAAGTGACATTGCTTACTCACTTATTAATAGAGATGTGCTGCTCTCCACTGGTTATGACAAAATCATGAATGTGTATGATGTAAGGTTACAGAATGTTGTTTCAACAATAAAAACTTCATACACTTTGACCTCCTTAGCAATTAATACTGAAAACCAAGTTGCCTTGGGCACTAAAAATGGTCTGGTGCTAATGTATGATCTCAGAGATCTAACAAATCCTTCTAAAGTTTTAAAAGGACACGAAGAAGAAGTCCACAAGGTGGCATTTCAACCCATTAGAAGGAAGATGGTATCAGCTGACATCAGTCTTCGTGAAGACACTGACAGCATCAATTCACCACACAAAATGTCTTCTCCCATCCGTTCAAGAACATCAGACATGTTCTTTATTTCGGATTCGCCACCAAGAAATTATTTGGATATTTCTGCACAAGGCGGAGATGCTAAAGCAGACTCTTTCCTTGTTATGATGGGTCTTGATAAATCCAATGAATATGAAGAAGAAGGGAACAAATCTACAGAATTTGAAAGAAAAAGTGACAGACATGACCTGAGGTACCGTCAATTGGATGCTGAAAAAAATATAAGCAAAGTGTCAACTCCTATAAATAACCGAACTGCTGAAAACTTAGGTTTTCCTTCACCAGTGGTGACAAATGGTGTTCAGGATGATGTTAGAGGGTCTACTGTCAATATGTCACTTCAGAAGCCATCCAACACAGGCCCAGCTGTGGCCGTAGAGTCAAAGTCTATTGAAGAATTAAAAGATTTTGTCAAACTGACTTTAACAGATGTGTCTGATGATAATAGAAATTATTTCCTCCATATTATGATGGCTCTAACTAAGCAAAAGTTGTATTTAGAGAAGCAATTGTCTGGTATGAGTGAACAAATACAGAATATGGCACGTGTTCAAAATGCTTTAGTTGAATCAAACAGAAAACTAGCATTTGAAGTTGATCAGCTTAAGGCTAGAAATAATTATTTATAAGTTGGTTATGAATATTCTAAATTCAAGATAATTTAAAATATTTTACAAGTTGCTGGCAATTTTTCATGTTTGTTTAATTACAAGAAATTGATAGTTAGTCAATACAATGTCACAAAAAGTTAACATTCCAAAAAAAATATGTGCTGTATGAAATTGGCACATATAACGATAACTATGCTATATTTGCCTACGCGTATTGAAATATCTCACTAACAATGCTCTCTAGATCCTAAAAATGTATTCAATTAGTTAACAAGATTATGTAGAATCTCAAAAATATTGAGATAAGAAAAAAATAAGTATTGATAACCATGAAATGTATCACAAAATTAAATTATGTTAAATAATTGATGTAGGTAAGTTGTTGCTGTGAATTTTTGACTGATAAAACGGGATTTACTTAAAATTCCTATTACTTGTGCATACAGTGCCAAATCTATATTAAAAATAATGTTATGAATTTGCTTGGCATAAAGTTTTTTATAACTAGTTTACCTGTGCCATTAGATAAATTGTTGTTTCGCAATTTACCAGTATTTTATTAGTGGACAATAATATCAATTAATAATACATTTTAGCATATTTGTAACCTAATGCTGCCAATGTCGGCATTTCGTTGTTGTTAATTTCATTGTTAATAATTACATAGGAAGTAAATGTGGATTCGATTAAATAAACCCTCTTTTAACATGACATTCTTTTATTTAGGGCGCCTTCACATTACGTCACAAGCAGCGCGACAGCAGCACGGCAGAAGCACATTCCTTTACATTTCATATGAACAGCCGCGCATAAGCAGCGCCTGTCGCGCGACTGTCGCCTAAAGGTAAACACAGACTTAGCCGCACCGCAGCAGTCTCCGCAGTCCCCGCTTTCCGAATTCTTTGTATGAAGTTCTATGAAACCTCGCACACTCAGCCGCATCGCAGTAGCCGCAGAAGCGGTAAGAAAACGATGACTGCGGTGCGGCTAGGTCTGCGTTCACCTTAAATGTGAAGGCAGCGTTAAATAGAGCGCTGGCTACACAGAACGTTTATAGTAGGTACCTAATGTCAAAGAATAAATAATATTACTATGCTAATGTAGAAAAAAATCAAACCCGCGACACGTACCTAGTGCAGCAATCTAATCGCTCAGCCACTGCGCTAACCGTGCCGTGATTTGAGCAATGAGTTCTAAGCTCAGTTCGAATCGCGCGTAGGCGCCTCAGTCGAGAGTGGTCGAGACTCGAGAGTCTGGCTATTTACAGTTTTGGCCTATTATCTCGATAACTCGCGTTTTACCTCGTGCGAATTGTTTCGCGGCGAATTCACCCCATCTGACAAGGTTTTCCTGTATTGTGTCGAGGGTGCAATAGCAAACATTTAAAATCACAACGAGTAATCCGCAAACCATGCTAGCCGTGCGGATTTTATATCGAACACGTTAGATGAGAATTTATGGTTTAAAATTGTAGCGTGTTCAATTAAAATAAAATTAAATGAGTTACATTTCAATGGATTCGCTACATGGTAGCCACATGGCAGCATAGATACACTTACCTAGCGGTACTTTTAAGCGGAATAGTACTGTGGAAAATTGATAAACCGTAACCATATTGTTCACGCAAGAATGGCTACAATGATGATGATGAGTATTGATGAGTAATATCTTCTAATGGACTACATATTTATCATGCTAAATATGACAATATTCTCGTTGTTTATACTTTAGATAATATTTTTCGCTAATAAGTTAGATACTTAACAATTGTATTCTAACCCACTGTAGGTTATAACATTTATCCAACATGCTTTTTTTTTATCGTGGTAAAATCATCTAATGAGTCCTCCCACCCAAGGCAAGGCGGGACTGTCAGACTCGTAATGAATGAAATCCACGGTGTCCTTCAATAGCCCTTTATGTTCCAGGGTCACGGCAATTTGGGAAGTCCCGTGAACTCGACAGCCTTTGGCCATCTAAAGAGTGGGCCCGTCATTAAATCTAACATTCTTGTCTTAATATTATCTATTATTTATATCATTTATCGAGAAAGGCATCATGCTACGACCTATAGGAGCCGAGCAGTGGAGGTGAAACCACGAGGAACGGCTAGTGCATTCTCTAGTTTTATTGTGTCTTTGATAATGTATATAAAGTAAATATACTACTCAAAAGAAAATAAGGGCCAACTGATTTTTGTCGATTTATTAAATAATATTTAAATATGACTAGTTATAATGACTGAATCTGAATAATATTAACGATTTTACTTGGAAATACACAAAAATTAAGTTTGTATTCCAATCAATCGTTAAATTAAACGAAATTGAATGAAAAGTGGGGAATTGCAGGAATGTATCAACTTACACAAAACATCAAAAAACTCGAAAAAACTACGTCTTTAATGTTCCAACGTGTTCTTTAAAGCTTCTCTTTTAACTCTGTTCTCTCTGTGCTACTCATTTTAATGGAGGTGGAATGTTCAGGATTAAATATCAAACATTTTCTTTGGGATTCTCTACCAGCAAGTTTTCAGACAATTTATGAGATCCAGCTGGTGTTGATGGGAATTTTACTTTCTTTTGCACTCCTCTTTAACTCATCTTTTAACTGCTAAATAAAACTTAGGTAAAAATCCTGAGTAGCCACTGTAACATCGTAATTCGAACCTCAGCGAATGTGTGCACTGTTAGTCGCGTCGTGTTCGCTCGACCATTATCCTGCTTGAAGATGAACTCAGGTACTCGTTGCTGTGCGAATGGGATAATGTGGAGTTGCACCACATTCGCTACGCAATTTTGAGCAGTTACAGCAACGTTATTACGAAGTGCGAGCTCAGTTTTGCGTGATAGAGCCAACCGCCCCAGAGCATAATTCAGATCTCATAGGAACAGTTTGTTTCAAGAGTGCAAAGATCTGAAACCTATTGTTTAGATCTTCTCTACACTCTAATGAATCAGTTTTTATTAAAAAATAATAAGCCTGCAGTCATAAATAAAAAGCAATGAAGCCCATTCAAAACACTTAAATAATTTTTCTCTTTGCAAATGTTTCACGATTTGCACCATACGCTCCAGTTAACTGGAGGAGAACCAAGCATTTCCTTGAGTATTGTTAGTCATCATGGAGTCGATTCGGAATAGTCTAGTCAATTATAGGGGTGCCTGTAGGTCAACGCAATGGAGTTTGTACGGTCCGCGCGGTAGATTTTTGCTCTATTTGAGCGGTTAATCAAACTTAATGATCTTCTTAGGCTTGACTTACTTACTTTTTTCCTGGATCACGGCGTCTGGTGATATTACCCTTAATATTACCCGTCTTTTGAGACCAGTTTCAAACTTTTTGAACCACTGGTTGCGAATATTCCACCATAAGACCTACCTGTTCTGGCTATGCCCCCCCTGGATTAAGGTAACACCCCAAGTGGCTGTTTTTGCATTCATATGTCTCCGAATAAATGACATTATGAGATTAAACAATTGTTATAGCCTACTTGCTGTATAAGTCGAGGAAAACTCCGTTGGAAGTTTGAAAAATAAAAAACACCAACCCTTAAAGTCTAAGAAATCTCAAATATCTAATTAAAAAAAAGTTATGAATTTCCAATTATGCAGTAGAAACAATATTAATACTTGAAAGAAACTATAACAAGGTATTTACCATCTATTATGTACACAGAATAAGAGTGACACTTGATTAAAGTGCAATTTAAAAAGTGGCCCCTATTTTGTTTTGACGAGTATATATAGATGGACTTTAAATTAATGATTTTTTAACTTTCTAAACCTAGTGAATAATTTTATGACGACGTACTGTTCGGTAAAATTTTGGTAAAATTAAATGTTGTACCATTTGGTCAAAACTTTTGACCAAAAATACACACCTGTTACATAACTACTATTGTACTACCTACTAAAAAAATATAACAACATTGTGTACAAGTATATTATTATACCATGGTGTACTGCTGTTTTCTAGTAAAATTGAAATACATATTTTATTTCGGAATTCATAATTTAGTTATTTCCGAACTGTGTTCTAACATTTTGTAAATGGTGACTTTTGTGTGAGTTGACACTTCACAGCAGCATTGACACTTGACAGTTAGTTATTGTCAAAGTTGTCAAACCAAAGGGATAACGAGTGTAATTTTTGAACATAAAACTATCAAATATTAAGGATAAAATGGGTGAATTAACGGCAACTAATTTGTTTGAATCCCAAACTATATTCGCTGATCACAAGGATTTAATTCACGATGTTGCGTACGACTTCTATGGCGAGAGAATGGCCACTTGTTCCAGCGACCAGTATGTGAAGGTATGGCTTGATAATAAACAATACAGCGGTAACCTAATAAAAAATAACCAAATAGTAATGATAAGAGAATAATAGACCCATTATAAATTACTTAATTGTGGATTTTATGCCATAAAGGATTAAATAGGTATACAAGAAATTATTAAAGCAAGCTTTACCATACCTTTATGAACAGTTACAGCTACTAGCTTTCATAAATAGCTGACATAATATACATTTAGGCAAGTCAAGTATATATAATTAAAATGCACATGTGATATTATTGTTAATTACATGAAAATGGTGTAAATGTTGTGTCATCTATTTCATCAAAATTTTACAAAATGTAAAAAAAGATCACAGATCACAGCCATTTTTCTCCTTATCAGCTCTCCATCAGTTCAGTTTTTAGAATTAAGTAAGAAGCACAAAAGTGTCTTTTATTGGTCTAATGAATGGTTTGACTTTTTTGTAATAGGTTTGGGACTCCGATGGCAATGGTGGATGGCGACTCACAGCCAGCTGGAAAGCTCACCATGGCTCTGTGTGGAAGGTCACGTGGGCACACCCTGAGTTTGGACAAGTTATTGCCACATGCTCTTTTGATAGGACTGCAGCTATATGGGAGGAAGTTGGTGAGACTGAATACTACTAGACAACTACTTATTTTTTAATATGGTAAAATCATCAAATGAGTCCTCCAACCCAGGGCAGAGCGGGAGGGACTGTCAGACTCGTACTGACTAAAATCCCCAGTGTCTTTCAGTGGCCCTTTATGTACTGGAGCCGCGGTATATGTCCCCCCCACTAGACAACTACTAGGCTTTCTCTGTAGTATCTAAGTTAAAGTTGTTGTTGCAAGAATGAGTAATAAGAAATTACATGTTTGATGGCACTGTTCTTGCAGTAGCTGAGCAATCCACTCCTGCTCTATGTGTTGCAGGTTAAATCCTAGCATGGATCAAATATTTGTATGACCGATAAGTTTTTCTGGGTCAGGATGTTTGTTTCAATGTATTTAAACTCACCCACTGTGCAGGAGAAAATCCTAGCAAGGAGGAATGTTTAAAAAAATATGTCTTTACCCAATCTGCACAGGTGATACTGCAGCATCAGGGTCAGAGAAAGGGTTACGAACCTGGCTGAAGAGATCTAACCTAGTGGACTCACGGACCTCAGTCACAGATGTTAAGTTTGGACCAAAGCACTTAGGACTCTTACTAGTCACATGCTCTGCTGATGGTATTATAAGGTAAGAATAATTAACTTATAGTAGTTACATATAATATTATAATCTAAGGTGAATTTAACAAGTACTTAATTCACAGATGTGAAAAAAAAAGTCATTCACAGATGTGAGGATCTCATGGCTAAATAATTACAGCTGCACAGGCCGATCTTCCGGGGTAAGCCGCGCGTGCAGAGGTTGGTCTATGGATGGGTGACTATCACTCATATTGAGTTTCCTCCGTGCCTCGGAAAGCACGTAAAGCCGTTGGTCTCGGCTATCATTTGTAGATCTTTGACAGTCGTTACTGTTAGTCAGTAGGTCTATATTCTGACAACCAGTCCTACAGGTATCGTTAATGGGTTGTGGAGGTCCGACAGGCAGTTGCTCCATGTAATGTAATGATATTCAGCTGCATCAGGTTTGACTGGAAGCCGACCCCAATATTGTTGGGAAAAGGCAGGCAGGTGATGATGATGGTTAGTTGACAGATGTGTGAACAGTAAATATTTTATTGGATGGTATGGTATGAGGGATACGGATAGGGCTACAATCCACCAGGCTTAGGCCGTTATCATACTAGCGGTTTGGAAGCGGCTGCGGGGCGGAGCGGACGCGCAACGCATCCGTCGCGAACACGCCGCGCATCCGTCGCGAACACGTCGCGGACGCGTGGCAAATGGGTTACGTTTTCGTCGCGTGTTTGTACACTCAATAACAAAATGGATTCCGATGAGGAAACATTGCTGTTGACGTTATTACTTCGAAAACGTCGAAAACGAAAACGAAAGCATCGACGAATTTGGGAAGATCCATTATTAGATTAGGCTGAGGAATTTTTCGCAGAGAGTTATAAGCAATATTCATGTTTTGGTAAAAAAAAACGTTTCGGCTAAAAAAAAAATTGGATGATTATGCATCTATAGTCTGTATCACCTACTCTTATCATATTATGCCAAATTTCAGCGCTGGAGGAATTTTTCGAGTCTTCATACAAAAAATTCCTCGTTGATCTGAAGTGGGGCGGACGTTTTGGCGTTTGTTCGAGGCAGTACAAAATGGCGTCCACTTTGCTGTTCGCGGCGATCCCGTTGCGCGTCCGCAACGAATTCGCTGCGCAACCGCTTCCAAACCGCTAGTGTGATAAGGCCCTTGGAAGTGTTGATGGATGTCACTTACGAGTATCTTCAAATTTTTAGGCCATACTGTTACTCTCTAAATTTTTTTAAACTCTTTCACCCTTATTAATAAACGTGAACTAAAGTTACAACTAGGATGATCTTCAGTTAACCATACATTTTTAAGGATTAACTTTGGCGTAACTTTACTTCTTGTTTTATTAATAATGCAGTTTGAGATCTTTGAGTTTCTGAGTATGATGTGATTAATTTTCTGGTTTTAGGATATATGAAGCTCCAGATGTAATGAATCTAGCACAATGGACTCTACAGCATGAGATTCCTACCAAAGTCTCAATAAGTTGCCTCTCATGGAATCCATCTTTATCCAGGTAATAAAGATTTAAAATGACTTAAACTATATTATATTGACGAAGGTATTATGACGTCTTTTTCACAATACGTAATTTGTAGCTATAATTTTTACTGTGATCTCACCAACCCTCACTCCCAAGTTTTGATTCATTAATGTTTGTAAAAATATGAAATAATAAAAAAAAAATAACATAATAACGTGACCATTATTTTCCACTGCCTTAACTAATGGAATTTATGGAATATCAATTTTTCCAAACATTTATTACATCGCAAAAAGGCTGTCTTGGATTCGATATATCGGTTCAAGGATGAAACATATTACTATTTTCACAATTATATGTGTTTTGTTGTCAGGGTGGTGCATCCCCCTATGCTGGCAGTGGGCAGCGATGAGCCCAACACTACAAATGCCGCGGCGACCGTGCAAGGCGACAAGACTACCGCATGCAATGGAAAAGTGTTCATATATGAGTAAGATTTACTATACATTTTTAGAAATTCAGTCCATGCTTAATATATTGTTTCAACTGAACATTGTCTATGGTTTCTACCACAGACTAGGTTTCAGTTGAACATTGTCTATGCTCTATGTCTATGGTTTCAATTGAATATTTTTCAGTGTTGCTAATTTCTGAAAAAATAATTAACAGGTATAGCGAATCATCACGTCGTTGGACGCGCACTGACTGCCTGTCTTCAGTACAGGAGCCTGTCAACGACATTGCCTTTGCCCCGAACCTCGGCAGATCATTTCATTTACTAGCAGTCGCCACTAAGGATGTCCGGATTATTAAAATTGAGCCTATAGCGTAAGTACCTTTGTAATTTCTACTAAAGATAAATAAATTTGCTAATTTTAATGTGTATGGATCTACATTAGGCTGCCATGACAAATCCGTCCGGAGATAGTCATTAAAATGCTGAAGGAACTATGTTATAAGAATGTCTACAATAAAATAAATGCGGTTGGATATATCAGCTTTAAATCTCAGATCTAAGGTAGCGTGATGAAGACGTGTGTGTTTGTTGCAGCGAGTCGGCCGGCTCCGGCACCGGCAACAACGGCACCAGCGTGCGCTTCAAGTGTGAGGTAGTGGCCGCCTTCGAGGAGCACTACTCGTGCGTGTGGCGCGTGTGCTGGAACCTCACCGGCACGCTGCTGGCCTCCTCCGGCGACGACTGCGCCGTGCGCCTGTGGAAGAGTGAGTACACTACAGGAGCACTACTCGTGCGTGTGGCGCGTGTGCTGGAACCTCACCGGCACGCTGCTGGCCTCCTCCGGCGACGACTGCGCCGTGCGCCTGTGGAAGAGTGAGTACACTACAGGAGCACTACTCGTGCGTGTGGCGCGTGTGCTGGAACCTCACCGGCACGCTGCTGGCCTCCTCCGGCGACGACTGCGCCGTGCGCCTGTGGAAGAGTGAGTACACTACAGGAGCACTACTCGTGCGTGTGGCGCGTGTGCTGGAACCTCACCGGCACGCTGCTGGCCTCCTCCGGCGACGACTGCGCCGTGCGCCTGTGGAAGAGTGAGTACACTACAGGAGCACTACTCGTGCGTGTGGCGCGTGTGCTGGAACCTCACCGGCACGCTGCTGGCCTCCTCCGGCGACGACTGCGCCGTGCGCCTGTGGAAGAGTGAGTACACTACAGGAGCACTACTCGTGCGTGTGGCGCGTGTGCTGGAACCTCACCGGCACGCTGCTGGCCTCCTCCGGCGACGACTGCGCCGTGCGCCTGTGGAAGAGTGAGTACACTACAGGAGCACTACTCGTGCGTGTGGCGCGTGTGCTGGAACCTCACCGGCACGCTGCTGGCCTCCTCCGGCGACGACTGCGCCGTGCGCCTGTGGAAGAGTGAGTACACTACAGGAGCACTACTCGTGCGTGTGGCGCGTGTGCTGGAACCTCACCGGCACGCTGCTGGCCTCCTCCGGCGACGACTGCGCCGTGCGCCTGTGGAAGAGTGAGTACACTACAGGAGCACTACTCGTGCGTGTGCTGGAACCAAATGTATAGGACAAAATTGGAAAATCGTTTGAAAATTGCTACTTACATGCCTGTTTTGCTGACTATACTATGGTGAAATATCCCTTCACTTTGTAATAGGAGCCATCTGGCCCCTTCCACTAAACTAGTCTGGGTTATTCTTCTACCCATGTAAATTTTAAAGAGGGGACATCTGGGCTGTGGGCCTGTTTTTTCTCGTGGGCGAGATGCCCCTTAACCCGGTTAATCTGTAACTGAGCTCTGAACACCTTTTGCCCTGTATTAGACTTGTAATAAATACTCTTTCTTTAGTATAGTTTTTGTGCATTTTCAGTGCAATACCTGAACCAGTGGAAGTGCGTGGCCGTGTTCAAGAACGAGCCGCTGGCGGGCGACTCCCCGCCGCTGTGTCGTCCGCACGCCACCACGTACGTGCGCCTGGCCGCCATGGCCAACCCCTCGCACATGCCCTTCCACTGACGACTACA
Source organism: Agrotis ipsilon (assembly GCA_028554685.1). Taxonomy (NCBI): domain Eukaryota; kingdom Metazoa; phylum Arthropoda; class Insecta; order Lepidoptera; family Noctuidae; genus Agrotis; species Agrotis ipsilon. The sequence goes on from CM052971.1 coordinate 15,474,897, forward strand.
GGTAGACATCTATACTCATTTTTTTAAATGGTGTTCTCTTCCTAGGAGTTTCTCTTGTTTGTGGATGCGTTAACAAACATTTAAACACACACCCAGACTGGAAACAATTACTTACAGCTGATGATACAAATGGTTATTCTGTGTAGGAATAAAATCCGCACTCCGCCACTGTGCAAGCAGGGCCACCACAAATATCTTCGGTAAAGTACTAGTGTGCACACCAATCTACCTACCTATATTTAATTTACATATTTGATTTCGAGTGTTAGCTGCAGCTGATAATTAGCGTCTGTTGGCAAACTTTGTGTTGCCATCTTGGCATATTATGCTGAGCTGAGGCCCATTGGCATTAAATTGTTAAGTTTTTTATTTCCTATATTTTTACTACCTACTTTCTTTTTATAACTTTATTTGTATTGTTTAGATTTAAGTTTGTGCCAATAAACCCAATTTTCTTTTTTTCTCAATTTAGTAAATTGGCATTGTATTGAGTTGCTGAGGGCTCCGTATTCCATCTAGACAAAGCAGTCCGTTATGCGTGAGTTGGTAAAGTAGGAGCCAAAGCAATATAATTTGCCATTTTGAGAGTCAGACAATAAGAGAACTTGACATTTTGAGAATTTGTCCTTTTGCGACTCGATTGCCATTTTGCGAATTAGACTTTTTGCGCCTAAACCTTAATGAGATAAACACTAGCGCCGCGTTTAGTAAGGTCATGAGTACGGACTAAAGTTCCAGATTTATTGTAGATACGTTGGCTTCATCTATGTTCATCAACATCCGAATTGGCCTATTTGAGGCTTTGAGATGTCCAATCAGAACCAGCCATCAAAAACGAAAGAATGGGATTTGGACATTTTGTGTACACAATTAGAAAAATGTCAAAGCTCGTTTTTGTATAAATGATTTCCAACGGAACTCTTCATTGTGTGTGGTCCAACACGCACTGTTTTTTGAACACAATTACCCATGACAAAAATGTTTTTTTTTATGTTCAAATACTGTTTCTTCACTATTTTTTCAAGTGCCCCTTTATATATTTGTTGTTCATATCATAAAGTAAATAAATAAAAATAAATAAACGTAAGTCACATCTTATATTAATCTTTCAATAAAATACATGCATACAAGCACAACATAACACTCTATTATTTAGTTTTTAAATGTAAATCTCATTACTATAAATGTCAAAAAAATACTAGTCCAAAATCGATTCCTTGGAAGTCGAACATGTACAACATAATAAAACTGCTTTATTCGCTTAACATTACATTGGAGGGTAGCACGCGATAATTTTAACTAAGGCCCGCCGCACACTGACGACTAAACGCATGGTTCGCTTTTATTTACAGGGTGTAACCGACACGCAAACATTTACCGTACTGTAGATCTAACAGCTTTGAAACTTTCTATTAATTATAAAATGACTGTTTTTATGTGGGTGTGCTTAGCCTATACAAAATCTTGACAGCAATAAAAGAAAAATGGCGAATGCTGATTATAGACTACTGATTTCAACATAGGCTGAGGCGACGTCAAAATACTTCGCTCTCGTCTGAACTCAGCATGGTTTCAGCCGATAATTTAAGCCACGTATTCACTGAGCAACAATTGTTTATAAACTTTGTTTCAGAAACAAAATCTACGTGTTTCTGAAACAAATCATTTTGTTTCAGAAACATATAATTTTATTTTTTCATACACGTAGTGTTTACAGAAACAATATTATATGTTTCTGAAACAAAATGACTTGTTTCTGAAACAGAGTTTATAAACAATTGTTGCTCAGTGAATACGTGGCTTTAGTCAGCATAGCTGTCTGTTCAGCATTTCTGTCCAGATTTTGTATTGGCTAAACGCGCCCAATGTTTGGGTAGCCTATTTTATAAGCGACGGACAATTTGTCTTGCGTGTCGTTTAAACCGTGTAGATTCGTCTAATTTAAAATTGCTCGCCTAAACATAATCCGCCTTACTACCACAAAAAGATCACTTATCACCACAAGAACACCTGTTGAGCGCTTGTCTAAAAAAAGTGTAACTGCAAAACGACCCTTATATCAACATGAAATGTTTTGATGTTGACAGTTTTTTTAGACAAGTGTTCAACAGATGTTTATCTTTCTTGTGGTCATACGGTCCGTGTTTAATACAAAGTATTATGTAAACGCCATATTATTTATTACTACGACTAACCCAGAAACTACAGGAAATGTTATCGCGAAAATTAACCCCTTCCCCCCATTACACAATTCTTTCACTTTTATTACAATTGTGATAGAAACACTGATGAAGCACAATATAGTCAAACAAATTGCGCCTGGCTTGTCAGAGGGAGCAACTCAACATCAATCTTATTTCAACAGCAATAAAGATACGAAATCAGTTGAGTGACAATTGAAACGTCTGCTCAAAAGAATAGATGAAGAGCTCATGAACAAGCTATAAGAGATTTTCAACTTTATACTCTACAGCATACAGTTGATAATCCTCAACTCAAACCATAGTTTTATTGTGGGGACGAAAATGAATGTATTGGCGTATACACATACTTTGTACAGCGTAAATTAGTGTAAGAGCGCGCAACTTGAAGGTCGACGAGCGATGAGACGGTGCGGCGGGGGTGGGACTAATGTTGATTCACTTCATGGGCGCCGTGCGTCTCAGTCGCTGCAGGTGTGTGGTCTCCTTGCCTATGCTGCGGGAAGAGTACCAGCCCACCTGCGGGAGAGGCAACATTGGCCGCTTCTGTAAACACAAAACAAAACGTTTATAGAACAATTCTAAATTATCAATAATCAGTGGAAGTCATTTTGTGAAAATGAGTGTAACAGGAGCCACCTTAGAGGGCCAAAGCCGATGCCAAATACCGTGTATGGAACGTAAAGGGCTATTGAAGGACACCGTGGATTTTAGTCAGTACAACTCTGACAGTAATGGGTGGGAAGACTTATATGATGATTTTGCCAAGCTGAAAAAAAAGTGTCCTTTGCTCATGGTGCAATTCAACTGATTTCATTAATGAAGGGAAAAACATCCTTACTACTACGATCATAATGATGCAATTCTACTGAATTACGCTTTTGTGGAAGTCATGTTTATTTGCTTCTTTTTTATGGGACAAAATCCTATCATACTATTCTCAAAACAATGCAACTCTTGAAAGCCAGAATCCACAGTGGCAACCACTAGAAAAGCACCGAGACAATGAAGCTCGACGTGTCCCGGAGAATGAATTTACCTGTCTTGAATTCTGTAACGAAATTAATCGAATCGAAAGTTGGAAAAATATGTTTCCTGTTCCCTCCATGTCAAGCAGGAGACAGAACAAAACAAGGCCAATTGGACTTTACAACTGGGAGAAGCCCAGTTGCCTTGCACCACAAGTAAAACTACTACTAATCTTAATAGGTCCTAAATTGTGTTTTTTTGCTTCTCTCTACCCACAGACAACAGTGCCTATAAGTTAGTAGAAGGATGATTTTCTCTTCTAGTTGATCGCCGAAGCAAATTATTCTAATTGCATCGAACTAACATGAATTATAGAATTAATTGTGAATCTTGTTTAATTAAAACTTGTGAATTTATAAATGTGACTTACCGGTATTGCCCTCTCGCTCTTATGACTATTTGAAGACGAGTGCGGACTCACGATGTTACTGGGAACGAGAGAGAATCACATTTTTACCGTTTGCTCACTTCAGATGTCGCTACAGTCGAGTATTACAGACAGCTACCGGTAATTGGTTGAAATGTTTTGTCATCAAAATTAATAGAACCTCTGGGAACCAATCTCCGCTCAGCTATTCTTTAATTGCATTATTATCCTCCCGAGTCCCTCGAGGTGGGGGTGACGCCAAAGGCACAGGGTACTTACCCCAATGAGGATCGTTTGATGGTTGCTGCGTTACTCTGTAGTAAAATTCTGGCCGGTGGCGGCGCTATAGAACCGCTAGATCGCCAACTGCAATAAAAAATACAGTTGAATACATAACCCTGATGAATTTCTTTTATTTTTTGTTTGTGACCTCCTGAATTCTTTCCACCTTCATATCTATCAAGCACCAAGTTGAGTTCAAACAACATGTAAGAGGGGTGAGCTTATTGTTGTTTTTCGGGTTGTAGCTGAGGCATGGCTGAGGCACTTTGCCCAATCCAGGAATGAAACTAGGACCTCATGTTTAGCTTGTAGAGCTTTGATAAGCAGTTCTTCTATCAAAAGAAGCTTCTCACCTTGGTAGACCATCCCCTGCCTTCCTGTAGAACTCCACTCGTTTGTCCCCGACCCTGTTGGGACAGCTGCTGATCCTCACGGTCCGCTCCTCCTCGAGGCTCACTTTTCTGACGCACGGAGTTCTGGTAGTTTTGCTCCGGACGTTCTTCTTGGCGTCGAGCCCGTCGGCGTTGGAATGTTCCTCGATACTGGGCAGCCGCGGGTCCAGGCAGCCGTCACCATTATCGTACACCTTGTATACGGGTTTCTTCAAGCCGTACATACTGCTGATGGGCCGGTTGATCATTTTCGGGCTCTGGAGCTGGCTCTTTTTGGCGGGGGCGGGGGTTTTCGGGGCGGGTTTGGGTCGCGTGTCGCTGGTCTGGAAGTACGCGGGGTCGAGCGGTCTGGGCGGCGGGACGGTCTGGATCTGCACGGTCTGGGAGTGCGCGGGCGAGGTGTGCGCGGGCGCGTCTCGCTCGTAGTGCGCGCGGTAGGGCGGCGGCGTGCGCGGCGCGGGCTCGCCGTCGGCGGCGCTCCACAGCAGGTCGGCGGGCGCGGCGCCGGCCTGCGCGCCGTGCAGGAGCATGTTGTGCATGCCGCCCAGGGGCCCGTACGGGTCCGCTTTGATCTCCGCCGCTACGTCCATCACCGACCGGGAGCACAGCTCTGATATTTGCCTGTATATCTGTCGAACGAATTATATTTAATCCTCTAATTTTCTTGTATAATAAAAGAGTAACTAAACACTTACACGAAAGCCAAAAGAATATTGTGTCCCCCCCCTTATTACGTGATTAATATTGTGTCCCATTGTAAGGTAATCCTTATCACTTTTCGTTTTTTCTGTTCAAAAGTTATTAGAGACCAATTTATTAGGAGTCATCATTCCTACTATACAGGGTGTTTCTTCTAAATTGGCCAAAAGGGAGAAATCTGTATTTATAAGAGATACGGGTAAACTTTCTTAGGAACCTTTAGCTCTTTTTGGATACTGTCAATTTTGGCGTTTTTTGTTTTTTTGTTCAAGTGTGAGCTGTCCACAGAAATGAGTGAAATTGATCAAAATTTTTTTGAATGCCGTTCGCCTCTGTTTCATGTAAGGATCATTTCATTGTATCGGAAGAAAAAAATCGGGACGGCGGAAGTTGGTCAAATTTAGCAAAATAGTCTCTTATACAAATTGTATGAACGAAAAAAATTACCAATTTTTTTATAAAGTTATGTGATTAAGTGTCTTGTAAAGACCATTTTATTGTATGGGAAGGAAAATGTCCGGGCAACAGAAGTGGGTCAAATCTTATGAAATACTGACACTATTAATACGACTTTATGCTGTTAGAAGAAACATTACTCAACTTTTGACCAACTTCTACTGTTCAGATATTTTTCTGCCCATACAATTATCTCATCCTTACATGAAAGTAAGTCAAACAGAATAATAAAAAAATTGGTAATTTTTTTCTTTCATACAATTAGTATTAAAAAATATTTTGCTAAATTTGACCAGCTTCTGCCGTCCCGATTTTTTTCTTCCGATACAATGAAATGATCCTTACATGAAACAGAGGCGAACAGCACCAAAAAAAATTTTGGTCAATTTCACTCATTTCTGTGGACAGCTCACACTTGACCAAAAAAATAAAAACGCCAAAACTGTCAGTACCAAAAAAGAGGTAAAGGTTCCTAAGAAAGTTTTCCCGTAACTCTTATGCATACAGATTTCTCCCTTTTGGCCAATTTAAAAGAAACACTCTGTATAAATATCATCTGATTTACTGTGATTCTGTAAATAAGACGTGCACCGTGTATCTTCTTTCGGCGGGCACTTACCTCTCTGTTAGCGGACGGCTCGATGACGCCAAATGGGTGTGTTTTCATCCTCATGCCTTGTCGCCGCACCCAGCGGTGTCGCGATGCCTCGTCGATCTTCATCCGAACCTCTACGTTTGGTTCCAAGAGATGCTGTATAAACGCCTTGCACTCTGAAAATATATCACACTTATTTGGAGTGTATTTTTTGGTAATTTCTCCTTGGTCGAGTCGCAAGCGTGATTTGTAAGCATTTGTGTTTCTTTTTATGGGAAACTGTAAATTACTCCCTTGGGTTAAGGGGTAGGAATGTCAGACTCGAAATTACTATAGCCCACCATATTCCGTTAATTGCGTCCCAGAGCCATGGTAACCTCCTTCAATTTCCGCAATTCACGCATTTAGCTTTGCGTAGATTCAATGTGCCGTCGATTCGGCTCTCGTCCTAATCGGAAATCATTTCTCGATCTCCGGCGCCCAGCGGCCGTATCATGACGTCTCAAACCTAGAGTAGTTCCGGCGAGGGAAAGAGACAGAGCTATACAATTCGTCTAGCGCCACCTCGTTCACTCACTGGAATTATACTCTGGCTTTAAGACGTCATGATACGGCCGCAGGGCGTCTTTCGCGGAGCGTGAGGAGGATTACGGTCCAAACCCAAGGGGAACTTATATCCTTGGGGAAAATCCTCGCGGAGGAACTCGCCGGCAGAGTGCTAGTTTATAATGTGAGTTAAAAGATAGTTAAAGAATTAAAATCTTATTCTTTTTCAGATTTGTCGTGACCGCGCTGAACGGAGCTGTAATACAAACATTTTGTGAATTGTCTTTAAAACGGTCGTACTGTTTGTGATTTTGTTAAAAATATACGCTCAAAGACGTGTTAAGTTTCTAATCAACAATAAAGTATAGGAATGTAACATGTAAGTCAGTGAAATAAATGTCAAAAAGTAAGCAAGAAAACAAAACTGGCATATACATATATAAGATTAGCGTTACTTCTTGAAGCAATAAACAACAATGTGATTCGTCTAAAAGAGAAGAATTTTATTTTATTAAATACAATTAGCTTTAAAAACCAAATCTGAACTAATGAAATGCTTACTCACCTAAAAGAGAAGAATCAACAATTAAATGTCCATGCTTTCCTTGCACTGATCTTTTACATAAATCAAATAAACAAACATAACAACTTCTAATAATATTTTACCTATTAAAGGAATTAAATTATTCTACAAAATTACTAGTTTTATCTGAAAGGAATTGACAAATGACAGGTGTCAAAGCTTTCATCACCCCCCATGGAAATGTAAATTTTTCTCTAACAAGTTGAGAAAAATTTAGCTGTAAACTAATTAACATACATAGGAATAAGCTTTGTCACATGATATAATCCAATAGACCTTGATCCACGACCGGTATTTATTTTAAAAACCGAATCCGATATTTTTTCTTCAATTTCAAATGGACCAATTCTTATTTCATCCATCTTCTTTTTGTTCAATTTGTTTCCATAGTCAACATATACTTTATCCCCTTTCTTAAATTCGTATTGTAATCTGTTCTTGTCAAATAAAATTTTATTATATTTGTGGGATTTTATTGACCTTTGTAATGCTATTTTCCTGTCTTCTTCCAAACTTCTTGTAAATAACTGCTTTTCTTTTACTTCATCTGGTAACATATCTGTCGACTCTCCCGATAGCAAATATTTAGGAGAAAATCCTGTTACAGAATGATTTGTTTCATTGTATCTATTTTTACATTCTTCTGCTATTTTTGACCAATTTGTTTTTCCTTCTGATTCATTCATTTTACATCTAATTTTATTCACAATAGTCTGGTTAAGCCTTTCATTTAAACCGTTAGAGAAAGGTGCATCTACAGCTGTCAGTATTAATTGAATATTTCGGGTCTTGAGGTAATTTTTGAATTCAGTCGAATTAAAAGCTGGATATTGATCAGACAATAAGATTTCTATTGATTCTTCTTTAGGAATTTTTTCTATAAGTTTGATAAAATCTCGAGCATGTTGATTCTTAGAACATAGGATATATGCATACCTAGTGAAGTGGTCTACTAGTAGGTGTAAATATCTTTTTGTCGAACGTTGACCCCCAAATCCTCCTATGGTATCCAGTGACATTATTTGAAAGGGTCTGTTAGCTGGACCTAATTGCGACATCAATCCATATTTTCTATTTAATCTTGTTTTATTTTTAATGCATATCCCACAGTTTTTGCATATATTTTTAATATTTTCTGATAGATGTGGTGCAGTATAAAATGGTTTTATTTTAGATTCTGTTTGATTTATTCCAGTATGACAATATTTCTCATGGGTCTTCTTTATTATTTCTTTGCTGTAATCTTCGCTTAGAATAATTTTTCTATTTTTTCCTCTTTTCTTATAATAAATTCCATCTTCTAATACAACATTATTTTCAAGTTTTATCATTTTCATATTTTGAGTCTGATCATATTTTATATCATGAATGTCAATAGTATTTACCGTTCTTAAGTTATCTTCATTATTTTCTTCAATGTTCAATACTGGATTTCTGCTCAGACAGTCTGCTTCTTTATTATTTTTTCCTGGATAGTATTTTATTTCGCAATTATATTGTGACAGATAAAGTGACATATCACCCAGTTCATCATCAGGTCTGTTTCTTATATTTAACTTCTCTAAAGGTTTGTGATCTGTGTACACAGTAAAATAGTTTCCAATCAACCAATGTTGCCAAAACTTGATGCTCTCCTTTATGGCTAAACATTCTAAGAACACTGCTTTTTTATTCTTTTGCGATTCATTTATTTTTTTAGAAAAGTATGCTACCGGTTTTTCTTCGCCATTTTCTTGAGTTTGTTTTAAAACAGCTCCGATGCCTATAGCACTGGCGTCAGTATAAATAAATGTAGGTGCTTGTGGATCATAAATAGCTATGTCGCAGCAGCGGTGAGGTTGATGAAAACTGAGGCTTTATGGGTTTAGACTGTGTTGAGGATTTTTGTAAATTAAAAAACGATGCGTTAGCTTTAACGAACAAATTCTGTATTCGCCATCTTAGTAGGTACAAAATTCAAGGAAGAGGGGTGAGGGGAACAATATTTTTTAACACCAATCGCGATCGATATTTGGTATGACGTAGCGCATAGCATTTATCATTGCCCCGAGATGTCGCTGCCAGTCCTGTATGTGAAGTGTTGATTGAGTTCACGACATGCCCCCGGCCTTGGAAGCAGTGGCTTTCAATGATCTTCAACCGCTGCATCAGTGTCGATCTCATCCTGTAGTAGAGGACAAATCTTCGTAAAAGCGCGCCTTACTACGCCCGATGATGTCTGTATATCAGCCACCCGGGATATACCATCCTTTCCTGGGATAGTACAAAGTACACGTCCCAAATGCCACTTCAAAGGTGGGAGGTTATTATCCTTTATAACCACTAGTGAATTTGGCTTGAGCTCATCCTTATTAGCCGTCCATTTTGTCCGAACCTGCAGCTCGGAGATGTATTCCTTCGCCCACCGGTTCCAGAAGTGTTGGCGAAGTTGCTCTGCCCTCTGGTATCGCTTAAGACGACTAGCAGGAATATTGCGTAGATCATCACCGGCTGGTGCAGTCAGTGGTCGGCCAATAAGGAAATGACCAGGAGTGAGTGGGGAAAAGTCATGAGGATCGGGGGAGAGAGGAGACAAAGGTCGGGAATTTAGTATGGCCTCTATTTGAGCCAATACTGTGCTGTACTCTTCGAACGTGAGGTGCGCGTTACCTATCACACGACGAAGATGGTATTTAGTCGACTTTACTCCTGCCTCCCACAGACCACCAAAATGCGGAGAATAAGGGGGAATAAAATGGAATTTAATATTTTGATTAGACGCGAATTCTAAAATATCTCTGCTACAATTAGTTAAAAATTTTGAAAATTCATTCATTGCACCTACGAAATTACGACCATTATCGGAATAGATATCTGCAGGCTTACCTCGGCGTGAAATAAATCGTTTTAAAGTAAATAAAAACGCTTCACTAGAGAGGTCACTGACTAACTCCAGGTGTATAGCACGTGTCACGAAACAAACAAATAGGCAAATGTAGCCTTTGATGAGCTTAGCACCCCTACCTTTGCGGTTCAGAATGAGCACAGGTCCAGCATAATCCACCCCACACCGAACGAATGGAAGACTAGGTGTAACTCGCTCCCTAGGCAAGTTGCCCATCATAGGACTGAGCGTCTTACCTCTGATGCGAGTACAGATAATACAACTATGCACTATCTGACGAGCTAGATTCCTACCTCCGATAGGCCACCATGACTCGCGTAAATGAAAAAGTAATGCTTGCGGAGAAGCGTGGAGAAGCTGAATGTGCTCATGACGAAATAATAAAGTGGAAAAATAATGTTTACTATGAATTAAAATTGGGTGTTTTTTACCATAAATAAATTCATCAGAATTAACTAAACGACCACCAACGCGCATTAATTTGTAATCATCAAAAAACAAATTTAATTTAGACAAACAACCTTTATTTTTAATAGTCTTATTGTTGGATAATGCCTTATATTCAACGGGATAAGATTCCATTTGACTAAATCGAGCTAATGTTTTATCTGCATGGTCTAACTCGTCTACACTAAGGCTGCCTATACGCTTATTATTTTTACATCGACTGTTATTAATAAAACGTAACATAAAGGCAGTCGCACGCCTCATACGTTTAAATTGAGAGAACCGATGGAAGGGAAACAATGATAATTCGCAACATTCCTGAGCTACAACGGCAGTGACGCATGACTTGACCTCAGGTAACTCATGATGTCTGAACGAGTCCGAATCTTTGTGGTCGTCTATTGAAAAACTCGGGTCGCGAAGAAATTCAGGACCCTCCCACCACAAAGTAGACGAAGAAAGTTCTTCCAATCGAGCACCGCGTGACGCTAGATCGGCGGGATTATCTCCACTTCTTACGTGACGCCATGGGACGTCTAGTGTAAGGTCATGAATTTCCGCGATCCTATTTTGAACGAATGTCTTAAGTTGATTAGGCCTCATGTGTAGCCAGCCTAACACTATCGTGGAATCAGTCCAAAATACTACGTTATTAAACTTGCAACGTAATGAGTTGCGTACCTTGTCATACAGACGAGCACCTAATAAAGCCCCACAAAGTTCGAGACGTGGGATACTAATAGGTTTTAAAGGCGCAACCTTTGTTTTTGAAAACAATAATCTAACTGAAACCGTTAAATCTTTGTTAACTGTACGAATATAAACACACGCGCCGTACGCCGTTTGAGACGCGTCGCTAAAAATGTGTAATTGAATATACATAGGCTGTGTACCTATAGCGTGGCGAGGTATACGAACAGTGTTTAGCGCTTGCAATGAAACACGGCAGGCAAACTTAGAACAAAAAATTTCAACCGTATGCTCTATGGTTAGAAAATTCGCTAAAGTGAGGGACGCGGGGTAACGGGGGTAGTTCCCTGCGTCCCTCGTTCATTCCCTGCCCCTCTGTGGCCCAGTGCCCAAACCATAGACAATATACAAATGTCTCTTTCAACATTTCAAATTACGCGCTATTTTCTATGTTTTCGTAAGTTTTCAATTTCCGCCATTATAGTTTTCTAATTTCTTGTTTTCTTTCTATCGAGCAAAGTTTTGCGTTGATTCACGGCAGGCAAACTTAGAACAAAAAATTTCAACCGTATGCTCTATGGTTAGAAAATTCGCTAAAGTGAGGGACGCGGGGTAACGGGGGTAGTTCCCTGCGTCCCTCGTTCATTCCCTGCCCCTCTGTGGCCCAGTGCCCAAACCATAGACAATATACAAATGTCTCTTTCAACATTTCAAATTACGCGCTATTTTCTATGTTTTCGTAAGTTTTCAATTTCCGCCATTATAGTTTTCTAATTTCTTGTTTTCTTTCTATCGAGCAAAGTTTTGCGTTGATTAATTTCCGTACTTACTTTTTACCCTATTATGGAGTCTAAGGTGTAATATTTTGTACAACAAGATGTACAACAAGTGTTGTGTAAAACATTGTGGTGCTAGACGAAAGGACGTTAAAATGTATTCATTTCATTTCCTCGTAATGAGATAGGGACTCCAAAAGTGGCTTCAGAACATAAACAGTGATGATTTGTGCCACCTAGGCGTGCAAGATCTTCACAAACTATGTGTGTGCAAGAAACACTTTGAAAAAAAAATCGTCAAAGAAAATAATAGACTTTACCCTGGTGCTTATCCAACATTATTTTCAGCTGATGAAATGTTGTGAGAACTACCTACTCGAGTTCAAGGTTTGTCTTATTATATATGTGCTTACTAATCTAGTGAAATTAATATAATATTCCTGATTTTCATAAGTACAGGCGTTTCTACGTTTGGTCAGTGGGTCATCAGGAGCGGTAGCTTAATGATAATTTTATAATAAATAATTTTACATTAATATATTAATTATACATATTTGTTTCAGATGTATGTCCTACTAAACTTGACCATGACTATTGTGATATCTCTTCATTAAAAAGGAAACAATAAAAACCATAATTATGCACTTATAACTGGTAAGATTGTTACTTATTCGCAATACTTTAATAGAACTGTAGATATTTTAATAGAGCTGTTACAGAACCAAAGTTTTATTTTTTTGCCATATAATGACAATCAATGATATAAAAATGCTCTTTATTTCAGATCCTACTTGCACAATGGCCTCAATTTCTGATGGAAATTTAACAGGTACAGCACTGGATTTTATATTCCCTTGAAAAATATGTATAGATTTTTAAATTGCTGATAAATGTGTGTACATATTTACAGATCGTTCATTATCATTGCCGTCTATATATTGAAGAAAATTATTTAGATAATAATGGTATGCATTCAAATAACTTATTACGATTATTTTTAATTTCAATTTAGTATCTATTCTGTTATAAATATTATTATTTGTAAATTATTCCACATTTTTTTAATTGATAATGTGCCATTATAATTCCCGTCTTCACCCACTGCTGGGTATAGGCCTCTCCTTGTTTGTGCCAAGCTCCACGGTCTTGCAGATCATTAAATATATATGTACTACATATATGTAATTTCATTTGTATTTCTTTTATGCATTCTATCTGTACCCTTAGCACAGTACTTGATTTTAATTTCCTTGTAATTATAATTATTGTTTGTGACAGTTTATTTTAAATAACTTGTGTAAATATTTACAGATCAGTCATCATCATCTGTGCCTTCCACATGTGAGATGTCACAATATAATGAAAATGGTGTGTATTAAGTTACCTATAATGTTTTATTATTTTTTATACATTCTGTCTTTACTGTTACTGGATTTTAAATTACTTACTATTGTATAATTTATAAATGGTATGATTTATAAAAATTGTTTGTATAATTACAGACCAGTTACCATGTGTGCCTGATGCTGTGCCTTCTATGTCTCAGGTGCCACAATGTAATGAAGAAAACGAACTGCAAAATATTGGTGCGTATTAAATTAAATTCTAATATTAATAGTCCTTTTATACAACCTGTCTTACACACTGCTTTTGTTAATCCTTCGCAGAACAAGTTAACATTTTACATAAATAAGAAAAAATCCTACCTAATCCTATACTATCCTACCTATACTCCTAATACCTATTTTTCCCTCGTGCCCGCCGCGTAGAAGGGGGTCAGTGGGTCATCTTATTGGTTTTCTCTTGTTCTTATAGGTACAACATTATTTTTATGTTATGCAAAACCCGATGCACCTACCTATTATTTTAGTATAAATAGAATCTATGTATAAAATTCTGATATTCTCTTCAAAAAAATTACTGATATAGGTATCTATATTTTCCTATACTGATATATATTTCGATAAATTTAAAATTTAACAATATATTTCGTTAAATTTAAAATTTAACAAAATAAATTTCAATCCTTTAAATAAATTAATTTTTCGTGTTTTCCAGCTCAATAAGCTGATGGGAGAAAAGTAAGTGCAACTCTGAAAAACACTGCAGGAAAAATAACATTTTTCGATGATCTGTTCGATTCTGTAAACGGATACGGCAAAAAGTCAAGAGGAAAACCATTACGCGCAGCCTGTACATCAAGTTCACCTCACCAAGAATTTAGGAAAAACGGTATAAAAAAATTAGGCGCTATTTTAATATACGCAAGAAAAAGCATATGCTAAATGTAAATTTAAAACAAAAATAAAAAACTGAATGAGTATTTTTTGTGTTTAATTTCCATATTCTCAGTAGTTCCCACTCTAATCCATAAGAAGCAAACAAAAGTACAGTAAAAGCAACGTGCAACAGGGCCATTCAGGCTGTAGGCTTCAAAAGAAGTTGCCTTTGCCTAAAAATATAAACCTCCACTTTAAAAAATATGAACTGTCAAATTCAATTTTTCCAATCTCTACGGACCATTTTTCTTGTATGGGAGTGGGTCGTCTGAGTGTCTACTTAGTCTGTGCAATGAAATAACAAACCGGTTCCAAACGCGCGCCGTGTCATCAGGAACGTTATCATCCCAATCTATTTTTAATAGCCACAATTGTTGCAAAAGGACTTTTACAACAATTATGACTGGACTTAATAAGCCGAGAGGGTCAAAAATTTGCGAAACGTTTGACAAAATAGACCGTTTTGTAACAGGCTTGTTATTTTCAATATTGACGTGAGTATTAAAATAAAAGTTATCGCTTGCGTTATGCCAGCCTATTCCTAAGGTTTTAGAACTAAAATTTTCATCTAAACTTAAAGGTTTAAACTGACTAGATGACTGACGGTCATCATCGTGTTTAAAATTAAATATCCACTTCCTGAGTGGAAAACAGCCCGACTGCAGCGTCTTCTGAGTTCTGTCGCATAAATCTAATAATTTAACTTTATCATCTAAGCCCGTAATATAGTCGTCGACATAAAAGTCCTCTTTTATACTTAGAGCGACATCAGGATCAGGAGATTCAGAGGCTAATTGTTTCAGACACCTAACACTTAGAAAAGGCGCTGAGGCGGTTCCATACGTCACGGTGTTTAATTTAAATATACTTAACGGCTTTGAAGGATGGTCACGCCACAGAATCATTTGCAAGCTGCGCTGACCCTCATCTACAAGGCATTGCCGGTACATTTTTTCTATGTCGGCGCACACGACGTACTTGTGCTGCCGAAAGCGAAGAAGAATGGCAATTAGATCACCCTGTATAGGAGGGCCAACTAGTTGCAAATCATTCAGTGACTTACCAGAGCTCGATGGTGCGCTTGCGTCAAACACCACGCGCAACTTGGTGGTGGTGCTGAGCTCGCGGAACACGCCATGATGCGGCATAAAATAACACGGGGATTCATACGAATCTACCTGTGTCATATGGCCTAAACTAAGGTACTCCTGTAAAAAACTGGAATAAAGCACTTTATATTCAGGAGAACGCTGCAGACGTTTTTCTAGTGCGAGAAATCGACGTTCTGCTTGTGTATAAGAATCCCCCAAGGTATCAGGTGACTGATGGAGTGGAATGTGCACACAGAATCTACCCTCACTGTTGCGAGTGGTAGTGCGAATAAAATGATCTTCGCATGCACGTTCTTCATCAGTCTGTGCGTCTCTGACCTTAGGCGGTTCCTCAATCTCCCAGAACAATCGAAGCTGCGTATCTAAAGAATTAATAATATTGCAATGAATTGGCGCATTTTTGCGCGTATAATTAACTATAGGTCCTGAAATAATCCAGCCTAGTTTGGTATTCTGTAGAAACGGACCACTAGACAAACGAATCTTACCGTCTTCTAACAGATCCCAAAACCTATCTGCGCCAATTAAAATATCAATATCTTTGTAGTCTAGGAACTCCGGATCGGCCAACCGTATGTTGTCTGGAATACAGACTTGCGCGCTTAATTTACACACGGCAGGCATCGAAGCCGTAATCCTAGATAGCACATAGCAAGTAATGCGCGTTGTAAATGAATTATCGACGCAGGATTTGATAACGATATTACAAGCCTGTGAACAATGTACTATCGAATCACCTACGCCTCGAACTTCGTTTGTGGACTGTATTAATGATACGTTTAAGAGTTGACATAATGATTTAGAAATGAAACAGCGCTGGCTTCCATTATCAAGGAGCACTCGCGCTTTATGATTTTGACCGTGAACATCTGCTACTTCAACGATAGCTGTTGACAATAACACGGACTGCACACCTATAGACTTAATCGATTGTGTTTGCATGTGTGCCTTGTTTACCTGAATAGGGACAACGGATTCCGAGGCGGCTGGTGAGGCTGCGGGGAGGTGCGTAGGCGCTTCACTCGCATTAGCACGCGACGCCTCAGTGTTCGTTACGGAATGACAAGCAACAGAAGTATTAGCGTTATTATTATGTAATAATGAGTTATGTTTTTGATTGCAGTGTCTACATGGCCCAAACCTACAATCATTTACTGAGTGTCTCGAACGTAAACAATTCTCACATAAGTTGTGCTCGCGTACAAGTTTAAGCTTCGTGTCTAAGTCGCAATCAATAAAACTTTTACACGCGTACAGTGGATGATTCGCGTTACACTTTGCGCATGTAAACTTACCGCGTTGTTTATTGGATTGACTCGGACCGCTGGAAACGTTGCAGTGTGACATATTATTGTGACTTTTTTTATGTAGTTTTTTGCTGTCAGTGCTTTGAGCTTCCTTGCTATGTGAACGCTGCAATGCCTCCAGCATGTCCGCCTTGTTGCGCAAAAAGTTAGTTAAAATATCCACCGATAAACGCTTAGTATTTTGCTCGTTTGCGTTTGGGAACAATGTGCACTTATGAGACCCCCATTCTCTTTCAGTTATTTTATCTAACTTCGACACCATGATATTAATAATTAAACTGTCCCAGTAGTCTGTAGGCTCACCTAAGACCTTAAGTGCGCGTAAATTTTTCAAAACAGTGTCTATTAATTTTCTAATCGAAGAAGGCGACTCTTTAGTTAATGCAGTAATATTTAACAAAGCTTTGATGTGATGATCAACTAAAAGTCCGCAATTATTATATCGGTTGAGCAACAAATCCCATGCAACCTGATAGTTATCAGCAGAAAATTCTATGGAATGTATAACTAGAAGTGCGCTGTCTTTTAGGGACGATTTGAGATAATGAAATTTTTGTATATTGGAAATATCCTTAGAATTATGAACTAGTGAGGTAAAAGTGTCTCTGAATTCCAACCAGTGCTCATAGGAACCGTCAAATGTAGGCATGGAGATAGTGGGTAACTTCACAGAACGTATTTGACTATCAGTATGACAATGACACGACCTGGAGGAGTCAGCAACCTCATCAGTGTTCAGCATAAATTCAGCAAGTGATATTAAATTGTAGTAACTATCTTCAAAATGTTCTCTTTGATTTAATTGATCGTCTAATTCACTATCAGAAACTCGTTCTTCTATTTTAGTTTGAATGTCGTTAAAGTCAGAAAATAAAGTAGCACATCCTTTAACCCTCAACTTTAAATCAATGCGTTTTTGATTTGGAAAGTCATGATTACAATCTTTTAAAGACTCTAAATAATTATTAAATTTGGTAAGCCTGCCTTTAATAATACCACGCTTCCTAACTAAATCGCGAACTAACTCACTACTTTCTACACTTAGCAAATTAGGAGATTTGTCACGGGATTTAGCGGAGTCAATAGGCATTTTGGTGGTCAGTGAAAAGGAGTACTCACGGTTTTACAATTGTCAGCTCAATCACACAAGGCACTGATGCTAGCAACGTCACCAGGCTAGTGATTGACTGGAAATCTGATATCCTGAGACTACCATGCGGCAATTTCACTGAAATGAGAGCACAGACACACTATAGCACTAAATAGAACATAAAAGATGTGGGAAAGGAATAAGGATTAGCCCCACCGATTGCGTATTATGTTCGATGAAAGCTTTTGCGTTTTCTTCTCGATCCGCCACGTGCAAGGGGTCCACAGGTCCAAAGGTCGCTCGGCGATCTGATAGGCAGTATGCCAATATCTGGGTCGGAAGGTCCAAATGTCGCAGCAGCGGTGAGGTTGATGAAAACTGAGGCTTTATGGGTTTAGACTGTGTTGAGGATTTTTGTAAATTAAAAAACGATGCGTTAGCTTTAACGAACAAATTCTGTATTCGCCATCTTAGTAGGTACAAAATTCAAGGAAGAGGGGTGAGGGGAACAATATTTTTTAACACCAATCGCGATCGATATTTGGTATGACGTAGCGCATAGCATTTATCATTGCCCCGAGATGTCGCTGCCAGTCCTGTATGTGAAGTGTTGATTGAGTTCACGACAAGCTAGTATAGGTTTGGAACAGAGATAGTCTTTTATTTTCTGGAATGCATATTCACAATGTTCTGTCCAATTAAATATTTGATCTTTTCTCAACAATTTATGTAAAGGATCCAGAACTACTGAGACATTTGGAATGTATTTCCCATAAAAATTAATCTTTCCTAAAAATTGTCGTATTTGTTTTCTATTTTGAGGAGCAGGGAAATCTTTTATTGATTTCAAATTATCTTTCAAAGGCGTAATCGTATTCTTTTGTAATATGTGACCTAAATATTTAACAGAATCACATGCAAACTTACATTTTGTTAATTTAAGTCTGAAGCCTTCTTTCCGAATAGCCTCCAGTAATCTCTTCAAGTGTGCTGTGTGTTCATCAAATGTCTTCGAGAAGATTAATATATCATCTATGAAATTCACTGCAAATCCTGCCAGGCCATTTTTTCTTATAATATTTCCAAGGATCCGTTGAAATATAGCTGGTGCTGTCTTTAGGCCGAAGGGTAAACAGGTCCATTGATAATGACCTTCTTGAGTAACAAAGCCCGTTTTGTGTCGGTCTGTAATTTTTAGAGGTATAGACCAAAAAGCTGAATTTATATCCAGAGTTGTGAAATAATTACAATTAATCGTCTTTGTTATTAAGTCGTCTATGAGCGGAAACGGTTGTGATTGAGGTATAATTATTTTATTTATATCTCTGAAGTCAATGCATAATCTGCTCTTTTTTCCTTCATCCCTTTTAAAAGCTAAGGTGACAGGAGCCGCAAATGGACTGTACGATTCCTCAATTAATTCATGTTTTAACAGTTGAGAGATTTGATTTTCTATTTCTATCTTGTCTTGAATTGAACATCTATATGGTCTTTTATAACAATATTTTTCAACTTGCAAATCTATACAGGCTTCATAGCTCTTCACTTTTCCAGTGTCATATTTATTTTTAGCAAAAATTTCCGAGTAGCTGTCCAATAATATGTTTATCTGTTGCCTTTGGTCCGTATTTAAGTATTCTGTGTCTATATCAAATTTAATTGTATCTATACCTTCATTAAAATTTACTGTATATTCTTTTTCTTCCATATTTTCATTCTGTTCATCTTCTAACGTATTTTCTCTTATTTTGATATTTTTATTTTCTTTTATTTGGATATTTAAATTCTCATCATGAGTCAATCCAAATTTGTGTATTGAATCTAATCCTAGTATTAGATCATATTCAAAATTTTCATTTTCAAATATAAATGCATTAATTTTTATCTTCTTTTGCAATAACTCCGCATCCAGTGTAATTAAACCTTTAGTTTTTGCCCCTCCACTTATTGTTTTTATTGTGTCATAACAATAATTCGGCTTGATATTCGTGACCTCAACTAATCTTGAATTTATTAATGTTATTCGTGAACCAGGATCATACAATCCCTTGGCTTCTAATGTATTATTTAACATCACTGTAATCTCAATTAGTGGAGGGAATTTTAGTTTTTTGGATTTTCATTACTTAGTTCAACTTTTAATACTGAGTTAGAATTAAAATGTTTTTCATCGGTTGTTGTTTTTTCTTGGTTGTACCAGCAAATATTCTCTGCATGAAATCTATTTGGTTTTCCTTTGTTTTCACAAATTCTGCACGACTTTTTTTCAATTTGTTTTATTTCTTGTTTATTGTATTTGTTTCCCGTGCTTGAATTTCTCTTTGTGTCGTTCTTTCTTGTTAAACTTTCTAGTCCTCTTATGTGGTTAAATAAGTCATTTACTTCGTTAAGGCTTTCTCTGTCTATTCTATCCATTACGAAGTTCGGTAAACCGTTAGCAATCAAATAAATCAGGGTTTGTGTATCTATTGTTTTGTTTATTTCCAGTAATAATCTCTCTTTCTTCAAAGCATATTCTAACATTGATCCCTGTATATATTTGAAATTCATAGCGTACCTAATTGGTGACCAGCCTTTATCAGCGAATGTTTCACTTAAACTTTTCTTCCATACAGACCAATCCGAGTCTATGGTATGTTTGATTAACATCGAGGTGTACCAATCTATACATGTATCTTCCAGTAGTAGCCTTAGAATTTCAACTTTTTGTATATCTGAATCTATTTGTAGACGCGCACATTCACTTTCAAAAGTATTTAACCATTGTTGAACATTCGTTGTATTTCTTGAAAACTTCTGTATCGAAAACTCTGTTGCTAATCTTGTCTTATTTTCTATTTTTTTAAACAATGTAGCTTCATTTGACGGCAATTCATGACCTTGTTCTAGTTTTTCAAGGAGAAATCCATCAAATTGTAAGTTGTCATCATCAAGATATATTGATTTCATTTCCTTGGTGAGTGTTATCCATACCTGTCTCTTATCGTGCCTTTTCTGGAGGGACTTCTTTATTTTTTCAAATATGTCATGCTTTATTATTTCCTTGTGTAAATGCAATGATTGATACTCTCTAGGCACAACGAAAGTTTGGTTTTGTGTATCCGTAATGGAAGTTATCGCATACATATTCGTCTTGTTATCGTCTGGTTTTGCTTTTATTGTAAATTCAAATCGTAATTTCTCCATTTTCAATTTGACAGTTACGTGTATTTTCTTTTCACATGTACGATAATTGTTGATTTATAAGATTAGCGTTACTTCTTGAAGCAATAAACAACAATGTGATTCGTCTAAAAGAGAAGAATTTTATTTTATTAAATACAATTAGCTTTAAAAACCAAATCTGAACTAATGAAATGCTTACTCACCTAAAAGAGAAGAATCAACAATTAAATGTCCATGCTTTCCTTGCACTGATCTTTTACATAAATCAAATAAACAAACATAACAACTTCTAATAATATTTTACCTATTAAAGGAATTAAATTATTCTACAAAATTACTAGTTTTATCTGAAAGGAATTGACAAATGACAGGTGTCAAAGATACCTAATATAAATAATGATACCTAATATAAACCACAAATATTAACTACGTTTTGTACATTTTAAATAAATAAGTGAATTGTAAGGTGTTTTGTTATTAATTAGTCTAATTTGGAATAGTTTATGTACATGACAGCAGGATTATGAAGTCGCATAAAAATCTTAAAGGAGTCTCGAAGCCAATTTTGATGGAAACTGAGGCCCGTATTACAGAACGCACATCAAAACTCAAGTGTTACTTTTAAACTATGTAGTTTCAACCAATCAAATGCCTTGAATCTAGTTTAAAGTAATGCTTGAGTATTGAGTGACGTTCTGTCATACGGGCCTGTACCCTTAGCACGAGTTTTCAGTATTTGAGACGTAAACTGGAACTTTGACACTTTCAAATTGACAATTTTCAAGGAAAAAATTAGTTCCTTCTTCGCACACCAGAGGCGCTGTTCCATTTTTTCATACAAGAAATACTGGAAAGACGCTGTAAAGTAAGAGTGAAAACTCGTGCTAGGGGTACTGAAACTGCATTATTGGATTTTAGTAAAATCAATATTCCTGGTCAGAAATTAAAATCCGTTAAGAAGAATGCATGAACCAGCCCGCGAAATTCAAAATTTCTTGCGTTTTTTGCAAGTTGCAGACCATTACTAGGTTTTATGTTGTATAAGTAGAATTCGCGGGTGTAAGACCTACGTACGTTAATCATCAAAATCGCCAATACAACCCTCCCAAAAATTTTGAATTTCGCGGGCTGGTGTAAATGTAGCACAGTAAAGTGTTAGTAACCGGGCGTGACTGCGGCGAGGGCGGCGCGCTGCTTGCGGGTGAAGCCGCGCGTGATGGCAGCGCGGAGCTGCGGCCGCGACCTGCCCTCGCCGGCCTCCGCGCCCGTGAAGGGCAGCCCACCCGTCACCATCCCATACACGATCACGCCTCTGGAACACACACAAAGATTCCTTTAAGGTTTCGCATTTTTTTCGTTCCCGCAGTAGCCGCTCCAAAAACCGTTCCCAAGAACCGCGTGCTTAGATGTAAATGGCGTCTCGTGGCGTACTTCAAACATTTCCTTACATTTTATCTTACCGCTCGCCGCCCCGCGCTAAGCCACTTCTCATAACGGCAAGGTCGTGAACTGGCCATTTTAAGTAAATTTTTCGCCAGTAAGGTCTGTGTACTGGACGTCACAGTGAAAACAAAAAGTAGCGTGTTATGTCTTCATGCGTACATGCTCCATAGATCGACTTCAGGCCCGTACCGCCGACCGTCGACGAACAGTTCCGGGGCCGCGTACTCGAGCGAGCCGCACGGAGTCCGCAGCGCCGCCCCGCCGCTCCACATATTTGACAGCCCGAAGTCTACAACCAAACGGTTTACATGAAAAGATGGATGCCGGCGGAAAACATAACCATTTTCTAGAAGCCTGTTGTTCCATAAACAGTCTTCTATTTTTTTTTTTTTAAGTCGGTCGGTAGTTAGAGTCTCGGGACTGTCTTGTCAGGTTACTGTCACCCTGGGACGCAAAGGGCTATTGAAAGAACTCTGTATTTTAGTTAGTACGAGTCTGACGGAAAGACTTATTGCTTTTAACAGAAAAAAAATCGCACATATTTCGTAGTAGGTACTGCGATCGAAGTAAATATGTGAAAGTAGAGATCTTACCAACAATTTTGATGAATTGCTTAGTACTGTCCAGCATGATGTTTTCCATTTTCAAGTCGCTGAAAAACAATACTGTTTTAATATCCATTAAACGATTTCTATTGCGAATTCGTGTTTTAAATCATTCTTTCAAGTGACCATAAATTAAGTTCTATACTAAGAGCTTATACACACTTCATCGGCCGCGTATATATTAAGTTTTTGCACAATATCTTTAATAAAATAGAGCTTTTGCGTCATAAGCAATATTAGATAGATACCTACAGTTAAGTTTCATCAGCTCTAAAGTGTAAAGAGTAAAAAATCCTCGATCCATTCAGTTGTTCAACTTGTATTATAGTAGATGAGGGAACAGTGTATAAGACGGGGACGCGAGGTATAATGGGGACGACATTATCATCATCATCATCATCAGCCGGAAGACGTCCACTGCTGAACATAGGCCTCCTCCTTAGACCATCACGCCGAGTGTGTGTTGTGGAAGATTAAATCAAAAGATTATTCCGACAGAAAAAAAGAACGATGCTTACGAAAAAATGTTGAATGAAATGAAAGAGGTAAGAACTTTATATTTGATGGGCCGCGGTGGGTCCGAGCCTCTATAGCGTCCGTGAAGCATGCGCGGTTAAAACTGTGGTGAAGCTTGCGTGTGTGGTGATGCCGTCCGTGTACAGTTTTTTCATGCGAGAAGCCTGCGCGGTTAGGACTGTGGTGAAGCTTGAGCGTGTGGTAGGCCCATAACGCAAACTTAACACAACAGTTCACAACACTAACTAGCGCAAGCGCCAACAGGACGTCATTTGCAAGCGGCCAATAACAAACGTCGTCCTGTTGGCGCTTGCGCTACGTTATTTTTGTGTTAATTTAGCCTTTAAGTGTGTGTATTCCCATCATATACCGCGTCCCCGTCTCATACACTGTTCCCTTAGGGTGCTTACCCATGATGCGATGCGATTACAATTCGACCGATTCCAATAACAAGTGAAAATCAACCTTACCACTACGACATAATTATGACATAAAATGTGTGGTTGTATAAGGGTAGATGAAAAACAAAATACGATCACCGAGACTACGTGGTCTCGGTCAATCGAATTACATCATTATTTCTTAGTAGCAAGGTTGATTTTCACTCTTGCAGTTGAAATCGGTCGAATCCCGTCATATCGCGCCATGGGTAAGCTCCCTTATTAAAATGTTGTTTAGATTACCGATGCACGACGCCGCGTGCGTGCATGTGGCGCACGGCCGACACGAGCTGCGCCGAGAGAGCGCGCGCGCGCGGCTCGGGCAGGCCGCGGGCAGCGCCGCGCGCGCCCAGCACGTGCGCGCACAGGTCGCCGCCTCCCGCCACCTCCATCACGACGTACAGGCGCGGCCCGTGCTGTCACAACCATTCATTTTCATTATTTTATTATTTTTGTACCTATTGGTTTTTATTTTTTTCTAGTTGATATCTATTTGTTTTTCATTAAGTTTCAGTATCTATCCAAAATTTTGCGCAGCTGATGACAGTAGGGCAACTCCCTTTCAGACGACTGAAAATATCTCGAACTGTTGCTAGTTTACTATTATGTGAATGCCTGAACCTCACGCTATGTTACTGTAGGGTACTTTTATAGTACCTAATCAGTCATATTTGTACCTATAATCTTTAGTTGATTATTTACAATAATAACTGTTTACATAATTCATTACACGTTACACACATCGAGCGCACTGGCTCGCGCGGCGGCTTCGCGAGCTCAATGCTCGGACGGTGTGAACCTGTCTCGGGCGTACCTTACTATAATGGCCGAGCATACCTCAGGGCTGAGATGTCGGTTCATGCTGTTAATAGGTAACTACACACATCAATTTTTATATAAAATAATAGTTAAGTTGTTCAGCTAACCATCATAGTTTCGTAGAGGGCCGCGATGCAGGGGTGCCGAAGTTTTGCCATGACTCTCGGCTCGCGGTGGAGGTTGCGACGGGCATACTCCTCTTTTATACACGTCAAGTCTATGATCTTAATTGCCACCTAAAACAGACAAGGTCTTTAAGATCAATGCTGTCGATTGTATGTGAATATCTTACCTTTATGTGGTGTTGGTAGATGTGAGTTCTGCGACCTAGGTGGTTTGAATTGAAACTAGGATATCATTTATTTTCAGGCGTGGTAATACATAATGTTACGATTCACAAATTCCAATATTTGATTACCCACATAGAAGGATTTAGGTATCTACGAAGTTGTTGCCATGACAGTGCTAGCAACCTGTTAGTCCAGATATCCTCAGTCTGTGGCAGGTTACCTAGGCCGTGAAACAGATTGATAGACCTGGCACATCAATATAGTAAACTAAGCCAAGGCAATCTAATCTTTCTAGCAATCGATTGAAATTATGAGATTATGAAAGGCGGGTGGGTAATTACTATTCATTTAACAGACCATCCGGACTATTGGTGGGTTGATAAATATTAAATTATCGTTACCTTTTTTCCTATAATCCTATGTGTAGCCTCTTCAACTCTTGCAAAGTGTCCTTTCCCCAGTACCTTACCAGTCATTAGATAATTTCCAACACTATAAACTTGTCCCTTATTCCTGGTCATATTGGCAGTCTTCATACTAAACTGTACTCACTAATTTTGATTCATAACTATATTATTTCAACGGCAAAAAAAAGTATTTATACTAGCAATGCAAATCACACGTTTTCTCACACGATTTATATCGTATTTACTTGTAAACGTCATAATAAATGCTTGGGTACCATCTTTTGTTTGGTCTTCGAAATTGGAACTATTTATTGACGGGCGTGACATTTGATTGGACTATTTTTAACGGCTATATGTAACCGCCAGTGCCCCTGCACGTTGAACGGTGGCACAAAATAGGTTTCTTAATTAGCTTCGCGTATCAATCAAAGAGATTGTGATATCAAACAGCGTACGGCATAGCTCATTAGAGCACCCGCCAACATCCGACCAGCACCGCTTCACCTTGAGCGGTTAATACTTTTGTATGGAGTAGGCAGGGTCGGACTGAGCCAAGCAAGCTCGGGAATTTTCCAAAACTATGTTTCAGCGATGGCAATCATTTTTCGTTTTGTTACATTTCTCTCCAATTGTATGACCGAACTATATGATTTAGACATTTAACTGTTATCTATTTTTGCACGGGTCCCCGAGATCCTTTATCGCCTGTCTTTCAGCAAGCCGAAGCGGAGCAATTGCGCAGTCCAGGGTCCGGTTGGCGAACGCCATCTGAATATATGGCAAGTCCGACGCTGGGAGTAGGTACCTATTAAAATTAAATAAAAACGGTACCAAAACTAATATCACCAGCGACCCGCTCCGGCGTCGACGTCGGTCGCTCAGAAGCAATTTAGAAAAAAATAGTAACAGCCAAGAGCGATTCGGATTTACACATGCAGGTTCTTTCCGTATCATTTATTTTTTATTTCGTTGCAAATTCTGTTAAAAATTCAACTGTCAGCCTACGCTAATAAGGACTAATAAAGCGCCTTATTCACGTTCCATCTTGCTGTACGTCCCGCCAAGGTATTGCCATGGTTACGTCAAAATAATAATAATTATTGACGTACGTCAAGCCTATTCACGGTGTTTTTGCGTCGTGCATCGTGCATGACGTACAGCCGTGACAGATGGTGAATACGGCGCTTTAGTCACAGAATCCGCGCCACCAATCATGATCAGCGGAAATTCGAGGCACTACATTTTTAAATACAATCAGATAAAATGACAGACACTAGCGCCGCGTCAAAGGGTCATGAGTGGTGGCGCGGGCTCTACAGCCCGCTGATAGACAGACGGATAGGCGAGGCATATTAATATGGTCCTGTTTTAGTAGTAGTAGTTGTAGTCAACGAATGCTCAAAACAAGCTATAGAGGGAAATTCTTGGCAAGTACATACACAATAAAAATTTTGACTACGCAACTTTGTTTGGAGCTGAACATATAAAAAATACCGGCCCCTAGCCCTTGAGCTGTGGGGGAGGGGGAGGGGGTTAGAACGTATCATTTTTTTTTATGTCACGGAAACCATGCTTCCTAGCGGCATAACATGTAGGTACCAAGAAAATAAAAGCTGAATTTACCCATAAGTTTTATTCAGTGAACATTTCCATATAGGTACCTACCTCCCATACAGCTCAAGGGTCTCCAAACAAAGTTACCTAGGTACTCAAAAATTGTGTTCCAAGAATTTCCCTCTATAGCTGTTCTTTGACTGGCCTATTACGAGTTTTATTAAATTTGGGTGACGTAATATTATGACGTCATATAGTGTTTTGTAAACCCCAATCTCTACCTGGTATTAAAGTGACGACTATACAAAAGTGAAAGGCACTCAAATAATAATGCTAAGAGGAACGGATCAGGATTCCTGATCAGGAAAACTGATGTATGTGGCCGGCCTTGGAGCTGCCGCTCCCTGGAGACTCGCGGAGACCTTTTGTTTTGCCCTGTCAATGGTATGGGTCGCTAGGAACTATTTTGTCACCATAATGAGCTCACTGTTATTAACCTATAGCATTATAGGGAGATAAAGTCTTTGCCACAAATCATCACCAATAAGCGGTTGGCCTTAGATACCTATACCGGGACACGTGAATGAAAGAAAACTAATTAATAATGTAAAATAAATTTTATAAAAGAAAACTTAATTATATTATAAAAATGCTCAAAAATAGTAGAACAGCGATAAAAGTAGGTATGCTTATAATCTAAGGGGTCCTTACGCTGGTTCAATATTTTGGAACCAGGAACTTGGTACCTAAATGGCAATAAAATGACTTATTTCAAAAATATTTTTTCTTGTACAGCTTGGCCAGAACGTCTTGAAACGAGACTAATCTTTTTGTTTGCTGACGTTTTAAAATTATTGTGCCATAAAACTAATGTAATAAGTGAAAAAAACAACATTCTAAGTGCTGGTAGCGAGAGCACAGTGGCGACTTCCGGTTTTCTACTCTATTTTGCCAAGCTGTATAGCAGTGTATCAAACTAGTCGGCTATTCCTGTATGCCGCTTCTTTCTCTCGAGTGTACTACAGTAGTTCGAAAAACGGATGTGCGATTCATGCTTGTGCGAAAAATCCGTACCGCGATTAACTATAGTTTGAATACATGCTATTGCGACACTGAAGTTCGACATTACGCTTGTGCGACACACTGAAGTTCAACAGTACCTACTCTAAGCGACATGAAGAATGTTGTTTTATAGCCAATAATAAAATTAGATATTATGTTAACTATCGTAGTACCACTCCTTTCTCTCTTACGATTTAACAACCCACAACAACGATCTGTTATTCTATTCTCTAAAAGACAACGAGGAACTCGTAATAAATTTTCAATCGTATACGTATGAGCATTAAGTTGAAAATTCTATTAAAGGCTAACTGTATCGACGACGAGAAACGAAATGCTTTTTTTTGAGAGATTTCAAAAACCCACTAAAGACAAGCCGTAGTAACATCTGTCAAAATATCTTTGAGACAATATTTATTTTTGAAACATAATTAAACATCAAGAAACGAAATGTCCAGGAAAGTGTTGCGAGTTAGTAAATCTAATTCAGTTAGCAAAAATTGTGCCTGAGTTAGTCCAGATGACGCGCGTTCGCATGAAGTATCTAGAGTTCCATTTATAAACTTTAAAATCTCCGCTATTATCTAATTTGTCAATGTGTATCACCGGTACTCCTACTTGTTCAAGTACCGAATAGTGTTGCGATGATTTTCCGCCGGTTGCAATTAATGCATTACCTTGCAAAATTGACTCAAAACCCGCCATAGAGAAAAGAGTATTCGCGTGAAAAGATACCATAATACCGGGCTGTAACAACCCTGTACAAACATAATCTTTTCCTACATTTACGAAACATTTCGGGGTTGAGGACGAAAGAGAATTTCTTATTTCAGTGTATAATTTGTTAGCGGGATCTAATGATAAGTATTTGTCCAGTACATCGCACAGAATGTCACGACGACTCTCAAAATCTAATTTTAGCCAGGCCTGTGAGAGCTCGCACAACTTGGCAACTTTGTCACATTTCACGATATTCCATGTCCTATATTTGGTATTGTAAAAAACCGCTCGCGATATCTGAGGTGGTCCTCTGAAGTCAGCTACATTATTCACCCAAACCACAGGTGCCTTCGTGCTATGTGTGACCTCATTAATTTCCGCTACGCCGTTTATCCATAGCGATAAGTAGTGAGGTTTATATTGTTGCAGCAAAGATATCATTTCTTTTGTGGTCCTGTAAGCTTCAATGGTCACCAGCGATGGCTGCTTTTCTGTCAACCCCACGGGATCTATTACAAAGGTTCTGTCGTTGTAAGTCAGGGTGTTCGAACATAAGACTTTGGAGGTCGGAGGCTTGATTTCCGACTCATTTAATTTGCATTTCCAGGTGAGAGCGTCTTTAAATAGCTGGTAGACGCTCTCCTGCACCAGGATCCTTGTCAAGCGCCACGGGGCCTGCAATTTGAATGTTTCATGTTAAGGTTCAGCTAATTATGTTTTTGCCGAACAGCGAATTTTCGTCGTAATTAGAAAGTTTTCTAGGGGTAAGGTTTGCCCCAGCATATACAGGGTGAATTTTTCAACTGGGCGTGGATGGCTACTTTTGAAACTATGAGGAATATCGAAAAACGTTGAAAGGAGTCTCGAGGCCGATTTTGACGAAAACTAAAACTGCATCATTGGATTTTAGAAAAATCAAAAATCCTGGTCAAGAATCGAACCCGCTGATTTTGGAAAAAAAATCACACCCTGTATTATTATACCGTTCGATAGTGTTGCTTATAAGGATCAAATTCTGGGAAGTAATCATATACGTCAAACTTAAGGAAAACGTATAATTACAAAAAAACTGATTAATCTTCAAGGCAAAGACTGTATATGAAACATAAGTTACCGTTTCTTTTTTAAAATAATGCTATTTTTAGTTCAACTCAATAATGTCGTTTTGCTAAGTACAGTGGGATTGTTGAAACGTCAAATCCAGTGAGAAATTGAAAACAATGAAATTTTATATTTCGAATAAATTATGGCTCAGTAGATGTAAAGTAACATGGAAAAATAGCAATTTTATAAAAATCAGCCACTTCCTTAAGTTTGCCGTATAAGATTACTTCCCAGAATTTGATCCTTATTAGCAACACTACCGAACGGTGTAATAATACAGGGTGTGATTTTTTTTCCAAAATCAACGTGTTCGATTCCTGGCCAGGATTTTTGTATTTTCTAAAATCCAATGATGCAGTTTTAGTTTTCGTCAAAATCGGCCTCGAGACTCCTTTCAACGTTTTTCAATATTCCTCATAGTTTCGAAAGTAGCCATCCACGCCCAGTTGAAAAATTCACCCTGTATAAACAAACCGGCCAGATGCGAGTCGGACTGCCGCACGAGGGCTACGTAATCATTATCGTAAGTAATAATTTTATTTATGACTGGCTCTCAGATATTTGTTTCATTTTACTTTTTTATCAATTATTTTGAGAATGAATATATTTGTGAATATTTCCAGCATCTACCTGTTGCCCTTCAATACCGAGCAAAACTGAGACTTGTATGGGAGCCCTCTTAAATATTTATTATTCGTTTATATTTTTTTTTGTTATAGAGACAACAGAAATACATCATCGTGAAAATTACAACTGTTTTACTCGTATTTTCATGGTTCCTGAGGTACGGCCTGGTGGCAGACGGCAGGATAGAAATACAGACAGAAAGACGAACAGTGAAGTATTAGAAATAGAGTCCTGGCCGGCCAAGTCCGAGTTGGACTTGCGCACGAAGGGTCTGTTTTGCGTGACATACCTGTTTCGAGATTGAGAGGAATTTATCAACGGCAGAGTCCACATCAGCATCATCAGATACAACGGCGACGGTGCCAGAATCCAGTCCTGGATACAAGAGAATTAAGAGTTTTGAATTAGGCCATGACTTTGGCGGTCTAGTAACTAGACTGCGTCCGAATAGCTTTTGTATATTAAAAAAAACCTTACCACACTACGAATTTCTCCTGCATCGTGGGTGAGAATACAAACATATAAATTCACATACCTACACAAACGCCCAGACCCGCAACAACTGCTTGTAGAACATACGAATATTGGCTCTGTGCGGGAATCGAACCTGCCACACGCAGCGCAGCAGTTCAATTGCTCAGCCACTGAGTCAATCGTGCCGCAATTTGAAGTCACGATATAACATCATCATCATCAGCCGGAAGACGTCCACTAATGAACATAATTATAATAGGCAGTCCATAGATTGCCATGCCAAACGACAATTCGACACTTGCATTCATCGGTTGCCGGCGGTTGCTAGGCGAGCCGAGCACGAGCAGGGACCGTATTATGACATCTTAAAGTCAGACTAGTTCCCGTGAGTAAAAGAGACAGAGCTATACAAGTCGTCTAGTGCCTTTTCGTTTACTCACGGGAACTACTCTGGCTTTAAGACGTCATAATAAGGCCCCAGCTCGTGCTCGGCACAGCAGCTTTTGGTCTTCCTAGCGGTAGGCCGGTCTGTGGTCGCCACTCGAGAACTTTTCTTCTCCATCGGCTATCAGTTCTACGTGCGATGTGGCCTGCCCAGCAGCATAGCATAGTAAATTTTAAGAGCTAAAAGTCGGTGATAACACTTGCACTCTCATCGTATATTATAAAATGTCGAGATTTCATGTTCGAAACAAAACGTAAAGTTTTTAGTGAAGCCACTTTTTTAGGGTTCCGCCAATTCCGCGTTGCCAATGGCAAAAAAGGAACCCTTATAGATTCGTTATGTCTGGAACTCTGGACAGAACGTAAAGACTTACCATTCACTGGGCATAATTTTTCTTCATTAGACAATTTTTCAGTTTTTTTTTGTGTCTTAAAAATAGTTAGATATACATTGGCTCTGAAACATCAGAACATATAAGATTCTTTTAGTAGTTGCAAAGCTAGGGAAGAAAGTAGAATTAGATTGATTTCAAATAAGTATTTTTTTATCTTCACCCTGAGAATATTCAATATTCTGATTAATAACTAATCAAGTTTTATACCTATTTAAAATGGTTTTTTTGACATAGACCAACCGTGAATCGGATCAATCGCGCTAGGGTTGGTATTTGATAAGGGATCCTCTAGTTGTAGTAAATTAGGCATAATTTGATTTTTTTTTTTGACTTGGTAAAATCATCAAATGAGTCCTCCCACCCCGGACAGGGCGGGAGGCACTGTCAGACTCGTACTGAATAAAATCCACTGTGTCCTTCAATAGCTCTTTATGTTCCGTGGTCACGGTAATGGAATTAGTCCCGCGACCCCAGCAGGTTTTAGCCCTTTAGAGGCCGCGTCATCATGCTGACGCTCTTTGAGGCACGCGTGGAACACAACGCGCCGTCGACCCGGGTATGGTCCATGGTCGGAAGGCGAGTTGCCCTTTTTACTTGCCGCCCGCATGCCCGCGCCAGGCATAAATTGACTTATTTAACAAAGCAACATTTGGAGAGAACAGAATCACTACCTGCCATCTTGATAGAAATACTAGCGAGATGATAGGTAGTGATTTGAAAGTTACTTACCCTGCTTCACGGAACAGTTTTATAAATAGATCACAAATAGCAACTGGCTCTTTAGATGTAACCAAAATATTGGCTTCCAAAAAGTCTAGCTGCCCTACAAGATATCCCAACACTAGTAGAGAATCATCAGGTTCAAATTTGGTGTCGCAACCTATGTAAAAAAATCATATATTAATTGGTTTATTATTCAGTCCAAATTAAATGTTATGAAAAATAAATATTTTGAATTCTGTGAGGTTGATAGTTCCCACTAACAACTTTACACATAATGTTTAGAGGACCACACATTTTCATGAGTAATAATAATATTCCACAACATTCTCCCAACGTCATCTAGTCCCAAGCTAAGCAGAGCTTGTGTTATGGATACTAGACAACTGATAAACATGCTTATATTTTTCTAAATATATAAATATTATACTTAGATAAATTACACCCAGACACAGGATAAATGATCGTGCTCATCACATACACATTTGTTCTGGGTGGGAATCGAACCCATGACCTCCGGCATAGCAGTCAGAGTCCCTAACCACTAGACCAACAGGCCTGTCAATTCATATTTCATGGAATACATTACATACAATGGAAAAGATATATTTGAAAAATTACCAAAATTGCCAATAATTGTGTCATCAGCACGTCTGTAACTTACCTATGTCTTTTGAATATGGCTGATATCTAAAATATTGAATAATAAGATTTAGTTGTGTGTTAGTTTCTTCTATGGGTATGTTCCTGGTGTAATATTCAAGTTGTGCTATTAGTTTGGTATTCTGTTCTAACAATGATGCCATTTTTCTAAATAATAGTAAATTCTCCTCAAGTTTTCCTAGTTCATTACCAATTTCTATGTATTTTAGCCCATGTTTAGCATACTTTTCAATTGTCCCATTATAATCATTATATAATTCTAGGAGTAGTTCATTCTTGTTTAAATATTCCTGAAATACAGAATAAAACATAATTAAAAAAAGAACAGAAAAAAAACTTACTTTTTAAATTATTTTTATTTGATTTGTTTGAGCTCCACAACTGAAGGGTAACAACACATGTTGCTTTTACCAATTATTTTGGAGATCTGTCCATCATGTGGAAACAACTCATTTTACTGGGATGAGTTTAGAAGCCTATTGGAAAGATAGCTTGTTCAGATAGTTCTATTGCTATACGAGTACATAATTTTATGTAGTAAGTATGTACTTTAATAAGTAAATTTGTTATAAGTCATGGTTTTCTTATTGCAAATATTGTAATGATAATGTTATTGGTATAATATCTAGTAACATTGTGTCATGGTTTTAGAGTAGTATTGTTAGAAGCTAAGTAGGTACCTGTGCAAGAGTGGTGTCCACAGACATTTTCGAGAATTTTAAATCCATAATTATTGAATTGCGTAGTTTGTTGAACTTACTCAACAATGATAATAGCAAACGACCACAGGGTGTCGGTGTTTATCAGCCGGCGGCCTACGTTATCAGTGGTAGGTATTGATAAACTTTTAAACTCTGACTAAAACTCAAAACATCGGTCAAATCCGATTAATTAATTCAACTGATTTAGGAGTTACTGAGTATGACTATTGAATGGAATCGTGAATAGTCACTAAAGACTCCGACGAATTAGGTTTCATAACGTAAAATTAAATAAATAATTATTATCACAGACCTATGTAAAATTACACTTATTAAATTAATTTATAGTCTGTAATTTTCAGTGGCATTTGTTTGACAGTGACACATGACAGCCAGACCCAAAGCCTTTTAAGCTTTTAAACAATAGACATACAGCATGGACAAGGCATAGACCGCGAATAAAAAAAAAACACATAGCGTATACTTAATTAAGCGCCTTATTCACGTTCCATCTTGCTGTACGTCCCGCCAAGGTATAGCCATGGTTACGTCAAAATAATAATAATTATTGACGTACAGTCGCGTTCATTAAGATGTTGGCACGTCTGGATTTCAAAAATATATGAACATCAAAATAATTCAGAATATTGTGACAACTAAAGCATCATTAAATTGTCATCAAGATTCAGATCCATTAATATGTAACTACTTTTTCTCAATAACATGTATACAGCCAAAGGGACATTTTTATATGAACAACTTTAAGATCATAAATATCTGAACAGTGTTCACTTTACAATTCCCAAATACGTAAGCTCGCAACACGTAAATGTAATTAAAATTCAAACTTATTACAACGTCATAAAGATGATTTACTAGCAATCTTAAAATTGCATGGTCAAGGAGTTTGCAACATTATTTAGGTATCACTGGCTAGTTTTCCATCAAGTGACGTTATAAAAAATAAATAACTGACGCAAATGTCATTCATAAAAAAATATAATATGGCACTGCAATACTCATTTCAAAAGACCTTTTGGCGATTATCAGTACGGAATTAAATTATATGATGTAAATGTAAGTTTTAATCACATGAACAACATGGATATAAGTTTTACAAAGGTTTTACAAAGTTTGGTACAAAATTCTGCCTTTTTGGCGGGGCGTCGAAACGTCATGCCCGTCTGTCATTTTTCGGTGTTGCCACCTCTCATAAATCTTTGTCGCCACACCACCCCCCTACGGAGAAAAAGAAGTTATTAGAAATAACAAAAATCGTCGCAGTCGTTAAACTTAACGCGACGACCGGATCGGGTAGTAACGGGTCTTTTGTCTTGGGTGGTAGTATCTGTTGTTTGGGGCGTTAATTTAGTATCTGATTGGCTCCCAGGTGGTGAACTACCTGAGGGCGACGCATCTATGGCAGGATTTTCGAAGTTATCGTGTTCGGTGAACGCTGGTTTGACGCGGTCAACGCTCACTACAACCTTTTTTCCCTTAATGTCTAAAGTAAGAGTCTTACCATCGGCAGCACGCGTGAGTATAGCATAGGGGCCTATGTACGGAGGTTGCAATGGGCGTCTAACCGTGTCATCACGAATAAAGACATGTGAAGCTGTCGACAAAGCCTTCGAAATGAAAAAGGTAGGTTTTGAATGGCGGGATACTGGAACTGGTCTGAGAGCGGCCATCTTTCGTCGTAGTCGTATGACCAAATCAGCCGGGTCTTCAGATTGATCTGAGCTAACAGGAGTCAACATTTCCCCGGGCAAACGCAGGGTTTCACCATAAAGCATTTCTGCAGCGGTGGCTTTAAGGT
Organism: Agrotis ipsilon; assembly: GCA_028554685.1. Lineage (NCBI taxonomy): Eukaryota > Metazoa > Arthropoda > Insecta > Lepidoptera > Noctuidae > Agrotis > Agrotis ipsilon. The sequence goes on from CM052971.1 coordinate 15,510,600, forward strand.
CTTCCTTAAAAGCTGTTCGCATCCCGAGAAGAACGAAAGGCAGGGCGCGTACCCATGTATCATTATGGCACATGAGAGCAGCTTTTGAATGTCGGTGCACTCGCTCTATCATGCCGTTTGCACAAGGGTGGTATGCGGTTGTCCTGATACGTTTTGTGGCGAAGGTCTGCATAAGTCGACGAAACAAATCTGACTCGAATTGAGTTCCTTGATCTGTAGTTATCACCGACGGTACGCCAAAACGAGATATCCACTCTCGGATGAATGTATCAGCCACTTCTTCCGCAGTAATGGAGCGCATGGGCCAGACCTCTGGCCACCTAGAAACTCTGTCAATGGCTGTTAGACAATAGCGAAATTCGTTGCACACAGGGAGAGGTCCCACAATATCCATGTGGACGTGCGCGAAACGCCCAGATGGTTGGTCGATGTTACCTAAGGGAGCAGTATTGTGTCGTGCGATTTTGCTGCGTTGGCAAGCCTCGCAAGCTTGAGCCCACCGGCGCGAATCTTTCCTAATGGACGGCCATACGTAACGGTCAGTAAGAAGGCGAGTGGTAGCTCTTACGCCAGGATGACTCAGGTTGTGTAGTTTATCGAACGCTGCCCGGCGAAACGAAGGGGTTAAATAGGGACGAGGTTTTCCGGTCGACATGTCACATTCTACAAAAATGCCGGTCCCCGGGATGTTAACCTTAGTTAAATTAAGATTTGAATCTCCTTTGCGCAAGTCAGCGAGCTCACGATCGGTCTCCTGGGACTTAGTAAGAGCCTCATAGTTGTCGTCTACTGAAACTGCTTCAATTCGAGACATTGCGTCAGCAACAATGTTGTCTTGACCTTTTATGTACCGAATGTCAGTTGTAAACTGGCCAATAAACGATAGCTGGTTTAACTGCGACGGCGGAAGCTTTTCTCGGCGCTGCACGAAAGCGTACAGCAACGGCTTGTGGTCGGTGTAGATCGTCACATGTTGAACCTCCAGGATGTAGCGGAAATGCTGAACGCTTTCGTACACCGCTAACAGTTCCCGGTAATACGCAGGCCACTGCGACTGCTGTGGGGTCAATTTTTTACTGAAGAAAGCCAAGGGGCGCCACTGACCCCTTACTTGCTGCTGAAGACAAGAACCTACATGGACACTAGAACCGTCTGTGAATAATCCGAGGGGCGCGTCGTTTGCCGGATGCTGTAATAGTGTTGCATTTGAAAGACTGGTTTTGCACGCTTCAAAATGCTCCAGGAGCTTGGGTGACCATGTAAATGGTTTAGCACCTTTGCTGTTGGTCGCAACTACGGCCTCGATCAGAGGGGCCTGAAATTGGGCGGCGTGAGGAATGAACCGACGGTAATAATTTAGCATCCCGAGAAAACGGCGCACACCTTGGACTGTTTTCGGGGGTGGGAATTCAAGGAGGGACTGAATTCGATCGTGAGGGGGGCGAGTGCCCTCTGGGCTGATATGAAACCCTAAAAACACGACCTCTTTTACACCCAGAACACACTTAGATGGATTGATGACAATACCAAAATTTTGCAAGCGCTCGAAGAGAATCCTCAGGTGCTTTCTATGCAGAGCCACATCTGCTGAAAAGACGAGGATATCATCCACGTATGGAAAGACAAAATCGAGACCCCGTGTGACCTCATCAATAAACCTTTGAAATGTTTGGCCAGCATTTCGTAGTCCAAAAGTCATAAAAGGGAACTCGAAGAGGCCAAACGGGGTAACGATGGCGGTTTTTGGGATGTCCTCTTCGGCGACAGGTATTTGATGATACGCTTTTACCAGGTCTATGGTGCTGAAAACGTTAGCACCCGAAAGGTTATGCGCAAAATCATTAATGTGCCTAACTGGATACCGGTCGGGAATTGTCCTAGCGTTCAAAGCACGATAATCTCCACATGGACGCCATGATTGATCTTTTTTAAGGGTCAGGTGTAGTGGGGAGGACCACGAGCTCTGAGAAGGTCTTGCTATGCCATTTCGCACCATGTCCTCAAACTCTGTTTTGGCGGCAATCAGCTTCTGCGGGGCCAAACGCCGAGAGCGGCAGGAGATAGGTGGTCCATCTGTAGTCCGTATGTGGTGTACGGTATTATGTTTAATTAATCGAGGCAGTCCAGGTGGTTTGACGATATCTGGGAACTCTGCTAACACTTGTGCAAAAGAAGAGTTCGAGGAACCAATAGCTTTGACACTGGACTGCTCAGTGGTAGCGGCGAAAGCCATGGCGTTCAGACCAGTGGTGCCATCAACAATTTTTTTAGAGTGACAGTCTGGCAGTAGATGGTAGTGTGCCAAAAAATCTGATCCTATGATTGCTGTACTGACGTCAGCCACTACAAATTGCCAATTGAAGTCCCGGCGTAGTCCGATGTCAAGCTTGAGGTTGACAGTTCCATATGTCTTTATGCTGCTGCCATTAGCGGCGCTGAGCTCCCAGTCGGTGGACTTTCTCTGTCCTCGAAGCCAGCTATACGGATAACAGCATAGGTCAGATCCAGTGTCAATAAGGAACTGGTGTTTAGTTTCCTTATCAGTGAAAAATAAACGGCGGCCATTGTGTGTAATAGCACAGCAATCAGTGGCCCCCTCTACTGATTGCTGTTGAAGTTTTCCTTCCAGGAGCAAGGCGTAGTGCACCGGGTAGCTTTAGCACCAAACTTCTTGTGGTACCAGCAAAGTTTGGGTTCCGGTGTGCCATTTCGGCTTTTGCTGCTCGAAGCAGACCTTGTGCGGGATCGACCACGTTGTTGTGAGACCGTAAGAGCAGCTATGTGACTGGTTAATTGGGTGATGCATTCCTTAAGGCATGACAATTCATCAGACTCCTTGTTCAGGCTATATACTTTTTGGGGGCCCGGTGTCACCTCAATTATTTTGTCGGCTAACTCTGCCAACTTGTCCGTACCAAGGTCGGCTTGGGCAGCAAGGATAGCTTGTACCTGATTAGGCAGACGACGCATCCACAGTTGACGCAGTATCCCTTCGTCTTTTGACTGGCCAGCTAAGGAACGAAGGCGGCGAAGGAAGGCTGAAGGTTTTTTATCACCTAGCTCTTCAGCACTCAGGAGCCGCTCGACCCGTTGCTGCTCTGATGATGACAATCGACGGATGAGTTCCTCCTTCAGAATTTGGTATTTATTTGTCTCGGGAGGGTTCATAACAATATCCTCGATTTCTCCTACCATTTGTTGGTCGATCATACTAACTATGTGACTGAATTTGGTTATGTCATTATTTATGCCAGCTAGATGGAATTGGGCTTCTGCCTGGGCAAACCATACAGCCGGTCTGTCTGCCCAGAAGGGTGGTAATTTTATGGAAACCTTGCAGACTTGCTCCGTTGGAGTGTATGGTTTAGATTCTTGCTGAGTGTTAAGCTGTGCCTGTAGTGCTGCATTCTTGGCACGCAGGTCATCCAGTTGTGTCTGAAGTTCAGCGTCTGACATGATTCAGAATGTTGATCTATAATATACAGACAAATACCACCACCCACAATATAATTTTGTACTGAAACCGTTCACCGCAGGTGGGAGATGTAAAGCGACAGCAAAAAACCCAGGTTATTGTGTGTAGCAATAGTAAGTAGAATTTTGGTAACAATCATATGATGCTAAATTTATATACACCAGAACCAGTAACAAGGTTAGAACACAACCCGGCTATTACATAAATAAATGTTTGAGTACACATGCAACTGGATTACAATATTTGGAACAGAATTGTCATGTAAAAGGATTATTAGTATCTGCTTCTTTACACTCAATAATATTAGAATGGCCAGCAATATTTTTAGTTTTGTAATGTAGTAAATATGCAATGCACAAAAAAATGCAAAAAAAATAAAATAAAAAACAAATATTTTTTTTTTCTTCAGCTAAAACAAAACACAAAAAATATATATAATATATTCACTATGCAATTATGGGTACTTGATTATTAAATTAGGGTCCTTAATTGTTAATAAAAATTATCAACACTCAGCATGCTGGCCTCAGGCCTGTAAGTTGTGTAGACGTTGGATGCAAAAAAAAAAAAAAATGGTAATCTACTTGCGTGTCTGGAACGGCACTTATCAATGATGACTCGATGAGTTTTCTGGTCACTGTTGTGGGTACGAGCCGATGAGGAATATAACTTTGAGATGTCACTACGACGCTACAGGGAAAATATTGTTTCGACAATTTGATCGATGCACTTTTGAGTCAATATCACTCGCGTACACAAAATATGCGCTTCCGGTACTGAATCGGCTGCCAATTGCCGATGTTGGAGTGTTCGAAGTCTGCACGCCTCTACGACCGGGTTCTAGAGATGAAATCCAGAAGTGCAGGTTCCGACGTGTTTCTGATTTGGTCTTCGATACTCGATGTCTTGATTTACGGTACAGCAGTGCCGGTCTAGTGCCGCTTTGCAACGGCAGTTTATTGTAGGCTGGACTAGCGGTGAGATCTAGCGAGACGCCGCCGGTGATCGCTGGTCAGCTACTTCGGCACGTTGTTTTCCGACTTCGGGGTCACCACTTTGGCGATTATCAGTACGGAATTAAACTATATGATGTAAATGTAAGTTTTAATCACATGAACAACATGGATATAAGTTTTACAAAGGTTTTACAAAGTTTGGTACAAAATTCTGCCGTTTTGGCGGGGCGTCGAAACGTCATGCCCGTCTGTCATTTTTCGGTGTTGCCACCTCTCATAAATCTTTGTCGCCACAACCTAAAAAGCCTTCGCGCAGGAAACAATTGAAATACTTTCATTTCTATAACAATGTAAACTCGATCTTATTTATTCAAGCAAATAATATATTTACCTATGCATGTAGAGATAATTAGGAAGCTTACCCTGCTCAGATATTATTAAAGCTAATACAGTATAGATATATTTTTAAAAGGTGATCACATATTATTGCCTAATGCAAATTATATATTATTGAACCTTCACATGAGGACATATTTTTGATCGATAGATTTGTAGAATTTATTGAGCTTATCAACGCTCACAATATTTTGAATCATTGGCAATGCCAACATATTATTGAACTCGACTGTACGTCAAGCCTATTCACGGTGTTTTTGCGTCGTGCATCGTGCAAGACGTACAGCCGTGACAGATGGTGAATACGGCGCTTTATCCTGCCGTACATACGTAGGTGAAACGTCTGGTGTTGTACGGTGACCGCTTTTCAGCAGACGAGCTGTGGGCCGTATGATTGTTTTGTTTGTCATTTTCGTTTAGAGAAACGCTCAGCCAACCGGCCAACCGCAAATAAATTGGAATATAGAGATGTAAAAGGATGGACTGCGCCTTTTACAGTAGTAAAAGGGTAAAGATAAGTACAAACATTGATTTGGCTGTAAATAGATGGCGCAATGTTGCCGAATTTTTTTCAATCAGGTTACAAAAAGTAATAACCCTCAAACAGGGAATGAATTGGTAAGAGTAACTACTTACCTATTGTACTGATTTGGACGGACGCAGAAAAATCTAACTCTGTTGTTTTTTCCTCAAAAAAGTTTTAAGCCTTTAAGGTAAGCAACTTAGGCGTTAATGCGTATAAAATAATTTAAACTGAAACACTAGGTAGTTATAAATGACATCACCAAATTAGTCGTAAGACGTCCACTGCTGTATATAGGTCTCCCATATAGACTTCCAATGGGACCGGTTGGAAGCGGCTTGCATCCAGCGCAGCGTGATCCTGTGGTCTTCATAAGTTCGTCTGTCCACATTGTAGGTGGACGTCTAATAATCACCCGGTAAGTTATTTTACCTTCTTTAGAACCTGTGGTGTATGTAACAGATGAACACTAATATTATGCAATACTGTATTTATTTACTTGTACAATAAGTAATTAACATGCGTAGTAATATAATCAACGTAAGATGGCGGGCCCAAATGACAGACGCACTAGTGTTGCCCCAGTGTCGCACTAGTGTTATGATCCTGTCGGTAACATTCTCTCCCTCGTTATTAGATTATAGGTCCAGCCGAGATGGTGGTTTCCTAGTCCTCGTACTTCGCCGTAGTTTCATCTCGGACGGTGTTGGCGTAGATAGTGTCTCTTCTGCCGATTGTACCTCTGTAGGTTGTAATTCTGATCGTCCGTCTTCTTCTGTTTCTGCAGGGGTGGTTTGTGTCATTGTATCCATCTCTGGTTTCTTCTGGAGTAGGTAAGTATCCGGTGTTTGGTAGGTGTCATTCGCACTCATGCATGCAGTCTTTATTATTTGATCTACATGTCTATTGTGTATTCTTCCGTCTACCTCGACTTCATAATTTAACCTTCCTTTTCTGTCCATTATTTTTCCAAATTTCCATTTGTTGCTGTCATACATTCTTATTTGTACTCTATCTCCTATCTTGAATTCTTTTTTTACTACTAGGTCTTCGTTTTTGTTGTCCCTTTCTATCTCTGTCTGTCTCTTTACCAGGTCAATCCGTGTTCTGTATATTCTTTTAAACATCATCTCTGCTGGGCTAATTCCTGTAGTGGTATTTGGTGTCTTTCTATACATTGTTAGGAACTTCTGTAATTTTTCTTGTAGTGATCCTTGTTCATTTGCCATAGCTTTTAATTTATTTTTCAGTGTCTGTACATATTTTTCAGCTTGTCCGTTTGTTGATGGGTGGTAGGGTGCAGTGAACTTGGCTAGGATACCATTTTCCTTTAGGAACTGTTGCATTTCTTCTGATCTAAATTGTCTTCCATTGTCTGAGACTTGGGTTATAGGCAGACCAAATGTGGTGTATATTTTTTTTAGGATGTTGATAGTTGCTGCAGCTGTAATTGATGTAGTTGGTACCACCTCTAACCATTTGGTATGTGCATCAACAACTATTAAGAAATATTGGTTCATGAAAGGTCCAGCATAATCAATATGTATACGGCTCCATGGTTCTTTTGGATATTCCCAGGCGTGAATTGGTACTTTTGTAGGATTTTTCTGCAGTAGGCAACAGGCTTTACATTGTTTTACCATGTTCTCAATATCTGAGTCAATATTTTTCCACCACACATAGCTTCTTGCCAGTGCTTTCATTTTTACAATACCAGTGTGAGCCATGTGTAGTTCTTTCAAAACTTTGGGTTGTAGCTTCTTAGGAATGACTATTCTGATACCATAAAAAATGCAGTTATTTTGTAATGAAAATTCATGTTGTCTTTTAGGATCCTCTTTTCCTGATTGAATATCCAGGAACAGGTTTTGTAGAGTTGGGTCTTTAGCTGTCGCTTCTTTTATTTCTTTTTGTGTAACTGGCATTTCTGCTATTTGATTTAAGTAGAATATGTCATCATCTGTCAGTTTATCTTCGTTTGTATGTGTAGCCACGGCATTTCTCGAAAAATAGTCTGCATTTGCATGTTCTTTCGTTTTTCGGAGTTTGACTTCATAGTTAAATCCAGCTAAGAAGTTTGCATAATGTACTAATCTAATAGCTGTAGTTACAGGTGTTGATTTTTCTGGGTGTAGGATTCTTGCTAAGGTTGATTGTCCATGATAAGAGTAATTTTTCTTCCATAGCAGTACTGAAAGAATTTTTTCAGGCCCCATATTAATGCTGCTGCTTCTTTATCTAATTGACTATAGCCTTTTTCTGCTTTTGTAAGTGATCTTGAAGCAAATGCTATAGGTCTTTCAGTCTTGTCTGGCATGGTGTGTGATAAAACGGCTCCAAACCCCACAGGTGATGCATCAGTGGCCAGTGTAACCGGTAGATTATTATGAAATTGTATAAGTACTTTCTCTCCACATATTTCCTCCTTTAGGTCTGTGAATATTTTTTCACATTCTTCAGTCCATCGAAATTGCGTATCTTTTTGCAGTAAATTGTATAGTGGGTTTAGCTTTGACGCCAGGTTTGGGATAAATTGCTGATAGTAATTGATCATTCCCAAAAAAGTACGTAGCGAAGAGACGTCTGTGGGTCTTGGACTTTTTCTAATATCATTAACTTTCTCTTGAGTAGGGTGTAGACCTTTTTCATTTATTGTATGTCCCAAGTAAGTAACCGACTTTTGAAAGAATTGGCATTTCTTATTATTTAAGTGGAGACCGCATTTTTGTAATATCTCAAATACTTTTCTGATTCTTTGTAGTAGTTGTATGTAGGTGTGTCCTTGTAAGGCAATATCATCAAAAAAACATGCTGTACCATCTGTCTCTTGCAAGGTTTGGTCCATGTATCTTTGCCAAATATTTGGTGCAATCTTCACTCCGAACATCAATCGTTTAACCTTGTAGGTGCCCTTGGATGTACTTATAGCTTGCATTTCAGCTGTCTCCTCATTTACCTTCATGTGTAAGTATGCTTGATTTATGTCCAATGTGCAAAAATATTTACCACCACTTAGTTTAGCGAATATTTCCTCTACTCGAGGTATTGGGTAATTATCATTTTCTAGATTTTTGTTTAAAGTTGCCCTGTAATCTGCGCATAATCGCATTTTTCCATTTTGTTTTACAACAGGAACAATAGGTGTGCCCCATTGTGTGTAAGTCGCTTTCTCAATTATTCCTTGCTTTTCCAATCTATCAAGCTCGGCTTCCACCTGGTTTTTTAGTGCAAATGGAACAGGTCTTGGTTTTAGAAACACAGGCACTGCTTGTTCCTTTAGTTTAAATGTTGCTTCATATTTTTTTATTTCACCAATCTCTTCTGTAAATAGTTCTTTATATTCTTGTAATAATTCCTGTAATTTTACCTTATATTCTTTTTCTGTAATATCATTTGGTTCTTTTTGTATTGTATTAACTTCAAATTCTAAATTTAGTTTTCTTAACCATTCTCTTCCCACAACTGGATCCACTTTTCTATTAATTACAAATATTCTTCCATCTATAATCTTATTTTTGTATTGTATGTTTAAGTTGCAGGTTCCCAGTGGTTGAATTATTTCTCCTGTATATGTGCGTAGTGTAGCTGCAGTGGTTTCTAGTTTGAGGTTGTTGAAATGTTTTTTGTAAAATTCTATAGAGCATGTTGTAACAGCGGCCCCAGTATCTAATTCTAATGTGTGTGTCTTCCCATTTAATTGTAGGGTTATGTTGAATTTATCTCTATTTGTATTGGCCTCTTTGTTAAGTTTATTTATTTCATAATTTTCCTCTTCGTCTGTAGACTCTTCAGTATGCATTTCTAGTTGTTTTTGATCTTTAAAACATACTGACTGCACATGGCCTCTTAAGTTGCAATTTTTGCAGAACAATTTGTGCTTTATTTGACATTGATTTGCTTTATGATTTTCTTTTCCACAGCGCAGGCATTTAATTATGTTATTTCTGGTATTTTGGTCTGAATTTCTTCTCTGCTGGTTATTATTATTATCTTTCTTTGCACTGTATGGTTTGTTTTCATTTTTATTTTTATTTTTCTTCATTATTGAAACTTTATTTATGGCTGTATCTGTGCACATTTCTTTTGTCTCACTTTTGGATGTCTCTATTGCCATGGCAATCTTCATTATTTCTTCAAACTTTGTACTTGAGGGTTCTTGTAATAGTCTTTCTTTAATCTCAGAATTACGGAGGCCACGGATGAATTGGACTCGTAGGTGAGTATCAATTGTTGTATGTTTACAGTTGTTACAGATAAAGTTACATTTACCACCAATTTCCTTCAAGCCAGCCACGTAATTGGCAATAGTTTCGTGTTCATGCTGCTGCCTGAGGCAGAATTTGTGCTGCTGTGCCACTTCGCCTGGTTCTGGTGAGATGTGGTTTCCCAGGCTTGTAATAAGGTCTTCAAAGGATTTTGACTCTGGAGTGTCTGGTGCAGTGATATTTTTCAGAATTTGGTAATGTTTTGGGCCAATACAGTTTAAAAATATCTGTATTTTTAGTCTAGCGTCTGTAACGCCTTTTAATGTAATGTAATTTTGTAATCTTTGTAAATAACTCGAAAAGGATTCGTTTACCTCATCGTACGGCTGTAATGTAACACCACTTATATGTTTTGATTGGGTTTCTTGCGTTTGTAAGGCATTTTGTAGGTTAGCCTGCTGTACTTGCATGCCGCGCATAGTTTCCAACATTTGCGTCAATACATGCGTTAATTGTTGCTCCATCTTGTTTCACCGTTGTGGTAGGGGATAGGGATTTTGTGAAGCGGGTTATCATCACAGGATAGGAACCCTTGGAACGAAAGGAGACCGGAGAAGAAAAAAAAAAGTTATGGTTATGTGGGGGCACGTGGGTGATTTTTGTTCAAACGTATTCCTATACGTTTCCCTTCAGGATTAACGATCCTCGTCGCCAGTTTGTGGTGTATGTAACAGATGAACACTAATATTATGCAATACTGTATTTATTTACTTGTACAATAAGTAATTAACATGCGTAGTAATATAATCAACGTAAGATGGCGGGCCCAAATGACAGACGCACTAGTGTTGCCCCAGTGTCGCACTAGTGTTATGATCCTGTCGGTAACAGAACCCCTTAAAATTTCAACAAGTTACTAATTATTTTCGGGTTTAGGCTTTAATGACTGGACTAGTCATACGCTGAGCTTGCCGGTGTGTGGTCTCCTTTCGAGAACCTTACTGCATCGGCCATCAGTTCTCGGTGCTGTATGGCCTAAACCTATATCCACCGCCATATTAACTTGGTAATTCGTTGGGCTATGTCAGTTCGTCTATGAATCTCCTTATTTCTGATTCGATCCCGCAGAGATTTTCCGAGCATAATGCTCTCCAGCTAGTTGGACTATCTTGAGCTTACTAATAGTACCTATAGTAAGAGACCAAGTTTCAGCGCCATAAGTCTTTAATGGTAACACACATTGGTCGAAAACTTTCGACTTGAGGCACTGAAGAAGTATAATACTATAGATTAGAAAAGGTTACGCGATATCTCGAACGTTGCCCAGCCGAGTTGGACCCCTACCTAGTTCGACGGTTTGTCTTAGACTAGACATCATAGACATACGAGTCAACAACTTTAAGAATAGTATTCCCAATTGACAATGAGGTAGGTACAATGGCCCTTGGCCCTTGCACAATCATTTTGTTGTGGCCTGTTGGTCTAGTGGTTAGTGACCCTGACTGCTATGCCGGGGGTTGTGGGTTCGATTCCCACCCAAGACAAATGTTTGTGTGATGAGCATGATCATTAAATTTGTTCTGTGTCTGGGCATTGTCTAGTATCCATAACACAAGCTCTGCTTAGCTTGGGACTAGATGGCGTTGTGTGATAGTTGTGGATTTTTTTTTTTTTTTTTATATCCTTTAAGATCTCGGGATCATGGGATCCCGGACTTTTAAAGGGCGTGCCAGGAGCCGAAGCCATCTTGCAGAGGCCCATTACGCAATTTAAATGAGATGAGGCCCAAACCGGCGGTTATCCCTGTATGCACTATGCCAGTTTATAATAATAATTATTATTTTAAGACCCATCTGTTTGGAAACTCGATTCAAGGGAGAGGATTCGAGCATCGTGCTTTAGATCTTCCATCGATTTTGCTATGAATATTTATATTATTTTGTTGCTAGAAAATAGACTTATTTCTGGAATGTACAGAATATAATAATGTTTTGTGTGAATTATTTTCTAGAAGTAAATTAAGAATGGTTAGATCATAAATATGGTTGCGTCCTTTCATATCCTGCGAGGTAGGTAAATACAGATAGCTAGTAGATACAATACATATTGTAAGAGCGACGGGCGGCACGACCTATTTGCACCAGACCGGAACAAATTTGTTGGACCCAATGGAATTAGAAGCATCTCCGCGTCCGTTCCTGTGCTACACATTCTGTGTGTAACTTACACGCGTGTATCTATGGCTGCATCACGGTTATCTATTGACAGGACATAGCATTTATCATAGAGTACTTTTTATACATTTATGAAATTGTATGCTAAAATGAACCATGCATTAGTACACCATTAGATGAGGGTACTCTATGAAAAGGGGCTAGTGGAGAACTGTGTTTTTGGCCCAAGAGCTACTGAACCTTCGACTAACGGTCTTCCTGTAAGGTTAGAAATTTGTACACTTATGATTTATAGCATGCTAAGGGCAATAGCGATGACCTGGCAGGCGTCAGCCGAGCACGTCGTCAGACCATTTACTTTTGAAAGTAAATGGTAAAAATTGAAAATTTAACAGCATGTAGTTTATTTATTGTAAATCTTGGAAAAAAAAATGAAAGGCGATTACAAGGTGCACAAGTAAGTGCCAGGCACATTGAAAAGTGCATGCTGTCGCCTGCCAGGTCATCGCTATTGCCCGTTGCATGCTATAAATCATAAGTGTACAAACATTTCTAACCTTACAGGGAGACCGTTAGTCGAAGGTTCAGTAGCTCTCCAACTATTTAGAGAATCTACCCCCAGCTTCCTAAGCTTCAAAGTCTACCGTGTTTTGACTTTGTAGCGCACGTAGGAACTTCAGGTAGAAAGAGTGCCTACACTGAACTAAGCGAAAACGCACATCCCCTTTTCAATCAAGAGATTCCTCCTGCCCTGGGTGGAGTGGAAGGGCCTGTCAGAGTCGTAGTGACTTAGATCTACCGTGTTCCTTCAATAGCCTTTTCCCAGGGTCATAGTTTCCCGTTTGGAAGGTGCACGTCCCTTACACTAAGGCCACACTAACTGGAAATGCTGGCGATTGTCACTAATAATGGAAGTTTATAGAACTTTTTAAAAAGAGATGTGTGCCCGGGCTATTAGAATGAGTGTGATAATACTAATAAAAAATACAATGTCAAGAAAAGCAACGTGTACAAACAAATCATTACATACATGGCGCGACTAAGATTTAAATCTCCATGAATTTCTAATTCTATCTAAAATACTAGATAGGCAGATAGGTACTCCAAGTAGGAAAAATAATAAAAATGCAGCAGACTTTTACAAGTTTGCAGTTGTGGCGTAGTTACGAGCCTACGAGGTAGGGCCTGCAGAACCGGTACTTTTTAAAGACCCGGTACCGGATGTTCGGTACTGGAGTTGGAACCGGGATTTCCCGGGAATTTCGGTACTTTCGGTACTCGCGTACAAATCGCTATGAACATATTGTATGAAAGGCACGAGTGTGTGCACACTACATATAATTATCTAAATCGGTTGAAAAATTTCCTCATTACAAAAGTGGGATGGTGCAGTTCAAAAAACTTCGTTTTATTCGTAAATCTATAATTGACAATAATAATCAGTACACAATCTCAAGGAACCTTTAAATCCTTTTCATATCTTATAATGAAAATATATCAAATATGTAGAACTTAAATTCCTAGTCTATTTTGAATTAGAAAGAACCCTATCTTTGTCACGTGATTGCTTTGTTTTTTCCTCTATACAACTTTTACGTCACTTAATCACTTTGTTCATTAATATATATTATCAGCCTATTGCCGTCCACTGCTGAACGTAAGCCTCCCCCAAAGAGCGCCAACCATCCCGGTCCTGGGCAGCCCGCATCCATCCACTGCCAGCCACCTTCCTTAAATCATCGACCCATCTTGCAGCAGGGCGTCCTACACTACGTTTGCCCATTCGCGGTCTCCACTCTAGCACATGCTTGCTTCACCTGCCGTCTGTCCGTCTACAAACGTGGCCGGCCCATTTCCACTTCAGCATGCTGATTCTAAGCGCAATGTATTACTTTGGTTCTCTGGCGAATGACTTCATTACGAATTCTATCCACCAAAGAAACCCCGAGCATTGCTCTCTCCATCGCACGCTGAGCAACCTTAAATTTGTGGACCAGGCCGATGGTAAGTGTCCATGTTTCGGCTCCGTAAGTCATTACGGGTAGGACACACTGGTTGTAAACCCTGGTTTTAAGGGATTGTGGGATCGATGATTCAAAGATATGACGTAGCTTCCCGAATGCCGCCCAGCCCAAGCGTATTCTTCTGGCTGCCTCCTTCTCAAAGTTGTGCCTGCCCAGTTGTACACTTTGGCCTAGGTAAATGTATTCCTGCACAACCTCGAGGGCAGCACCATTCACGATTACAGGTCTCGGGGTGACATGACCATTAAGTTTGGTTTTGTCCAAATTCATTCCGAGACCCACACGCCTTGAAGAATCGCTCAGGCTGTTCAGCATTTCTTCCTGCTCCTGCAGAGACTCTGCTATGATGACAATATCATCCGCAAATCGGAGGTGTGAGATGTACTGACCGTTGATATTAACACCCCGTCCTTTCCAATCAAGCGTCTTGAAAACGTCCTCCAACGCGTTTGTAAACAGTTTCGGAGAGATGGCGTCTCCCTGTCTTACCCCTCGACGCAGTTGGATTGGTTTTGTGCTCTGTTCTTGTACTTGGACGGTCATTGTTGCGGCCTTATATAGACATCTCATCACCTCAACGTAGCGGCAGTCGGTGAGGCATCTCTGCATAGACTCCAGAACAGCACAGGTCTCGACGGTATCGTAAGCCTTCTCGTAGTCCACATATGCTAGGCACAGAGGCTGGTTATACTGGAGCGGTAGTTTTTAAGGAGCGCTTTATCGCCCTTTTTGAAAAATAATACTACCACACTCCTATGCCATGCCTCAGGTTAACAAAGTAATCCACACTGGCATAACTGCCAGTGTGGATTACTTTGTTCCTTCCACTGTAAATAAATATATAAGCAAAACAAAACTAGGTATAATGCTTTATCGAAGTGAAAAAAATAAAAAAATCAATAAAATTTGAATGTAGAAAACGCGATTTTCTTTAAAATAAAGGAAATATCATTAAAAAATGTAACAGCTTTTTACTGATCAATTTGCCAAATAATTATAAAATACACAACATTTGAGCATAATAAAAGTTATTCTCTTTCAAGTAGATTTTTGATTAGTTTCATCAAAATTTTAAAAAATCTCATTATTATCAATTAAAAATGTTTTATGTTAATAATACTGTTAAAAAATACTTAATTGGATATGATTTGTTGCTTTATATTGAAAAAATAAGGAAAATAAAAAAGTACCGAAAGTATCGAAAGTACCGGGACTATACGGGATGAAGAACCGGTACCGGATTGTTTAAAAATTCCCGGGATTTCCCGGTATTTTCGGTACCGGGAATTCCCGGTTGCAGGCCCTACTACGAGGTCAACCTAAAATTACATGGTTCACGTTTCCTTACATTTTAATTAAACTTAGAGACTTGTTTATTAACTTTTTGCTTTTATTCCGTGAAGCAGAGTATTTTTCTGTCACCAAAAAGAATTAAAAGAATTAAAATTCTGCGTCACACGTGTAGCCTTCGTGTAGTTTAAATGAATGCGTGCCTAAGTTAAATGTTTAAAAAAAAGACGTTACTTGTGGTTTTTACCCCTCGTTTACACCAAGGTATAATACATGTATTTGACAAGTTTTGACATGCCATAGACTTCAGTGTAAACGCAGATATGTTTTATACTTGTATAAATACTTTTTGGCTACACAGTGTGAACGAAAGAATGTTTGAGATTATGGTTTGAGACACTCTCAATACATGTATAAAACAAACAAATTATGTTTTGACAAGTATTCTACAAGTTTCGTATGAAACTAGTATTTAACTTGTTTCTTGGTGTAAACGAGGGGTTAGGATGTAGACAACTATGATGTTGTTTTTATTTAATTTAATATTCTGTAGCTAGCCAACGATGTCGAGGTCGGCTTTTTGTGTAACCGGATGCTGCTGTATATCAATATTTTACAAACTGAAAAGCACACAATAGGCATGTGGATCCTTAGATGAGTGAATTTCTCAAACGTAAAATTTACGCGGCGCGGTTGAAAATCATATCTTAAACCAGTAGTTGTTGAAATTCACTGATATAGTTTGTGATGTAGAGAGCATTTATAAATTACAAATCTAATTAGTCCGTTAGCTAGTTTTGAAAAATAATAGACACGTATTTTTTCTTTTGCTATATAAATGCATATTCACAAACTTATCAAAATTCGATAGTACTCGTGACGTCGGAAGTAAGTAAAAACTGTTCCTGCCTGTGACGAATTGACAATTTTTAAAGTTTCGTATATTCGTGACTTTTGGTTTACGTTGTTTGATAATCTTACTGATGGAGTAATTAGTTTTTTTTTTTCAGTCAAATACCCTAATATGTACTTATGTTATTGTGCCCAGTAATATCGGCCCCGACTTACACCTATTGTTACGTCGACCGTACTTCGAGATCATTTTATAATTTTCTACAAGTTGTGTTGTGTACAATGCATGTACTCGAAGTTTCCAATACGTTCCAGAGTGCAAGATATTTTGAAAACGTTCAGAAACGTTTCAATAAGGAACTGTGTATAAAAGGCCTGTGCTCCCTCCTTAGGTTACCTTAACCCTTAAAAGTAAAGAGACTTTATAAATAAATAAAAAAAAGAAATATAGTAGGGCCTATTAATTCTTGTAGTCTCTGGGTTGTTTATCGCGGCAGTTTGCGGTTCGCCGTGACTCGCCTCATGGGAAATTAGCGACGACTGTGCGAAGCCGTCGCGGACTCGAGAAAGCACCCAATTTTGAAGTTTTTAAACTGCGAACGAATGGCTGCCCGCCTTGCGACCAGGCGTAAAGTTTCTTTTTAATAGGAGCATAAAATGGATCTGGATGTTATGCTTAGAATGAAAAAAAAAACAAGGCATTTGCTACCTCAGAACGTAATTCTGAAATCTAAATACTAGAGCCCGAACGTACAAAAAAAAATGGCAGTTGCAGTTTGCGTTCAGTAGTGTATCGAGTTTGTGACCGACCATGGGTCAGCCCATGGTTGGTCACAAACTCGATACCTCAAGAAAATTGAAAATACCCACTAGTGTAAAGTGTAAGTGGGTATTTTTTTATCTTCATGTTAATGGATATACCTAATTATTATTATCATACTAATTAATACCTTTTCCCAAAAGCCAAGCTCGTGGCTAAATAAATACAGCCGCACAGAGCATTATTCTGGGTTACCATCTATCATAACGAGTCTCGTCCGTGTCTCTGGAAGCACGTAAAGGCGTTGGTCCCGGCTGTCAGTTGTCGATCTTTGACAGTCGTTACTGTTAGTCAAAAGCTCGAAAGTATAACAACCAGTCTTACTAATGGGTATCGTAATCAGTTGCTGGGTTGTGGAGGTCAGATAAGCAGTCGCTTCAGGTTAGACTGGAAACCGACTCCAATATAAATAGCTGGGAAAAGGTAGGCAGGTGACCCATTCCCAAAAGAGTTTAAAACGTTAACCGAGGCCGGGCACGCCGCAATAGCGGCGGTAAGACACCTTCTTGAGGAGTGGCTGGAGAGCCGTCACGGCGTCCTGACCTATCGGATGACGCAGGTCCTCACCGGACACGTTTGACAAGTTTCGGGAGGTACCTGTGTCTGATGAGAAAGGAGGAAACGCCTGTGTGTCACCAGTGCGAAGATCGCCCGGAGGACACTGTAAAGCATACGGTGCAAGACTGCCCCGCTTGGGCAGAGCACCGACGTGTCCTCACGGCGGCGATAGGCGGAGGCTTCTCGCGCCCGGCATTGGTCGCGGCCATGCTGCGGGGCGAGACGGAAGCAAGACGGTGGGAAGCGGTCGCCTCCTTCTGCGAAGCAGTAATGCTCTTGAAGGAGGAGGCGGGCCGCGAGAGAGAGAGAGAGGACAGCGTCCTCCATTCGCCCCAACCGCAGTGGTACACGCCCACGGCGTCGGACGTCGGTAGATGACCTCCGGCCACCGTAGGCGCGGGCATGCGGACAGCGAGTAAAGGGACGATGGACCATGCCCGGGTCGACGGCGCGTCGTGTTCCACGCGCGCCTCAAAGAGCGTCAGCAAAATGACGGTGCCCCCGTACAGAGGGCCAAAGCCTGCCGGGGACATAAAGGGCTATTGAAGGAAACCGTGGATTTTAGTCAGTACAAGTCAGTTATAAGCGAAAGCGTTTCAAACAAGAAAAAACGACGGTGTAAGTGTAAGTAACACCAAGTGAGCGACCCATTTCTTTGCAACTTACCATTTATCTTAGTTTCTTTCAGTACCCTTTTTTTTTAGCTGGTAAAATCATCAAATGAGTCCTCCCGCCCTGGGTGGGGCGGAAAGGACTGTCAGACTCTTACTGACTAAAATCCACCCGTGTTCCTTCGGATGCCCTTTACGTTCCGGGGCCGCGGTATCCTGGGTTAAGAAAAAACCCGCGACCCCAGCAGGCATTTGGCGCGAAACATGCGCCACCGACCCGGGCTTGGTCCTCGGTCGGACGGCGAGCTACCCATTACTCACCGTCCGTAAGCCCGCTCCGCCGCTGTGCCCTCTGCTGATCAGAGGGACACGCGTTGGAGAGTCCACACGACATGCTATTCGCATACGGGCAAAGAAACCTCTTAGGCACACAATGGCCTAAGGGAGAGTTTTTGCCCGCATCGCAGGGTGCACCGGCCCGAAAACCTAGTCTTCCCCCCGGACGTATCCGAGAGTTACCTCCAGTCCACGGGCGCACGTGGAGGTTTCCTGTCTTAGCACCCCTCTTTCAGTACCCTTAGCACGAGTTTTCAGTATTTGAGACATAATGTAAACTGGAACTTTGACAATTTCAAATTGACAATTTTCAAGGAAAAAATTAGTTCCTTCTTCGCACACCAGAGGCGCTGTTCCATTTTTCATACAAGAAGCGCTCTAATACTGGAAAGACTCTGTAAAGTAAAATAGTGGAAATTCGTGCTAGGGGACTGGATGCATATACATTAACTTAGATAATTATTCAGTTTTTGATCATAAATGACAACAGTAAACTTATACATTTTGTAAAGGATATATGCGTCGAATATGCATCATAATATCTAACCAGCAGGGCTATTGGCTGACTTGATAGTCACTGACTAGTAGTTGTCAACTGAATTTGGATGGCTTGATGTTATCGATTGTTATGACTTAGAGGCTAAGTTGAGGAGTGCCTCACGAGCGTTACAATAGTTTGATTTTAGGGAATATTTACATTTCATTGTAAATGCAAAAACCAATACAAAATTTACCTTTTGACAGCTATTTGATGGTCACCAGAGCAAGTGATCATCATTTGAACTGTCAACAGAGATCAGCAATAGCTCCGCAGGTCTGCAGCTCTACTTACTCTTATATTGTTCCAAATAATAACAGCAGCCTCCTAAGAACAGCTAGGTACCCAACATGCTATGTACACACGGCTACTCATTAAGCTAAGCAGTATTAGCTGACCCTTCATTGTGTGTAAAAATCGTACGAAGCGGGACCAAGAAAAACGTGTTTTTGTAAAGATTTATGTGTAGCCATGTGTACCTACACGCCAGCAATACCTACGTAATCTGGCAAGTTTTACCAATCAAACATAAACTTTAATCTCTTGAGATAAAGCTGGAAATCTGTTGAAGAAATTCGACAGATTAGGGTTGCTTGATGAACTGGCGTGTGCGTGTGTTAAGCCACGTACTGACACACCACTGCCACATGTCTCGGATACGTACTAAGCTTGTCGTTTGGGACTCATTCATAAATGTATCGTCGTGTACAGTGAACGCATATGACATTAGACCATAGCGTAAGGCATGTGTGGTGGTAACTGTGACCCTGGAACGTGTCACGAACGGGCTACTGAAGGATTAAAGTGGATTTTAATCAGAACAAGTCTGACAGACCCTCCCGTCCCGTGGGGGTTCTCATTGAATGATTTTACCACTATAAAAAAGGTATGTGCGTTCGTCATTCGCGTCTTGGCCGCATTAAAGACATCATCATCACCTGCCGTTTTTATATCTATTTATCTGTCAACCCGCCTAAGTTCATAACTTATTCAACGGTTTCTATATCTCCCTCTTGAAGGAAACATCCCCTAATCCTCTTGCTATTCTAATAATACACAAATTGTGTTGTATGTCCGTCCGTTCGCGTTAACATGGCATGGATTAAAGAGACAAATGTTCGTAGTTTCAAAATTATTACATTTAGGAAATGAAACGGCTGTAGACAGTCACTTTAAAATATTTTAACCTGCGTCGAAAATTGGAAATCTTTTTGTTTTGGAAAGAAATAAAATAATTATTGTGAGCAGGATTTCAACTTGTGACCATGATTCATCATCAGTGACGATGATTGTGAACATCAGAAGCTCTTACCAATCGAGCTATCGCAGCCATGCTCACATTGTCAATTTCTTCATTCCATTAATATAATATATAATAATAATATAATATTCCACAACTATCACACAATGCCATCTAGTCCCAAGCTAAGCAGAGCTTGTGTTATGAGTGCTAGACAACTGATACACTTATATTTCTAAAAACATTCATATTATAGATAAATTTCACCCAGATACAGAACAAACAATCGTGCTCATCACACAAACATTTGTCCTGGGTGGGAATCGAACCCACGACCTCCGGCATAGCAGTCAGGGTCACTAACCACTAGACCAACAGGCCAGTCATAATCTCTAATTAGTTAGATATGGCGTGCGATTTCATCCGCTGGCCTTAGCATGACTGTTCACGTAAAGTAAACGGGAACTTTGGTCAATTTGATGTTACGTGTTAGTTCCCCGTTCGTACCCTAGAAGAGCTTTTTCATTTTCCATACAATAAAACGCCGTAATATGGAGAGAGGAAGAGAAAGGCTAAAGAAAAGATAGATGGATTGATTGTGTAAGGATTGATAAATACCAATGTGACGACCTTCGTGTGCCGACCCCAAGTAAAATGGGATATGGGCGGGAAGATGATGAATACGCCGTAAATACTTCAACTACACTGTGGGTAAAATAAGAAAATTTAGAGTATAAGCCTCTTTTAACAGCCGTTTTGATTTAAAAACGGCTGACAACGGTCCAGAATTGTGCGTCACTTTTAGTCATATAGGTGTCACTTAGCGTACCTACGCAAAGACGTAGCTCGTATCTTTTCAAGAGCGTAGAAAGTAATTAATAAATAACAAACAAGACAATGAATTAGATCAGCTAATGCATGTGAAAACAAATACGAAATTCTTGAAAAAAATTGTTTGTCTAACCAAAACTTTTTAAGTTAAAATGGCCGCGCTCGCTCGGTCGCTGCGACCGTTGAGTCGAGATTAAAAAGAACTTTAATTGATTACGTGAGCCACTGGGCTCGAGCAAAAAAGGCACAAAGTCCTCACGCCAACTAATTAACGCTCGATTTGAAGTTGAAAAGAAATCTGTAAAGAATGCCCCGCTGGTAGTATCTACTATTTTATTTTTCTTGTAATAACAGAAAGGGATGAACCGAGAGGTTGTTTTTGGGTCTTTAAATATTTTCACAAAAAAAAAATCATTTAAAATGTAATGCAAACTTTCTTCCTTTTTGAAGTTGGTAAAAAACAAGCTGTTGCCAGCTACTTCTCAGCAACTACAAGGCCTTTGACAGGCCTGTTGGTCTGGTGGTTAGTGACCCTGATTGGTATGCCGGAGGTCGTGGGTTCGATTCCCACCCAGGACCAATGTTTGTGTGGTGAGCACGATCATTTTTTATGTGTCTGGGTGTAATTTATCTATAATATATATGTTTTTAGAAATATATAAGTATGTTTATCAGTTGTAATAACATAACACAAGCTCTGCTTAGCTTTGGACTAGATGGCGTTGTGATAGTTGTGGAATATTATATTATATTATATCCATACCACTACGACATAATATAACGTAAAACGTGCTGTTGTTGTTATCTGCGGTTGGATGAAAAACAAAACACGCTCGTCAGGATGACATAAGTCAGTCGAATTGCATAATTATATCTTAGTAGCAAGGTCGTTTTTCATTTTTATTTAAATATTAGTAGAATTTGCAAATCTCACGAATCGCGTCATGCGCAAGCTCCTTAATTAACACCCTTAAACTGTCAGACTGGTACTGGTTGGTCCATGTGTTTCCCCAGTTTATAAATTAATGATTTGTATACCAAAGGATGGCTAAATGGGTGCTCCAGACATCTATATGAATCTCACAATAACCACTGTTACTGTTACTGTCAGCCTGTATCATCCCACTGCTGGGCAAAGGCCTCTCCCCATGACTTTCATGACCAACTATTTCGATCTAAGGCTAGTGTGAGCCACTGGTTGTTAGATTCATTCCGCCATCTTCTGCGAGGTCCACCGCGACGCCTTCTGAATGTGTCAGGGCTCTACATAGTGGTACTTTTGGCCCACAGTTCATTGGGCATCCGGAAGACGTGGCCAGCCCAGTCCCAGTGGAACTTTGACAATTTCAAATTGACAATTTTCAAGGGAAAAATTAGTTCCTTCTTCGCACACCAGAGACGCTGTTCCAATTTTTCATACAAGAAATGCTGTAAATACTGGAAAGACGCTGTAAAGTAAAAGAGTGAAAACTCGTGCTAAGGGTACTGTGTTTCCGGGTCGACGGCGCGTCGTGTTCCACGCGCGCCTCAAAGAGCTGTCAGCAAATGACGGGGCCCCCTCTCAGAGGGCCAAAGCCTGCCGGGGTTGCGGGACTCATACCATCACCGTGACCCCGGAACATAAAGGGCTACTGAAGAACACCGTGGATTTTAGTCAGTACAAGTCTGACAGTACCTCTCGCCCTGCCCGGGGTGAGAGGTCTCATTTGATGATTTTACCACGTAAAAAAAAAAAAAAAAAAAAAAAAAAAAAAAAGGGTACTGTTAACTTAACGCCTAGAACACTGCGCTCCATTGCACGTTGTCAAGCCTAATTACCACCTATTTTAGTTTAAGTACACTTCCGATCACACTAACCAGTAAAATTTAAATATTCATTCATGAATTATTTTGTCATTAACTATTCTATAGAAGTTGGTGAACTATTAAAGATAAAAAAGTATCTCAATTGCTTTTTAAGCTTGTTTTGGTTAACGTGACAGTAGGCATGGGTTTTCTATGATTAAACTCGATATCTGTTACTGTTACACAAAAATAACAGTTCATAATAAAATTTTTTGGCCTGCAATTTTTCTGCTTTTGAGAAATAGGTTTTAATATCTCAATTGAATCTTTTCCTTGTCTTGGCTTGTCGCTCGCCTGTATCGTCCCACTGTTTCGTAAAGGGCTTCCTAAAATCTTCTTGATTGAATAATTCAGTTAGATATTGCCCATTTCCCGAAAACGTGGACGTGGACATGCTTTCTTAAATATTAGCAAACGCAGCTTGCTCCGTATTTGTATAACATTTTTTATTTCCTAATTATCACCTATTTTTATTAACTATGAGTCTTGCAATAGACACACTTACAAAACCTAGACCATAGATATCCATCTATGGTATTGTTTCTTTTTTTATTCAATTATACACTCTCGGTTTTCGTCTTAAATTTCTTCGAGTGCCGAATGTCGAAATACCCATACCTTTATTTTACTTGGAAAAATTGAGTCGGCCCATCGTTTATGAGGTACACCAACGGAAAAGGGGCTGAAACTACCCGGAGCTTTTAGCAAGAAGGGTTCTTTCATTATTATAGCTTGGCTTACTTACTCCGCTTTTTAAAGCACACCACGTTGTTTCTAAATTATTCTTAATACCGGTCAACTTATTTATCGATTCTCTACGGTTTATTAGGCAAACAGAAAAATTGTTTTAGTCTATGGAATATATTAGGAGTGGTCTAGTAGTAGTTGACTGGCTTTATTATCTGTACTTGCTAACAATAATCAGTATTTTTCTCATTCGTAATCGCAAAATGCTCAATAAAATATAATTATTTGTGTAAATTCGCACATTCTACTTTTATTGGCGAGCGAACGTGATCAGATTACAGTTCGGAGCAAGCAAACAATTTTACGATAGTATTTATGGCATTATACACGGGAAAGTGTCCCTGATACCGAACCCAGCCCTCATTCAGGGCTATAAATTATAATCGAAAAGAGCCCACAACTCGAGTCGCCAAAACGTGGAAATTATTACGTTTCCCGCGCTCACCCGCTGTCAATGTTGCCAGCGGCTATATTTTATTTATACCTTTTACGAGTGTTGCCAGCCATAAAAAAGTTTTAGTGGGTGTTGTAAAAGTAAAGGTTTTTCTCTCTCGTTAGAATACATCGTTGATAGGTTACAGGAATAGTGTTTTATTAAAGAGTATTTTTGTAAGGGGTTATTTTGACATGTCGTTTATTGGACAGTTTTGCACATCATGCTTCGCGCACCCTCCAGATTATTTGTACTCGGCTACTGTAGAGGAACAGTGTATAAGACGGGGACGCTAGGTATAATGGGGACATGCACACTTGTCGAAAACTTGACACAACGCGTAGCGCAAACGACAACAGGACGTCATTTGCAAGCGGACATTAACAAATGGCATCCTTTTGGCGCTTGCGCTACGTTGGTATTGTTTTAAGTTTGCCTTAAGTGTGTGTTTTCCCATCATACCCCGCGTCCCCGTCTTAAGGTGGTGGTTCGCGCCGGACATCGCGACAGGAGACCGCGACTGTACTTAACATTCGGCAATGTATGAGAGGCAGTTCGCGAGCGAGACACAGACCTTTGGTCGCTGTCTCCTGTGGCTGTATCCGGCTCGAACCACCACCTTTATACACGGTTTCTTAAATCAAGCTGTAACTAAAAAATCATTTAAGTAAAACTTAAGTAAAAGTCACCGCAAGCCCTTTTCTGTGTTCTTCTGCCTATATTATTTATACATACAGGCCATTATTTTAACATTAACAATGCTATCATTTCCAAGAAACGTGTTAATACAATCGAGTGAAAAAGCGCCATTGTAATATAAGTGTTTACTTTGAGCGGTATATGTTCAGCAAACAACATTTATAACCAAATGCGGGTAGTTTACACTGTTACCGAATGTACCTGTGAGTGTCTGTGCAATATCCGCTCCTACCTCATATCCGCTGTTCCTTCGCCGCCTTAAGGCCGCGACTGAGTGCGTGAGCGGAAGCGAGTGATCAAAAAAATCCTCCTTAGATTAGATAACCTACATAGTAGTATAGTACTATGCAACCACAATAAGGGTGAAGCTGCGATGGCGCCATATTGTAACGTCATGCACGCTCCTTTATAAAAATACATCATAATAGTTATAGTAAATAATCATTAAATTAATTGCTTGGGCGCTTTTCCCGATGCTGGTGAGCTAGGTACTATTTATATTTCAAATGATAACAATCTTTTTTTATTTTGAGAGAAATATTTAAAAATGTAACAATATGTTTCAGAAATGAATAAACGAGGTAAGTAGTGAGATAATAAGAAATTAGATTGCAAAAAAACTTGGTTGTCAAGTGACTGTTTTGCAATCTCTAGATTTTTGTTGGCCATCTGAACACGAATAGTGGTCATAACCTCATAACTTTAGACCCGAAATAAATTAACACTGTATGTCTCGGAGGTTGGGTTGCGTAACTGTGTCACCAGGTAACCAGACCAAACCGTGACCTTGACACGTAAAGGGCAATTGAGGGATCACCGTGGATAATTGTCAGTACAAGTCTGTCCGCCCCGCCCTGGGTAGGAGGAGTCATTTGATGATTTAAATGCTGTAAAAAATATCTCGGAGGTTAAATATTGGAAGAGAACTAATCCATACCCCTATTTAATTTGATCCACACTTCCCACGTCTCAATGTTCACGAGTGGGGGAAGTGGGGGAAGAAAGGTTCTCGAGTGGCGACCACGGACCGGAAGACGCAGCGTAGGTAGGCCTCCCACTAGGTGGACCGACGACATCGTGAGACTCGCGGGCAACCGATGGATGCAAGTGGCGAATTGTCGTTCGGCGTGGCGGTCCAAGGGGGAGGCCTATGTTCAGCAGTGGACGTCTTCGGGCTGATAACGATGATGATGATGACACTTCCCAGGATACCCTGTAGAATTTTTACAATACTCATAAACCGCTTCATCTTATGGCGATGGTACCTGCCTTAGTCGAAGCAGTAGCGAAGCAAGCGAGCTAGTGATATTGAGAGAGTAGGCGTACCAACTGCCGACCGGTTTCACAGCCCGAATATCTAAGGATATAAGATTTGTGGGAGGATAATGTTATTGACAGAAAGATACTCCAGTTTTGTATAGGCCTTTGAAATTTTTCCATAATAATATAAGTTTTGAAATTTGTTATGCCAAGCGACTAGCTCTTATTGGTCGTGGCGTGATGTTTAATAGTCTCTAACCTTCATGAACTATCCAAAAAAAAAGTTTTTTTCGACCCGACCCAGTAGTACCCGAGATTAGCGCGTTCAACCAAACAAACACATAAAAAAACCTCCAGATTTACACATAATATCAGTATAGATTCGAACTTAAGAAGAGAGGGAATCACTGCTGTTATAGGCCTCCTCCCTTTTCTGCCATACAACTCGTTTCGTACGTAATTAGATCACAGTTATCCGGCTCGAAGGACCATTAAGATGTATGCTTTGAGACCTTACACCTTGACTTGATGCTAATTGATACACTGATTAAAGTGATTGATATTGAATAAAAGTATAATTGTATGATAGATGAGTGCACGTGGTTTGAATGCTACTCGTGTGTACTAAATTTACTCTATTTAATAAAATTTTACGTTCCGGAGCCACGGTTATATGATAAAACAGGCCCACGAACATAGTTGATAGGTGCGAGTGATAGGTCGTGAAGTAATTTTTACACGTAGTAATTTTTACACTTCTACAACCAACTCATCATTGAAAAGAAATCTTTGATGTTCGTTACTGATACATCAATGAGTCCTCCCACCCAGGGCAGGACAGTAGGGTCAGGCTTGTACTGACTAAATCCACGGTGTCCTTCAACAGCCTTTTACGCTTCGGAGTCATGGTTGTCTAGTCTAGGTTGGTTAGACCCGCGACCTTTTTTCATAAAATTTTTTAGGGATATTTTTTTATTACAAATCTCCACATAACATTTTCTTTTTACAAAAAAAAAAAACTAGAAAAAAAACTGTCGTAAGTAGAGACATTGCTCCCTAAATAAGTCAATGGGTGAGACCCAACACCGTAATCCCATGTGCCCATGTTACCCAATCCTTGATAAATTGGTACGGAACACTTCCTTGGGGTACAAAAGCCTTACGCGTCTGATTAAGGGACGAAAAATCCAATAATTTGACATAAACTTTCCATGCCACATTGAGACGCTTGAAACGTTTGGGGTATGTTGTGCACTGGCTGGCGAAGCGAAGCGATACTTTCGTGGCTATGTCAGAAATTATTATCAAAATAATAAATTCGTTAATAAATTATTATCAAGATAATAAATTCGTTAGTAAATTATTATCAAGATAATAATTGTCCTCTTAGTAATTTTGATGGTGACTTTCTAAAAGAGTCGCGGGCCAGTGTTTGTAACTAGCTTATGCCAACGGCTTCAGTCATGTGGAGTTAGTTTACTATCCCATGGAATTATATTACCGATATAAAAAGTGCCCTGTATGTTAATCCGGACAATCCTCTATCCCTGTGGATAATTATTATTGAGTTTCAAGCTTACAAGTATTAGGACTATAAATAGATTTAATAAATGAACGCTATGTAAGAAGATGACAGTAAAATATTTTCCTGCTGTAAATACATTGATAGTATAATTATAAAACTATTATTTTAAAGTGCCTTAATTTTTATTTTGACTTATGAAAACATTTATTTTCCAAAAGTAGTCCATAACGATGACTACAAAGTTTACTTTTTGGTTTTCACTCTGAGATATTTATATTATCGCTTTACCTAGTAGTGTACAAAAGCTTTATATTCGTAAGGAATTGAGCAATCTATACTGTCGGCAGTAAATTCCGGTAGAAGTGGAGGCGACACTTTTTGTCCGCATCCGGAAATAATCCGGACCTATTCCGTACCTACCTACATTGTTAACATAATATATATTCAGAAGCGCTAATATGGACGCGGAGCACACGTATACAGCGACTCCGGTACATAAAGGGCTACTTAAGGACACGGAGGACTTTAGTCAGTACAAGTCTGACAGTCCCTTCCGCCCCGCCCTGGGTAGGAGGAGTCATTTGATGATTTCAATCCTATACAAAATGTCTCGGAGGTTAAATATTGAAAGAGACCTCTCCCATACCCCTATTCAATTTTATCCACACTTTCTCCGATACCCTGTATAGTTTTAACAATAATATTACATTGCTTCATCTTATAGCGAAGGTACCTGCGTTAGTCGAAGCACTCCTCCCACTCTGCCCTGTGGTGGTAGGACTCATTTTCACAACATTCAAAAAATATGTATCTGAGATTGATTATTTTTTCAGCAATTAAATGAAAATACGTTTAAAATAAAATAAATAAAGAAAATATTAATTGACATTATTATAATATTTTGATTACAAAATCAGTATAAAAAATAATGTTTATAAAGATATTATTATTATAGGTAATTGCACTTCATAAATTCTATTAGAAATCCAACATGGCTAGACTGGTGAGCCTAGAAATGTTATGTTGAATAGTGTTGAATGTTGATATATACAATACACATAGTGAAATAAAATAGAAAAAAAAAACAATCATCTGGATGCAGTTTCGTCTTAAATGAAAGTATAGGAATGATGCCACTCGAGAATAACGTTTTATTATTGGAATTATGCGACGGTTTGTAGCAACGACGTTATATTACTAGACTCCGCATGCACGATCTAAGGAACAAAAACTATTCTGTCAACTCGCTGAGGTACTACATAAGCGAAGGGGACGGGGTACTGCGTTGTGATTGGCTAAGTCAAGGTCTGTTCTGTCTCAAGGTATGTTTACGGCTCACAGGAGTGGTCGAAATAAGACGGATATAAGACTTTTTTGCCTAATGTGTTGACAGACATCGGTCGCCTGTTATTAGGAGTCTAGTAATATATCACCGTTGGTTTGTAGTCACAAATTATGTTTTATCTTTGTATTAGGAAAGAAAGAAAAACAAATCAAAAAAAAATTGGACATGTATTTTTTCTTTTGTTACATAAACCAAAATGAAGAAGAAATTACACTTTTTAAAATTGCCAAATCGTCACAAACCGTAAGTACCGTTTTTCCTTGCTTGTCACGTCGCGAGCCTGAGATTTTTTGCATTGATTTTACAAAAGAAAAAATATGTGTCCACTATTTTTTAAACTCTAGATGACGGACTAATTAAATCTCCAATCTATTAATGCTGGCCACATGCCTATTAATTAGACCACAAAATGCAGCAGCTCTCTAAGTCATTTGAGTGAAAATAGATCAATTTTCGCGAGCGTTATCATACGATTTCCTTTTATAGATATGGGTTGGCCGTTTGTACTGGTGAACAATTAGGTGCTATCATACAAAATGACTTCGATAACAACAATAAATCAGGTTAACCAAATAAAACGGGTAACAAAACCTTAATCTGTTAAATTACTTCGCAAGTAATTCGCGTGAACATTTTTTCGTCAAACTTTTCCAAAGATTGATTAATAAACTTTTTTTTTACTATCGATGACAATATGAAGTGAATTTATTGTCCAACTTTTTTTTATTTATTTTCTTTATACAAAGTCACAAATGGCAGGAAATTAACCGTTTAAGGTCTACGATTGACATTTGCGGAGCGGAAAATTATGTACCGCTGCGCTCAAAAGTGATTGCTCATAGAAATATTTTTGTTCTACTTCCAAATAAGGAGTTTAGAGAATGTCTGGTATTGAAGGAGCTTTAAA
Source organism: Agrotis ipsilon (assembly GCA_028554685.1). NCBI lineage: Eukaryota > Metazoa > Arthropoda > Insecta > Lepidoptera > Noctuidae > Agrotis > Agrotis ipsilon. The sequence continues at coordinate 15,540,190 of CM052971.1, forward strand.
TTCCCAATCGGTTTTCCACAATATGTGAGAAGCATGTTTTCAGTTTTTCATAATGCGTTTATTTTTATATATTATAAACACACACTATCTTTACAGGCAGACCCAATAGTATATAGTGGTTTGCAGACAAAAAAAAAACACCCAAGATAATTAATTTTAAAATAATTTACGACTAACACACACACACACTAAACTTTAAAAATAACTTGTAAAATACAAAGAAACAACACAAACACAAACAAAAATTAAATATTTGAAACAAAATTCAACAAAACTCTGGCGAATTCACTCAAGTTGCACAAAAATATGTCTGTCCTCTCATGCACCTCATTTAGTACACGTATTGTACGGGTGAAGGGTGTTTTTGAAAGCAGGTTGGTTTTGGCAATAGGCACGGATAATAATAATAATATTTCACAACTATCACACAACGCCATCTAGTCCCAAGCTAAGCAGAGCTTGTGTTATGGGTACTAGAGAACTGATAAACATACTTATAATTTCTAAATACATACATATAATAGATAAATTACACACAGAACAAATGATCGTGCTCATCACACAAACATTTTTTGTCCTGGGTGGGAATCGAACCCACGACCTCCGGCATAGCAGTCAGGGTCACTAACCACTAGACCAACAAGCCAGTCAATGAAAAGGCCAGGCATGGTTGTATATGATCTGCCTTCAGCATTAAACGACTATAATCCAGTGTGTTCCTTCAATTTCCCTTTACGTTCTATGATCATGCTTATGGCGGTTTGGACAGTTTTCCGAACGCGTACAACCCCAGTCTCTTCAAAGTTAGACTGAACAAGTTTCTTCTGGATAAGCTCACTAGACTTTGTCTCTGTCACTTTTGATCTAGACAAGAGTCAATAGCAAACCCATCATCATTTGCCTTTTCCCTTCTATATTGGGGTCGGTTTCCAGTCGAAGATGCAGCTGGATATCAGTACTTTACATGGAGCGACTGCCTGTCGGACCTCCACAACCCAGTAACTGGGTAATACGATACCCCACGGTAGGACAGGTTGTCAGAATTTAGAACTTCTGACTAAGAGTAACGACTGTCAAAGATCTACAAATGACAGCCGGGACCAACGGCTTTACGTGGTGTCCGAGGCACGGAGGAAACTCACTATGACTAATGGTCACTCATCCACAGACCAACCTCGGCCAAAGCGGCTTAACCCGGATGATCGGCCTGTGCGGCTGTAATTAGTTAGCCACGACCTCCTCAGTCAATACTTAAAAGCAAACCCATATCTCAAATAAAAAAATAAACACTTGTGCGCCTCATTGTACCGTCCTATTTTATTATTTGCGGTGGCGGTGCCGGTACATTACCTCTCTATCGACTAGGGTCCACCATCTTACTTTTTGGATCATTCTACTATTGTTATGTTACGATTGACCCGTTTAAACGGCGCATGATCAAAGAAAGTTCGCATAATTTTGATGTCTGCCGCACATTTGTTTATGAACTTGCGGTAACGGTTATAGCCTCAATGTTATAGTTGGTTTAATCAATTGTTATTTTTTATTAGATGTTATTAACGCGTCATTAGGTGCGTCCACAAAGAACGGGCAGCCTCACGAGGCATTTGCCGCGCGAAGCAGTTCGGTCAGTGTGGACGTGTCTCGGCCGAGGCAAGCGCTGCCGCGAACGACTGAGCGCCCTGTTTCGGTTTTTGTTATGCTCGCGTATATTGTTTCGTGGAGTGCGGGGCAGTGGTCCAACTGCTCCGTCCAACTAGTTGGACTACGGGCCTTCACTAGGGGCAGTTGTCCAACTTTAAAAATAGTTGGACCACTGCCCCTAGTGAAGGCCCGTGGTCCAATTCATTTAATAATAAGTTGCCCACCCTAAAAGCCTCAACCGTATAATTATGTGTATGGTACCTACTGGTTTATGGTTATATTGAACCTCTTTGCAAAACTAGGGACTGGCTGGTTATCAAATATATAACTTGCGATATAACAATAATTATATTCATGAAATTCAGCTACAACTGGGTTCAGGTGAAATTACTGTAGGCCATGTTTTTACGTGGTAAAATCATCAAAATGAGTCCTTCCACCTTCACCGTCCTTTTAGGGTGGCAACTTATTATTAAATGAATTGGACCACGGGCCTTCACTAGGGGCCGTGGTCCAACTATTTTTAAAGTTGGACAACTGCCCCTAGTGAAGGCCCGTGGTCCAACTAGTTGGACGGAGCAGTTGGACCACTGCCCCGCACTCGTTTCGTGCATCGGACGAGAAATAATGACATGGCTCGCGAGGCTGCTCGTTCTGTGTGGACGCACTTATTTGTGAATTTGTGATATCGGCTGCACGCTTGATTGTATTTTAATCAAAGTTATCCTTAGTAATATTATTAATGTGAAAGTTTATGAGGATGTATGTATGTTTGTTACTCTTTCGCGGAAATACTTGTATATAATAGAAACACGCCTTTAATTTCATCGAAAGTTTCGAAGTTCCTTATTAATAAAAAAAAAACTCGTTAATTACGAAGGTTGTACATTGTGATCAGGTTTACCACGCTAACTGCATAATTTGATTGGCGTAGTGGCTGAGAAATTAACTGCTGCGCTGCGTATCGCAGGTTCGATTCCTGAACAGCGATTACGATTATAATCTTAACATCAGCGCAAAGTGATGCGTAAACCAATCCATGCGTGTTATGCTACGTAGGCGACATATTGCTACGAAATCTCGTAGCCGCGTAGCCGCGTAGCAGTGACGTAATAAATTATATTGCGGAGCGAAAACAATGGAAGTCGGTTAAAATGACGCCTGTGTTTCATGAAAATAATATTGATTTATATTAGCATTTACTAGATGTTGTCTGCAATTTCGCATATAATTTCATCCAAATCCGTTGGATGGATGGATGTTTGTTAAATTGATTTCTACCTACGTATAGGTATGTATAAATTAAGAATAAGTATATAAACGTGGCAATATTGCCAGCGTTTTGAGCACTGTTCCCATTGACACGTGTGAACGTATTCTTTGACGCCCTTTGAATGATTTTATTTTTATTTTTATACATATATATTATTATTTATAGTTTGTTTATAATATTAGTATTGCAGCTTAATAATATATCTATTATATAAAAATCAATTGCTGTTCGTTAGTCTCCCTAAAACTCGAGAACGGCTGGACCGATTTGGCTAATTTTGGTTTTAAATTATTTGTGAAAATCCAGGGAAGGTTCAAAAGGTTTTTCTAAATTGTTACTGAGGGTATAAAATAAAATAATTGATGTATTAAACAATATATAACAACCAGTGGTTTTGCCCCTTCACCCCCTCCCCCATTATTATCTTGACATAGATTCAGGCCCAAATCAGCTTTCATCTGGTGAAGTAATTTTTGGAATAGGTCCAGTAGCTTCACAGCCTATTCAAGAACAATTAAATCTATCTATAATATAATCTACTTTTCAGACTTCCACTGCGGCGCTCTACAGGGGGCTTCATAAAATATTTTATGACACTAATAAACTCGAAGGCTGCCTACACAAGAGCGAGTTTACTAACGTACCAAGTTGTCAGCGTTAAACGACCGAGAAATTAGATATATACCTTTACTTACCGGCCGGCTTGTTTAACGAAGGAAATTATACGGATAAAAGTTTGTGCCGTCCTTTATTTTATCTAGTTAATTAGATGTTTTGGCACATGAGCTAATGTTAACTGTTAAATAAGGAATTTTTGGTGCTATTCCACAAACGATGAGGCACTTAAAGCTACCTCACCGCGAGCATTCACCTGTAATGTAACGTAACAATTGCATCAATGAGGGAGAAAATCGAGCATCACAATGCGTAACTTGTAATGATACAAAACGAGTTTACATTAGTGAAGGAGGAGAACCGAGCATTACAATGCGCATGTTGTATCAAATCTATACTAAATATACGCGAACGCTCGTCAGTCAGGGAGGTTGTATTGTTATGTAATGGTCAAAGTCGAATCTATAAGGGCGCTCCCTCAACGCGAGCATTCACCTGTAATGTAACGTTACAGTTTCAAACATTCGAAGACAATAAAGCATCAAATTGCGTACTTTTGTTCCATTACAGATGAATGCTCCCCGTGAGGGAGCGCCCTTTATATCCAGCCCTGTATGCCTTACTGATTGTTCGTCACAGGAAATGATAGATGTTTCTAAGGGTGCTAAGCTCGTGACCACCACAATTTATCTTGTTATGGACATGCTAAGAAGAACATTGTATCTTACCTAACTTGCTTCAAACCCAGGATAAAACCAATTTCAAATTCATAATGTACTGTTAGTTAAAGTTTATTTTGAACATCACTGGTTACAAACCTGGGCTTATATAATAAATATACGAGTCTAAAGCCTTGTCAGTGGTCTGTGGTGTTCTCAGAGGCGGTTAATTAACTCTATCAACAGAAGGTGGCCACACACGAAAATGAAAAAAGACTGGAATGATGAAGCATTTCATTCAAGTGCGGAATGTTTCGACGGCGCGTCGTGTTCCACGCGCGCCTCAAAGAGCGTCAGCATAATGACGAGGCCCCCTCTCAGAGGGCTAAAGCCTGCCGGGGTCGCGGGACTTATACCATCACCGTGACTCCGGAACATAAAGGGCTATTGAAGGACACCGTGGATTTCAGTCAGTACAAGTCTGACAGTCCCTCCCGCCCTGCGCGGGGGTGGGAGGCCTCATCTGATGATAATACCACGTAAAAAAAAAGTGTGGAATGTTTATTTTTTGTTCAAAAACACATTTTCATTGAATCCTCTGGTTCGTCAATTATGCTCACGTCAGTTGTCATTACTTACGCGTCACAGAGAGGGACGTGTGTAGAGGAAACACTCTGTATATATTTTTAAGCGACTGTGTGATTTCTTTATTTTTGATACGTTCAATTTATGTGTATTACTTGTTGTTTTAAAAGTGTTCTTTAAGACAATGTATTGTTGGGTCTAAAATTTCCGTTAATATTTCCTCCATTTACCGAGTCTCCGGACACCGATGAGCAGTGGTGGCCCAGTGGTATCGGTCCCGACTTACGAGATGTTGGTCGTGGGTTCGAACCCAGCTTGGCGCATTACTTAGTGTAATTTATTTCATCACCACTGCTCTCAAAACGGTGAAGGAAAACATCGTGAGGAAACCGGCATGTCCTAGAACCATCAAATTCGAAGACATGTGACATCTGCCAATCCGCACTGGGCCCGCGTGGTGGATTATGGCCCACTCCCTCTCACAAGAGAGGAGGCCTGTGTCCCAGCAGTGGGAACGTTATAGGCTGATGATGACCGAGTCTCTGTTTTAGGAATTCATTAAAGTAAAAATCAAACTCTAACTAAGACATACGTATCTAATTACAGTTTAATTTTAATTTTAAAGCATTATTTTAAGTACAAAGCGTAAATATTAAATTAAAACCGTAAACATGACCCAAACTTATTATTTTTGACAAGTGGCTGTAAGAATCTTAATATACATTACACCAAACCGTTAAAAGTGGTAAGATTTGGAAGAGAACTTCTATCAACATAGGGTGGTCAGGTCACAGGTTTTTTTAACATTTTAAATCTGGCATCATCTATCAGCCATAATCAGATTATCTGATCCCATTTTGTGTTTCAGGAGATATTTCAGAAAATACTCTGCTAAACTCAAAACTAATTCACCTTCAGGTTAGTTATCTCTGGTTTTATTGCAATATCTGCCATCGTTTCAGTCTCGTCATTATTCAAATTGTCTAGTTCTATGGCGACCTGGTTTGTTTGCTTGCTTATTGAGCCTTTCTTTGTAATTTGTAGCAAATTTATTTACTTCCTCTTTTATTGTTGGCATATTTTAAAAGTACCAAGATTTGGAAGAAACGTCAACAAGGGGTGGCCAAAGTTTGTAAAAGATAAAAAAGAAAAGGAAGCCACTGACATTTATCAGTTTCCTAAAAAATATAGTGATTAAAAAAAAGGTGTAATTATATTCAAGAACAATGCATTCTAATTAAAAACATAACCACTAACGCAATACAAACTAACATACAAATAAAGAAAAAAAACAATGTCATATAACCTAAGAAATAGACATAAAAACAAACTTGAAGTTATAAGCGCGCGCACTAATTACGGTAGAAAGACCATATTGTTCGAAGGAGCACAGCTGTTCAATGAATTGCCGGACGATATTAAAGAATGCGATAACATTAATGTATTTAAAAGTAAGCTTAAAAAACATGTTTCTACATCGTAATTTCTAATACTCTGGTGGAAATTGTACTCTTTTTAACCCCCGTTAATACTTATTACTCTGTATCTCATTATAAGTGGACTGTAATTTCTTATGGAATAAATTTCTTTAAACCGAACAATCACGGAATACTTTTGCGAACCATACTCTCCCGTTTAAAGAAATCGATTTGAAAATCAAAATCTTACCAAAAGGTAGGTAGGTTAAATTCTGTCAAAAGAATATACAGGGAGTTCTCAATCCGTCATCCGGCTGCCAGAGCCAATAACTCGTTCGATCTCGGAGCAAATCATGCAGAACGTTTTATGTACACCTTTTATTTTCTACCCATTATTGGTAGCAGTGGGATTTTATTGCTACAAGCAAGAATACATAAAAAACGAGATGTGTTGAAGAATATTGACGTCTTGGGGAGGCGGAGCGGTTGGTTTTTAGGGTTCCCGAAGGGCAAAACGGGATTTTAACAAGGCCTGTAACTCAATACTCAAGTGTTACTTAAAACTACGAGTTTCAACCAATCAAATGGTTTGAATCTGGTTTTAAGTAATGCTTGACTATTGAGTGACGTTCTGTCATACGGGCCTAATACCTACCCGTGCCACACATGTGATCACTATGTGATCGAATGTCTGGCGCCGGACTTACGGTACTCCAAAATTAATAATGCTCATGAAAATCTTCGCCAATTGTCGTATTCCCGGAATCACCCGAATCATGGAATCGGAGAGATCCCTAAACAATGCACTTGCATTTTGCACCTTGTTCGAAAGAAACAGGAGTCAATGTCATATGTCAAATCATGTGAAACAATTGAAAACAATTCGGGCGGTCGGCGGCTGTCACCGGTCAGTCAAAGGTCCGTCAGTCGTCTTTATATATTGGTGGGGACTGCTATTACAAAACACATAATGTTTGGGACCTATCTAGGACTTAAATTAAAGCAGTGGACTGTTATTACAATAATTATATATTCCAACTAGGTTTACAATAACTGACGTTGGGAACTAAGGAGTGCGCGCGCGTGCGTGGTGGAGGTCGGTTGCGAAGTGTTGGCTCGTCGTTCCCCTCACCGCAGCTGGAGTCGGCGCAGCCGATGATTGCCGAAGACGCCCGAACATCCTCCCCGGGTTGAAGAATTCAAGTGAGAGGAAGTGGACAGACGTTGTTGAACGCCCGCAGTACCGTTCCTCTCTTCGTCTTCAACTCCACTACCCGTGTGATGCCGTCGCTGCCAGGGAAAACCTTGGTGACACGGCCCAGTGGCCAAACCAAGGGCGGTTGACCTTTCTCTTTGATGAGAACTAGTGACCCGGCTGCAAGCTGACCTGTTGATGCTGTCCATTTAGTTTTTAACTGGAGCAGAGAAACATATTCTAAATGAAAGCGGTTCCAGAAATGTTGCTTGATTTGCTCCACTCTTTGGTAGCGCTCCAGTTGTCCGATGTTGAAATCAGTAACCTGTGGATGCGGAACAGATATTAGTGGTCGTCCAATTATAAAATGGCCAGGAGTGAGTACGGAAAAATCTAGAGGATCAGTGGAAAGAGGGGTAAGAGGACGGGAATTCAATACGGCCTCTATTTGAGTCAAACACGTGGCCATTTCTTCATATGTGAAGTGCGTTAATCCTAAAAGTCTCTTTAGGTGATGCTTGGTGGATTTAACGGCAGCTTCAGCAATGCCATTGAAGTGGGGAGAGTATGGAGGTGCAAAAGAAAATTTGATGCCTTGTTGAACGACTTCAGACACGAGATTCGAGTCTTGTAAAAACCTACGTAGCTCATTGCAAGTACCTACGAAGTTTGTCCCGTTATCAGACAAGATACTTTCGGGTTTACCACGGCGAGCCACAAAACGGTTCAAAGCAGCCATGTAGGCTTCTTTTGTCAGGTCTGTAACAAGTTCGATGTGAACAGCCTTAACAGCGAGGCAAACAAAAATACACAGGTACGACTTTATAAGCCTACACCCTCGCCCTTTGCGATCAGCTATCAGAACTGGCCCAGCATAATCGACACTACTATTTAAAAATGGGTGTTCTAAATGTGTCCTTGAAGAGGGCAACTGACCCATTGTAGGTTGCACGATTTGACACTTGTGTTTAAAACATTTTATGCAATTTTTAACAATGCCCTTTGATAGGTTTCTACCACCAAGTGGCCAATACATTTGGCGTATATTTGCCAATAGTAGCTGAGGGCCGGCGTGTAAGCAATCAAGATGATATTTATGAAATATGATTTTAGTTATATGGTGCTTACCACATAATAATATCGGGTGCTTGACATTGTAATCATAAGGTGAATTGTCAAGTCTCCCTCCCACGCGTATGAGCCCGTTCGAATCTATAAATGGAGTCAAAGAATTAAGCCTATTTTTCTTAGGTAAAGACTTTCCTGATTGTAATAAACTGTATTCGTTGTGAAACATGTCCATTTGTGCGTGACGTAATATAAAATTTGTTGAATATGTGACTTCTTCACAGGAAAGGGAACCAAGGAATTTATTATGTTTATGTTTTAAATTGTAAACAAATCTTAGTATATAAGCGACCACTCTCTGTAAGTGATTGTAACTTGAATATTTGTGTAGAAGTGATTTGATGAATAAATTATTATTTTCATGATGTGACAAATGATTATATGATTGATGGTGAGATGAGTGTTCAGTGAAGTGAGATGATACAACTTCAGGTAGATCTTGTTTCAAGTTCTCATTGGGCATTTTTGGCCAATTATTTTTATCATTTAATAAAAACTGAGGACCTGACCACCATAAAGAACTCTCGCTGATAAGGTCAGCCTTCAGCCCGCGAGAAACAAGATCCGCCGGATTTTCCTTCGACGGCACGTAGCTCCACGTGTGCCCCATAGTGCACTCTTGAATTTCGTTGATGCGATTACGAACAAACGGTTTTAATGAAGTAGGTGCCATGGAAAGCCAACTTAACACGATAGTCGAATCGCACCACAAGTAACATTTACTAATGGGTTTGGTGAAGGAATTCCGTACATTAAGACACAGTCTTGCTCCTAACAAAGCTCCGCATAACTCGAGCCTAGGGATGGTGGTTGGCTTGATTGGTGCTACACGACTTTTAGACACTAACAGCTGTACTTTTACCAATCCATCCTTAGTCCTAGACCTAATATAAATACATGCACCGTAGGCCTTTTCGGATGCATCTGTGAAAACATGAATCTCATTTATTGTAGAATGGTCACATGAAACCCACCGGGGTATTTTAAGGGTATTTAAACATGGTAGGCTATTAACAAACGTTAACCAGAGAGTACGTATGTTTTCTGGTACTTGCTCGTCCCAGTCACACTTTGCCATCCACAGACTTTGGATAATAATTTTAGCCTCGATAATACAAGGACCTACCAGACCTAACGGGTCAAATATCTGACTAATAACAGATAATATGTGACGCTTTGTGATTTTTTGTTTAGCATCGATAGATATTGAAAATTCGAGAGAATCCGATTTACATGACCAATATAGGCCTAACGTTTTACATGACACGTTTCTATCCTCCGACAAGTTCAATCTATCAGAATGCCCTGGCAATCCAGCTACTTCTGTTAAAATGTCCAAATTATTTGATTGCCACTTTCTTAAATGGAAGTTGGCTGACGCTAAAATCGATGCAACGTCCTTGCCCATCTGGACCACCTCAGAAACTGAGTCACCCCCACTTAAATAATCGTCGACGTAAAAATCTCTTTCAATGGACGATTTTACGTTGTCATTAGAGGCGGTGTTTGCTAGACTAACTAAGCACTTAGTTGCTAAATAAGGGGCGGATGCTGTACCGTAAGTCACAGTATTAAGACTGTACTTTTTAAGTGGTAGTTTGGGGTCAGCACGAAAAATAATTTTCTGTAATGAACGCTGTGATGGCGTCACTTGAATGGCCCTGTACATCTTTTCTATGTCACCAGAAATGACAAACTTGTGCTGACGGAAGCGCAGCAATATAGAAAAGAGGTCATCCTGAACAGTGGGCCCTACCATTTGGATGTCATTAAACGACAATCCAGAAGTGGTTACTGCTGATGCATCGAAGACTACTCTGAGCTTAGTTGTGGTACTAGATTCTCTAATGACTCCATGATGTGGCAAAAAATACTCAATATTTTTACATGAATGAGGTTTCATTTGTGAGTTATCTTCAGTCATGTGCCCTAAGCCTATGTACTCTTCGATGAATGCTACATATTTATCCTTAAAAGCAGGATCACGTTGGAAACGACGTTCCAAAGATAAAAAACGACGTTTAGCCATTTCGTAAGACTCGCCCAACACACTGGGATCATTTTTAAGAGGCATTGTTACTACGAAATGCCCGTTCTGATCACGCACAGTGTTTGCATTGAAACTTTCTTCGCAAGCTCGTTCTTCCTTTGACAAAGAATGCTTAGAAGAAACAGAGTCGAGTTCCCAAAACTTATTGAGGCTATCATTTAAGTCGTTCATGGAAACATTACAAAAATGAGAATTAATATTTTTGGATGGACGTTTTGGAAGAGCTACGGAACCTGATACTATCCATCCTAGCTTTGTCTCATGTAACTTGGGCTGACGTTTGCCTAAATTAATAGATGCACTACCTAAAATGTTCCAAAATTCGTCAGCACCAACTAGTATGTCAATCTCTGATGGAACATTGAAAGACGGATCGGCCAGATTCAAATTTAATGGTATGGGAATACTACTGATATCAACTAAAGTAGACGGCATTAATTTGGTAATCGTGGGTAATCTAAAACAATTTAGATCCGTCTTATAGCTGCCGTTGCACGATTCAATGGTTAGGTTGCAAGACCATGTACTTAATGTAGTATGACTGTTTATACCTGTCACCGTGGAGCTCGCGCTACGTCGAGGAAGTCCTAGCTTATCACTTAGTTTCTGCGTAATAAAATTAGCTGTGCTACCATTATCCAGCAGAAGTCTGGCGTCGACCTTGATGCCTCGGTTGTTCACCACTTTCACCAACGCTGTGGACAGGAAAATATGAGAAGTAGTATGTTGCGACCGAGTGTCACTTGACAAAGAGATATTTTCTGAGGTGCCATTACGTGAAGCGGCACTTTCAGACACATCAGTGGGCAATGCTACACTACTGGGCATTGGATCTTGGAAAGGAGTTTCTTGTTCTACGTGTAAAAGGGTATTATGACTACCTTTACAATACTTACAACGAGCTAATCTACAGCGCTTAGTTACATGACCACTACGCAAGCAATTAAAACAAACTCTAAATTCCTTAACTTTTAAAATACGTTGTTCTACGTTTAATTTTCTGAACCCTTCACAAGCGTATAATAGATGATTCTGACTGCATAAGGGACATTTTGTTTTATATTTTTGATTGGAATGATTTGTTTGATTAGTTGCTATTATTAATGATTTATGTTTACTTTCTACTTTACTGTTATTTTTGTTAGTATTATTTTCTATATTAAGTGTCATTGTATTATGTTCTACTGTATCTAATAAATCAGCTTTTTTACTAATAACAGAACAAAATTGTGAAACTGTTGGCTTTGCTGGTATGGTACTACGATAAGCTTCCCATTCCCTGCTGGTGATAGGATCTAATTTACTTGCCATTATATAAATAATCAAAGTATCCCAACTGTCCGTGGGCTCGTTCAATGTATTAAGAGCTCTAATATTTTTATTAATTGTATCAACCAAACGACGCAAAGAAGTTGATGACTCTTGTCTAATACAATCAACATTGAACAAGGCCTTGACATGGTTGTCTACTAAAAGCCTACTATTATCAAAGCGTTCGCATAGTAACTTCCACGCCATTTCATAATTATCTCCTTTAAAATCTATATTCTTTATTATTTCTAAAGCATCACCTTTCAGCGACGCACGCAGGTAGTGGAATTTACTAATTGCATCTATACAACTACTATTGTGAATTAGTGACAAATATGTATCTCTATACTCTAGCCAGTACTGATAACCACCATCAAAATTAGGCAAATCAATTTGAGGTAAGCGAATAAAGTTACGTTGTTGGAACGATTCACCTGAGTATTTGTTCACCGACCCTGCCACAGACCCGCCATCGCCGCTCTCGCTACTAGCAAGCAGGCCTTGCGCCTGCGCTGCGAGTGCGTGGTAACGGTCCTCAAACTTTGCTCGCTCCGCATATGCCTCATCAGGATCATCCGAAAGCACCTCGATGTCCATCTGTAAACTGTCGAAATCGTCGTATATAGCTTCAAATTTTTTAAAGCGACTCTCCAGCTCTAAGCGTTGAACATCGGAAATAAGCTTACAACTACGAAGCACATTTATATAGTTGGTGAAATTGGTAAGCTTTGCTTTAATCGCGCTTCGCTTTCTTAACAATAAGTCTAAAGAGGCCATAGCACAAAATAAATGGAACAGTAAAAGCTAACTTCAAAATAATCACTTATTTCTTATGCGTAGCGAAGATGTAAGAAGGTGAGAAGAAAAAAAAAAATTGGCAGTTAAATTTGAATGACGCTTGACCTTGATGAATGTCACGGGAGCCGGCGAACGACACCGGTCAACGCCCGATCAGCTGACAAGCGCACAGATGATTCAAATAACGGTATATAGGTTGGCGGCTAAAGCAGTGCGCCAGCGTAAGCAATGCAGAAGTGAAAGAGACAACTATAATGTTTACACGTATTGACTCAAATATGAACGTGAAAAACGGAAAAATAATTTGAATTTAACGGAAGAAAAAATACTTAAATCTGTTTGAAAAGAAAACTAAAAGGTATAAAAGGAAATAATTGGAACAAACTCACAAAATACCGATCCTTTGTCCACAAGAAACCTGTCCAATAAATTCTTCCAATCCAAGCGATGACTGCCGTTAATAGTCGAATCCAGTCGATGTAGTAAGCGCCGGCGTCGTTATCAAGACTTGATGAAGTATAGTGTGGCCCAGTTCTTGTTCTCCTTTTCTTTTCTTCCAGCGACTTCGATAGAAGACCGTTGCTCCGGTGACGCAGCGAATTCAAATATTGTAGTCGTCCAAAGTGCGCCAACGTCGAGTAGAAAGCCAGTAGCCGACGAAATTAAATGTTATCCGCGACTTATAAGAGGCTCGAAGGACCATTGTTTGGGACCTATCTAGGACTTAAATTAAAGCAGTGGACTGTTATTACAATAATTATATATTCCAACTAGGTTTACAATAACTGACGTTGGGAACTAAGGAGTGCGCGCGCGTGCGTGGTGGAGGTCGGTTGCGAAGTGTTGGCTCGTCGTTCCCCTCACCGCAGCTGGAGTCGGCGCAGCCGATGATTGCCGAAGACGCCCGAACACATAATTCTACTAAATTATGCATGAAGAAAATGCACTTAACCACTGTATATACATATCGTCTTCCGACGCTCGGGGAATACGACCGTTGCCGAACAGTGACGAAGATTTCTATGTGCATTATAATTTTTGGAGTACTGTACGTTAGCTCGCAATTCGCACTGCTGTGTATTATGCCCGTGCCACACATGTGATCACTTATGCGATCAAATTATTGTGCACATGTCTGACGCCGGCCTCAGACTCTACTGTATGGCTGTCTGCCTGACAGCCTGTGTCTAATGAACCGTGATAGTCAGACAGTCAAAATTCTGATGCTGTAATTCTGTTGCCGCTATAACAAAAAACACAAAACAAAATATTTAAGGCGTCTACAGACATGATTTTTTCCGCCGTTTTTATAGTTAATGGTAAGGAATTCTTAGTGTATCAGTCCGACTCGCACTTGGCCAGGTTTTTTATTTGTTTCTACTTTGACCTATTGTAGATAGCAGATATATCTAATATTCTGATATAGATCAAGGTCGTCTGTGTATTTCATTGAACTGTCAGTTTGTGATTGAAAATATCTGAGGTAATGAGCGTCTTCTAGGCCTCCTTTGGCAACGACGTCCATCCGTACCCACTGCTTACCGACGGCCCAAGTACTAGTCATAAAAATTTAAAACACTTTCTAATTGAATTTAAAAATATCTTAAGACGTATCAGAGTAGTATTTTTTTACAATTAATTGTTCCTCAGTCTTAGAATAAATTCTGTGTTATTGATATGCTTATAAACATTTAAAGTAACATACAGCACCGGCCAAACACGGAACATCCACTGGCTAATCATACAAATATTTGATACGTGCATCAATCGAACCCGCGACACGCAACGCAGCGTTCGGTCACTCAGCCACTGCGTCTTCCGTGCCACCACATGTAGCATTCACTGCGGCGACTATTCGCTGCGAATAACCTGTCACATACAGTGAATAGTCGCACTACTACTATCTCTACCAAGGTGCACAATCCCGTGTGTGTGCGGTGAATAATGGGCGACCCGCTGTCCGACCATGGACCGTGTCTAGGTCGACGGCGAGTTGTGTTCCACGCGCGCCATCAAAGAGTGTCAGCACAGTGACGGGGTCCCCCTTAGAGGGCCAAAGTCTGCTGGGGTCGCGGGGCTAACGAATTACCGTGACGCCGGAACGTAAAGGGCTATTAGAGGACACTGTGGATTTTAATACAAGTCTGCCAGTCCCTCCCTCCCTGCCCTGGGTGGGTGGAATCATTTAATGATTTTACCATCACCAAGGGTCCACAATCCGTATCAGTTTTTAAGCAGAACATAAAGGAAGGGTTAATTGGCGCACAAAAACTCCACATTCACGCCATTATGTCAATCGACCCTCGGATCTCTCGTTAAAAAGAGACACAGTGAGTGAAAGAGCAGGCACGTGGGTATAGCCAGATACGTGGGTAACAAAGAGCATCCCTGCCGAAATTGACATCATTTTCCACGCGAAAAATTCCTCTGATCCTCTTTGAAATTCCACAAATTTTATTGCTGCGTTCTTTGGTGGGGTAACACTCCAGTATTCGCGAAATATCTCACTTGTGTAGCTTGCTATGGTACTAACGGAAGATAGCTTCGCTAAATGGCTTTTGTCAATTTTGGCGATTGAGAACATAGTAACAATCTTGGTGATCTTCATGTGAAATTATAAGTTTAATTTCACAAGCTTTAAGGTTTCTTACTAATTTACGCTGCCAACATAACCTGTAGGTACTTGATTATTGGAAGATCACACACTACCTAGAGTGACACACAACAAAACGTTTTGTAGATATCAATTAGTTATGTAATAACTATTAAAGTAAAAACTGTCACAATTTTATTTATCATTTTTGACTTTTGAAATTTCAAAAGTGCTATAACTGGCCTACTTGAAATAAATGCTTTGATTTGATTTGATTTGATTTATCCTTTTTTTTCATTTTAAAAGTAATATTTGTATACTTTTACTTCATGTCTTCAGAGTTTCTCAGTTTCTCAGAGGGCTAAAGCCTGCCGGGGTCGTGGGACTTATACCATCACCGTGACCCCGGAACATAAAGGGCTACTGAAGGACACCGTGGATTTTAGTCAGTACAAGTCTGACAGTCCCTCCCGCCCTGCCCGTGGTGGGAGGACTCATCTGACGATTTCACCACGTAGAAAAAAAAATGTCTTCAGAGTTATGAGGCCATTTGTGAGGTCATAAAAAGTATGTAATAATCATAGAGTTAATGTTTTTTTGTCCTGAAATATTCAACACTTATAAGTTTTTTATATACTGTATTCCATCGCGTCGCCACGCAACCTTTCGCAGTCCGTGTAGCTTCACCCTTAATCTGCCAGAAATATATTCAACGGAGTGTACGATATTAATTAGGGCTCCTGGCATTTTGGATGGTTTTACTTAATACTTTTTTCTTAAAATTCTTAAAATCGATTTTGTATTGAAAAAGTGCCCAAGCCACGTTAAAATGTGATGTGAGATATTTTACTGCATTGAAAAGATAGAAACAAAAACATTTATTTGGAAACGCACAAAATGACAAAACCCAAAAACAAATGAATATGAAGAAAACAAAAATTTTATTCTTGAACAAAACTGGCTTTGTATCCCACGGCTGCACCCAATAGGCCCAGTTCAGCAAAATGTTGAACAGTTAGTGTTAGATCCTGGTTTTCAATTAGACCTGATTTCGATATGATGTTCTATTCAACAGTATGGGGGCCGTCCGTTAATCACGTTATGTTTTTTTGACTTTTTTGTACCCCCCATCCCCTTGGTGATACATGATGAGGTTTAAGACTACCCCCCAACCCCCTTCCTATGTCACGTGTATTTTTTAGTCCCTAAAAAAACTTGTTACTATTTTTAAATATTCATAAAATACAGGTTTGGGTATAATGTAATTTTATCAAAGGATACTACCCAGTGGCTTGTGAACAAGAAAAGTGTATTGTACGCGTAACGACGCTTTTCGCTTAATTATCCCTAAAAAATAAATACACGTGATACATTAGGTACTACAACCCCCGCCCCCCTGTGATATTTCGTGATTTTTTTAGATCCCCTCCCCCCCATTCCGAACCTCACGTGGTAATGGACGGCTTCATGATAGAACGGTTAGCGCAGTGGCTGAGCGATTGGACAGCAGCGCTGCGTGTCGCGGCTTCGATTCCCGCTCGGAGCAAATATTTGTATGATCAAATAGTTGTTCCGGGTCTGGGCGTTTGTGTATGTGAATTTATATATTTGTAACCGCACCCACGACACAGGAGAAATTCTTAGTGCGGAACAATGTTTTTTTTAAAAAAAAAGAAAGATAAAGTATAATTTTGGGATCATAAAAGGCTGTTTCATACTGACACTATGAAATATAATTATAAGCCGTGAGACGATCGTTGGATTTGTTGCATCGTGATAATGTCTGGGCACTATAAGGTACGATAGCATTTTTTGATTAGGCCGGTGGTATCACTTATACGAGATTAAGAAGAATGCAGATTAAGAATTTTTGACGTTGCGTAAAAATTACCTTGCTTAATTTTTAAGAGCGAGTGGATATGGGTTGGCGACATCTGTCCCCCTACCTAGTGACCTCTGGGCTAGAATATCCGCATTTAAGAGCTATTTTTAACTCTTTCGGTCTGGGTGGAGAGGAAGGAACTAACAAACTCGTTTTGACTGTAATCCATGCTGTTCCTTCAATGGCCCTATAAGTTCCAGGACCAGCTGGTTAGTTGTATATGTAGATATTCCTGTGACCCCGTCAGGCGTTTGGCCCTTTGTGGAGCCCTGACACAGCCAGAAAGCGTCGCCGCAGACCTTGGGGTAAAGCTGGACAAAAGGAATAAAGCAGATTTGTATAGAAAATACCTTGGTCTAGTAGTGACATGATACAAGCTGATTATTTTTAACCGACTTCAAAAAAAAAGTAGGTTCTCAGTTCGACCTGTATGTATGTATGTATGTTTGTCCGCGATTATCTCTCGTTTGGCTGGACGGATTTGGATGCGGTTTACAGGAAAGTGTTATATTCCGGAGAAGGTTTTAGTATATAACATTAATAGATATCCCGTGAGGTTGCCCACGTAGATTCGTTTTTGTTGCTTACTAGAATTGTAGATTTTCAAAGGCGCCGAATATATTTTTTGATGAAGATTTTTGTTGAATATTTAAACTAAAAAGGGAAAAATAAAAAACTTTTTTAAAAAAGGGAACCGACTTCAAAACCAAACACAAAAAAACTGTAAAATAACTTTTCTTTCGGAAGTCGGTGGCCATAGTCAATGAAATAAAAAAAAAACAAGCCGCCGACTTCCGAAAGAAAAGTTATTTTACAGTTTTTTTTTGTGTTTGGTTTTGAAGTCGGTTCCCTTTTTTAAAAAAGTTTTTTCTTATTGTACTTTGCAAAAACTATGAGTAAGTTCTCATAATATCTAAGACTGTAGTAGGATAGTAGAAGTAGTTTTAGGAACGAAAAATTCTGCTACAAGCAGTATTCGAACCTGCGTCTTCTGGATAGGTACTTCAGACGCCTTAACCAATTAGGCGATCGCAACCATTACTCTCGCAGCAGAATTTTTCATTTTATACTTTTTATAGGTAGGATACTTTTATCATTTTATGTTGCTAAGAGTACTCCCGATTAAGTCATCAATGTTCCCTTTCAGTTAGCTTTCATTTGATACCCAACTCGAGTATATTTGCAGACCCTCGGTTACCTTTCCCCGCTTTCACCCCCACAACTTCTAAACGGCTCAACCGATTTCCATCAAACATGTCTAAGAACACTCGCAGCTAAGTCACCTTTCATACAAAAAAAAACTAAATTGAAATCGCTTCATCCGTTCGGGCTCTATGATGCCACAGACAGACAGACAGACACGTCAAACTTATAACACCCCTCTTTTTCCGTCGGGGGTTAAAAATATAACTTTAGGATAGTAGAAGTCTCAAAATACTCACTACTCTCACTCTTCTTTACCGCGTCCCAAATCATTTCCCAAACATAAAAAAAATCATTGGTGAATAGCGTTTAGCTTACAATTGAACAGCTATAACGCCATTGACGCAATTAAGCACAGATTTATAGCCTTACAAAGATATAAACACACGAATGAACGCTCGCCGGGAATACCGCCGGATTGTCGCCTCTGACAGATTTATACATTGCACTGTGTACGGAACGCAACGCGCAGGGCTGCCACCGCGAAAAATTACGACATTTATTTATTAGGCATGCGACATCACATGGCACGAACTTCACGATCGTTTAGTTCGACTGAGGCTTATTTCGTTAGTTATGAAACATTTATAATAGAATAGAATAGAATAATATTTATTGTAAAACATGAGTATGCATCAAAACAAGGTGCAAGGTCTTAAAATAACAAATTGATCTGCATGTTTTGCCAATTATGGCGTACAATAATAGCTTTACATTTTTTGGTTTAGAGGTAACCGAAAAAATATAGAATTTGAGTCTACAATAATAGGGGCGAGTTTATGGTCATCACGAATCTAGAATTTTGATAAAATATTGTTATGGAATACCTAGTGAATGGACTACTACTTTTTTCTCGTTATTGTATTAGGAAAAACACAAAACGTTCCTTCTAAATGGGTTAAAGTTTAGAAGGCTATCTATCATATTATTATCTTCTACATACATTAATACGTGAAGCTAAAACTTTATATCCTTTTTATGAAATTACGCGGACCGAGCATTAATTAATAATAATTCATTTTTTTGCAAACTTATAATTTAATTCATTTGTGTGTCGTATTGGGACAACTGAACGACAGCCAATTTAAATATTATTAACTCTCTCTCTAAAAAAGGCTATTCTCTTACTGTACCGTTCTTTCTTTGTGTTTCACGGTTCAAGAGTACGTTCCCAGAGCCACGTAAATGAGCGCACGGAGGGAATACCGCCGGATTGTCGCGTCTGACAGATTTATACATTGCCCTGTGTTCGGAACGCACCGCATAGGGTTGCCACGACAGTACGATGAATGTATTTTAGCGTTAAAACATAGTTTTTTATTTAAATACTGGCTTTCCATTTATTCAAAATGTCTCACTTAATGCTTCAACATTACTGACGTTTGAGTGTACTATAAGATGTAGCTCTGTGTTAACATTTTTACAGACGCAAGCACATCAGTCATCAACCTACCTCAATCTGTCTTTCAATAGATTTTCAACCTTAACACAATTGCTGAAGGTTAAAGTTGTGATTGGTTAAATTTTACACATTCGGGTAGGTTGACCTGCTGGCGTGTGTACATTATAGGCACAATGTGATATTAGGGAAATACATTACACAATTAATATTTTACCTATTCAGTATGTTGTAACAGATTTCATGATTCAATTAAGCATCACATTAACTGTTTAAGGCTTATACCATGTTGGCTTACAATCTCCATCCTGTCGGAGTCTGCTGCAATATAGTTTTTATAGAGTTAGGTTGGTGCGCAGGAGTTCCGGTTCCTTCAAAGTGAGCTCGCCTCATCTTAGGCCACAACTTTGCTTTTAGGCTAGATTGCAAAAAGCGAGCAAAAATATTTAAAAAATAAAGCTACTATATAGTAAGTGGCAACCCTGAGCACATCTGCCGGCATACCTACGCACACACTTATCAAAGATAGCGCAGTTTATGAATGTGATAGCACTCTGTGATAAACCTTATGTTATTGCCATAAGGCCTAGCTTCCAGCTGCAAGATTATATAAACATTTAGACTTTAGAGCTTCAGTGGAGAGCTAGAGATCATATTATCATCATTCCACATCCTGACTTCAGTTTCACCCACTGCTTGGTATGAGCATCTTGCGGTGGTCACTAGGGGTTGTTATCTGGGAAAGCGAAGGGCAATTGAAGGAACAAGGAACAACAAGGGTGGGTTTTACGTTCTAGTTCAACTAGACTGACTTCCGCTTCAACTTGACTGGCCTGTTCGCTATGCTGCCGGGAGTCGTGGGTTCGATCCCCACCCAGGACAAAATTTGTTTGTGTGATGAGCATGATCATTATTCTGTTCTGGGTGTAATTTATCTATAATATGTATGTATTTAGAAATATATAAGTAAGTATGTTTATCAGTTGTCTAGTACCCATAACACAAGCTCTGCTTAGCTTGGGACTAGACGGCGTTGTGTGATAGTTGTTGAATATTTGTGGAATATTATTATTAACTAGAATGGGAGAAGTCATTTGATGATTTTCTACTCCCCAAAAAGGAAGGGACACGGGGAATTTGGATTGTAAGAGCATTTTCCTAGGGATGACCGTCATTTAGGGAAGAGATGTCTTGGTAACTCTGAGTAAAGGCGTTAACGGAATGCCCTTTGTTTTTACTCAATAAGTGCCAGGATTTCTGCTCTGGCTAATATTGTATTGAGCACGACGAAATACCTCTATGTATTTTTTGTATTTCACGACAATATGTATTGTATTATAGTTATTAAAAGTGATGAATGAAAGATTTTTGATAAATATAATTATTTGTGTACATAATTTGTGCATCCTTCTTTCCTTTACAGTTGCTGGTTGTTCCCAAATGCTGTTTAATGTTAACCAAATAAATAAAATAAAGAGTATTCTATTCTATAATCAGAAAAAAAACCCGGTTCCACCAGATTTATATTGCGTAACGCGCAGCACTTTCAGCCTCATATTTGCGTAGATGCCCCGAAAATAAGAAATACACAAACAAACAAACAGACAAACATTGACGCTTCGTATCAAAGGCGTTTCAATCGTCGTCGACAAACATGCTCGCGCCAGCCACGGCAAATAGTAGAGATTTCATCGCCGCACTTAGAGGACGGTCTTACCAAACAGACAAAAAAATCGACATTGATCGTTTCAACGACGATACGACTTTTTTGCCTAGTCTTTTTTAGGTACGACGATATATTACTAGACTCCGCATGCACGATCTAAGGAACAAAAACTATTCTGTCAACTCGCTGAGAACCTACTATGTAAGCGAGGTGGACGGGGTACTGCGTTGTGATTGGCTAACTCAAGGTCTGTTATGTCTCAAGGTATATTTACGGCTCACAGGAGTGGTCGAAATAAGACGGATATACGAATTTTTTTGCCGTGTCGTACCTACTAGGCAAAAAAGTCGTAAGATTTTATTTTGCTTGATTTTCATGAAACTACAACATAATATTGGACAACACGATTGGCGTAGTAACTGAGCCTTCGACTGCCGCGCAGCGTGTCGCGTGTTCGAACCCCGCACGGAACAAATATTTGCGAGTCAGACTCGATTTCCGCATTGAACAATTAATATTTGGGTTTGAGTGATGTTTGAAAGCAATCCCACGACTAAGCAGAAATTACTAGTGTGAGATGGCAGATAGAGTTTTTTCGGTCGTCCATAAGCGCTTTATGTAGGTTGATGATGTCCAACATCACCGGGGAATAGAATAGAAAACACTTTATT
Organism: Agrotis ipsilon; assembly: GCA_028554685.1. Taxonomy (NCBI): domain Eukaryota; kingdom Metazoa; phylum Arthropoda; class Insecta; order Lepidoptera; family Noctuidae; genus Agrotis; species Agrotis ipsilon. The sequence continues at coordinate 15,562,280 of CM052971.1, forward strand.
ATGCACACCATACTGATAAACGTAAATCGATGACTGTTATCCCAACCCTACACAAGAGCAAGTAGAGACAAGTCAGGATGACGTACGTCAGCGTGGTGTGGTTTGACATGACCGGTAAATTCAAGTTGCAAGATGATGTTTTCCATTTAACAATACAAATAACTGGTACAGAGTATATCTTAAACATAGGATGACACAATGGGAATAGATGGGTAAGAGATGTCCAGAGCCTAGATGTATGGCAGAAAGAGGGGGAGGCCTATTAACCAGGAGAAGGAGATCCCGAGCTGAAATGATAATGATAGAAGAAGATACGCTACGCCTAGATTCTTATAATGGAAGAAAAAAACCTGTTTTCTATTATAGTTCTGTCAGCACTTTGACGAGGCCCCCCTTAGAGAGCCCCTTGCCGGGGTCGCGAGACAAACGTGCTACCGTCACCCCAGAACGTAAAGGGCTATTGAAGGACTCTGTGGATTCTAGTCAGTACAAGTCTAACAGTCCCTCCTGCCCTGCCCTGTGTGGGAGGACTCTTTTGATGATCTTACCACGCTCCGAGTCTCTATTTTCCTACGTATTGAGATCTCCCCTTAAAAAAGGGATGCAAAGTGTTTGTTCAGGTTTTGACGATACATTTTGGACGTTTTTTTTAGTTTCCTTCAGGTTTTTTTTTTAATTTAAAGGTTGAGTTGAGATGATAAGCGTGTTAACTGTAAAGGGGTGGACCGTATTTGATGGAAAAATATCTAGTAGGATGTTCGAAATATACGGTAGCGTTTTTATCAAAGCTAAAAGGATTTTGGATGTGTAAGCCAGAACTTTAAAAATATAAATATGTTGTATTACCTGCACGTTTGAAGTTCGAAATAATAATATTCCACAACTATCACACAACGCCATCTAGTCCCAAGCTAAGCAGAGCTTGTGTTATGGGTACTAGACAAGTGATAAACATACTTATATATTTCTAATATACACAAACATTTGTCCTGGGTGGGAATCGAACCCACGACCTCCGACATAGCAGTCAGGGTCACTAACCATTAGACCAACAGACCTGTCTAATAGTATACGATTGATCGATTATTATTATTGTTATCTTTTTATTAATGTTTATATAACTCTAATTTTAAATTTCTTCATCTTGTTCTCATGTTTGTTGTACTCCATATTTTAAATTTATAGCTTATTTTCATTTATTATTTAGTTAATTAATTTAGATTTTAGCTTAAGTTACCACATGTTTATGTGAACGTTGGTTTACCTGTTATTGGCAACTGTATAAGCCTTATAGTCTTACATTTCTACAATATTTATTAATTTATATATACAGAAGCTGTTGGTATACCTATGTTAAATAAATTAAATAAATTATTATTTAAGTTTAAGTTTGAGCCTCCACATATATTGCGAAGAGTAGTTTAAGCTCGTGACTGTATGTGTACGTGTGGCGGTAGGGAAGTAAATAATTTAAATTGTTTACGCAAAGCCCTATTTATGTACTTTAACTTCCATAACTCATTTATACCTAGTTATACATAAATAAATATACTACTTCGTATTCAAATCGCTCTTAACAAATAAATTGCGTCATCTATTGCTTCGTAATTCACAACCAAAACAAAACATGGCCTACTTTACAACAAAATTTTCAATGCATTCAAAACAATCTCTATATCTTCATATTAAAGTTGAAAATCATATGATGGGCTTGTTTGACAAGTTGGTAGTAAAAATGTGCGTGATTATAGCTCTTATTACAAGGGTATAAGGTTGTGGGGGTATGATTAAGTGGGGTGAATGAACTTGGGGTCCACGTGGTGCTTGCAATTGCGCAGTTTTGAACCCCCTGCAGTAGTTACGACGCACATTGGTGTATGGGGTAAGGTGGGAGTACCAGTTATCGGTATTTGAAAAATTTCTTAAAGAGTAGCTGAATTTCAGCGTAATTTTACTTAACTCACAAGAGCATGTTTTCTTACTTCTTACTGATATTATTATTATTCATTTAATTTAATTTAGTTTTCTTTCTTTAAATTTGTTTCACATTTGCTTGCGATAGTGTATTCAATTGTTGGTGAACAAAAAAAAAAAAACTTAAATGTGAAACTTTGTGAGGATGGATGGTTATTACTCCTTCACGCAAAAACTACTGCATGGATTTGAATGAAATATGGTACACAGATAGTTTATATCCTGGAATAACACATAGGATAGTTTTTATCCAAACGTTGTGTTCCCTTGGGATAATTTTCATAGTTTAGCTGCCGAAACCATTGGCACCAGCTATTTCAGTAATAAATTAGGTTACTACTTATTATTTACTATAAATGTATTTTGTATTGAACAAAGTTTTACTTTATTATTATCTTTTTAAGCACCCTATGATATGAATTTAAGATGAATGCAAAATAACCATTAAAGTCGTCCACACATTACTAAAAAACGCGACACGACCCGATGAAACGCGATGCGTGTTGAGTCGAATCAAATGTATTGTTTTTTATAGACCAGAATCACACTATGAACATGACACAACGACGCGACGCCATGCCAGGAGCCCAATCGCGCTATTTTTTTTCAACGAAATTGCAACTGAACCGCTCCCATAACACAAATTTTTGACCTTTCGTATCGCGCTAAAATTTTGACAGCAAGTTGAGACGCAACGCGATCGTAGTTAGAACGTAACCGCTGTCAAACGTAAAGTTGATGGGACGCTACTTTTTTAGGATCGTTACTGCACCGTTGGAGTGTTTTGTCTTTGTTGTGAAGTGATTCTGAGTGAAAATCTTGAAAAAGTAACAACATTACCATGTACACCTACATAGGTTTATTGGAGAAATCTCATGAATACGATGTAGCCGAAACCAAAAGGAAAAACTTAAAAGCTAGACTTAGTTACGCAACGTTCCAACTTTGGTTAGCGTTTGAACTTTTAACGCAATAACAAAATCAGAACAGCTGAATCGAAACCTAACCACTGCCGCAATCAAACCATAACGTTATCGTATACGTTTGCTGACGTTTCAAATTAGCGCGATTGGCCTCCTGCACATTTGATTCGAGTCACCACGCATCACGTTTCATCGGGTCGCGTCGCATTATAATGATGTGTTTCTGCCTTTAAACTAGCAGTCAGGTTTCCTAAAACAGCAGTTTTCATTCTGCACTTTCTACCGCTTATAAGCATCTAATGATCTAATAAGCTCACTCCATATCCCTATGGGACGTACCAGCGACATTATAAATTAGAATAAGCGAGCTCCGAAGACATTTAATTCGTAACAAAAGAGGCCACAAGCTGATTCATATGCATCTAACGACATTGAACCAAAATTAAACCAGACTATAAAACTATCAGAAGACCCACTACAAAACCAGAAAAAAAATATAAAATTATAATAATATTCCATATTCCAAAACTAAAGCACAACGCCATCTAGTCCCAAGCTAAACAGAGCTTGTGTTATGGGTACTAGACAAGTGATAAACATATGTATATATGTATTTCTAAATACATAAATATTATACATAAATCACACACAGACACAGAACAAAATAATGATCGTTAAGTACGATCATTATTTTGTTCTGTGTCTGTCACACAAACATTAAATGTCCTGGGTGGGAATCGAACCCACGACCTCCGGCATAACAGTCAGGGTCAGTAAGCACTAGACCAACAGGCCTGTCATATAATTGGACTGCAATTAGATTTGTCTTCGTGGGCCTTCTGTATTTTCCTACTCTGTGCGTGAACTTATTAAGTTTAAAATAAAGTAAGGAAGTGAGAGCACATCCTTTGCGACTATGTCTGAAACTCTGAATAACCTACGTGATCAATCTAAGTCAGAAACGTTAGGATTTAATTCTAGTCTAGTTATTTAGAACTCCGCTTTATTAAGAATCCCGTTCTTTGTAGCAAAGTACTATGTTTAGTCTTTAATTTGTGTACTGATTTTGATAGAGGTATTTTAGTAAAATCAAGAACAATCATAGTGTCCGCGCCGCCACTCATGGTCATGACTTTTTTTTTTACGTGGTAATGTCATCAAATGAGTCCTCCCAATCCCGGGCAGGGCGGGAGGGACTGTCAGACTTGTACTCACTAAAATCCACGGTGTCCTTCAATAGCCCTTTATGTTCCGGGGTCATGGTGATGGAATAAATCCCGCGACCCCGGCAGTTATGGTCATGACTTGGGGAAAAGAAATACGAGGTGGAAATACTTTGTTTTATTGCAATATAATGCAATGACATAGATACTAGCTACGCGTCAAAATGTCATAAGTGGTGGAGCGAACTCTTGACCATTGACTTTGATAAAATAATATTTATCTAAACTTCATACATGTACAAACAGTGGTACAAAGACGGATTTAATGCCACAAGGCTTTCTCTACCAGTCAACATTTGGGTAAACAAAAAATAATAATCAAAAACTAGCAAACAGTAAAAAAAAAAACTGTTAGACAAACTAGTTTAGCCTAGGCTAGACTAGTTTTTCATTCACAGGAGCAAGTCGGCGGAGCCACGCTTCGCGGGTCTCCTATTTCTGGGTGGTTTAAAAAAATAAATTGTCCGAATCAGGGTGCCAGCAAGTCCCGAGCTCGCAGAGAACTAGTTTAGCCTAGGCCAAACTAGTTTGTTCTGAAATCGGGTTTGGTGCTTATTTTGGGTTTTACACAGTTTAGTTAATATTATGTATTTATAGAAAAAAAAAAACACGAACCATTATAAAAAATACGTGCCGAATTGTGCACCTCCTCTTTTTTCCATCGGTTAACTAACAGAACTTTAAAAATTAGATACAATACAATAAGAATAATGCTAAGCCAACAACAGGGACATCCACCTTACGTTAGGGCGCGTGTATTTAGGTGACCCTTATTCGTCCCCACAGGGAGCCGGAGTTGCACGACACTGCAATCCAATCAGCGATTTGCGCACAAAAAGGACTCGTGGCGTCCTTCATTGAATATTATCAAATATTCATATGGGACGACGAGCAGTGGTGGCCCAGTGGTATTGGCTCCGACTTACGAGGTCGTGGGTTCGAACCCAGCCAGGCGCATTACTTTGTGTAATTTATTTCATCATCATTGCTCTCAAAACGGTAGAGGAAAACATCGTAAGGAAATCGGCATGTCCTAGAACCAAAAATTCTGTTGGATGTCACAGGTCTTTGAAATTTTGGTTCAAGGCAACGACCGGACGCCGCACTGTCCGAACAGTGGGAACATTAATAGGCTGATGATGATTTATATGGAAAAACCGGGAGGGGACACCCTAGAAGGAGGAGCAATGTTCTTATTGTTGAGGTTCTTCAGAAAGGACGGGTGCGTAGTACTGGCTTGATTGTATGACCAGATGTATGAAAGTGGATGAGGTGAAAGGCGAATGTAAAAATCGTGGCAGATGGCGTTCAGTACTTTGTGCCTACTCCCATTTGAAAAAGGCGTGAGTTTATGTGTCGTGGTAAAATCATCAAATGAGTCCTCCTACCCAGGGCGGGTCGGAAAGGAATGTCAGTGATGTACTGACTAAAATCCACGGTAATCCTTCCATAGCTCTTCACGTTCCGGGTCACGGTGACCTGATGAGACAGTCCTGTGACCCCAGTAGGTTACTCCAACTACAAGTAGTTTTTGCTTGTAAAATTAAACTCGCACCCACGATACAGGAGAAATTACTAGTGCTCCACACTAGGATTTTTTTGTTTATTTTAGCCACATTAAAAAGTCATAAAATGCAGTCGCTGTGGCTTTTTTATCAAAGTCAAAAATCATTTATTCAATTAGGCCATCAAAGAGGCACTTTTAAACGTCGCATAAATTAAAATTAAGGAAATGGGATGGGATGGGAATGATTCTACACCCATTCGCAAAGGTAGGTTGTATGAAGAAGAATGGGCAAGAAACTCCATACTTACTCTTTTTAAAAATGTTTTACAATATTTTTTTACATCCTTTGAAATAATAATGTAAAAGCAATGTACCTTGAAAAACTAGACTAAATATGATTAAAAAATAAAATAATAAGAAATAAAAAAAATGCAAAAAGGCACATGGAGTTCACATTTTAACAAAACATTGCAATTAAATCTATTTTACAAATACAATAATGAAGTGTGTGAGCATTAAAATTTCAACCAGCTTGATTCTGTTTAAGCCCTACATTGTACTATGGAGCAGGACCAGCATGTTTCCAAACATTTTTATCTTGGATATAGTCTTCTAATTTATAATATGCTTGTTTACTGAGTGTATTTTTTACATAACTTTTAAATTTCCTTTCATTTAGAGTTAAAATTTCGCTAGGTATTTTATTATAACATTTAACACAGTACCCCATAAAAGATTTTTGGACTTTAGACAATCTAAAATAAGGTTGATCAATTTTGTCTTTATTTCTAGTATTAAAATTATGTCTGTCGCTTATTTTTTTAAAAAGATGAAGATTTTTCCTAACATGCATTATATTTTCATAAATAAATTGACAAGGCACTGTCATTATGTTAATCTTTTTAAATAGTTCCCTAAGAGATTCGCGACGACGTAGATTGTAAATTGCTCTGACAGCTCTTTTTTGCAGAATGAAAATGGATTCAATGTCAGCTGCCCGGCCCCACAGTAGAATGCCATAAGACATTATGCTGTGAAAGTAGCTAAAGTATACCATACGCGCAGTTTCAACGTTTGTTAACTGTCTTATCTTTCTAACAGCGTAAGCGGCTGAGCTTAATCGCCCCGCAAGAGATGCTATATGGGGGCCCCATTGCAATTTATCGTCTAGCGTGATTTCCAGGAAAACAGTCTGATTAACAAATTCCAGTTTTTCTCCGTTCAGTTTAATGTCACATTCGCTACTTCTAACATTTGGTAAAGTGAATCTCATACATTTTGTTTTTTTTTCATTAAGTACAAGATTATTCAATGTAAACCAATTTTGAACCTGATGAATAGAGTCATTTATCTCATTTAGATTTCTTGAACGTCGGTCTATTTTAAAAATTAACGAGGTATCATCTGCAAATAAAACCATCTTTGGCTGATTTTTAAGTAAGTGAGGTAAATCATTAATATAAACTAAGAAGAGGAATGGACCCAGAATCGAGCCTTGCGGAACGCCCATTGTCATTTTGGACGTGGTAAAAACCTCAAATAAGTCCTTCCACCCAGAGCGGGGCCGGAAGGACTGTCAGACTTGTATAGATTAAACTCCACGGTGACCTTCAATAGACCTTTACGTTTCGGGGTCCTGCACCCCAGCAGGCTTTGGCTAAGGGCCGGGAGCGTCATTATGCTGACATTCTTTGAGGCTAACGTAGCAGATATCGTGATCATATATTCAATTTCTTATCATATTTTATATGTTATGTTTAACACATAGATATATGTTTGACTTAGTAGTTATTGGTTTAGTATTGAAATACTCAAAACAAGGCATGTGGCGCCATCTATTTTTGTTATATGTAACTAGCGTGGAAAAAAAAGACTGTCTGTTGAAACTACTCTTAAAAATACACCATAATACCAAAACATTTCCAAATAAATCCAACACACATCTGTCAAATGTTAAGCTAGCTTTAAAAGCAGCTTAAACACATGAGCGCCGACAATTAGACCGCACACCCCGTAATGGCGGCGCGCGGAGACAGATTTTATTCCAATCCGAAACGCATCAAGTAATTACAAATAAACAGCGCAAACTACGGACGGGCGTGCGGAACATTGTAGGGTAACCATACGTTCAGTGGGAAATTTACGGAATAAAATTAAAATAATTTTCGCCTCACCACCGTAAGATAAACATCTGTTGAACATTTGTTTAAAAAAAGTGTAACTGCAAAACGATCCTTATATCAAAGTAAAATGTCACTTTGACGTTCACAGCTTGTTAGACAAGTATTCGAAAAATGTTTATCTTTCTTGTAGTAAGACGGTTATAGTTTCTCACCGGACACGGATGTTTCGGGAGGTACCTGTGTCTGATGAGAAAGGAGGAAACGCCTGTGTGTCACCACTGCGAAGATCGCCTGGAGGACACAGTCGAGCATACGGTGCAGGATTGCCCCGCTTGGGCGGAGCACTGACGTGTCCTCACGGCGGCGATAGGCGAAGACCTCTCGCACCCGGCATTGGTTGCGGCCATGCTACGGAGCGAGACGGAGTGGGAAGCGGTCGCCTCCTTCTGCGAAGCAGTCATGCTCGCGAAGGAGGAGGCGGCCTGCGTGAGAGAGAGGACAAGGTCCTCCCTCCGCCCCACCCGCGGTGGTGGACGCCCACGGCGTCGGACGTCGCAAGACGATCTCCGGCCACCGTAGGCGCGGGCATGCGGGCGGCGAGTAAAGGGCAACTCGCCGTCCGACTATGGACCATGCTCGGATCGACGGCGCGTCGTGTTTCACGCGCGCCTCAAAGAGCGTCAGCATAATGACGAGGCCCCCTGTCAGAGGGCTAAAGCCTGCCGGGGTCGCGGGTCTCATACCATCACCGTGACCCCGGAACATAAAGGGCTATTGAAGGACACCGTGGATTTTAGCCAGTACAAGTCTGACAGTCCCTCCCGCCCTGCCCGGGGTGGGAGGCCTCATTTGATGATTTTACCACGATAAAAAAAAAGACGGATAAAGTCTAGTGTGTTTTCATATTTTATGCGTAGTAGGTACACGGCTAGTCATGGCGCAAGCACTACCTCGACTACCTCGAGTGTCAATGTCATTAGTTGTGTCAATAAACGAATTACTTGTTATTTAATAAGAAGGAGTTTTGGCTGCGCCGACATAATTTTTATATGAGGGTTGGATAAAAATAATTATCTAATCTAAATATTTCTCCACATCAATTAAAAAGTAGGTTTTTATGTCTCAAAAAATTGTTAATTCTTGACGATTTTTTTAAATACATAACATAGTTATCCCATTAAAATACAGAACAAGTAGTGACCACAAATCACAATCTCTTTCAAACCGCTTTCTTTGAAAAGGAAACACAGTGAAAAATAGTTTACAAAAAAAGTAGTAATCATGGTCACCCTACCAGTTAACATGCGGGCAACATTAATTAGTAAACAGTAGACAGTCTGAGAGTAGTAACAAAGCAAGATTTTTCTTATGTTCCACACTGCTGCGGAAACAAACTCATTTTTTTTTACAAGTCTGAGCTTTTTCAAAAAGTAAAATTCATGAATTTAAAACGGGTGTACATTTTAAATGTTAATTAGGCTTGGCGATAATATTTTTTCCAGTTGCATACTGAAAATCTGTTAGAGCAAGTGCGCGATTAACTTTCATAGCTTTTTAAAGTTTATAGTTCAGACGCTACTTTTGAAAAAGAAATTATTTTTTTATGAGTAATGAGTTTGTTTTTTATGGTTGGTGGAGAAAATAATTATTCTGTTTTATTATCGACATAATACTTTATTATAATTATAAATTCATGCAAAATAATCGTTTGTGATGGAGATCGTTGGTATAAGTGCTCATGCCGGGGAAAGAGGATTGTCTTAAAAGGGAACTATGGGCCTGGAACGCAAACGACAACCGAAAGAACAGGTTGGATTTTTGTCAGTAAGAGCCTGACAGTCCCTTCCACTTCATTTAGGGCAGAAGGACACATTTGAAGATATTACTACTACAAAAAAAGCAAAAAATCTTATTTATTAAATATAACATAGTTATGGATAAGTCATATTACAAATTAAACTAGAATAGGAAATTGCTAAACATTTGATTTTTCTAAGCTACACATATACTTACGATTTTTCGAAGTACATCATTTTTCTCAAGACCATTTTCCAAGTTATGGCCACGCAAGGTTATCGGAATTTCCCCAATGTGGCCAGAAAGGAGGCCTAACTAGGGCAATAAATAATCTCTAACGTTAATGGTCACAGTAAAACGTTTTCGAGTAGTTCCTTTCAGCCATTGTCCTTTCGTTAAACGCTCAAGATTTTTTGCTATTTTTCTCATGGTTGATTTCTTCACTTTCTTGCTCTAAATTGTGTAAAAACTGAGATTATTTCACACAGTTCTATCTATAGTCTATACTAATAATATGGTGAAGAGGAAAGATTTGGTTGTTTGTTTAGTTGTATTGAATAGGCTCCGAATTAACTGGACCGATTTGAAAAATCTTTTGCGTAGGATAGTCCATATATAGAAGAAGGTAATAAGCTATATAACCGAGCAACGCGGGTGAAACCGCGGTGAAAAGCTAGTAATCTATAGTTTGAGTTAGCACAAGCACTTAATACCTATTATTGTCAGGCTAAAACATCGTCAACTTTCATATAAAAAACAATAAAACGTAATTCCCACAAAAACAAAATTCTCGCTCTTTTGAAGTAAAAGAACAAAGGTAACATGCTAGAGGTGGAACGTCTAATATCGCAACAAAGTGTCATAGTTGTAAGTTGCATTTGCGTGCCGTCTCACGACGATGCAGCCGACGGCCTGTCCAAACTTAGCACCCCTTCATACTTAGCACTTATCCCGAAACACAACATCAACGTTGTCACCCTACCTTTTCTCCCAGCATACCATCCAATGCTGGTTTTATTAAGACGGTAAAATTTTGTTTTGAACAAACACAGCGATGTATGTTGATTGGAAATGTGTTCAGTTATTTTCAACTGTGCCTCAGTAAGGGCGGGTTTGCAGCTTTTGTAATAAATTTCCTCAAGTTCAGTTTCGGTTAATATAATATGCCACCTTTGTTAACATGCACGAAGCGGTAACCAAATATTGGTGTTTGTAACTTTTCGGAGACGGCAGTGTTCATTAAGTCTTGACGCTTTGTACTTTACATTGAACGGTGACATTATTAGGTCATGTGTAACTGAGATTGTTGAATTAACTGATTTATTATTGTTTCAGTTATCATCATCATCATCATCAGCCGGAAGATGTCCACTGCTGAACATAGGCCTCCCCCTTTGATCGCCACGACGAACGACAATTCGCCACTTGTATCCATCGGTTGCCCGCGACCCCCACGGTGACGTCGGTCCACCTAGTGGGAGGCCTACCTACGCTGCATGTTCCGGTCCGTGGTCGCCACTCGCCTGCCCAATGCCACTTCAACTTGCAAATTTTAAGAGCTATGTCGGTGACTCTGGTTCTTCGCCGAATATCCATGTTCCGGATTTTATCCCGCAAAGAAACTCCAAGCATAGCTCTTTCCATTGCTCATTGATCGACTCTTAGTCTCTCTTAAAGGCCAGGAGTTAAAGACCACGTTTCAGAGCAATGTGTCATCACTGGCAACACTAGTTAAACACCCATGTTTCAGTTATGCCTAAAAGTTATAAAAGAATTCAAATAATATGTGTCGCGGTGAAAAGCTATTGGGCTAGTCTACTTTAGCGCTGCGTAGACATCATCATCAACAGCCTATAACGTTCCCACTGCTGGGACACAGGCCTTCTCTCTGAGAGAGGGAGCGGGCCATAATCCACCACGCGGGCCCATTGCTGATTGGTAGATGTCACATTTTTGGTTCTAGGACATGGCGGTTTCCTCACGATGTTTTCCTTCACCGTTTTGAGAGCAGTGATGACGAAATAAATTACACAAAGTAATGCGCCTGACGGGGTTCGAACCTACGACCTACAACTCGTAAGTCGCGACCGATACCACTGGGCCACCACTGCTCTTAGACATACTGCGCACACATTGGATTTTATATATATTTTTTTGTGTTTTTTATTGTCATAAAGCTCACAACATAGCATTAGGACCATACTCTGATTCTAACAAAGCACTTACTTCATTTTTGCGTCGTAATTTCATCAATTGAGTCTTGAGTGGAGTGGAAGGGACCATCAGCCCCATAAAATCCACCCTGATTCTTCCATCGGTTACCCTTCTTTACGGTAACCAGCTCAACCATCTACTAATGGTAACTAATCTGCTAAGACAGTCCTAACCCGTCAGGCGTTTGTTCCTATGGCCCCTTCAGTATGCTGACAGCTCATTAAGCTGGAACACTATGTGCCGTCGACTCTGGCCTGGTCCTTGATCAGACGGTGAGCATACCACAACTTGCCGTCCGCAAACCCAATAAACTGTACATAAGGCGAAACTATGACCAACAGGTGATTTCTTACGTTGTTAAGGTCTTTTAAGCATTATGCAGTGGCGTTTTATACATAACTAGCTTCTGCCCGCGACTTCGTACGCGGATCTTGTTGCTTATGCCAGCGACAGTGGGGTCGGCAAAATTGAAGATCTGAAAAGTCTGATACCCAACTCCAAGAGCCCGGGTAAAAAATTCATGGGAGTTGGCCAGTAGAAAAAAATTGTATTAATATATTAATCGTCATCGAAAATCAGCCCCTGAAATTAGTGAACTTTGATTTCCACATCAGGTGTTCCAAATCTTATCTATACATATAATAAAATAGTAGGAAAGTCAAAACTGTACATTGAATATTTTTTTTAAAGAATACTTGGGGTGTGATCTACAATCGATACTGAATCCAAAAATATAGTTTTTAGAATTTTTGTCTGTTTGTCTGTTTGTCTGTTTGTCTGTATGTATGTCCGGGATAAACTCAAAAAGTACTGGACGGATTTGGATGATTCTTTTTTTGTTGTATAGGTATTAAGTCTGGTCAAAACATAGGCTATAATTTATTTTGGCAACTTGAACACCTGGCGCAGAACCGCAAAAGACTAGCTAAACTATAAGAGATACAAAAATGTTGCCATAGCAAAAATTGTTCCACGTGATGAGCATTTTCTGCTGAGAGAATAAATTTGAAGATCTGGAACACCTGATGTGGAACTCCAAGATCCCAGCTACACTATAAAAAATACAGGAATGACGTCTTAGCCAAGTTGTTCGGCCTGATGAGCACTCTCTGTTGACATATAAAAATTGAAAATCTAGAACGCCTGATGTGGAACACCAAAAGCCCAGCTAAACTAAAACATATATAGAATCGACGTCTTAGAAAGAGTTGTTCAGCCTGATGAGCATTCTCTGTTGACGTGTAAAAATTGGAGATCTGGAACGCAATGTTGAACAACAAAAGCCCAACTAAACTTTAACATAATATACAGAGTGTTTCTTATAAATTGGCCAAAAGGGAGAAATCCGCATCTATAAGAGATACGGGAAAACTTTCTTAGGACCCTTTAGCTCTTTTTTGAAATAAAAAAATTACTAATGGCCAAACACACATTAATTATTTACCCGGGCTCTTGGAGTTAGGTATCAGACTTTGCAGATCTTCGATTTTGACGACCCCGTTGTCGCTGGCATAAGCAACAAGATCCGCGTACGAAGTCGCGGGCAGAAGCTAGTATTTTAATACATCAATAGATAATGCTCATTAGGCTGAACAGCTCTTTCTAAGACGTCATTCCTATACAGGTTGAATTTTTCAACTGGGCGTTAAGTTGAACAAAAATAAGCATGATTTCAAAAAAGAAAAGGTTAACTTAAGTTACGAATACAGTCATCGCCTTGAAGATTGATCAGTTTTTTTTCAATTATACGTTTTTCTTAAGTTTGCCGTATATGATTACTTCCCAGAATTGTTGAAAGGAGTTTTCAACATTTTTCGATATTCCTCATAGTTTCGAAGATAGCCATCCACGCCCAGTTGAAAAAAACATATTATAGTGTAGCTGGGCTCTTTTTTTTTTCGTGGTAAATCATCAAATGAGTCCTCCCACCCCGGGCAGGGCGGGAGGGACTGTTAGACTTGTACTGACTAAAATCCACGATGTCCTTCAATAGCCCTTTATGTTCCGGGGTAACGGTGATGGTATAAGTCCCGCGACCCCGGCAGGCTTTAACCCTCTGAGAGGGGGCCCCGTCATTATGCTGACGCTCTTTGAGGCGCGCGTGGAACATGACGCGCCGTCCATGGTCGGACGGCCAGTTGCCTTTTACTCGCCGCCCGCATGCCCGCGCCTACGGTGGCCGGGGATCGTCTTGTGACGTCCGACGCCGTGGGCGTCCACCACCGCGGGGTAGCTGGGCTCTTGGAGTTCCATATTTGGTGTTCTAGATCTTCAATTTTTATACGTCAACAGAGAGTGCTCATCACGCTGAACAACTCTTGCTAAGACGTCATTCCTGTATATGTTATAGTGTAGCTGGGCTCTTGGAGTTCCACATCAGGTGTTCCAGATCTTCAAACTAATTCTCTCAGCAGAAAATGCTCATCACGTGGAACAATTTTTGCTATCGCACCATTTTTGTATCTCTTACAGTTTAGCTGGTCTGTTGCGGTTCTGCGCCAGTTGTTCAAGTTTTCAAAATAAATTATAGCCTATGTTTTGACCAGACTTAATACCTATACAACAAAAAAAGAATCATTCAAATCCGTCCAGTACTTTTTGAGTTTATCCCGGACATACATACAGACAAACAGACAAACAGATAAACAGTCAAACAGACAAAAATTCTAAAAACTATATTTTTGGCTTCGGTATCGATTGTAGATCACACCCCAAGTATTCTTTTTAAAAAATATTCAATGTACAGTTTTGACTTTCCTATCATTTTATTATATGTATAGACGTATAGACTAGCTGTACCCCGTGGTTGTACCCCTGCTGTTCGGCTCCTATCAGTCGTAGAATGATGTTATATACCCTATAACCTTCCTCAATAAATAGACTATACAACACAAATATAATTTTTCGAACCAGAAGTTCCTGAGATTAACGCGTTCAAACAAACAAACTGTATTTTATATTATTACTAGCTTCTGCCCGCGACTTCGTACGCGGATCTTGTTGCTTATGCCAGCGACAACGGGGTCGTCAAAATCGAAGATCTGCAAAGTCTGATACCTAACTCCAAGAGCCCGGGTAAATAATTAATGTGTGTTTGGCCATTAGTAATTTTTTTATTTCAAAAAAGAGCTAAAGGGTCCTAAGAAAGTTTTCCCGTATCTCTTATAGATGCGGATTTCTCCCTTTTGGCCAATTTATAAGAAACACTCTGTATATTATGTTAAAGTTTAGTTGGGCTTTTGTTGTTCAACATTGCGTTCCAGATCTCCAATTTTTACACGTCAACAGAGAATGCTCATCAGGCTGAACAACTCTTTCTAAGACGTCGATTCTATATATGTTTTAGTTTAGCTGGGCTTTTGGTGTTCCACATCAGGCGTTCTAGATTTTCAATTTTTATATGTCAACAGAGAGTGCTCATCAGGCCGAACAACTTGGCTAAGACGTCATTCCTGTATTTTTTATAGTGTAGCTGGGATCTTGGAGTTCCACATCAGGTGTTCCAGATCTTCAAATTTATTCTCTCAGCAGAAAATGCTCATCACGTGGAACAATTTTTGCTATGGCAACATTTTTGTATCTCTTATAGTTTAGCTAGTCTTTTGCGGTTCTGCGCCAGGTGTTCAAGTTGCCAAAATAAATTATAGCCTATGTTTTGACCAGACTTAATACCTATACAACAAAAAAAGAATCATCCAAATCCGTCCAGTACTTTTTGAGTTTATCCCGGACATACATACAGACAAACAGACAAACAGACAAAAATTCTAAAAACTATATTTTTGGATTCAGTATCGATTGTAGATCACACCCCAAGTATTCTTTAAAAAAAATATTCAATGTACAGTTTTGACTTTCCTACTATTTTATTATATGTATAGATATTAAGTATTATGTGTATATTTTAGCAATTACACCCTTTTATCTTTATCTAAAGTATTTCAAATTTTAGCAAAAACCACAACATTTTTAAGGAACCACGTGTGAAACATCACGGGGGTGTCTTAAGGGAGCCGTGCAGAAAGACTAACGTCTGCCGTCTGTGTTCCGGGTCGCTGTGTTATAAACTATTCAAGGAAACAACGTACACAAACAAAGGGGTCAAAGTACCTTCCATTTTTTTTGAGTGTTTAGACATGAAAAGCGAATTTGTACACCTACCTTCCTACCTAAAAACACAATAAACTAGAAATAGTTTATTGTTTTTTGAAGTAGTCTGTCGAGGCGAGAGAAGAGAAGGAGAAGAAACTTAATTATAATTATCCACATTCAGGACTTGAAGAAGCTTAATTATTAGTATTTATTAGACTGGCCTGTTGGTCTAGTGGTTAGTGACACTGACTGCTATGCCGGGGGTCGTGGGTTCGATTCCCACCTAGGACAAATGTTTGTGTGATAAGCATGATCATTTGTTCTGTGTCTGGGTGTAATTTATCTATAATATGTATGTATTTAGATATATATTAGTATGTTTATCAGTTCAGTATCTGATAGTTCCTCCCGCTCTGTTATTTGCTGTTTATTGTTGCTGGAAACTAAGCTATAATCT
Organism: Agrotis ipsilon; assembly: GCA_028554685.1. Lineage (NCBI taxonomy): Eukaryota > Metazoa > Arthropoda > Insecta > Lepidoptera > Noctuidae > Agrotis > Agrotis ipsilon. The sequence goes on from CM052971.1 coordinate 15,578,590, forward strand.
AAATGTAGGCAGGAAATTTCTTCTGCCGGGGTCGTGGGACTCATTCCATCACCGTGACCCCGGAACATAAAGGGCTTTTGAAGGACACCGTGGATTTTAGTCAGTACAAGTCTGACAGTCCCTCCCGCCCTGCTCGGTGTGGGAGGACTCATTTGATGATGATACAAAGTAAAAAAAAGGGCAGGAAATTTCTACCTAATTCGTCAGGTATTACAAATATGTGAGATAAGTCCTACATTACCCAATTTCCGTCAATGTAACGTTACGTTACCAACCCGGTCTAACATAATAAGACGGTACTCCCGAAAGCCGTCAACTCGCGACTGGCAAAGTGCTCGAACAAATAAATAACTTTCTCTTTTGTAGGGACTTTATAACGGCCCGGGATGCCATAAAAACATGTGGTTTGGTTACGATAAAGAGCCCATTGTGGGCTTTTCGTTCACTCCCCATGGCGTTACACGGTTTCAAAATAGGGGAAGAATTTTTTTCTTTACTCTTCGTGTGTTGTTGTGTGTGTGTGTGTGTTTTACTTCTGGTAATATTAAGAATGGAAAGGAAAGGACGTGGTTTTATTTGTATTGTATAATTAATTTGCATAAACTGTCCCATTGTGTTAATCCAGGTTATAACTATATGGTTACGTTGACATAATTTGACATTTCGCGTCGTTCGAACTGTCATTTGCGACATCCTATCCTTGTCCCGCTCCTGCACATGCCTTCTCGCTTGCGTACGAGAGAGACCAATATAAAGCGCCTGACTGGGCCCGCTAACACCGTCTTCTTAGCTCAACCTTCAAACCAGTTCGTTGCGCGCGCCAGGACCATAGTCGTCCTGCCAGGTCGCCGTCTGTCAAGCCACCTCTTCGCATCAAAGCCATAACCGGGATAGATCAAGGTATTGTGCTTTTCCTCCTTTAAAACATTTGTACTCTTTCATTTCTGTGTTCCCGGCAAATGTAAAATTCCTCTCTTGTCGCAGCCCATCTGAAAATTGTTTTAGATAATCCGCGCATCCACTATCTGTGTACCATATTTCATCCAAATCCATTCAGAGATTTTTGTGTGAAAGAGTAACAAACATCCATCCATCCAAACAAACTTTTACGTTTATAATATTAGTAGGAAGAAGGATAATCATCATTCACTTACCCTTTTCTCGACTATATTGAAATCTGCGTTCACTTTTTTTTATGAAACTGCGAACATAATAAAAATAATTTCCAAATCAGTAAGAAAAGAATATGGGATGTGTTCATTGTGTTTTATGCAGCAATAAAACTGTAGTAATGCTACGCACAGCATGTTTGTTTTTACGGCGTAGTAGTGTTGCGTTTGCTACGGCGTAGCAGTTGTGTTTGCTACGGCGTAGCTGTTGTGTTTGCTACGGCGTAGCAGTTGTGTTTGCTACGGCGTAGCAGCACTCTTGTGATAAATTTTACTGATAATGTTACACGGGTGCATTAAGATAAGCAATTAAAAAAATACCTACATAATTGTATCGTGAATTTCACGAAATAAACATTATAAATCTATTTTTTATTTCTAGAAGAAATGTGTTATCGAAAATGTTATGCATTTTCACAACACCCGTCTGGCCGGAAGATCTTCCTTTTCACCGGGTAGCGAGGAACTTTACACTCTGTTCCTTTTACCCCCAAAAAACAACGAGTCACATATTTGGAGGGTGATATATTCTATTATTTTGAAAGAAAGAATCTTCGACTTTCGTGCCGTACAACTTATTTCATAGAAAGATTGAAGTCTGTGGCGCGTTTAAGGAATATTGCGCTTTTTTCCTTGATTTGTGAATTGAATTATTGTGTATTGGATTTATTTGAGGTATTCTCTCGTTTTTCTTTTATTGTTGTTACTTTTACAAGAACGCATTGTATTGTCGCTCTGTGAGGACAGATACAGTAATAGATCAGATGATACATTTTTTTTGTTTTTATTATTATTTATTTAAAAAAGTAACCAGGACTCATATTTGTTAGTAAACAGAAAAAAACATACTATGTTAGGAACAACCCAATAAAATTATTAAAATTATGTCAAAACACGAAACAATAAAATACAATAAAATTATACAGCAGAATATATTAAAATTATACAGTCAAATCATAAAATAATAATAAATACATTATTAAAATTAATTATAAGTAGTATTTTCGTATATAATTTATAATTTAAAACAAATTAAAGTACTGGTGTATCGCTAAAATAAATAATAGAAAAAGATTACAAAGCATAACAAAGTTCCTCCTCAAAGCTCAGCAGGTAATGTGCCCATGAGACTGGCGGTTGCCTGGTTGTTGGTTGGCAATACTTAGCCTCTGGACAAAGAAAATTGTATTTTTTTAAATTAATTAATTTTTAGAAAGCAGTGGTGGCCCAGGTCGTGGGTCCGAATCCCGCCAGGCGCATTACTTTGTAATTTATTTCATCAACACTGCTATCAAAACGGTGAAGGAAAACATCGTGAGGAAGCCGGCATGTCCTAGAACCAAAAATTCGAAGATATGTGACATCTACCAATCCGCACTGGGCCCGCGTGGTGGATTATGGCCCACTCCCTCTCTCAATGAGGAGGCCTGTGTCCCAGAAGTGGGAACATTATAGGATGATGATGATGATGAATATTTTATGGAACGGTTGGCGCAGCGGTTGACCGATCGACTGTGGCGTAGCGTGTCGTGGTTTCGATTCTCACACAGAACTATTTGTTTTACCTACAAGTAGTTGTTCTGGGTCTTTGTGTTTTTGTATGTGAGTTTTTATGTTTGTCAACGCACCCTTGACAAAGGAGAAGCAGATTTCTAGTGTGGGCATAACCTAAAAAAGGTACATAACAAGTCTTAAATCAAGTTAATTAGCACTAACTTAAAATGTTACTTAAAGTTATCTAATTACAAAAAAGGAATTTGAATACTTTTATTCATTTCTCTCTTGTTTTCTAACGTGGGAAAACAAGAGTTAAGAAACAAAATATAAATGTGATATTCTGGGTGTCCGAGCCAGTGAAGCATGGTGATAGCCATTCATAAGTTATGTGGGCCCGGCCGTAACATCATGATAACATTATAAAAAAGTGCTGGAATATACGCGTGGCAGCGCTATGCGACTAGTGATGTGCGTGCACAGTCCAATCGATACATCATATTAAGTCAATATTTAGCTAGCGATGTATTGATTTGACTGCGTTGGTTCTTATTTTTGTCTTCCATCAGTCATTTTACTGATAATTGATTTTAGTGACTGGCCTGATAGTCTAGTGGTTAGAGACCCTGACTGCTATACCGGGGGTCGTGGGTTCGATTCCCACCCAGGACAAATGTTTGTGTGATGAGCATGATCATTTGTTCTGTGTCTGGGTGTAATTTATCTATAATATGTATGTATTTAGAAATATATAAGTATGTTTATCAGGTGTCTAGTACCCATAACACAAGCTCTGCTTAGCTCGGGACTAGATGACGTTGTGTGATAGTTGTGGAATATTATATTATTATTATTATTTTTGTTGTCAATCGTTTGGCCCAGTCCCGTCAGCAGTCTGCCGGGGTCGCGGGACTGTCTCATCAGGTAATCGTGACCTTGCAACGTAAATGTCTATTAAGGGATCACCTTGGTCTTTGTCTGGCAGTCCTTCCCGTCCTGCACTGGGACTCATTTGATGATTTTACAAAAAAAAACGCACCCACGATACACGAAAGATTCCAAGTGTCGGACAAGATTTTTTAAAATGGAAAATAAAATAACTTAGGTGTAAGTACTGCTGATTACCGTCATACTTAGTTGCCATTTCTGCAATTCGCACTAAGCGCTTCCAAACATTATACGCACGGCAAAAAGGTGTTTTTATTTGTATTTTCTTTTAAATACATAATCTATTGGTTTACTACCGCCATTGTCAGTCCATTATGCTTAGCATAAACTAAATTAATACATATTTGCTAATCACCATAACAAAATTGAAAATTACGATAACAATGTAAAAGACTATTAAGGGAATTAATTTTAAAAAGGCGTGGCTAAGGTACGGCATAGTTTTTACATAATTATGTGATTACACAGGATTATAGAATTAATATTATAAACAAACACGCATTCTTTACTTTGTTGTTTGTTGACTGAACAAGGTTTTCTAAGTATTCGATTTAATCTTTATTTGGTCTTACCAAACGGTCTAATTGTTTACACTTCAGGGTATTTTAACCATAGCAAAACTGCGATTAGCAAGATGACTGAAAAAATGTAATTAAATCTGTAAGTTAGACTAAATTATCAAAGATTATTGACTGGCCTGTTGGTCTAGTGGTTAGTGACCCTGACTGCTATGCCGGGGGTTGTGGGTTCGATTCCCACCCAGGACAAATGTTTCTGTGATGAGCATGATCATTTGTTCTGTGTCTGGGTGTAATTTATCTATAATATGTATGTATTTAGAAATATATAAGTATGTTTATCAGTTGTCTTGTACCCATAACACAAGCTCTGCTTAGCTTGGGACTAGATGGCGTTGTGTGATAGTTGTGGAATATTATTATTATATATTATTTGAAACGTACTTATTCATTTGTTACGTGAGCCAGTATTGAGGAAGACACGACGCTTTTAAAATTCACAATACGTGAGTCATAGTTATAATTCTTATTACACAATCATTATTATAAATGAATAGATACGTTACCTACACGACATTCTATCTTCAAAAACGGCACACTAACGCACACAGGAATAACTTAACATTGCAATAGTATACTACATCACGATTAATCGCTAAAGTAGGATCGCATCGCAAGTGAAAAAGAGACAAATTTAGTCAAGGTTTGTTTCAAATGTGGTCAAATTGACCACATTTGAGCGCGTCACTTTCTGAGCGCGTATAACGTATCTACACCTTTTTACTTATAATATCAATGTTATTACACAGTTTTGGAAATCGACTAAGTATAACCCAATTTAGTTGAAGGCACATCACTAGTGACATTTTTCGCACCCCACTGAGTGATTCACGATAAAAAGCCTGCGTTACGTGAACGCCTGTCTCTTAGGCGTATGGATATGACGCATATAATTCAACCTACGGGTGGGCCGGGCCTATGATATGTTTCTGTTTGATTTTTTATTGATTTTAACGGAGGATTTGATAATGATTACGATAAAGATAATGTTTTATAATTATCATAACGGCACAAACAAATTAGGCACATAACCAGTATCTTTATTTTTTAAATAATTGATAGTTTAGATATCTTGTTACGTCATCATCTGCTTAGCCCTATCTCAATTTCATCGTGGTCGGCTTCCAGTCGAACCAGCTGCCTTTCGGACCTCCACAACCCAGTAACTGGGTAATACGATACCCCATAGTAAGATTGGTTGTCAGACTATGAGCTTCTTAGTAACAGTAACGACTGTCATAGATCTCATATCGCGATATCGTGCTTCATGAGGCACCAGGCAATTTTTTGTTACGAAAGATACGTACGGTACGGTATTTTCGCAATATATTTTTAGTAAAATACTAGCGGCCCATCCCGGCTTCGCTTGGGTAGAAGTCCTCTAAAACCCGGTCCCAATGGTTTCAAACACAACAAAAAAAGAATTATCCGAATCGGTCCAGCCGTTTTCGAGTTATGAGCTTAGCAACACATTTTGCGATCCATTTTTATATTATAGAAGATAGATATTCTACCTACAAACTAAACTAAAATGCCTAAGAAAGGCTAAAATGGATTAGATAATCACAAAAATTAAAAGTTCACAGTGCTAAGAACGCTCGCAGTATTGCCAAATTGGATGGCAATGCTTCTGGAACGAAATTAAAAAAATATATATTTATAAACCCACGGGTTCACAGAGGTTAAAATCAACAGACCCCAGCCTAGTTTTGGCTAAACAGGTGTGAGGTAAATTTTAAAGGATGAGTATTTCTATTGAATATACAATGTGTAACGTTAATAGCGCACAACCTCTCGTGGGGTAACTCAACCCATAACGTTACTGAACAATGTTTGTTCTAAGACTTTTGGAAATTCGCAAAAATATTCGCTTTTTCATACAAAATGAGAAATTGATGGGGCCTATCCGTATGAAAAATTTTTTTTTTTGTTAGCTTCCAAAAGTCTTAGAACAAACATTGCTCAGTAATATGGGCTGAGTTACCCCACGAGAGGTTGTGCGCTACTAACGTTACACATTGTATATTCCGTTACATTTTCCACTCAGAAAAATAAAAACAATTTTAAATATCAGAATACGACACATACTAATCACCAAAGCCAGGAAACATAAAACGCATTAGACGCGAATATTCCTTTAATAAAGCAAGTTATTCACGAGCGCTACAAAATGATGTACCTATGTATAGCAAGCTGAAATTTTAATGAGAGCCTCAGGGCATATGGACCGGCGTTAAGTACCTTGCACATCAGTTCTACTGGCGTTCGTATGGAAGCAACTCGATAAACAAGGTAGTTATTAGATTTTCAAGCAGTAAACTCTTGTCTGTTTTTGTTTTAGTTTACTGTATCTTTTCACAAGCTATTACGTGTCCCATATGATTAGGTAACCAATTAGTCAATTAAGTCTCTGAGGTTTGGTTTAAAAAAAATCTTGAAACAAATGATTTATCAATTATATTGACAAGTCTACATATTTTTTTATGCAAACTTGCATTCCATTACCGGGTACAATCATCAAAGAAGTCCTCCCATCCAAGGCGGGGCAGGAGGGACTGTTACACTTAAGACAGGGAATTTAAGACCCTTCAATAGTTCTGGTGTCACAGTTACCTGATGAGACAGTCCCGCGGCCCCGGCAGGGTTTGGCCTAATAAGGGACCCTGTCAGATTACGGACAGCTCTTTGAGGCGCGCGTGGAACACGACGCGCCATCTCCCCGGGCATGGTCCATGATCAGACGGCGAGTCTCCCAGAACTTATACTCATAACTTAAAGTTAGCATGTCCAGTACGGCCCGCATGCCCGTTATATAGATAGAATATACTTTATTGTACACCAAAATTGTTACAAAAAACAGTTTCACAAATCAAATCAAATAATTTATTTCAATTAGGCTTGTCACAAGCACTTTTGAATTGTCAAAAGACAAAAAAATTAAATAGCTAATATAAAAAATAGTTATGGTGCTAAAGTCCCAGTCACAAGACATAAAAACTTGTGAAAGTACCGTAGGTGCTCATTCCAAAGCGTAGATCTCTAGGAGAAGAATGAGCAAGAAACTCCATGGACACTCTTTTTTAATCGACAATAACTAATTGTATTTACACTTAATATGAAAAAATGTTTATTATGTAATTTATGTATAGCCTCCCTAACAAATACTCATCTGGATGCTGAAATTATAACATTTTGGTGCGCATTCGATCGGGCCGTTTTTCTCGCTTCACTCGTTGGTAGATTATCTTTTAATTACTCCCTACGTCTGCCTTTATCATATTAAATAAGTCATCATTATCAATTTCTCTTAATGCTATCAATCAGAGAATTATGCAAGTATTTTATTTTTTGTTGGATATATTATGATAGTTGATTATATGTATATAGGGTGAATTTGTCAAGTTTGCTGTATATGATTACTTCTCCCAATTTGATCCTTATTAGCAATACTGACGAATGGTGTAATAATAAAGGATGTGACTTTTTACAAAATGAGTGTGTTCGATTCCTGGCCAGGATTATTGAATTTTCTAAAATTCAATGATTACCGCCTTTCGCTGACGCACCATTTCTGACTTCTTTTTTTAAATTTATTTTCAAAAACATTGCCCAGCACCAAGAATTTCTCCTGTATCGTGGGTGCGTTTACAAACAGAAACTCACATACACACACACCCAGGGCCGAATAAACAATTTGCAGATTATAAAGATATTTTCGTATCACTTGCTCAAAAAAGTGACATTCTATGCCACAAAAAGCGAACATAACAATAGTCATTTTTAATCTAACAGATTAAAACTGGGAAAGAAAGTTGTACTGAATTTCATTCTCACCCTAGGGAGAGAATGTGATTTAAATTTGGAATACTTAGATACCGTTTATATTGAACTACATCTGTGTTTACACCATTAAGTTTGTATCCTATAAAGATAAAGCATTATACATCTTTTTGAAAAAAGAATACTCATTTGTTGTGCAGTTATGATTATTAAATAAAATTACGAAAACCGACGAGGCCGTATGAGCTTGATGCCTTTGCTTGCTGCTTTTTTAATTTGCCGCGTTTTTGTTTTCTTCAAATACATAAACGTTGAGTTTATTTTTACTTATTTTTATAAATAAGTTAATGTTAAATATTAATGTTTAAAATGCGTATCTCATATTATTACTGTGATATTTTTTTCGCAAATGGTACGAAAAGTAGAGTATTTTCCTCGGTGATAAAGCTGTCTTAGTCTTGGGTGAACTTAAATCCCTCGCTACACTCATGACTCGTCTTAAATCCCTCGCTTCGCTCGTGATTTAAGTTTTTAGCACCCTCGCTACACTCGAGAGTAAACCTCGAGTCCTTCGTTACGCTCGCGATTTAATTCGCCACCCGCGACAGAAGACCCTGCTTTATCCCCTTGGTTCTAATCTACTATTGTTCGGTGGGGGGTCGAACCCGCGACACACTGCACAACAGTCGATCGATCAACCACTGCTCCAACCGTGCCGCCTAGAGTCTAGAGGCAAGATTTTCATAAACTAACCATGCCCAATATACCTAAGACTTCGAACACAATAAGGCTGTCTACACATAGTAGTATAAACTTCAAGCTATATGATACTACGGACATGAACGGACTCTTGCAAGGTCTGCTCGGCAGCAAGTGTGTACCCAGTCTTATGAATATGCATGAGGATGCTCATACCGTGCCTGACGCGGGGTGAAGGAAGGGGCAGTGGAGAAGGGGGGGGGGTAGTCTGATAGACGTAATTAGTAAACAGATATTGTGGGAACATTCTCAAGATGACTTGTGTATGAGAATTATTATGATGTCATCTGTTTGTTTTTCAGAAATGTCTGTCACTGGGCGGTGGTCGAAGCCGTGTTGATCGAACCTTTCCATTATACAAGTTACTTACATCCTCATCATCTGCCTAGCCTTTTACCAACTATATTGGTGTCGGGTTCCAGTGAAACCGGGTGCAGCTGAATAACAGTATTTAACATGGAGCGACTGCTTATCGGACCTCCACAACCCAGTAACTGGGTAATAGATACCCTATGGTAAGACAGTATGTATCGTATGGCAAGTTCCTTATATAAAAGTTACAAATTGTATGCAACTTGAACAAAACTGCAAACAAGTTTCAAGTTGGTAGGTATGTAGTTTGAATTTGTATTTTTTTATTATGTACACAAAATGTGACGTCATATTTCTATGCAAGACTTGCGTAATACTAATCCGTCTTAGGAGCCTGGACGTCGAACAACATTTCGGACAAATTATTTTAATGAAATTTCAAACTCAAAAGTTAGTAGAAAACCTTTTGGAAATGTCTTATTTAAAAAAAGGTTATGGGAAATTAAAAATTTGTACACAATTTTTCTAATTAGCCGTGTCATCGCATCATGATTAATTTACTCATCATCATCATCTCAGCTATAGGACGTCCACTGCTGAACGTAGGCCTCCCCTTTTGATCTCCACATGTACCGGTTGGAAGCGACCTGCATCCAGAGTTTTCCCTCGCGCGACTTTTATAAGGTCATATGTCCACCTTGTTGGTGGACGTCCTACGCTGCGCTTGCTAGTCCGTGATCTCCACTCTAGCACTTTTCGATCGCATTGGCCATCTGCTCTGAGAGCAATATGGCCTGCCCATTAATTAACTTAACTATTATTAACTTACTCGTATAAGTATTATTACAAGCAGATCAGAGTACTTACGACCCTTTTTTTTACGTGCTAAGATCATCAGATAAGTCCTCCCACCCCGGGCAGGGCGTGAGGGACTGTCAGAATTGTACTGACTAAAATCCACGGTGTCCTTCAATAGCCCTTTATGTTCCGGGGTCACGGTGATGGTATAAGTCCCGCGACCCCGGCAGGCTTTAGCCCTCTGAGAGGCGTCGTCATTATGCTGACGCTCATTGAGGCGCGCGTGGAACACGACGCGCCGTCGACCCGGGCATGATCCATGGTTGGACAGCGAGTTGCCCTTTACTCGCCGCCCGAATGCCCGCGCCTACGGTGGCCGGACTACCTACGACCCTAATTGTCAAATTCGAAATTAACGCGCGCGAAGCCGTCGACAAAACCTAGTTTATAATATATATTAAAGGCTATTGTCCGAAACATTTTCATCACAGTCAAAGTCTTCCTCAATCAATTATATAAAAAGCTCCATTTTTCCAAAGAGCAAGTCACCATTTTTCTAAGAAATCAAACATATGTTTACGTTTCATTTCATTTATATCAATTCATTTCTGTCGCAGGACAAAAAGTGAAATAGTCGCGCGGGACAATAGTTTGGTGTCGACGTCGGTGGGCGAGCCTCGTCAAACTTGCGGGCTAGTGTTGTACTCAGTTATCGATGAATTGGTATATCGACATTTTGTATTATTTTTTACTTGATCTAGTGGTCGTAAATGTTACAGTTGAAGGCGACCGTTGAATTCTTGGTACTGTAAAGTTACTGGAATATGTCATATATTGTGAAGCTTCATTTTGAAATGACTGGCTTACTGACTGACTCGATCAATGCATAGCTGGAACCGCTAAGTCTAGAAGCATAGGAAATGCACAAACTTTTTAGTCAACACAAGTGCGTATTAAGTGCGGATTGCAGGCAGCGAGAGAGGAGTCATTGAATAAATTTACCATCTAAAAAAAGGGCATTCTGTCCCCACTGGTGTATCATTATAATTGCGTAAAATTTCCTAATTAGTTTTTACAAAGAAACCAGTGCATCTTCGCTTCTATTTTGTATGGTATCACAGTATTACGCTAAGTAATGTTTATCCTTTCCTACTAAAGAATGAAATTTCAAATCAATTTAATTTTTAACTGCCCTTAAACACCTTAATATTCTCGAAAGTAATTTTTCTATCGATAAAAAAGCTGTAATACAAAGTGAGTGAGTCACAACACTATTCGACTTGTTGTGTCGCCTTCACAGACGCTCGTATGAATTGCCTGTCGCCTCTTTCCGACCGTGTTTCTTTGCCATTTGAGTTCAACATCACCATTATGTGAACATGGATAAGAAATGGTATTTGGACAATGTTACCGAGTTAATTGATTGCGTGGAATATTTATAATTTTGAAGGTAGAATTAGATTGGATTTTTATTGACGAGCGATCGGCTGTGAAATGTGTCGAGGTTCGATACCGTACGGAACATTTGTATGATCTGCAAGTATTTATTTCGGGTCTAGAAAATTGTCGAAAAAATGACGTCATTAGAAATTTTTGTCGGAGTTCGACACTATCTCTAAAACCGAGAATTGCCCCCCTGATGGCGCTTGCGTTACGTTTGTATTGTGTTCCCCTATCTCCCTCTTTTTTCATCCAGCCACTACCAGCTACCTCCTTCATCGGTCCATCTTGCAGGAGGACATCTCCCTACTTAATAAATGAGTTTAATTTGTCCATATCATTTCTTATCCTCGTGTCTACTGTCGGGGAGTTCGTCGTACTGTTGTCCGCTACTTGAAAGAAGTTACCTATGTACTATAAATGAAGATTGTTTATTTTTATTTTTGTTTAGTACTTCCTAACAACTGGTACTTGCCGCCGTTAAGTTACATTCTAGTGGAGTTATGTTTGAACTTCTATAATAAGCGAAGGAATATTCATCTGTTGTTGTTGTATTATTTATTTTGCCGTTGGTTAGTTTATTTTTTTATTTATTTTATAATCTACAGCTATCACACAACGCCATCTAGTCCCAAGCTAAGCAGAGCTTGTGTTATGGGTACTAGACAACTGATAAACGTTATGTAACGTTATATATTTCTAAATACGTAAATATTAAAGATAAATTACACCTAGACACAGGATAAATGATCGTGCTCATCACACGAACATTTGTCTTGGGTGGGAATCGAACCCACGACCCCCTGGCACAGCAGTCAGGGTCACTAACCACTAGACCAGCAGGCCGTAAGCGCGACAGCCGAGTATGTGGACTTATGTTCGATTTTTCAGGTTGTGTAGTTTTATTGTGTTTTTTATCAGAAACTGAAATTCCACGAAGGGTTAGTTAGAGGTGTAGATACCTAATTTCAATAATAATCATGGCATTCATTTCAAGTAGGCCAATTTACAGGCACTTAAGAATTGTCAAAAGATTAAAAATACTACAAAATTAAAACTACAGTAACTACATACTAACTGCGAAAATATTGTAGATGCCCATTTCATGGCGAAGATCTCCATGGAGAAGAATGGGCAAGAAACTCTTTTTAAATCACAAAACTATTACATTATACTAGTTAGTTACTAGTGTAATGTCCACACCGCGCCAGTTATATTAAAGTTTCATACAAAAGAGGATTACATTACAGCATTACAGGAGAGGAGCTCGTGGCTAAATAATTACAGCCGCACAGGCAGATCTTCCTGGTTAAGCCGCGCTTGCCGAGGTTGGTCTGTGGATGGGTGACCATCTGACATAGCGAGTTTCCTTCGTATATCGGAAAGCGCGTAAAGCCGTTGGTCCCAGTTGTCATTTCGTAGATCTTTGACAGTCATTACTGTTAGTCAGAAGCGATAAATTCTGACAACAAGTCTTACCATGGGGTATGGTATTGCCTAGTTACTCGGTTGTGGAGGTCCGATAGGCAGTCGATTCATGTAAAGTACAGATATCCAGCTGCATCTGGTTCGACTGGATGCCGACCTCAATATAGTTGGGAAAAGGCAGGCAGATGTGGATGCCAAATAGGATTACAAAGCCTGGGAATCGATCCCCATCTCCTGATCTAGTAAAATCAAAAATAGTAAAACCTCACAGATTTAAATATTTTAGAAATAAACTTCGTATCTGGTTAATTGAAAATGTTTCTACAGTTTATAGGATTTTTTACGACATAGAATTTAATCACATTGTATTGTACTTACTTAAGAAACTCAACATTAGCTTAAGAACACCCTGTTGTATGCTAAACTCTAAATATTAAAACATTTGCATGTCCTAAACAGGCAAATTAAGGTTTGTGCCTAAACCACCAATTGTAACAACTGGTAGTACCTATATTTTATGCAAATATATTATTCTTATTCTTAAGTGGACCTGTCCGGTTCTATCAAGTTCACCTAATGTTAATCACTGTCGTCACATTACCGTCGATCGCTTTACAGCGCTTTGCATAATTTTGTTTATGTCATCATACCGAGGTCGACGACCTCGTCATAATCGGGAACGCGCCAGACATCGACTTCGCATATTTCAGAATCGAGTACTCGAATGTTCTCGAATGTACTCGATAATCGATTCCGTGTGTGCATTATTTTGCATGGGATCTTTAATGATACTGTCTTGTGGACTTGGAGTTTGCGTGCCTGTAAATAAATGTTAGTGAAAATTTGTGTTAATAATATATGGTAGGAATACACTGCTTTTTCAATGTTGAAATAAAGAGTTCCCAAAGTAAGTAAAAGCTAGATTATTTGTATCGTATGTATAAATAAACAATTGAGTCAGCATTTCGTCTAAGGGCTGATTTTTCAATTGTCGGATAAATTTTATCTAAGGAATAAAAATGGCCGTTTGACGGCTTATCTATAGAAAAGAAATGTCAAATTGCTATTTTTAGAAAAAATCAGCCCTTAGTAATCCAAATTTCAATTGGGAGTTTTCTTTCTATAAGACATAAGAAAAAAGAACTTAACTAAACATTCTATGCTTTTCAACAGTTTTTATTGGTAGTACAATTAAAAAAAAAAACATATTGGTGGTAAAATTATCAAATGCGTTATCAATCCCATGCAATCAGACTCATACTGAGTAAAGTCCACTCTTTTCCATCGGTTTGCCTTTTGCGTTCTAGAAATATGGTATCCTGCTTGGACGTTTCTGTGACTGTTCGACCCTGAAAGGGCCCCAGGGCTGTTGTTGGGAGCTCCTTGAGACGCACGTGGGACATGATGCGTTGACGACCTGGGCCTGGTCTTTAACCGCGCGGCGAGCTACCCGTTACTTGCCGTCCAGACTTCTACCTAAGTTTTCATTGTGAAAAGAAATAATTACATTCAATCATGAATGAACAAAAAATGTTACACCATTTAGTCTTTTTATTTCCGCTTTAACCGAGTTTCATTCAACCCTTTTTACAATTAAAATAAATAAATAAACAAAATTCCTTGTAACTGACATTATAGCTATCAAACATTCAACACAAGTTTATGACAGGCCTGTTGACCTTAAACAAAACTGTGCCGACCTCATAAGGTACATTTAAAGGCACTTCTACCATCGCCCTTCAATTCTATAAAACAAATATCCTTTATCTGTTAAAATAGCTGCCAACTATGGACCTGCGGGTCTAAAAAGGGGACTATAGCAATAGGGGCAAGTGTTGTACCTATGGACCAACGACGATATATTTACTAGACTCCTAATAACAGGCGTCCGATGTCTGTCAACACATTAGGCAAAAAAGTCTTATATCCGTCTTATTTCGACCACAAAAGGGGCAACCCTTTTTTTTTTTTTTATCGTGGTAAAATCATCAAATGAGACCTCCAACCCCGGGCAGGGCGGGAGGTACTGTCAGACTTGTACTGACTAAAATCCACGGTGTCCTTCAGTAGCCCTTTATGTTCCGGGGTCGCGGTAATAGAAATAAGTCCCGCGACCCCGGCAGGCTTTGGCCCTCTGAGAGGGGGCCCCGTCATTTTGCTGACAGCTCTTTGAGGCGCGCGTGGAACACGACGCGCCGTCGACCCGGGCATGGTCCATGGTCGGACAGCGAGTTGCCCTTTACTCACTGTCCGCATGCCCGCGCCTACGGTGGCCGGAGATCGTCTTGCGACGTACGGCGCCGTGGGCGTACACCACTGCGGTTGGGGCGGAGGGAGGACGCTGTCCTCTCTCTCTCGCGGCCCGCCGCCTCCTTCACGAGCATTACTGCCTCGCAGAAGGCGGCGACCGCTTCCCACTCCGTCTCGCTCCGCAGCATGGCCGAAACCAATGCCGGGCGCGAGAGGTCTCCGAAGGGGCAACCCTAATATTCTAATTTGAACACAGCCGTAAGCGTGTCTTTGGTTGACTGATTTGACGTATCGCCATTTTTCTTTTCCGTGTTGTTTTCCCCAAAATTAACGTTGTCCATGGGTAAAAGCGTCCATACTCGTAGTACAGTACTTGCCTATACTTCTAATTGCTCCCCGCGATTTCACCCCCGCTGTTCGGCTCCTGTTGGTTCTAGCGTGATTTAATATAGCCTGTAGTCATTCCATAAATGGACTATCCAAAACAGACAAAAAAATCAAGTATTCTTGAGATCAGCACGTTCATCTAAACAAACTCTTCAGCTTTGTAATATTTGTGTAAATGAATTATACAAAAAATCGTCAAAATAGAACTAAATTGAGAATTCATATTCCAATTTTAGCCACAGAATGTATCTATTTTGAGACTTGGTATGACGTCTAAAATTGGTCCACAAAATACATAGACTTATAGAATGGACTGAACCTTTCATACCGAAATTTTTGAATTCCTTTACATTAGCAAAGACATATCAATGTTGTGCAACAAAGAGATAGATAGTCCTACAATTGTTTGTCTCTCTTTCTAAACAGCAAAATAACTCCGCGGCTGCGGCTAATTGTAACTCCACGCTATAAGTCTATATGGTCAGATATGAAATGCAAATCATGTGCGTGTAACCATTTTACAAACAACGATTTTCCACTTAGAGAAAAATTGCTAAAGATTCAGCAAAGAATTAACGAAATGAATTACTTTTAGGAGAATTGCTTAAACGACCGTTTTAGACCCGCTACTACCCCGTTTTAATAATTTCCCTGGCGAAACAATCTACAAACAAAGTTATACCTACACTCATGAACAACACTATTGTTATGGTTTTAAAGTTTATTTTTGCTTGACACAGCTGTGTTTGATGATTGTGATATCCGTCGGAGTTATAAGAGCTATGCCAAGTGGAATATTAGTAGTTACTTGTAACGCGATATCGAGTAAATATTATCAATATTCGTGTATCGAGTCCGTTTATCGATAGTAACAAATTGATGGGTTGTATTTCACCTGATTCTGGGGTTGTGGGTTAGGGATGAACTAGTGATGTAGCTTTGTCGGTTTTTGGCTTTACATTTTGTCAAATATTTGTATATTTTGTAGAATAGATACTTTTTTTTTTTTTTTACGTGGTAATATCATCAAATGAGGCCTCCCACCCCGGGCAGGGCGGGAGGGACTGTCAGACTTGTACTGACTAAAATCCACGGTGTCCTTCAATAGCCCTTTATGTTCCGGGGTCACGGTGATGGTATAAGACCCGCGACCCCGGCAGAATATGTAGAATAGATACTTAAAGTATAAAATGAAAAAAATCTCTAAGTAACATTTTAGTGTAAAAGAGACAATTAAGGATATAATTTGAACGAAAAGTTATCTTTGGAAATCGGTGACAAAAGGTCAAGGAAATAAGAAAAAAAGTCATCGACTACCGAAAGTAACTTTTGATTCAAAAGTTAGTTTAGATTTTGTGTGTTTTTAGAAGTCGTTTTTTTTTTCGAAAAGTTTTTGGTGATAATAGGTATGATGACAGCGTCAATAAACTGCAAATCGAATTACTACGTCAGTAAGAGTTTTTTTTTAAACATAATGGACATGACGTATTTTTTGTTCTTTTATAGTGAGTGAGTTTTTACAAAAATAAAAGCACCAAAACTTTGGAGTGGGACTCATGACGTCACTCTATGTAAAAAAATTAACTAGAAATGATGCATTGTGAATTTTAAAAGCGTCGCACCGTCGTCAAATTCATTACGTAATATAAGAAACAATTCGGATTATATGTTATTTGATAATCAAACTGACGGACTGATTCGATTTTTAGTAATTTGCAAAATAACTAATGACTATTACACATAACTCAATGCGAAATTATTGAGAAAAGCGTAGCCGCTCATGATGTGCGTAGCAGGTACTACGGCGTAGCCGCTACGCCGTAGCAACTACGGCGTAGCTCTAACCAAAAACTCCTTTGTCTCAACATCGTCTTTGTTCTCAATCTCAAATAAGAGACTGTTCTACTTTAAGTTAAAATACATTTAACTAAAACATTTACTACTAAAAGTTAAACATAAAAGAACACAAATAAATCACAGTTGACAAATAGGAAAGCTGGCGTGCCTTGCCCCCATACGTTACGACTGTATTCAAGACTTTTTACTCTTCTAGTTCCCAGACACGGCATAGATGTCGCCACCTGAGTTACCGAGATTGATTCACGAGATCCGTTTTAAAGTTTTTGCGAGACTTATTTACTGAGCTGTTTTTAGTTATCAATTAATCTGAGATTTCTTCGTTTTGTTTTTAGTTCTCTATCTTATGAGACTATAGGGACTAGTTGTAGCTGCGATTTTGTTTGCGTGGTTAAAATATTAATGATTTGTGAATGAATTAAGTTTATGTTGCTACGGAAAAGATAACTTGGAAAAAGAAATTAAACAGTCCAACAGTTGGACAGTGTGGGGTTTCTCACAGGCGAATAAATGAATTCTAACAAAAAAAAAATCTATAGGCCCGCCCCGACTATACCAAATATTTGTTTATCTGTAGGTAACCTTAATATTTGTTTAGTTTGGAAATCAAACCCGTGATACGCAGTGCAGCAGTCGATTACTCAACCACTGCGCCACCTTTGCCGTCAAACACTGGACACTGTATATATTTGTATGTCAATTCATAATCGTTACTTTTAAAACTGCCACTAGCCGTTTTACAACGGTCGCAGGTCTTATACCATCATCGTGACCCCGGAACATAAAGGGCTATTGAAGGACACCGTGGATTTTAGTCAGTACAAGTCTGACAGTCCCTCCCGCCCTGCCCGGGGTGGGAGGCCTCATTTGATTTTAGCACGATAAAAAAAAAGCCGTCTTACAACAAGAACGATAAACCTTTGTTGAGCGCTTGTCTAAAAAAAGTGTAACTGCAAAAATACCCTTATATCAACATGAAATGTCGTTTTGATGTTGACAGTTTTTTTTTGACAAGACAAGAAAGTATTAAACATATGTTTATCTTTCTTGTGGAAAGACTAAAAGTGTTTTATTTCTGTCCCCATAGCTTTATCTAAGTTCACAAAGATTGATTCACTGCAAGAATTTAAACTTTTGTCACAGATCAAATGTACAGTTTTTGTGTTAAAAGATTAACGCAAAAACTTTACAACTTTGTTAGTTGTAAAGTTTCAGACCGTTTTCCTTGTTTTTCAATAAACTTTATATGACCCCCGTTTAATTATTTTAATTAATTATTTTAATTGTTAAATTATTTTAAAAAATTATATCTTATGTACCTTTATGTTACATAAGATATAAATTTTTATATAATTATTGTAGTCCAACTGTATATAGTAATTATCACGAAATGTGTCAATCAATCAGTCTCGATGTCTTAAAGAACACTAGACTGACGACATCAACGTTGCGTCTGCGCATCGCTGTAAATTGTCACTGTCACTTATGATTTAGCAGAACCATTGATAGACTTTTTATTCTTTGGTACTGATGACAAACCTTTTTACAAGGAACTAATTTTAAACGTAACTTTTCAAACTAACGTACCTCTTAAGCCTTTATAAAATAACAAAACACGTATTTTATATTTTCAATAAACTTCTTTCAGTTCAAAGTGAATAGAAGTTTTAATCCGGCCAAATTGGCGCCTTGTCACACGGCGTGAGAGCGCGGCGCGTCGCCATCTTGTGTGGCCCCTAGGTGAGCGGGAACACTCACGACCATAGTATTATTATATACTAATATCATAAAATGGTAAGTCTGTCATCATCATCTACCTGCCTTTTCTCAATTATGTTGGGGTCGATTTCCAGTCCAACCGGATGCAGCTGAATATCAGTATCTTACATGGAGCGACCGCCTATCTGGCCTCACCCAACCCAGTAACTGGACTCTGGTCTGTTATCAGACTTTCGAGCTTCTGAGGAACAGTGAAGACTGTCAAAGATCTACAAATGACAACCGGGACCAACACCTTAACATACTTTCTGAGACGCTATGGAAGAGTTATAGGAAACCACGAGGAATAGTTAAACCACTTACGCAATATTAACAAGCGATTAGCATCGACTCATCTTATCGCAGTTCACTGCTGGACATAGTCTTCTCCCAGGCTGCGCCACAACACCCTGTCCCCTGCCTCCCGCATCCAGTCTGTCCCAGCAACATTCTTATGGTCGTCGGTCCATCAAGTTGAGCGGCGTCCCACACTACACTGCCCGATACCCATTGTCCACCACAGGACTCGTCTGCTCCAACGTCAATTGGCCCTTCGACAAACGTGGTCATCACTTTGCTACTTCAGTTTGGACTTGCGATGAGGTAGCATTTAGCTTAAGGATCATCATTTTAAATAGATTTTATGTTTCTGGAAGTGCCAGTTTCCTAACTTAAAATATTATGGGACAGTTGAGGAAATCACCGAGCTCGCTGGCTTTATAGCCCCACATTTACCAAAGCCCGCGCTTTCAAGTCGTGTGAATTGACATTAATTGCACACAAATTGTGTTTTGTGTAGTGTAATCCCGCCTTAATAAAGCTAAATCATTAGTGAAAAGTATTAATGTTCACTGAATTCGAAATTAAATTCTGTTTAGCAGAATTCGGAGGAAATCGACGGAAATTCACGACTGATTGAACTGAAAATTACGCATTGAAAGAAAAATACTTTTTGAATAGGAAAAACTGAAATGTTTCCAAATAGGAGATTTGATTTTTATGTTATTAATAATAAACCACACGTTTGTTAGTCGATTTATGAGTAAATAATGGTTTCAGCAGTTCTTAGATTTTGAATCAGTGAATATACACTAAGTATAAAAATATGCGGAACTAGTGCTTACAAATTGTAATGAAATCTGTCAAACAAATGTCCGGTGATGAAACCAAATGTGATAAATTGCAGATTTGTCTCCGTCACCAGAAATTTACACAAAAAGTTAATTTAAGATACAATAATTGTAAATAAAGTCCGGTGACTATAATCTGGATGCATTTCTTAGATAAAAGCTTACATCAAAATGTTTTGAAGAAACAAAATGCTCTACAAGTAATTAATAAAATACATTAACAGGCAGACCCACAGGCAAAACGTACTTATACACTCACAATCTCATTCAAGTACAATTCTTAAGAAAAATGTTACGAAAATTTTCTGTCATTTATTTCCTCTTAACTCTATAGGGAGGGGATTAATGTATTTTGTTTTTTCTCTTGTTTAAGTTCCTCCGTCCCGGGAAAGAGTAATGCTGTGCAATCCCGCGTTTGTTAATGCATTCTTTATGACATCCCTAGCTCGTAGTGTTGTGCCTTCACGGGACTCGACAGATTTATCGGTTAAATATTTAGTGTGATGCATTAGTGGGATTAAAGTGTTATGTACATGTTGTTGTGTACAATGTTTGTTCATACTAACGTCTTGTAAATTCATAAATATTTCTTTGTGCTGGAGATCGCCCGGGGAAGGACTGTCACATGGTGCACTCTTATTATTTCTTCTGCCCGGAGTTGCTGCTGGAGGACATGAGGCAGTTCAGCTCAACCTTGTCTCTGCTATATTATTACTATAATTCAGGTATAGCTTATAGTCCATAGGCAGCGGTAACCGATTATCATCAGATTCTCATTTGGCTTAAAGAAGAATGTTATTGTATAAACTTATTTTTAACCGACTTCAAAAAAAGGAAGAGGTTCTCAATCCGGTCGGTATTTTTTTTTTAATCAAAATAAATGAGTTGTCTTGCCCTGGGTTAAAAATAAGGGACTGTCAGACTCTTACTTATAATCTACCCTATTCCTTCAGTTGCCCTTTGTGTCCCAGAGTCACGGACACCTTTGCAGATGGTCCCACGACTCTATGTTATTTTATCATCCTAGATCATATTTTAGGCTTCTCTCTCTAAAATATCACACACGATATATTTATATTTTAAAGGTAGAGCAAAGAAAGGTGACAAACAATATCGTAGATAAGTAATATAACAGTTTCTTTTATTACCGATAGAATTATAATAAAATAATATTCCACAACTATCACACAATGCCATCTAGTTTCAAGCTAAGCAGAGCATGTGTTATGGGTACTAGACATAAAAACAAACCCATTTTGTATGAAAAAGCAATTAATTTTTGCTAATTTCCAAAAGTTAGAACAAACATTGTTCAGTAACATGGGCTGAGTTACCCCACGAAAAGTTGTGCGCTATTAACGTTACATGTTGTATATTTCTTAAAACATACATATTTTAGATACCCAGGCACAGAACAAATGATCATGCTCATCACACGAACATTTGTCCTGGATGGGAATCGAACTCACGACCCGCGGCATAGCAGTCAGGGTCACTAACCACTAGACCAACAGGCCAGTCACCTTAATTAAATTCTCTAGTCGTCATTGAAGACCCGTCGACACTGCAAAAATTATGGAAAAAAGGGTATAATTTCCATTTCACACAAAACCTACGTACAAAAAAAATCTCATAAACGAGCACTAATTGCGAGTCTAAACTAGCATTGCTGCTTACCCACCTCTTTTTGTTTGTCCGTATGTAAACACACGGTTGGGTTCCGCAGGTAATTAATTAACGCCCTGTTTACGCCCACCGGCTATTTTATTACTATAGGGTTCCGTAAACCAGGGGTTTTTATCATTTACGTAAGTGAAGCGTAAAGGTGTTTGATGCTTATCCTTGAAGGAAATTGAAATGGTTTATTTATTGTTTTATGTATAACGCTGATAGAAATCTAAATAAATAACTGCATAGTGTCATTTAGGGCTACCGAAGTCGCGAAAAGACGCTTGAAGTTAGTTAAGTAAAAATAGCTTTAGTAGGTAAATTATGGAAGTTCTTTATACTTTTTTTTAAACTAAGTACACACTCGGGTTTTTTTTCAGGGAGATGAAGCGCTGAACAACATTCTAGAAAATTTGGCTAGAGTACAAGCTATTTCATGGGTACATACAAGGAGTAATTATACAGAAAAGTTCAGTGATTGAGAAAAATGCACGCTCGACCTAAGATTTCCAAAAATTGGCATTTATAATATTAGGCAGTAGCATGACTTTTGGCGTTTTTTGGCATAAAGTAAACGGGTGACGTAAATTTGATGGAAAAAAATAGTTCCTCTCTCGTCCACTATAGGCGTCATTTAATTTTCCATAAAATAGACTCCGTAGATATGTCTAGTAAGCTAAATACGAAAATCTTGTGATGACCTGTAAGTATTGAAAAATTAAATAATGTATGATTGAGAAAAGCGAGCGAAATAAATTCAGCATCCGTCCGCGGATAGGTTGGAATCTCCAGTTGTCAGAGATTTCGTGTCAGGTTTGAACCTCTAGCTTGCCCTTGCCTACGGAACCTTTAAAATTATTTTTCAATGCTCCTCCCACCTCTATTGTTACTTAGTTCTATTCAAAAACTGTATTGTTTTGCAGAGCATTACTGCGGACTCTAGAAAGCAGTTATTTAGGCTAACAATGAGAATTTCAGCCCCAACTTAGCCAATAAGTCCATTGTAGTTACTTGTGTTTGTTGCCAAATTATTTTGTGAAGTACCTATAAGTCAAACACCATATCAGTGGCCTTTGGGGTTCTCAGAGGCAGCTTAATTTACTCTGACACCAGAACTCTTTGCTGACAGAGGCCACACGAAAAAGAAAGAAATGGTTAAGAATATTTAGCGATAAAGCGATTTAATTTACAAGCACGTTTATTCTGGACATTTAAACGCAAAATTTTGCAAATATCAGTGGTTTAGGCTTTAAATTCAGGGCATAAAAAAGTACCTTTGCATTCATAACAATATAAATTTAGTATTATGCGACCGTCCCTGAGATAATCCCTTTTCATTAAAAAAAATATAATCATCGCTGAACACACCTACATAAAAAAAATCCAATTTAGAATCTCCTAGATTTGGAAGTCCATACTCATTCAATCCCGTGATTTATCAATTCAATGACAAATGAATTGCTGAGCCGGTGACCGCCCACTTGTGCAAAAACTCTAGGAAAAATGATGATTAGATCCACAACTGATAATAAATGATACGTTTTTTCCATAATCCCCATTAGCCATAGTGAATGATGGGCAGACGGCGATGTCCGTCGATAAATAAGGTCGATCGACAAATCGCCATAACGCTGCGATGCCGTTCGGCCAATATTTTTAATCGTTGTTTTTATAACACTCGTTAATGCTGTGACACACGGTTCTTTTTTTTGCAAACTTGGTCTCATTTTGGTGGTAGTGATGTAGTGAGAGATAATTCTCTCCTGGCATTAGCTGACATGATGAGAACATCTAAATTCGAGAATAGGGACTAATGACGTCAGAAGCATGTAAAAACTGTCGTTGCTTGTGACGTATTGGCAATTTATAAAGTGTAGATGAGATGTATAGACTGTACCTTTTTCAATTTAGGTTTACGTAACAAAAGAAAAAATGCGCGTAAAATATTTATTGATAATTTAGCTGACTGACTAATTAGATTTTTGCAGTCAAATACCTTATTGTGCAATAATAATTCAGATGTGTCTGGAGTATTTATTTAACAGGACACAGGTCCGAATCCTGCTCGCTGTTGAATTTTTCCGCAAGAAAGCAATCATATTTGTTAACAAAGGGATTGAGTCATGTAAAGAAATATAAGTTATTTAAATGGGAATAACAATAATTCAACAATAACAATATTTCGAAATAACAAAAAATAAACTCAACAAGAAACATTTCAAACTTACATTTTAATGTAGATAATTAAATGTTTCTTGTTAGTTTTGTAAATGTAATTATTTAATCAGTATGGTTAATAATATCTGTTTTAAAGTAACTCTACTTGTCTATGCCCAATAAACAGTGAAACTTATTATTAACAACAGCTTTGTTTAACAACTAACCTGTTATTTCATAAGATTTTTGAAATGGTCTTTAACAGATCCATTCCAACCTAACAACAAAACATTTCCTACAACGAAAGCTCGTCATCTTTCTCAACAGTATGTCGCGTACAAGTGACATCCTATCACGAGACGATTAATAGAAATACTATCTGGTGTGAAGTATCGCACGCGAAACTGCAATCAGCTGGCATCGGCTGGCCGTCCGCCACGACCGTGTGTTCATTACTTAACGCGGCGATTAAAAAACACGCGACGTCAAATTTTATGTTTTTTTTTAGCACAAGTGTTTTTTTCATTTTATGCCAAAACTAGCTTTAGACCGCGGTTTCAGTCGCGGGACTGTCTTATTAGGTAACCGTGAACCTGGTATGTAAAGATCTATTATACGATTAGTCAGTAAAAGTTTAACCAAAAGGGGTGGGAAGACTAATTTAAAGATTTTTCAGCTTCCAGTAGAACCAGGTGCAACTGAATAACAGTATTTT
Organism: Agrotis ipsilon; assembly: GCA_028554685.1. Taxonomy (NCBI): domain Eukaryota; kingdom Metazoa; phylum Arthropoda; class Insecta; order Lepidoptera; family Noctuidae; genus Agrotis; species Agrotis ipsilon. Next base: position 15,603,218 of record CM052971.1, read on the forward strand.
ACATAGAGCGACCTATTGGACCTCCACGACCCAGTATCTGGGTTATACGATACCCCATGGTAAGACTGGTTGTCAGACTTTCGAGCTGACTGTGATTAACGACTGTCAAAGATCTACAAATGACAGCCGAGACCAACGGCTTTACGTGATTTCCGAGGCACGGAGGAAACTCGTTATGACAGATATTCAGCCATCGACAGATCAACCTCGGTAAGCGTGGCTTAACCCAGAAGACTGGCCTGTTCGGCTGTAATTATTTAGCTACGAGCTCCTGCTAAACATTCCATCCACAATTTTCCTTAAATAACTCAATAAATTAAAAACGAAAACATACCAAAGCGAAATGATCAACATCAGAATTATTAATCGGAATTACTTAAAGGCTAGCTACCGATAAACAGTGGAGTGTTGTAAAGCGTCACAGATAAAAAATAATTTTCCAACGAGCGCTGCAAAAAGAAATACGTCCATTTTTTTTAATATGCAAAGCTCAAAGGAATTATATTCAAAAGGAATGTTTAATAACCTTTTTTAAAATTCGATATAGCTCTGCGTTGCTTTCATAGATTTTTACGTTTAAAACTTTAATGTGTTTCATTTATTTTTAACTGGTATTCTGTGATTATATTGTTGAACAGGGTAACCAAGATTCCGGAACGTGAATGGTGATTGAAGGAACATGGTTGGATCTTTAGTTTTAAGTACCAGTGTGACCTTCAACTCCACCCATGATGGGAACAGTTGATGATTTGATAAATTTATCACCCAAAAAAAACCTAACTGTTATTTTGTTTAAGTTGGTGACCACGAGTGAACAGTACAATTTTTTTTTTTTTTTTACGTGGTAAAATCATCAGATGAGTCCTCCCACCCCTACTGTCAGACTTGTACTGACTAAAATCCACGGTGTCCTTCAATAGCCCTTTGTGTTCCCGGGTCACGGTGATGGTATATTAGGTTCATTTGAAAACCAGCGTCGGGCACCAGTTGTCCGACATTATGCTGAAATGGGCCTATTTGGCGCAGCCGTGAGTCACACAGTAAATAATATGCCATCATGCTTTCTTATTTATTTTTTTGACTTAGATATAATTTTTTTACAAATTGTTTAGTTTTAAATTATTTTTTCTTTCTTTCCTTGTCTCACTGTGTGCTTTGTGTATTTTTTATTATTTTTTTGGTATACTGTGTGCACTTGTGGCGTGCGCCAATAAACGTTTTTTCTTTCTTTCTGTATAAGTCCCGCGACCCCGGCAGGCTTTAGCCCACAATTTGAGTGCGGGGCAGTGGTCCAACTAGTTGGACCACGGGCCTTCACTAGGGGCAGTGGTCCAACTATTTTTAAAGTTGGACAACTGCCCCTAGTGAAGGCCCGTGGTCCAACTAGTTGGACGAAGCAGTTGGACCACTGCCCCGCACTCGTTTTCAACATTTACTAAAGTTTAATAGTATTAATTATAATAATTTTTTTGCGAATTTTAATCACCATATTACTTGTGAAACAATAAAAACTTCTTAAACAACAAAATCTTAAACAACACCATTATAAAGTTTAATTAACAACGTTATTATAACAGTTTTGTTTACCAACCAAGATGCGATAACGTAATGTCTCCCTTGCTTAGCTGAAAATCTCAAGTTAAAATTTATTTAAGCAATCTTGGCAAAAGCTGTGATCTTGCTGAAGTATTGCCTTAATTACAGAGCGGTAATTGACCTATAAATAGTGGCAACACAGACGCACCCGGGGTTGCAAGCGCCCTAATGTTAACATGTGTCTGTATTTAAGGGTAAACGTTTTTGTTTGTGTTATAGAGGGAGAATTTTGAATTTAGAAAGAAGATACATTCTTTTTTTAAAGATGGGATCAGTAGTGATTGAATCTGTATAAGGAGTAAATGTTCTCACTAGAGAGCACATTCACCCTGAAAAATTCCTAGCAATCAAATCTGCTAAAGTGTAACTGATTGTGAAAAAAAGGTAAGGTTTTTTTTGTTTCGAAATTTTTATTATCTCTCTCTCTCTTTTTTTTATCTCTCTAGGTGATAGGTTACATAAAAAAATGTTTTATATGCTAAGTACATAGTTTTTTTCACAATTATTTTTAGAGCGGATAGTAGCATCACAATAACATCCTTATTGTAATACGTATAAAGATCACTTTGGTGTTGACAGTGACTCAAAATGAAAAGAAAAAAAAACTGCGAATGGACTTAAATGAGATGGAACTTTAATCATGAGACTCAAATTCTTAGTCCATTTTATACAGCAATTTAGGACGATAAAATCGTAATATGTTTAATTTGAAATAATGCTTTTTGTGATCCAATGTTCATCTATTTGAGTTAGGTTTCTCTGAAAACAAATTGTGAAAACCTGAAACCGATATTGCCCGTACAAGGGAAAAATGGAAATTATTTTGCTTTTTTTTTGTAGCAAGAATATCATCATTTTGATTGTTCTGTTATAAAAATCTGAAAATTTCAGTGTTGAGGTTAGTTAGAAAGTAACAACTTTCATTGATAACTGCGTTGACACTTTGGGATCTAAATTTTTATGAGTTTCAATCGCATTTTGTATTTGTCTACGTTAGCCTATGTTTACGAGTAGTCATTTTTCTTTAAAAGTGAGTGAATTTTTAATTTGAATATTTTACAAAAAAATATATAATTTTTCCGTAGATACGTCACGCTTTTTTGCGTGGTAAAATCTTCAAATAAGTCCTCCCACCCCATACTGTCAGACTTGTACTGACTAAAATCCACGGTGTCCTTCAATAGCCCTTTATGTTCCGGGGTCAGATACGTCACGCTTATTATAATTATTGCAGGTCTAAATTTCGTCAAACATTCCTGTCAGTATGCACGAGTCTTTAAGTAAACTGTTTGCACGGGACCTCCACACACCGGTGCGCATATCATACATTTTAAAACCCAACCAACTGGCTGCCATTAATAACTTGCATTCAAAGTAAATAGTAATAGTAAACACACTGCAACCACTGAACGAGGGTTTGCATATGTACTCGTTAATATATTGTTTGATAAGCCAATCTGCACTATTAAGTTCTGTACACCTGACGACATAATACTTATGTATACAGGGTGCTTTTTTTAGTCACCAGCCAAATTATAATACATTAATCTTTGGCGAAAATCATTGAATACGTGTTTTTTTTTTTTGTATCACTCAATACAAAAATATCGAGATATCACGTCTCATGCGCCGGCAAGTGTATTATTATTAACGTTTAGCTTTAGTGACCACGCAGAGCGGATAATTCTTATGAGAAAGTTATTTAATATGAAAGTTTGACGAATCGTTTTTTTTTCAAAAATGGGGTTAGTGATTGATACCTAATGCCTAGAAAAAATTTGGACGGTGGACAAAAAGTCACCCTGTATGAAAATGTTCAGTATGATCGGTCATGGCCTATAAAATTTGATGGTTGCCCTCGATTTCTCCAGGATTCAATCATTAGATCCTGACTTGGTGATTATGGGACCACTTCAGAAGTATCCTCTCTCTCTCCGAACAATAAAAAGAATTATGAAAATCCGTCCACAATTGCCGTAGTAATCGCGTAACAAACACACAAAAAAAATACATACCGTCGAATTGATAGTTTCCTTCTTTTTTTAAATCGGTTTAAAAACAAACTAGTTTAAAAATAAAAAAGAACGTATTACTGACCTGATTGTACGTGGTCACCGCCGCTGTTACCTGTAACATAGAGGTAGAAGCTATAACACATCGATTGCATCTAATTTGTGGGAAAATTATTACCACACCATATCGTAAAATCACATAGAGAAAGAATACCTGATGGCATTAATTGAAAAATTAGTAATTAAGTAAAAAAATAAAATAATCCTGTGTTTTTCCAGACTTAGAAACGAAATTATTTATAGAAACGAAATTAATGATATGTAATTAAATAAAATTATTTTTCGTACCACTTGCTCAAAAAAGTGACATTCTATGCCACAAAAAGCGAACATAACAATAGTCATCTTTAATCTGTGAAAAACAGGGAAAGAATGTTGTACTGAATTTCATTCTCTCTCTAGGGAGAGAATGTGATTTAAATTTGGAATACTTAGATTACGGTAGACTCGATCGAAAGCTAACCAGAATAATAAAACATTAAAAAATAAAGATTTCGAGTCGACAACATATATCCGCAAAATTCGGATCGTGGAGTATTTTGTAAAATTCTAATGATTTTCTGACCAGACAGATCGCAGCCGCCATTATTGACATCGGTTATCATGTTAAGTTTTTTTTTTTCTTTCTTTATTTTCGGCCTATGACTTACCGTGACACCTACATTTAGTACCTTGATGTGTAGTATTTGGGACACACGTTTCACCCGAGCGAAGCCGGATTTTTATCTAGTTAAATAAAATTACGGAAACCGACGAGGCCGTATAAGCTTGATGCCTTTGCTTTTTTAATTTGCCGCGTTTTTGTATTCTTCAAATACATAAACGTTGAGTTTATTTTTACTTATTTTTATAAATAAGTTAATGTTAAATATTAATGTTTAAAATGCGTATCTCATATTATTACTGTGTTATTTTTTTCGCAAATGGTACGAAAAGTAGAGTATTTTCCTCGGTGATAAAGCTGTCTTAGTCTTGGGTGAACTTAAATCCCTCGCTACAATCAGGACTCGTCTTAAATCCCTCGCTTCGCTCGTGATTTAAGTTTTTAACACCCTCGCTACGCTCGGGAGTAAACCTCGAGTCCTTCGTTACGCTCGCGATTAAATTCGCCACCCGCGACAGAAGACCCTGCTTTATCCCCTTGGTTAATAATCTACTATTTATCTTTGCAAGTACATAGGTTTTTAGAAACGTTCTTTTACAAAGAAAATAAAGTCGGAGACGAAACATTCGAAACAGCCTCAGAGATCAACGTCTTTTTGAAGTTCAGATATTATATTAGTCATGTCATACGAGGACCAAGTAGGTTAGTGTGTGAGATGGACTTTTAAAGAAAGAACCATACAGATTTGAGTGAACCTGTCCATCCAGTCCAACGACGATATATTACTAGACTCCGCATGCACGATCTGAGGACCAAAAACTATTCTGTCAACTCGCTGAGGTACTAGGTAAGCGAGGGGGACGGGGTACTCCGTTGTGATTGGCTAACTCAAGGTCTGTTCTGTCTCAAGGTATGTTTACGGCTCACAGGAGCGGTCGAAATAAGACGGATATAAGACTTTTTTGCCTAATGTGTTGACAGACATCGGTAGTCTAGTAATATTTCGTCGTTGATCCAGTCAGTGCAAGCATTTGTCAGTTACACTGTAGCTGGACTGTTATGACTCTTATGAGTCCAGCTATCTGAGTCTACGTCTATCTAAGTCTGAGTTATCTCAAGGAGCTCAATTACTATAATCTCATCACTCTATGATTCTAATCTTACGGCTCCTTCTATCCAAATTAAACACGCATCCTGTTTATTCCCGTCATAACACAACCCGTATAAAACGGAACTATTTATATTTGTTTAAATACACGGCACACAAACTTGGCAGCGCCGGGCTATGGGCTATTTGCTGAAAATTTTCCTAATTTAAAGTTTTCTTTGATTAAAATTTCCGCTTGCCCCCGGGGGTGAGCGGTCACGGGGTAACCGGTCGGTGATCACCACTCTGTATGTTCTTTGGACAGTTGTGACGGTTATTCTCGGTATTGCTTTATTGTTGTTGTCTTACCAATTATATAGGAATAATCCAGAGTAAGGGAAGGTTCGTATCTGACGGAATATCCGTCGATCGTATCATCGGTTGAGTGTAAACGGTCACGGTCGGTGCTCTGGTGTTTCGCCGCGACCGATAATATGCGACGGATTTTCCGTCATAATATGCACCCTCACTAAATCTTTTAATATCCTTACTTCCTAACTATTCTTTACAAAATTATAAATGTATGCATTGATAGATTTTTGTTTCTCAACCACGTCAAAACGGCTGAACGGATACGTTACTAAAAATAATATGAATGGTTAAGTCAAGCTATTACTACATTGATAGTACGGTTAGCGCAAGTTATAATGTTATGATTTACACTTAGTTATTCCGAGTCTGGGCGATTGTGCATGTGGGTTTAAATGAGTGTACGCACTCACAAGACAGAAGAAATTTCTATCGTGGAGCAAAGATTTTTTAAAGAAAAAGAAAGTCCTACTCTACAGTTTTTGTGTAGGTCTCACTCTATGGAAACAAGCCGTGTTCCCATATCCTAAAAACCCTTCTAGGTCATCATTGTCTTTTACTAAATATATTTAGTCAACACATTTACTTCAAAGGGTATCAACATGGGCAACTCGCTGTCCGACCATGGACCATGCCCGGGTCGACGGCGCGTCGTGTTCCACGCGCGCCTCAAAGAGCTGTCAGCAAAAATGACGGGGCCCCCTCTCAGAGGGCCAAAGCCTGCCGGGGTCGCGGGATTTATTTCTATTACCGTGACCCCGGAACATAAAGGGCTACTGAAGGACACCGTGGATTTTAGTCAGTACAAGTCTGACAGTACCTCCCGCCCTGCCCGGGGTTGGAGGTCTCATTTGATGATTTTACCACGCTAAAAAAAAAAAAAAAAAAAAGGGTATCAACATGACATTGCCGCGCTACCCTTGAGGGGTACACCTCGTGAAATATATCACTGACCCTCGCTGATAACTGCCCCTGTTACTTATTGTTATATTATACAATAGCCAAACTGCATTATCTGTTGGTCTAACCAGAAACTTGAAAAAAAAAGGATATGTCATGCGTGTGCTATTGTGGGAACTCGGTTATATGTTATTGTAGATCCTTGAGGTCTTGAGGTCAAGAGTGAATAGGTTACTTCTAGGCAAGCTTTGGTTCACCGTCGACCACATCTTCGCTTATCATCACACTCTTTTTTTAATGTTTTCTTGTTGAAGTTAAAAACATTCGGTTCAAGGCAGGTGTTACTGTTATAATTAGATATACGCCATAATGACATACTTATATTCATTGGTTTGTTTCACCAATGAATATAAGTACAAAAGATACAATAAAAGTAATACTAGATTATATTGTACTTATAACAGTTTGATATTGCATATTTTAGCGACAATGTCGCATATTTCGGGCATTTAAAGTGGTACCTGATGGCCTACCATGACGTTTCCACGTAGGAGTAATTACCGTGTGGTAACGAGGTGGCGCTAGACAACTTGCACAGCTCTGTTTCTTTTCCACACTGTAATAAAGTTTGATTTAAGACGCCACCAAGAATTTCCAGTTTTTGTGACGTAAAGTAAATTGGAACTTTGGCATGAAAGAATTAGTTCCTTCTTCGGACACTAGAGGCGCTGTTCCATTTTTCCATACAATAAACGCAGTTAATACTTCAAGTGGGTACTTGTAAATAAAATACTTAAATATTGTGATCGGGCTACTGATCATTAAATCACAAACTTATTTATTGACCAACACACCAAACTTATGTTTCATCATACCTTTAAGTTAATAATCTTCGTTTACAATCATTCTAGGATCCGTACTCTCCTCCGTGGTCCCTCCTCTTTCGAGTCTCTTTATGCAAACATGTCGTTTTGGAGACGGCGCGGACGTCTATCTACCTAGACCATGTACTGTACATATACCTAGCCGGCTACCTACCTAAAGTTCATGAATTGAACATTTGTGTACTTAATTTATGTATAGGTATGCGAGCGGCGAGTATGGGCGACTCGCTGTCCGACCATGAACCATGCCCGAGTCTACGGCGCGTTTTGTTCCACGCGCGCCTTAGTGTCAGCATTGTGACTGGGCCGCTCTCTAGATCTGATTACCGTGACCCCGGAACGTAAAGGGTTAAAACTGTTTTTTATAGTAAGATACAACAAGAGTTTTTTTAATGAGGATAACATTCAAGGTTTGTATTGCAACTTATTCTGCAACATAAATATTTACCAATAAACTAACTATATCATTTATCTAATATTTAATATCTGTTCCAAAACTCATAAAAAAACCATAGATCTTTTGATATAATTGAGTAAAAAAGATCCATCCATCCATATTTTCTCAATTAAAATATTAGATTAAAACAAAAAATATTGCCTCCTCATAATTTCATTCCATTCTGATCAAAAGCACCAAATATGCAGATACTAGCAGCGATACGGCGGTAAATAAAAATAGGGATGGTGTGAACACGGCTTAAATCATTTTTTGAATTATAGTCAGTGTGGCTACACCCTTGTGGTAATACATTGTTTGTAAATGTGCCGGCTTATTGTTTTGTCATAACAATGTTTTATAAAATGTAGCATTGTCATGAAAAAAGAAAGAAATAATAATTTTGTTTAAAATAGCGATCCGTTAGTGATATATTGAGCTTTAAAAAGCTATCTAAGTAGGCTTGGTCGTGAGACTTATCGAATTACTTCACAGTAATTGTCCTTCAATTACTGCTGGGGTCACTCCCGGAACGTAAAGGGCTATTGAAGGACACCGTGGATTTTAGTCAGTACGAGTCTGACTGATTTGATGATATTACCACGTCAAAAAAGCTAGCTAAGTAGGCTGTATAAGTTTTCGCGTACCCAATAGTACTGTTGTTCAAGTTATATAATGTACAGACGCCAGCAATTTAACCTACCCGAATCTGTCAAATATCACCAATCGATAATTAACATTCCGCTAAAATCTTTTACAGGGGTCGTAGGTGAGGTGCTGGGATCTGTACCTACTTGGATGACATATTTTGCTAAATATACCAGAACTAGAACACGGTTTTCAACGCAAAGTTAAGTTTATTTTTATTTAATCATATTTTTAACCTAGACGGAACCTTTCACATGGCATGATTTTATTAGTAAGTCTTTTTTTCTTAGGGTGGTAAAATCCCGCCCTAGGCAGTTTCCTTTTACGTTCCAAAGTCATGGTTACCACTGAAGATGAAATCCCGGTCTTCGACCATTTAAATATGACGAGGTACTCATGATACGCCATAACTTTGAACAACATTTGAATCTATGGAAACTTCTCGTCATGATCTTGTTATCAAATCTCTGAGCCACGAGAACCACAGCATCCCTGTCTTCCCGAGCACCCTATAAATTATGTTATATCTCAGTTAATTAACCGTTAGCCCTTAAGTAAAGGTTGACAAATTAACGGGCACACGTGAATGGGCACCGTATATCAATGGCGATTAAGAAACCATGGCTTAAGCGATTGCTAAGTATTAGGTACAAGGCTGAGTTTGGAGTTTCGTGAAGATGCTGTCCAAATAATATGTTATTTATATATGAATAGGGAACCGACCCGACTTTGTCGGATTGAAATGACGTGTGCACTTTTTTTATCGGGGTAAAATCATCAAATGAGTCCTCACACCCAGGGCAGGGTGGGAGGAACTGTCAGAATCGTACTGACTAAAATCTACGGTGTCCTTCAATAGCCATTTACGTTCCGGGGTCACAGTAATTCATAAGTCCCGCGATCTCGGCAGGCTTTGACCCTCTAAAGGGGGGTCCCGTCATTATGCCGACACTATTTGAGGCGCGCGTGGAACACAACGCGCCGTCGACCCGGACATGGTCCATGGTCGGACGGCGAGTCACCCATTACTCACGGCCTGCATGCCTATTGCTACGGTGGCCGGAGATCTACCACAATGACGTGTTCACTAGGCACAGAATGGAAACCATTTTTTTTTTGTAAAAAACTTCTCGTGACAATAATAAATGCAATAAAAAAAAAAATACACTGTGTAGTCCGTTAACGCTCAAATGAATCTCCGTCTTTTATTAAACAATAATATCCTACGGCTGGGTAAAGATCTTCCCCATAGCCTTTCATTTTCAGTCTTACATTTGGAAATTGATATTAATTTAGTATATCTTTGCATAAAAGGATATTACTAAAATCCTTATGAAATTCCATAGGATATTTTTCTAAAGGTGAGCGGGTTAATGAGATAACCAATGTGCCTATAAAGCTACAAGAAGCAAACTTAAGAAAGAATTTTCAAGCAATTTGTTCTCAAAATTCGCCAATCCGCAGTACTCGTAAAAACTCCGACAAAGCAGTCCGTTCCTTAAATCCCACCTTACAGCAACTTTAAATCCTTTCCCACTCCAGGAAGACAGGGGAATTAAAAAGTAAAATATACCTGAGAACTGCTATAAATCATAAGCTTAACATTTTAATTAAAATGATAAATATTGGCCGCCGAGTTCGCGACGGGTTGCTCCGCGAGAGTTTTAAGGTACAAGTAGGACGAGCTTACTTTTTATGTTATAGGCTGGCGGGCCGATGGATTAAGATAGAAAAAAAAATACAAAAAAGAATAAAATTAAATTCTTTCTACATAAACTGCATATTTATTGTCTTCACGATTGAAATTCTTACTCGTATTTCGCCAGATAGGTTTAAATGCACAAAACATTAGATGTTGAACGCAAAAGCGATTTTTATAGGAAGGAATAACACTCATGTGACTAAGAGAGTGATGAGTATGAATGTTGATGAATGTAGAGGAAGAGGAAGGCCAAAGAAAAGATGGATGAATTATCTAAGGAGTGGTATGTAAAAAAGAGGAGTAAATGATACTGTGACGTCTGATCGGCGGAGAGAACGGAAAAAGAAAACGTGTTGCGTCGATTCCAAATAAAATGGGATAAGGGCAGGAAGACGATGATTCGATTTTGAACGCACCATTTATCGCTGAGAGTCGAAATTTAATCATATTTATGCCAATATCCACCAACGCAAAGTGTAAGCAACATCTTAATTACTCTCTAAATAAGAAAAATCGAGATCTAGAAATATGAACTCTTGTCAAATATTCTTATCAATAGGAGAAAAAACATGAAGTGGATGGGATCCACCTTTTAGCCTTAATCTATGGTGACGGTTGAGCGATACCGGTAGTGGTGGTAGGCCTCACGCCTTTCGATAATAACAATAACTTTATAATAATAATAACTTTCTTTATTTTCTCCCACAAAGTAGATTGCAAGCACAATAATCCTATCGATATGTATCAAAACTTTTGTGGGAGTCAGAAATTCAAACTAGGATACCCTGAAATTTCTTCGATGTCCATTAACTAAAAGTATATAGTGCGCAGAAGTTCTAGTTCCTTCTGTGTGATCTTGCTTCATCTTATCTCTCATCTTTGCTTCTGTACTAGATTGAGGTCACATTCAAATCTATTTAAAATTTAAAGAAAACCATTTATATAGTTAGGTCATCTATAACGAGGAAACCGTCACTAAAATACATAACGTTTTATTTATTACTCATAAATCTAGTAATCCATGTAAATAATTTATCACAGCACGCTCTAGTTTTTTTTATTATCTCCAATAACATGGTAACATGCACAAAGCGCAATCCATCAAACGCGACTTTTAAAAATATTGAATGTTAGATACCGCGTTATATTTTATTTTATGTCCATGTTACACGATAGTTTGTACCGTCCATGCTATTTTAATATTTTTGAGCTGAATAGGATTTATTTGTTTAGTTTTTTGTGGTGAACCTGTAGACGGGTTGACTATATTGATATAAAATCTATATGGTGAATGTTGTCCGAAGCAGTTGGCATAAAATAAAATGCAAAAAATTGTTTTTGTCTTTTTATTTTCAGGTAGTAAATTAATTGTATCTATTATTTTGTCTGCTGGCTTGGTCTATTTGTAGATCTATGACAGTCTTTACAGATCGTCAAAAGCCTAAAAGTCGGACAATCAGTCTTACCAAGAGATATCTCATTACCCAAAAATTTGGTTGGCGGTCAGATAGGAAGACGCTTCATGTTATTCCCTGGTTACTGCATCCGTATACACAATGTAGTTGGAAGGTAAAAAAATCTCATGGGAAGATAAAATCGGGATAAAAACTATCCTATGTGTTAATCCAGGTTATAAACTATCTCTGTACCAAATTTTATCCAAATCCGTCAGTGGTTTTTGCGTGAAAGAGTAACAAACATCCATCCAAATAAACTTTTATTTGTATAATTTGTAAGAGTAAGGATTACTTTAAGGGTTGTTCTTATTAAAAGTAGCGAAATTATAACTTATAGCCATTAATAATAAGTAAATTAATTTAGATTTTAGCTTAAGTTACCACCTGTTGATGTAAATGTTGATTCACCTATTATTGGCGCTGTAACTGTATGAGCCTTGTAGTCATAAATTTCTATACTATTTATTAAAAAATCATAATTTAAAGTCATAAATTTATCTACAGAAGCTGTTGTTGTACCTTTGTTAATAAGTAAAAAAATAAAGTTTTTGATCTAAAACTCTAAATGAAACCCAGAAAGTTGTTCAGTGTACAGTACCTACCTGTCAGCGGCGTCGGTAAGTTAGCTCGTTGACAAACAAGAACGTATTATAAACAACTGGACTGCACCGTGATCCATCATTGTGAGGATACAACGAAACACCCCGTAGATACGCCGTCTGCTCGATTAATCACCCTGTATACGTATGCGTTTAAGGAGGGCTGTTCATTATGCGATTTTTGAATTTATTCTGCGACTTTTAAAATTACTAACTCGTTATTCTATGAGGTACTGAGTTGGATTCCCAGTTCAGACAGTGTTATTGGGTTTTTCGATTAGGAATTTCCTAGTAGCAGCAGACATAACTGGTGGGTTTACTATTAGATACACCCACCAGTCCATCTCTGCCTAGCCTTTCAAGGATCACAGGCGTGAAGTTATTTACTACATTTTATGCGCTTCAACTGTTTACATAGATGAAAATAGTTATTTGTTATACAAGAGTGCAAAGTTGATTTTTAACCGCGTGCTCAATTTTGATGACCGAGCAAGCGAATGATTCTAAAATTGAATCACGAGTGCAACGAGTGATTCAAAATTAGAATCATGAGCGATAGCGAGGGAATCAAAAGAGCACAAGGTGAAAAATCTTTGCACTCGAGTGCAACACGTAACTTTTCATCCCACCTCAGCGAGGAAATTACTTAATGCAAAAACAAATAAAAACAGATGAACATTGTACAAACACAAGATAGGCTTTTATTTCAGTTTAGGTATTAACTTAGACATTATTATAGAATAGAATATTTTTTAAATTAAAACAAATAATACTCAGGTAGTAGTTGAAAACTACTACCTAAATATTATTAAGTTACTACTTATTTTTATCTTGGTTTGTCATAACATAACAATAAGACGTGAAAGGAAAACCGCACAAAGCAAATAAAAAAAGGTATAACAAAGTACTGAGCCAAGAATGTTCCGGGTCTGAGATTTTAACAAAATAATTGTAGATTACGCTCCAAGGGAGGCGTATTGAATTCCGAAGCGATACTAAGGATTCTGGGGGTGAACCTCCGTCCGTAGCGCAGCGAGGAGGTTCAAGTGTTAATACCCGAAATAAACAAGGGAATAAAGTTAAAAATCTTTAGTGAAGCAAAAGAAATTTGATGTTACCACATCAAATTTTAAAAATAGAATTTGTTTCCTCGACAACCTTCGAACGTCAAGTGGGCACCACAGCAAGCGATCAGCTGTTGCGGTCACCGGCCGCCATTACTGCTGCTACTCTTTTGTTCATACGATGTTCTAAATTCAAATTTACTTTATTCACTAGAGGATAAAAACGGCTTTTACTCACTTGAGGATAAAAACGACTTTTACGGTCAGATATCGAAGAGCAAAAGGACCTTTTCCGAGATGGGGGGATGAAAATATAGTTTTTCCGGCTGGATAAATGTATCTATAGGATTTTAATTTCCTATCCTGTATGGAAATCATCTGGCTCCTACTGTCTATTTCTTTTAACTTCGTCTTAGTGAAAGTTGAAGGTGATCATCAAAATATTTGTTCCGTGCGGGTATCAAACCCGCACGGAAGCAAGCACGCAGTTCAGCAGTCAATCGCTATCAGACACTGTACCGCTAGGTAGGACACACGTTTCCTACAAACGGATTGAAAAAAAAAATCGAATGCCTTAAACAACTTGCGACAAACTCAAGCGACTGATCGCACCATGAGTGGCCATCTTTAATTCCCGTGTATACAAAATTCGATTAAGGTCGTGTTTGGAGCGTTTTTGTTAACTTATGAACAGGAAGCGATGTTTTGCTGCAATATTTTCAGCGCTGCTGATGTTGCTTCAAATTATTTAGTCGGAGTTGTAATATATCGCCGAACTCGCTTGCAGTAGCGAGAAATATCGCCAGTCATTAGGTTTTTAGTTCATTTTGAAGGAACGTGCTTGTTTGTGGTTTTATTGTATTATTGATTGCTCGATTAGAGGTTCATTAAAGTTGGGATTTCCGAATTTATAATTGATAGTGAGCCCAGAATAGAGAATGCGCGTAAATATGTACCTGCCAAAAAAAAGGTGTACAAATGGGACTCCAAGTAAGTAAAAAATAGTGGTGAACAGAATTTTCGTGATGTTTTTGTGTTGTTCTCAACAAAAACATTTATTTTCCCCCTTAAACGTTTTCCGCTTTCCTAATACTCGTTTTTCGGGAGGGCCTATTGACGTACCTACTCGACAAACAAGTCAAAAAAAATACGGAACTTTCACATTAAACAGCAATTACGACAACAAAACGAGAGAGTCCGAGATGTCTTTTTACGAGGGCAAGCCCTCGAGTGCCGAGCCTTTGAGGCCTCGAGGCCTCAAGCCTCTTGCCTCGGGCCAGGCCACTTCAGGGCTCGTACAGCTGCGCTAACTGTTGCATGCGACTCCCGGACTACTTGTCCCTGAGTTTTATTTGAAGCTCCCCGACTACTCTTGTGCGAGTTTTTATTTCAAGTCCTGTTTGAGTATGTACGGCTTGCTTCGAGTTTGTGTGTTAGTTGTGTGTGTCGGGATACTTGTTTTTTGTTGTAGCATGCGTTTGAATGTTAAAGGAAGGCTTTATGAAAAACAAGGCAACAGATTTTTTTTTAAAAGGCAACATGTTTTACAATTTCGAGAAATAAAATGTTGTATATTTTTCTACAACTAGCGACTTGGCTTTGTACTTAGCATTATACAGCTGAAAGAATTTTTAAGATGTTCAATAGTTACACAAGATTACAAAAAAAAACACATACTTCGAAATTGTTAAGATGTAGTTAATAGATATAAGATTAATATTATGCGTAAACATAAACGCATTAAGTAATAAGTTTATTTAGAGTTTAGAGTATTGTGATGAACACAGGGGCCAGACGCTGGAGTTATTTTAGTGCACACTAAAACTCATAGATCAGCAAAGACGTACCAAGTTAACCTCTCATTAATAACGTAAGCGTAGTCAGTAAGATCGCGGGACATATCCCATTACCGTGACCCCCGAACATAAAGGGCTATTGAAGGATACCGTGGATTTTAGTCACTCAGTACGAGTCTGACAGTCCCCCCTGCCCGGCTGCCCGGTGGGAGGACTCATTTATTGATTTTACCTCGAAAAAAAAAGCGAAGATACAGGGCTCTCTGTGACAGAAAAAGGCTGTTTGAGCCGATTGTGTGTTGGAATAAAGAACTGCAAAATTATGTAGGTACCTCATTTTTTAAATTTTATCAGACCAATAAATTTAATTCAGAGACAAACATTTTAAGCGCGTTCACTCACTCTGAACTTAATATACAAAACTGACAATATCTTAAACAAAGTATTTAGGATGAAGTTCTCCGTCTTCTACTGAGTTCTATGTTTTAATAATTATGTATTCTGTTTTGTATTTTGTGTGTACATAAATAATAAAATAAATAAATAAAAGTAAACTCATCTCTAGTTTGAGAGTAAGTAAGATCTAACTAAGAGACGAACAGAAGTTTAGTGAAAGTGGTAATAAATTAAAGAGTACATTAGAGCCAAAACTACGTTCAGATTATCATGAAACTTGGCATCATCAAAGTACCTAACACTGATTTGAAGTTACATAAACATACCACAGTAAAAAACACACAGAAAAAATTGAGTGTATTATCGAAGCATACACATTTCAGCGAGGAGCGGCAAGAGCTCATTACTCCACAGGGCGAGATCAAAAGGGGTGTCTTCTCTCTTTATTTGTACACGCCGAGACGCCAACTTTTATTCCAGAACCCTATGTTAACAAGACATGCATAATGGCTAAAAAAACAACCAGAGAGTATGATATCTACATATACTATGTGTATATACAAATATTGTAAACGTGAAAGTTTGTTTGGATGGATGGATGTATGTTACTTTTTCACGCAAATACCACGGATTGCGATGGGTACACAGATAGTTTATAACCCTGATTAACATATAAGTTTTTATCCTGATTTTGTGTGCCCGTGGGATAACTTTGGAGTTGTAGCGGGCGGAGCCACTGGTAATAGCTAGTGTACTAATATTTTAGACAGGGTTTGTGTGTGAGCGGGCATGCGGGCGGCGAGTAAAGGGCAACTCGCTGTCCGACCATGGACCATGCCCGGGTCGACGGCGCATCCTGTTCCACGCGCGCCTCAAAGAGCGTCAGCATAATGACGAGGCCCCCTCTCAGAGGACTAAAGCCTGCCAGGGTCGCGGGACTTATGCCATCACCGTGACCCGGGCACATAAAGGGCTATTGAAGGACACCGTGGATTTTAGTCAGTACAAGTCTGACAGTCCCTCCCGCCCTGCTCGGGGTGGGAGGACTCATCTGATGCTTTTTCCATATTTTAAACATTGCCATGATTGAAACGGTAACAATCTTTTATGAGTAGGTACGTTCTGCCATTTCGTCTCTTTTTGAACGTATATGTGACATCTACCAAACCTTTCTAGGCTTGCGTGGATAATCTTAGCCTATTACCTCTCATAGAGAGGAGGTTCATGTCCCATCAGTGGGAACATTGTAGATCAATGATGATGATTATGAAGATTGAATTGAAAGGTTCATTATCGGAACTATTACTCCGATTACTAAAACTCTTTCACAAATTGAAAACTCTATTTGCAACTTTAGCACTAACTGCCGTAGGTTTATATTTAAAATACTTCTCGAGTGCAGCAGCGAGCAAAACCTAGTATTCGAAATAAATATAGCGGTTTTTACGGAACCCGGTTTTTACAACCCGGTTTTTAGAAAGCGGTAAAGCCTTTCTTTAGAAGGTGTTTTGCTATCGTTTCTCAGGATCTTTCTGAGGTAATGATGGCGGAATGTTGCTCGTTTTTCGTCTTGTGAAGACGTGACTGGCTTTTGCTTAAGTTCATTTCGTTCTGTTTTGTTTTGTGTTGAAGAGATTGTGTTTTTAGGTGATTAGAGGTGGGGAATTTGTTTTTGAGATTGCTTTGATGGCGTGTGTAATATGCAGAACATGAGAATGTGTTTCTTGTTCTGTAATTTAAAATTTAATCATGTTTTATTTTGATTTAAAATTAAAAGATGCGACTCGGCTTTTTGTGTGACTTACTAAGTAGAATCATAATGAAAGCATTTATTTCAAGTAGGACATTACGGGCTCAACACAAAAACTATAAATTAATTATGGTGCTAAAGCCCCAGTCACAAGACATAATAACTGTGAAAGTACCAACTGTATATACCCTTTCAAAGCGTAGATCTCTATGGTGAAGTACGGACAAGAAATGAAGTTTCTTGTCCGTACTTCACCATAGAGATTCTTTTTCAATAGAAAAGAAACACCTGACGGGGTCGCGGGACTGTTTTGAAACGCTTACGCTTAGAATGTCCACTTCCCAAAATGTCCACCGGTTGCAAAATGTCCACTTCCCAGAATGTCCACTTCCCAGAATGTCCACTTCCCAGAATGTCCACTTCCCAGAATGTCTACTTCCCAGAATGTCCACTTCCCAGAATGTCCATTTCCCAGAATGTCTACTTCCCAGAATGTCCACTTCCCAAAATGTCCATTTCCCAAAATGTCCACTTCCCTACGACGGCGCCTTCTTACTGCTACAAGAGTATCGTGGCCCCCGAACGTAAAGGATAACCGAAGGAACAGAGTAGAGACTATTAATCAGTCATGACAGTCCTTTCCGCTCCATCGAGTGGCCCCAGGGGTCATAATTTATAATTTCAAGACCTCAAAATAAAAAGGGTCACCAACTGAGCAAGTCTTATAGGTGATGATGTAAAATGCATGTTCGTGTAGCATGTACTAGGGCAGTGCGTTGACGAATGAAACGGGAGTTAATCCGGACTTCACCCCTGTCGGCGTCGAAAAGATTTCCCCCGGGAATGTCACACGAACTGAACCCTTTGCTGTGGTGCAAGTTATGGGGGAGCAGCTTAAGCAACTTCAAAGTTCCCACTGCTGGGACGCAGGTGGTATAGTACTGCCACACAGGTCGATCTTCAAGGTTTAACCATTAATTAACATTTAATTTGACTGGACTGTTGGTCTAGTGGTTAGTGACCCTAACTGCTATGCCGGGGGTCGATGGGTTCGATTCCCAGAACAATTGTTTGTGTGATGAGCATGATCATTTGTTCTGTGTCTGTAATTTATTTAATAAAACGGTAAAAGAAGTGTGTCTGTACATTGAATAAATTAATAAAAAAATAATTGAGGGGGATTTAGAAACAGTAATATAGCACGAAACGAAAAAAAAAAAGTCTGTTTGTTTGTACACGCTAATCTTCGGAACTACTGGACGGGTTTGAATGATTGTTTTTTTGTTGTATAGTTATTAAGTCTGGGCAACATATAGGCTATAATTTATCTTGCCTATAATATGTATGTATTTAGAAATATATAAGTATGTTTATTAGTCGTCTAGTACCCATAACTCAGAACAAATGATCGTGCTCATCAGACAAACATTTGTCCTGGGTGGGAATGACCTCCGGCATAGCAGTCATGCTTACTAACCTAAACCTAACAGGTTGTCAAAGTTAGTAATTATATAACAGCTCCGTTATTTCAGCCGTTATCGCTTATGCTTTGCCCCAACCTCCCACACAGACTGAAGTAATATTTTAAGCGGCTTTGAATCATCGCTGCAACTCTTTTTTCCGATACCCGCCATATTGGTTCGTGACATTAAGTATTTAGGTAATACCGCCTTAATTTGGGAGCGGTTACTTTTCTATTGAGAAGGATTATCCTTTCTGATGTACGGTTTTGTGGGTTTCAGTTGCACGATTTTATTAAGTGTGGCTCACTCTTTTTTTTTCATGGTAGAATCTTCAAATATGTCCTCTCGATCTGGTCGGAGCGGAAGGATTGTAGAATCTTTTTTTTTTTTTTTATGTGGTAAATCATCAAATGAGTCCTCCCGCCCTGGGTGGGGCGGAAGGGACTGTCAGACTCTTACTGACTAAAATCCACCCGTATTCCTTCGGATGCCCTTTACGTTGTGGGGCCGCGTTATTCTGGGTTAAGAAAAAACCCGCGACCCCAGCAGGCATTTGGCGCGAAACACGACGCGTGTGCGACTATGGAACGCATTGCCCATGTCGGTAAGGAGTGCACAAAATTTGTCAATTTTTAAAAATCTGCTCAAGAAGCACTACCTCTCTCCTTAACCATGTGACAATAATGCTTCTTTTCTTTGTTTTAGAGATTATTATACGTGTAAATATTTATTGTATATGTGTATATCTATATTTATGTTTGCGTGTGTATGTATGTATTATTTATTTAAAAATATATATATTTTATCTTGTTTAATTGTACACCACAATACTACCAACAGTATGTCTCTCTTTCTTCCTAATCCATCCAAAGGTTGTCTTGAAAAGATCGCTTTTAGTGATAAGACCGCCTATTGTGTCACCTTATGTTTAAGTTTTAATTTGTAATTGTATGTACCTTGAAGTTGTATGGTGTGCATAATAAAGAGTATTCTATCTATCTATCTATCAACTTCTCGCACCGCGTCGACCCGGGCATAGTTTTTGATCGGACGGCGAGCTACCTCTCACGGCCTGCAAACCAGTGCCATTGTGGTCGAGTGTGGTATGGTATGGTGAGAGGGTAGAGCTTGATGACACCCTGCCTTTTGCATAGTTCATCATCATCATCATCAGCCTATAATGTTCCCACTGCTGGGACACAGGCCTCCTCTCTGAGAGAGGGAGTGGGCCATAATCCACCACGCGGGCCCAGTGCGGATTGGTCATATCTTCGAATTTTTGGTTCTAGGACATGCCGATTTCCTCACGATGTTTTCCTTCACCGTTTTGAGAGCAGTGGTGATGAAATAAATTACACAAAGTAATACGCCTGGTGGGGTTCGAACCCACGACCTACAACTCGTAAGTCGGGACCGATACCACTGGGCCACCACTGCTCTTTGAATATTGCATAGTTGCAATTTGAAAATAAAATATAGCCTATGTCATCCAAAAATAATTAAAAACTTTCTTTGGGTGAAAATAATGTATTCAAAATCGGTAGTTCCAGTTACTTTTCGTTTTTCTTACTACTTGAAGGAAAATTGGACTTGAAGTAACTACTATTACTATAATGACAAACTAAAAAATAATTATGGATTAAAAAAAACAATCAATCACAAATGTAAATCAGGTTAAATTGTGCGGAATTTAATCATTTTGGGAAAACGATGCTAGCATTGGCAAAAGACCATCTCAGACGTTAACCTTCATAGCCCTCATATGACTACCAATTTAATGTCTGGATTTTAAAAGAGACAGTGACCTCTGAGTTTGTTTCGGCTGTTTCTTCTCAGAGTGGTCAGGTACGAAACACCGGCTTCATCTAGTTTGTAAAAAGACGACGTGTAAAAGTGTTGATATTAACCTACTTGCAAAAATAAATATCATTTCATTTCATTTCATTTATCGCTTGCAAAATAACACAATTCCACTAAGAAAACGAGTGTTTATTTATTTCTGTGAAACAGTAATAATAATGCTCTTATATTATCGCACAAATCGTATTGTTGGCAATCATATGAGATGGCACGACGTGTCCCCACGGGACCCCAAAATGTCTACATGGGAAAGCGTTAATTACGTTAAAGTAAATCACGCGAAGACATATTGCTAAGTATTGTGCGGGGCCACGGGAACAGCGGGATGCGGGATTAAAGGATTTTGTTTATAAAGAGATTTCTTGGCAAATAAGCTTTTTTTTTATAATAATCATCAAATGAGTCCTCCCACCCTGGGCAGGGCGGGCAGGACTGTCAGACTTGTACTGACTAAAATCCACGGTGTCCTTCAATAGCCCTTTATGTTCCGGGGTCACGGTGATGGAAATAAGTCCCGCGACCTGGCAAATGAGCAACACTTGTTTGAATAATCAATTCATAATGTTCTCATTGCTTGGTCACAGTACACGTCTCTATGAGCGGCAAAGGACTAAAACCCACCACGCTGGCCTTAATTTATGGTAAACGTTGGTGTATGCGATGTTTTCCGGGTGATATTAATTTCTTTTGAGAATCATTCGAGTTTATGTTACCGTCTTTGTGTTTACTGTTTATTGGAATTTACGAAAACAGTAAACACACAGACCTCATCGCTGGGAGAGATAGTGGGCTATAATTTACAACTTGGGCACGCACAGTAGGGGTTGGTACAAACGCCAGCACATCAACCCACCTCAATCTGTGTTTTTTAAAGAGATTTCCAAACTTATCACGTTCGGGTAGGTTGACGTCTGCACAAGTCACCTGTTTTCGAATTCCTTGTTCTAGAACATACCGGTTTCCTTACAATGGTTTCCACCACCGTTCCGTCTCCGACCATGTCCTTCACCTTTTTGGGAGCAGTGGTTATGAAAAAAATTACGCAAATTAATGCGTTTGGGTACAACTTCTAAGTCGGGTGTTACCCCTAGGCCACCGCAGCAGTGAGTAGTGGGGGCCATAAATAAAAATATATTCGCCTCAATCGCTGTCCTCAAGGCCATACCCTCAGGGAATTCGCAGGCGGGCGCGGAACGTAGCGGATCCCTGATTTATGTGGAACCCATATAAATGCAATCTGCTTAATTGCCGCCTGCTATGCTCGATAAGCCATGCTATACTGTTGCTATACTCTATAGTTTCCATTCTTTTTTCGCATCGCTGCACGTCGTTGAGATAGTTTTAATTTCACGTTCAGGAGGAGCAATGAGAGATAGACAACTCTGTTTTTTTTCAACACACGGTATAACATAAATAAAATGTGTTTGTACATTTTTAAGTACAGTCCACTCCAATGGAATTCCTTAAATATTTAAGTAGGAATTTAAAAGACCTAAAGTTACATTAACCACAGATAATAAGATACTAGCCATATTATTAATAAAGCAGTGGTGGTTTTAACAGCCCCAACTTATAAGTTGTAGGTTCGAATCAAGCCGGATGCATTACTTTGTGAAATTTATTTCATTACGACTGTTCAAACGGTAAAGGAAAACATCGTGAGAAACCGACATATCCTAGAACCAAAAAATCGAAGACGTCTGACATCCAACCGCCTGCACTGAGCCCTCGTGGTGAATCCACTCCCTCTCACAAAAACAATGCTTGTGTTTATGCTATCATAATTATCTTTGAAATGTAAATTAAGTTAAGTATTTGTTGATATTCAGTCTCTTAGTAGCTGTATCGTTTAGTGTTATTCACGCTCACTTTTTCAGTCTGCTTCTAGAATTGAAGCCTTATAATTGGCTGTCAGTCCCACAAACTATTTTTAATCTTTTTATTTACCTGTAATAAGAAATGAAAGACCATAAAGCGTTAACAAGGAATAGAGAAATTCGGTTTGCATGTGTGGATTGCAATGGCCTAGTTGGTTAAGGCGTCTGGAGTACCTATCCAGAAGACGCGGGTTCGAATCCCACTTGCAATCTAAAAATTTTTCTTTCCTCAAAAATCATATTTAGTAATGAAAGAGTTGGAAATAAATAAAAAATCAGATTCAGTTATCAAAATCACGATCGTCAAATAGACGGCCGTTATTGAAACGTGTCACATACACAGATTTGAAATGCCAAGAAAACACACATCATTTTACAAACAGGAAGAAACAGTATATAAATATTTTTAGCATTTCAATCAGCCGCCCCAGCTTATGTCAAAACAAAACGTCTTTTTTTTTAGCTCGCTCGGTAACCATCTCGCGTGCCCTCAGGTTTTTACTTCAAGTATAAATTAAAAATGCTTTGCTGGGGACTATTCTGATGTTACTGTGTTTTTAGTTAAGAGAAAGGTTATTGACAAGATCAGTTATACTTAATGTTTTCTTTTATGAAGTGTGGGAATTCAAACCTATTTCCCTCAGCCGCAGAACATTCACTGCTGAACTAAGGTCTCCCCCATAGATTTCAAAAAGAGCCAATGTAAAGCGGCTTTGTTTTTTTTTAACGTGGTTCAATCTTCGAATGAGTACTCCTACCCCGGGCAAGGCGGGAGAGACTGTCAGACTTGTACTGACTAAAATCCACGGTGTCCTTCAATAGCCCTTTACGTTACCACGGCAGACTTTGGCTCTCTAAGGCCCCCCCTCGTCAATTGAAAGCGGTTTGCATATAACTTGATTTTGTGGTCTTCACCAGATCGTCATAAGTTTGTTATACATTAACGAAAAAACTCGTTTTAATACTTTATTTTTATTTCAAAACAGATTTTTATGTTCAAGCGTTGGTTACACGTAAAATTTATTATCCAGAAAATGATTAAGACGTACTGCCGGGGTCACAAGAGTGTCTTAAAAGGCTATCACGGTCTTGGATCACAAATGGTAACTGAAGGAACTGTTAGTTTTCTTTCAGTCAAGTCCCTATCGGTCCACCCAGGACAGGAGGACACCAAACAGCGCTAAACGCAAAAATACAAGCCGAACTTCAAAAATTATTCAAGGAAGTCCCATAAAACGTTCACCTTTCGTTACTCCAATAAAAAAAAGAAAAAATTTTCATAACCGAATGCAAACACAAAAAAATAAATAGAACAGGCATCAATTTCGAGTACATTGCAAGGCCCATGTAAATATATCGCATGTTTCAGTAATACGGGCCTGCAGTCCCCCGCGTAACTTACACCCTGCCTTAATGAACGAGAGATTCTTTTTCGATTTTCATCAAAACAAAAGGGGAATATTTTTGGCAGACGGCAGGTATTCACGTGGAGTGATATGTAGCTTTATGTGGACTGTTTTCATGTTATTATGTTCGTCATTTGTGTGTGAAAAGAAAATAGTGAAGTTGTATTTATTTACTTTTATTATTTGGTGAGTGGAAATGCATGAATAATTATGATTTGTGCAACGTGTATCTGAAAAGTTTGCTTAAAATTACGTTTGGGCGTCATGTAGACGCAGTGATAATTATTACACGTCATAGATGCAAATCTATTTTCCATTATGTTTTATTGGTATGTTTATTTAGTCTGTATCTTAGATTTTCTAAGATTCTTCTTGAAAGACAGATCGATTGCAAGACTTGAAACTGCAACCTTCAATAAATGGCGCCGACGTCACTATTTAAGGTTAAAGGATTTGACTCTGTAGAGTAATACGAGTATTTTATTTATAGCGTACTTGAAGTATTCACTGCGTTTATTGTATGGAAAAATGGAACAGCGCCTCTCAAAGAAAGAACTAGTATATTTAATTGAAATTAATGTCAAATTTCCCGTTTACTTTACGTCACAAAAACTGTATATTCATGATAAGGACTCTGTCAAAAAGCTTAACAATTCGAAACGCAGACGTATACATACATTTAAAATATATAAGATTACAAAATAATCTGAAATTACATAAGAAAACCTGACACATATCTTCATTCTCAACTGCACACCGATAATAAAGTAATAAAAATGTGACTTACATAACTGTCGACAGGTTTAAACTAGTCCAAAAATTTACTGTCAAGTGAACTAGCATTTTAACTATAAAGACATCTCGTAGGAACTGCGCTGTGGTAGTAAAACCATGACATTATGCAGGCAGATCAGAAGGAATGAACTTAGCAAGTCTTGTTGCGGGACATACGTATACCGCGACCCTGGTACTCAAAGGGCTACCGAAGGACACCGT
Source organism: Agrotis ipsilon (assembly GCA_028554685.1). Lineage (NCBI taxonomy): Eukaryota > Metazoa > Arthropoda > Insecta > Lepidoptera > Noctuidae > Agrotis > Agrotis ipsilon. Next base: position 15,628,180 of record CM052971.1, read on the forward strand.
GGATTTTAATCAGTACAAGTCTGACAGTCCCTCCCGCCTGGCCCGGGTTGGGAGGACTCATTTGATGATTTTACCACGCAAAAAAAAAAAAAACAAAAATGGCATTGGTGTATAATATTAACGTTATTTAGTTTTTATTACCTTTTTTCCTCTTTGATAAGTTGCTATTTTACTTGTTTAACTTTCACGATGTTCACCTCATACTATTGTGGCTTCGTATCTGCATAGAAGATAATTTTCCCATGCCGAATAAAATGTTCTTACTGTAGTTTCACAAATCTAATCAGTTTGGTTCAAAATAGTAAACATTGGCGTCGAAAAAATTCTTCTAATGTACGGCAAACGTCACATGTTTTTTTTTTTGGGTGGTAAGAATAACAGAATAGTCCTCCCCGCCCTGGTTGAAACAGAAGCGACTAAAATACTCTGAAAATAAATCCATCCTTCATTCAGTAACCCTTGGCGTTCCAGGGTCACGGTTACCTTTACAGACAGTCCTGCAAATAACAATATAATAATAATAACATTCCACTACTATCACACAACCCTATCTAGTCCCAAGCTAAGCAGAACTTGTGTCATGGGTACTAGACAACTGATAAACATACTTATATATTTCTAAATACATACATAATTCAAATCAAATCAAATCAAATCGTTTATTTCAACTAAGCCAAATATAGGCACTTTTGAAATGTCAAGACAAAAAATAAAACTAGTGCTAAAAATAGTTATGGTGCTACAGTCCCAGTCACATGACATAAAAACTGTGAAAGTACCGTAGGTGCTCATTCTAAAGCGTAGATCTAATGGAGAAGAATGAGCAAGAAACTCCATAGACACTCTTTTTCAATCGCCAAAATGATTACAGAGCTTATGTTACATCATTCATCATCAGGTGGTACATTATGTGAGAACGATGTGGCAAGTTATTAGTGTCCATAGTAAATATAAAAAAGACGACAAAAATAAAGTTATTAATTATTAAAATAGTCCGAGGCAGCTAAGAGATGACCAGTCCCAACTGACAGCGCCCGTTCATGAACATGACACATGTATCAGCACCATTCAGCTCAACCATTTTGAAGGGAGCTAAACGATCCGACACACGCGCCACCATCAGCGAGACATTTGAGTGAGCATGACATACTCTCAACCGCCAGGGTATTCAAGTCAATAAGAGACGTAGGTAATTATAGATAAATTACACCCAGACACAAAACAAGTGATCATGCTCATCACATAAACATTTGTCCTGGGTGGGAATCGAACTCACGACCCCCGGCGTAGCAGTCAGGGTCACTTAACCACTAGATCAACAGGCCAGTCAAATCCATGTCTTATGGTTCAGGTGAACTTTCTGATCTACCTTCTCAGTGACCCAACTCTATAAATGTGATAATAACAAATGAAAAGTCGCAGAATGTAATGACATAGAAGAAGATAGTGTCATTGTACGGGCTCCCGGACTATCGATTTCACATTTTTTCCTATCTTTATAACGTTTGAGGTATATTTGGATTGCGGGCTTTGTTATATAGCATGTTAGTGCAATGAAAGTCAAATGTCTTTTCAAAGACTTTTTTGACACAAAGAATTCGATGCGACCTCTGATAACAAGGATACTTCAGTGTTAGCCAACGACGATATATTACTAGACTCCGCATGCACGAGCTAACGAACAAAAACTTTTCTGTCAACTCGCTGAGGTACTACGTAAGCGAGGGGGACGGGGCACTGAGTTGTGATTGGCTAACTCAAGGTCTGTTCTGTCTCAAGGTATGTTTACGGCTCACAGGAGTGGTCGAAATGAGATGGATATAAGACTTTTTTGCCTAATGTGTTGACAGACATTGGTCGCCTGTTATTAGGAGTCCAGTAATATATCGTCGTTGGTGTTAGCTGTGTATTTCATTGTTTTTTTAATATCCATCTTCTAACAGTCCGCCCCGGGCAATGGCATCACAGGCATGGCCGTGGTAGGCTTCATCAAGGCAGCATAAAAGCCAGACTAACGTCTTGACAAATATTTTAACTATTTCGTCGATGCGCAGGAGTTCCTGTTCCTTCTGGTAGAGCTCGCTCTACTTGTGGCCTCGTTTTTCCTCCGCGTTCGAACCTACGACCTAGAACTTGTAAGTCGGGGCCGAAACCACTGCTGCTGCATAATGTGTTCAAGTCTTTCCCAATACTTGGACATGTGGGCGCCGAGTAATGGGCAACTCGCCGCCCGACCATGAACCACGCCCGGGTCGACGGCGCGTCGTGTTCCACGCGCGCCTCAATGAGCGTCAGCAAGATGACGGTGCCCCCTCTTAGAGTGCAAAAGCCTGCCGGGATCGCGGGACTTATCTCATCACCGTGACCCAGAAACGTAAAGGGCTACTGAAGAACACTGTGGATTTTAGTCAGTACAAGTCTGACAGGAAACCGGCATGTCCTAGAACCATCAAATTTGAAGACATGTGACATCTGCCAATCCGCACTGGGCCCGCGTGGTGGATTATGGCCCACTCCCTCTCACAAGAGAGGAGGCCTGTGTCCCAGCAGTGGGAACGTTATAGGCTGATGATGATGATGATGAAGTCTGACAGTCCCTCCCGCCCAGGGTCTCATTGGCATCATTTGATGATTTTACCACGTTAAAAAAAAGCTTTTTTTTAGCGTAAGCATAGCGCTTTCCCAATACTGTAGAGAAACAATTTTCAAAAAAACTTGCATTTCATTTTCGAATTTCTAAATACATCCGTAACTCGAAAATCGATTACCCCAGATACAGTTATAATTACATGGAAAAGTAAGCCGTATCGTTATTGATATAATAATGGAGTGAGCAGACATAATTATGAGCTATCGGTGTCGTAGATCGACGTAACGATTATGGCTGGTTGGCATGTCGGGATGCCATGCTGACAGGTGTATTGTAAACTGTTCGGGTTTATGATATCCTGGTCTACGAATTGGGTTAAGGTAGAAGCACAACAAACTGTAATGTAGCACAAACAGCTATATTTCACCCAATAATAATATAATATATGTAAAGAAAAACATATTTTTCTTTAATTTGAATTCCCGCGCAATAATGGTTCTTGAGCTGACCGAAACATCAAAACAGTATAAAGTTCTACGTTTAAGTCTAAGGCCCTTCGTACACAAGGCGACGCAAGTCTCCGATACCTTACGATTTCGGTATCCAAGCGACTGTTGCAATACAAATTCAAGAGGATAGTACACAGGCACGCGTCAATGGATGTCAAAGTCGTAAGGTATCGGAGACTTGCGTAGCCTAGTGTACGAAGGGGCTAATCTGTGTGTGGCGGAAAACCTGAAGCTAATCTGTGGACCTCACCAAAAAGCGCTCATCATTGTGTACAAAATTACCATTGATCCTTTATTATGATTTATTAGGAACGACACAATTATAAACATTAAATGTTGTTTCTTTATTTACAGGTACGATCTTTTGTTAGTACTAAATGTGAAATTGTAAATCGCGCGCACAAGTTCATTCAGTTGTTTGCCAGCTCTGTGGCGTGCTCTAGGCGCGCGCACTCATCCTGGATGGGAAACAGTGGTGATACGTGGTGTCGTATCTATACGTAGTAATAATAGCTCAATGTTAGTAACACATATTTCTAATTCTAAAATATCTACCCTATGTAAGTTCCACCTAAGTGTGCTGCCCAATCTTAATCATCATCATCATCATCATCAACAGCCTATAACGTTCCCACTGCTGGGACACAGGCCTCCTCTCTGAGAGAGGGAGTGGGCCATAATCCACCACGCGGGCCCATTGCGGATTGGTAGATGTCACATATCTTCGAATTTTTGGTTCTAGGACATGCCGGTTTCCTCACGATGTTTTCCTTCACCGTTTTGAGAGCAGTGATGACGAAATCAATTACACAAAGTAATGCGCCTGACGGGGTTCGAACCTACGACCTACAACTCGTAAGTCACGACCGATACCACTAGGCCACCACTGCTCCGCGCAATCTTAATAAGCTAATCAATTAATTTTTAAATTTCTATAGTTACCTTTGTATATACTATAAATATAATTTAAAATATCGTATCAAGTAAAGCACAAAAGCTAAATATATTAAAAAAACAACCAATAGTGTTAACTATCAAACCAAATATTTTCATATATTGCAGAGGACTACGGTACAATATGTCCCAACCTTTACACCACGTGAATACTTAATACATTTCCTGTTTTAAGTGCATTAAGGTTCAATCTACAGTACATTTTATACGTCAAATGTACCTATCATTACGCCAGGAACTTGGCATGTAAGCAGTTGAGCAGCACGAGGAGTTTCCACGTGTATCGTCGAGAAACGACATTCTTTACATTGCACGTGGAAGTAATGTGCACGCCAGTTATTACTTACTGACAGACAGACATTTCGTTCGGAAATCGGTGACTTTATTTTTTATTTTATTGACGTTTATGCCAGTGAAATCTGGACTGAAAAGTAAATACACTTTTTATTCTTCCGTGTCCATAAGGTAAAATAGGATCTTATGGCTAAGGTTTCGTTGTTCGTCCATCTATCACCAGGCAATACTCTCTGTTGCCGCTATACAAAAAAACATTATACTATAAACATTTAAGCGTGTTCGCATACAGTAGACATGTTTTTTTTGCAGTTTTATAGATAACGACGAATTATTTTTTTTTCAAAAAATATTTTTACCCATCTACTGGGTACAGACGTGTTAGGCCCTTCGTTCACTAGGCGACTCCAGTTTCCGATACCTTACGACTTCAGTATCCAGGCGACTCTCGCAATAGAAATCCATATACGTTCGTACACATGCTCGCGACGCACGACGCCAATCGCGCGCTACCTATCTGTTGACATCGCCGCTACTTGAGTTTCTGCGACTTTCAAGATGGCGGAACAATTTATTTACCATTATTAATTATATTCACACAATAAAGGGTTCCGTAGCATATTCTTGAATCACTTTTGGAAAGTAAGTATTTTAAAATGTTAAAAAAATATTCACTCAATATTCAATCCTCGTAATACATCTTAATTTGGTATGCAGTTTAATAAAAAAATTGGGAGAGAGAGGTTTTTTTTTCTATTTCATTGAATAAAATTGATTACGAATGAAGTATTATTTTTACAATCCTCAAAATAAGCATTTTCATTTGATGTCACATTCATGATGCTGTTTAGAATTTTTTTTCATTGTTGTCCCTGCGATGTCTATGTTGTTTTAAGATCATAGGACTACTGTAAAATTTCTTGTAATCTATATACAATGGACTTCTATTATTTGTATCTTTTTCATAATTACAAATATACTCAGTATTTTCGGAGATAATACAGAAAGACATTTGAGCAATAGGAACTGATATGTTTGGAAATGCCATACCTACCTACTTAACTGTTCTAAATGTTGAGTATTTTTTATTTTCTTGGTGTACAGTGTGCACTTGTGGCGTGTGCCAATAAACGTTTTTTCTTTCTTTCTATGTATTCAATAGATAAATATTTACAACTTAATCGGTCAAAAAAGTTCACAGAAAATTAACTGTGAAGGGCGGACGGTCACACGACTTAGGTATCTAATAAAGATTCCGTTTTTTCTTTCGAACCTACGGATCCCTAAAAATAAATTTTGACGTCACAGTCATGTGTCAGACATTTTATAAATTCATAATCTTGACCACCCATCATGACCCTTTGACGGGGCGCTAGTGTCTATGTCGTTACATCAAATTGCATTATAAAAATTTAATACCTCGAATTTTCCGCAGGTCATGAGTAGTTACGAAACTATAGTATCGGCAACTTGCGTCGCGTCGTGTACGAAGGTTCGTACACAACGCTACGCAAGTTTCCGATGCCTTACGATTTGGTTTCCAGGAGACTATCGCAATACAAATCCTTAGAGGCTTATTTTGGTGATGCGTCGCCGACTCTAGCCACGCGCGACTCCATTTATCAAGATCGCGGATACCCAAGTCTGCGCGATTTATAACCGACGAAAAATTTGTATCATTTCAATATAAGTTTTATTTCAAACTTTATTATTAAACATCTTTGTATCTGAAGTAGAAAAATATACTTGTTTGTATCATTACAATTAATAATAATAATATTCCACAACTATTACACAACGTCATCTAGACCCAAGCTAAGCAGAGCTTGTGTTATGGGTACTAGACAACTGAAAAACATACTTTATTTTCTAAATACATAAATATTATCGATAAATTACTCTCAGACACAGAACAAAAATGATCGTGCTCATCACACAAACATTAAATGTCCTGGGTGGGAATCGAACCCACGACCTCAGGCATAGCAGTCAGGGCCACTAACCACTAGCTAGACTAACAAGCTTGTCAAATTCAAAAGAATATTCTAAATATATAATGGAATACTTAAGCTTTTTTTTTACGGGAAAAATCATCAAATGAGTCCTCCCACCCCAGTTAGGGCGGGAGGGACTGTCAGAATCGTAGTGACCAAAATCCACGGTATCCTTCAATAGCCCTTTATGTTCCGGGGTCACGGTAATGAGATAAGTCCCGCGACCCCGGCTGGCTTTGGCTCCCTAGAGGGGGGCCCCGTCATTACTATGGAATATGTACCTAAGCTTGGGCGGTAATAGGAATGGCCGGTATTTATTTTTTGTAATTATTAATATAACTAGTGATTTACATAATAGTAGGTACCTGGTCGATCGAGCTTAGCTCGGGAAAATACATAGAAAATTAAAAGTGATTAGGTATTAGATAAAAGTAAATGAGACTGTAAACTTCACTGATAAGAAAGGGAAGGGGAAGAAGAGAGGAAGGGGAAGGCCAAAGGAAAGATGGATGGATTGTGTAAGTGATGATATAAATGAAAAAGGAGTAAATTATTCGGTGACGTTTAATAGGGGAGAATGGAAGAAAAAAACGTGTTGCGTCGACCACAAGTAAAATGTAATAAGGGCTGGAAGATATAGGCGGAGACCTCTCGCGCCCGGCATTGGTTTCGGCCATGCTGCGTGGCGAGACGGAGTGGGAAGCGGTTGCCACCTTCTGCGAAGCAGTAATGCTCGTGAAGGAGGTGGCGGGCCGCGAGAGAGAGGATAGCGTCATCCCTCCGCCCCAACCGCAGTGGTACACGCCCACGGCGTCGGACGTCGGCAGATGACCTCCGGCCACCGTAGGCGCAGGCATGCGGACAGCGAGTAAAGGGCAACTCGCTGTCCGACCATGGACCATGCCCGGGTCGACGGCGCGCCGTGTTTCACGCGCACCTCAAAGAGCTGTCAGCAAAATGACAAGACCCCCTCACAGAGGGCCAAAGCCTGCCGGGGTCTCGGGACTTATTTCCATCACCGTGACCCCGGAACATAAAGGGCTATTGAAGGACACCGTGGATTTTAGTCAGTACAAGTCTGACAGTCCCTCCCGCCCTGCCTGGGGTGGGAGGACTCATTTGATGAATTTACCACGTAAAAAAAAAGAGCAGGAAGATGATGATGAAACTTCACTGATAACAAATTAATAAATAATACCTAGTACCTACCTACTTACTTTAACAGATAATTCTTTTTTTTTGTACATTTTATACAAAACAAATAAAAAAAAATGAAGGAATTAAAGAATTACATAGAAGTTAAAAACAAGTAACATGACTAAAAATAAATTACACTTAGTTCTACCGTGGTTCTATTCTTAAACTTGGGTTTTTTTAACCTCATGGTGAAACTGATTTAAAGAAAGAAAAAACGTTTATTGGCACATAGCATGATTACCTATACAGAATTAATGAAATCAAAATACTTAACCTACAACTCTTATATTAGTTGTTTACTACCAAGCTCGAGAACTGGTAATGTTGGAATATTGAACTAATGTGAACACTGATGAGGTTCAAAATAAAACCACAGTTGCTTTTACTAAATCGATGTAACCAAACGATAGCGCGATCTAACTCGACGACAACGCCATCTATCGAGGATGGTGTCAATTTTTTTACTTTTATAAATTATTTTGGTTTTGTTACAAACATTACTACTTTAACCCAGCTTCATCGTGTACTTGCACATACGGCAAAAATAAAGTAGTTAAGAAAACGAAAACATTAAAAAAAAATCCTATTCAAATCTGAAATTTTCCACGGTCATCAGCATAAGCGCGTCAGTGTTCCGGTGCAAATAAAAGATAAACTATAAAAAAAAACCTAGAAAAAAAATGGAATAAAACTCTAAAAAACAAGTGATACACGAAAACAGAAAAATTCTATGTTTACCTGGGGATTGAACCCATGGTCACCACCATGAAAGTCAAAGCATAAACAAATCGAGCTACCTTGTAGCAGAATCGCGCGGCGAAATTATGAACCATATTCTTTCTCGATATTTTTGCGTGAAAATACGTTTTTCTCCTGTAGGTACACGCGCCAATTTTGAATTACAAAAAGTTGAAATTGGAATGCGCCCGCCATTTTTAAAATTAACAGCATTTTAATTTATGCAATGAGATGTACATTTTGTGTTTTGTACTATATATTATTAAGGTTGAATATGGAATGGTGGCCGAATAGACGATTTGAGTCTTACGACTCGAGTCGCCGCTGTGTACGGATCATGCGCTACTAGAGTCGCGCGACTTAGGTATTCGACTGGAGTATCGGATACCCGAGTCGCCTTGTGTACGAAGGGCCTTAGTTGTTTTTGATTGCGTAAATAATGAATAGATATGCGGCAGCACCAATCAGAGTTAATTTGCTGATATTTCTTTAATATGTTCTCTCGCTTTCTTCAAGATGCCATTAGATCATAACTTATCATACTAGGAAGTCCTCTAAAACCCAGTCCCAACGGTTACAAACACACAAAAAAAAGAATTATACGAATCGGTCCAGCCGTTTTCGAGTTATGAGCTTAGCAACACATTCTGCAATCCATTTATATATTATAGAAGATAGATAGATGAAGAAGATTGACATAATAAATGTGATATATGAAAAACCATTTTGTGCAAACTTCACATAAACCATCTACTAAATAGTCTAAACGGAGCCTAAACCACACCCGTTCTTGAGTTATATAATTACAACGAAAAGTGGCATTGATTTTTATATACAGATGATTACTTCCCAGAATTTGATCCTTATTCGCAACACTATCGAACGGTGTAATAATACAGGGTGTGATTTTTTTTCCAAAATCAGCGGGTTCGATTCCTGACCAGGATTTTTGATTTTTGAGTGAATTTCCCGGGACCGAAAATTGCGTGGCATCAATGAAATCGGTACTAAAAAACATAGTTATAACGTTCTCAAATTTTTTTCCGGGTAGGTGAAATAGTAATCTATGTGTAGCACTAAATGTTTATTTAATTGGATTAATGGATATTCCAAAAAAAAAAAAATTAAACCTCGAAATCTTTCATTGCCGTGTTTGTCCACACTTCACCTTGTTGTGCATTATTCCACATTGATAAAAATCTATTGGTTATTTATACTAAAACCTCGTTTTATTTGATACATGAATAGTTAAAGTATTGCTGCAGAATACATTTATTCAAATATTTAAGCAAAACAACGAATGGTTAATAAAAAATCACTTGTCCCAGAACTACCCTTCATTGCCGTGTCCTAATCATGTTCAAGGATATTGTTTTACCTACTACTTTCTTCCCCCCTACCGGTATGCTAAACGTTGCATATTAGTGCTGCCTAAGTGCTTAACGTGGAAGGAAGTACACACGTGCTTGCGTTTTCGCACCATAAATTTAAATAATCAATTTTTATGTTACTGGAAAAATTTTCTTTCATCGCCGTGGATAGATATAACTGATATTTGAATAAGTTTGTCTTCATGAGTAAGCATTCGATAGAACACCATTCCTCATATGTTCATTTGTGAGGTGCTTATTTCTTCGAATAATTAATAGATTTTTTGTTATTTATATTTTTTGCCTTTATTTTCATCGACGTGTTTTCATTGCCGTGGTTTCCGTGGCCAAAATTTGCTATGGAAATGAAAAAAAAGACATGGCAATTAAAAAAATTTCATTGCCATGCCTTGTAAAACAATTTAGTTTCATTGCCGTGGCCAGGTATTTCATTTCCGTGACTTGTGTTTTCATCGCCATGGTATGATTAGGCAAAGAAAACATCTTTTGTCACCTGCGGTTCAGGTAATACCGATTACTGACAGTACACAACTCGTCAAGTTAACTCTAGATTGCTTCTCTCTGGTCTCTCTTTAGATTTGATGAGTTTTTTACTGTAAAGTCAACTACAAAAAGATGTTTTCATGTTAACCTTACAAAATGACGTAACATTTGGTACTATATCACACGTAAATACACTCACACACGCAAGCAGTTTCAATTCAGTGATGTCTCTGAGATCAACAGGGTAAAAACCGGTAGCGATCACCGAATCGTAAGAGGCTCACTGAATATCAATGAAAGGTCCAGCCTGATGAAGTCTACGCTCCCACCTACTCGGTCCCATATTCAGAACCCCGAAATCAACTCGAGCTTTCTAATCGCTTTGCTTTCCCTGAGAACTTATTGACCGAGCAAACCTTAAACCTCATGTCTGAACGAAGTTTGCTACAGTTGCAGTCTTCCAATGACGTGAAGTCATATAAGCAGTTAAATAGACGTATATCTAAGTCACTTCAGAGCTTCTGAAAGCGGGTGGAATACCGGTACTTAAAGTCCTCCAGAAGCTCACTAATACCGTCCTGTTCTAGGGCAAAACGCCTGAAGCATGAAGCAAAGGTGAAATGGTGCTTTTCTTAAAAAAAGTTGATAACAGCCTATTGAAGAACTACAGACCCATCATGCTCTGAGTCATGACTGACAGACTTGATGACTTCTAGCCTCCCGAACAAGCCGGTTTCCGAAGAGGCTATAGTACCATACACCACATCCATACGCTGCGGCAAGTTATACAGAAGACCGAAGAGTATAACTTGCCATTATGCTTAGCGTTTGTGGACTATGAGAAAGCCATCGTATCGGTGGAAACATGGGTGGTACTTGAGTCACTCCAGCGATGCCGTATTGACTATCGGTAAAGTGTTGAAGTGTTTGTATAATAACGCCACCATGTCGGTTCGAGTACAGGAGCAGAGCACGAAGGCGATTCCATTGAGAAAAGGCGTAAGAAGGATGTTATCTCCCTGAAACTGTTTACTGCCACAATGGAAGACGCTTTCACGCTCCTGGAATGACAAGGACTTAGCATCAACATCAATGGCGAATACATCACTCACCTTCGATTTGCCGACGACATCATAGTCATGGCAAGTCGATGGAGGAACTCAGCATGATGCTCGATGGCCTCGACTGAGTTTCACAATGGGTGGGCTATGGGCTTGAAAATAAACATGTACAAGACGATTTTTTTTAAAATTTCAAATGTCGGTATGATGCATAATATTATTTTGTCAAAGTCTGCCAATCAGTTTGAATATAATTGTAGTTCTAATTTTAACATATATTGTACTCATCGTTGATTGATTCTTTCATTGCCATGCCACAGTTCTTTCATTGCCGTGGGCGCTTGTTTCATTGCCGTGCACGCATGTTTCATCGCCGTGGCACGAGATTTTGAAATCCTTATATCTCGTTAGTTTTTTAAGTTATCTGCTAGACATTAAGCAAGAATATATAAATTATCAAAAACTTTAATAAGCGCGTTTCTTTTTTAAAAAATAGCTTAAGATTAAAAAAACCACGGAAATGAAGATTTTATAGGACCTGTTGAAATTCACTCTTTTCTAAAATCCAATGATGCAGTTTTAATTTTCGTCAAAATCGGACTCGAGACTCCTTTCAACGTTTTTCAATATTCCTCATAGTTTCGAAAATAGCCATCCACGCCCAGTTGAAAAATTCACCCTGTATATTGATATCAATAACCCTGCACCAAGTGAAGTAACAATGGCCTGTGTTATCTACAACGCGGCGACAATTATCCTTGCTGCGAGTCCTTGGCCTAGCCACAAGCGACTCAAGGCTACGTATGACTACGTCCTGTAATCCAGTCGATGCATTCGCTTGCTCATTTCATAAAGTGTGCAAAGAGTAGGTTAGAGAGGCGACAGATATGGGCAGTTTTAGGGTTTTGTGCCTTCGCCCTGATAACTTATTATGTCTATGTTAGATCGTTAAATAAATCCTATATCTAGTTCGTAAAGTTTATTTTATATCTACCAAAGTTACAAAGATGTAAAGTTTAGATATTTTTACGAACGAAAAATTGAGCTGCGAGCAGGGTTTGAACCTGCGTCTTAAGTAATTGGTAAGTAGTTTGAAACATTACCAATAGATGGCGCAACGTGTAAACAACGTTTCAAAAACAAAGCGAACGAGAAATTTAGCTACGAGTCTAGTGGTTGCGGTGGCCTAATTGGTTAAGGCATCTGGAGTAAGTATCCAGAAGACGCAGGTTCAAACCCTGCTCGCAGCTCAATTTTTCGTTCGTAAAAATATCTTTGCGAAGACGCGACGCAAGCGTTATTGCGTATAAAAATATACATGTAAAGTTTATCCGCTTTTACACAAAAATATAAACATCTCATCTGTTAGCGAAAAGATTGCCGTTGTAGCCATAGAATTAGAAATATTGTAAAACCGTTTTTTGTAACAATTTTGGTGTACATTAAAGTGTATTCTATCTATCCATCATATGTTGGACGCTTGTTTTAAAAAAAGTGTAATTCCAAAACGACCCTAATATCAACGTGAAATGCCGTTTTAACGTTGACAGTTTTATAAGAGAACTGTTTAACAAATGTTTAACTTTCTTGTGGTACGACGCCGACGGTGTGAGTTTATTTGTAGGAAGTAATCTCTGGAACTACTGAACCGATTTTAAAAATTATGTCAACAGTATTATTCTTGAGCTGAATAGCACTGCGTGTATCATGACCCGATTTATATTGTCAGCTTTTTAATTAACGTGCGAAAAATCGCGCACAAAATATCGTCATACCCACGCTATTAGAGAAATTTTTAAAACATAAGAAAAATATTTTTTAAATAAAGATCATAAAGACAATGAAATTTATCCAGTTTACTGGACGAAGAATAAATACAGCATTTTTTTTAAGTTTCAGAATCCGATAGAAAGCTAGATTCTCTTGAGGAAGTAGGTTAAACCAATATGTTCTACCGGCCGTGGCATCTAACGTTACCACTGACAGAGCCCTCGAGGGAAATATGTGTGAAGCTAAAATTATTTCATACCAAGTCGATCAGCACTAACAATTTTCATGTTAGTTTGACGAGCTATTGAACAATAATAATAGAACATTTTTCCCAGAAGTTTTTCACAGTAGCAAAATACACTCGGCAATAGGAGTGGCAAAATTTCTAGCGTAGTAGTTTGCTAAGATTTTGTAGCCGTTTGCTAAGATTTCGTATGCGGTGTGCTACGAATGCGTAGCGGTATGCTACGAATGCTTAGCTGTTTGCTACGAATGCGTAGCTGTTTGCTACGAACGCGTACGCGAACGCATATTCAATAGAGCTAGGGCGTAGTCGAATAGAAGTCTTTTCTATGGGCAAGTTTTGCGATAATTTTAAAGCTTTACTCTTTAAACATTAGGCGGGGGTTTATTTATTCACCGAATGTTTGATGTCGAAGATATAAGTGCAATTTTTGACTTGGTATTTATTGGACACAAATCTTGAGTTAGGTACTTGTAACAATAAAAGTTTGACGGCAAGGTTAGCGCAATGGCTGCGCGACTGGCTGCTGCACTGTATTGCGAGTTCGATTCACGTACAGAAAAAATATTCGAAATAATTACAAGTATGGAAGTAGTTTTTTCAAATCTGAAGCGTATTTATTTGAGTCTAAATGTATTTAAAAACAAAAATTCCTAGAGAACGACGATTCCTAGAGAGAGACGAACGTTAAAAGTATATATTCTTCTCAGAAAGCAAAAGGCCAAGAGCTCTTGACTACATTTGAAGAGCAAAGAACTGTCTCATCTATCACAAAACTAATTCGTTTAATCTACATGAGGTCGCGTGGGTGCTAACACCAGTGAGTGTAACCTTGTACTTTATAATGCAAGGTTTCTAATAAGTACTCAACTTCTTGTTTCCAATAATAATTGTACATTGTTCCATTTCACGAATATCAACTTAATTTGTGGGAACTTACGTTGATTGCATAATGACTACAATTTTTGAAAATTCGTAAAACTTTTGAAATTCCAACTTTAAACGAATAGCCATAAAAAATGTTTTTGTGTATCTCAGACATTACATAGACATACATAAAATTTATAAATTGAAAGATCTATCATCATCAGTCTATAATTTTATCACTGCGGGGACATACACCTCGTCTCTGTGAGAAGAAGTGGGCCATAATACACCACGTGGGCCTATTGGGGGTAGATGTCACATAATTTTTGGTAACAACATACCGGTTTTCCCTTCACTGCTTTGAGAGGTGATGCAATAAATTACACAAAGTAATGCGCCTGGCTGGGTTCGAATCCCCTAATTTTCAGTTCTTAAGTCAAAATATAAATGATGAAAAATAAATAGTAAATGTCGAACGCATTTTAATATTACTGTGTTAATTCAAAGCTGCATGACGTTGATGTTATCACAGCAGTGACTATTAGGAGTAAGGTCGATCGCAGCGGGTGTGCAAAGGTCGCATTTTTCAAGGAAAAGTAAAACAAGAGAAAACTGCGTTTCGTCACAAACCTTCAGAGTCTCATCCATACAAGGCTATTCCATAAAGCTGTAGAGAACTATGTCCAGCAGTAGACGTAAAGACCCATAAATTACTTACAGATTTTTTTTTTGCGGTAAAAATCCAGTTTGATATTGGTTTTAATATAGCCTAGAGGCAAATCAGATCCCCAAGATGGAGTGAGATCAACCAGAAGGTGTTTCCTTTTCACTCCTGAGATGTAAAACAGGTCAAATTATTTGGCTACGAACGCCTACAGGATGATGGTCACGAGACTAGCGACCCTCGTGAAGCTTATTAGTGGGATCGATCAGCCTTCAACGCAGGTTACAGGTAGCCTGTGATGCCGTTACCCGGTGTGGAACTCTAGGAGCTGGACGCCAGCCTCACCAAACAATGAAATACGTAGGTGAAGCTGAAATAGTTATTACCTTAGCGGGAAGTTATAACCACTAATCCAAGTGATGGCGCCACGCTACCGAAAACCGTTCAAACGAGGAATAGAGAATTTCAACTTGCAGGTGTGGGTTGCAATGGCCTAGTTGGTTAAGGCGTCTGGAGTACCTATCCAGAAGACGCGGGTTCGAATCCCACTTGCAATCTGAAGTTTTCTTTTCTCAAAAATCATATTTAAGTTACAAATGGCTTTAACATCGAAATCCTTGTGAACTGTTGTGAATAGTTCAATTGCTTTGACCCTTTGGCTTATCTATATATATAAAAATGAAACCCGTTTTCCGTTGTCACGACATGACATGAAAACGGCTTGACCGATTCGGATAATTATTTTTTTGTTGTGTTTGTAACCATCGGGACCGGGTTTTAGACCGGGTCCTCCACCCGTGCGAAGCCGGGACGGGCCGCTAGTGTTATATAATAATAAATAAATAAAATAAATGTTAAGTTATGTAGCAACAGGGCTCCGTCTGTCTGAAAGCGGAACACATTAGAGAATGGGACAGTCTGATTACTCATAATGATGCTAAACGGGAGTCGTCATATTTTAGAACGTTTGCTATGACAATCTGGCTAATCGTTGACCCGTCGCAATACAAAATGGCCGATTTAGGAAGGCTAAGCGTAAAGTAATACGGCGATTTGTACAGACACCTGCATATCAACTTACCGCAATCTGTCAAATATCTTTAATAGAATTTCAACCTTATCACAATTTAAGTGGAAGGTATCATAGTCGATTAGTACGACAGATTCGGGTAGGTTGACCTTCTGGCGTCTATAAAATCCATCTGCTGTATATTATGTAAGATAAGATATAAAACATTTGAAGACAAAACTAAATTCCTGTCGATAAGTATCCACTTCCATTGCTAAACCCCCGACATACCTGTACTCACAGGTACCTTTTGTGAGCTATCCGCCCTTTTACATCCCTTGGGGTCAAAGATCCCTTTACGATTAAGGGTGACATTATAACGAGGTATATTGGGGTTTCGTTTGTACGTAAACCTTTTGCGGTCATCATTAGAATAAAGAAACTACAAATAGATATATTTTGCAAAAGAAATGTTTTGTTAGAAAAAGGCTTGCTATGTAAAAAAAACATTGTAATGGCTGCTTCATATCTGAATTATGGAAAATATTGTAAGTTCCTACTTTCATCATCACCTTACTTTTCTCAAATATATTGGTATCAGCTGCACTGTCACAACCCAATAACTGGGTGATACGTAACCCCTTAGTAAGACTGGTTGTAAGACTAGAGCTTTTGACTAGCAGTAACGACTGCTAAATACCTATTTACAAATGACAGTCTGGACCCAGGACCAACGGCCATACTTAACCCTTACGTGAGTGATAAAGAGTCTTCATTTTTAACACACGATGAAAAACTTATTATTTATGAGGTAGGCAGGCCTGTTGGTCTCGTGGTTAGTAACCCTGACTGCTATACCGGGAGTCGTGGGTTCGATTCCCACAAACAAATGTTTGTGTGATGAGCATGATCATTTGTTCTGTGTCTGGGTGTAATTTATCTATAATAATTATCTATCTATTTAGAAATATATAAGTATGTTTGTCAGTTGTCTAGTACCCATAACACAAGCTCTGCTTAGCTTGGGACTAGATGGCGTTGTGTGATAGTTGTGGAATATTATTATTAAAATTTCATTCAATAGAAAACTACCTGTTTTTAGTCTCTGGAGACATAACTATCCTTCACTTAAATCCGATCAAAAACCTCGGTCTCATTAATCTTCTTTGTCAAGAATATTTTAATGTTAAGAAATAAGTGAGCGATTGGGCTTTAGAGTCCAGAGGGATATGTTACAACGATAGTTCTAAATATAGTTTTACGGAATTAAGTGAAATTCCCTGAAGTGGAATTAAATAAAGACAAAACCAGCGCTGTGAAGCACATGATGGGGGCCTTTTGGTCTCGTACAGGACCTGATTTGAATTTACTATCTCATCATTATCATATCAGCCGTAAGACGTCCACTGCTGTACATAGGCCTCCACTTTAGAGTTCCAGTAGGTAAGTGGCCTGCATCCAGCGTGATCCTGTGGCCTTCATAAGATCCTCTGCCCACCTAGTGGGTGGACGTCTTACGCTGCGCTTGTCGGTTTTACGATCTATTCCCATCCAATACCAAGAGCTAATACCATTGGTATTAGTTTATTTCCGAATTTATTTTGTATTCCCAACGAGTACCACATTTTTTAAAATAAAAAGCTCTTGGTATTGAATGGGAATAGACCGTATTTACTTGTATTGTTTCTTGATTTTCTTTTGTTTTTCACATAGATTTTTTTTTCTTTATATTGAAGAATTTTTCGTAATGACGTATGAACCTTTCGATATAGATGCTCTAATCAAATCATGGTGACAAATGTTTTTGTGTTCTCTCTGCGTTGTGATGAACATATAAGATTGTTCTGCGAAGATTCCTTGCCCAAAATATTTATTTATCTACATGAAAGCCAATGCATTTACATTTTAAAACACTGGCTGTTATATTTATTATGTTTAACATTATATACTTGACTCAATACACGTGGATAGCAAAGTATATCTAGGTTACCAGCACTAGTTCAAGGATCCAATAGAACCTTGTAGCTACATAACTGAAGTCCCATCGGCAAAACGCGAAGGGTAATTGTTAATAAATTGTATTATCGATTTTAATGGCGAGTTGTATTCTCTTTGAAAGAAACATGAATGTAATTTTATATTTTAAGCTAAAGAAAACTAGGTATGTAGTACAAACTGATTCAATAAAAGGTATTTTTCATTCTGAAAATCGTTACTATTTTTTACTAAATTTATGTTATAAATGTGAAAGTTTGTGAGAATGGTTTTTGAATGGATTGATGGATGGATGGATTACTAATTTAGTGTGAAAGAGTAACAATCGAATTTGGATGTTTAGTGAACGAGTAGTTTTTAACCTGGATTAAATCATAAAATAGATTTTCTTTCGATTTTATGCTCCTTTGGAAACTAAATGTCACTAGTAATATGACACAGAATTCAAAGTATTTTCCTCAATCATTAGTCAAGTTATCAAGAGTTTATCTTTCAAATATGTATTTAGGAAGTCACAATAAATACTCAGCCTCATTCATTACTAAACAAACACAAAATTATGAATTCCCACAGATTTCCCAGATGACCTGGAAATATTTAAATGACAGAATCCTTAAGTACTCTAAATCTCTGATGAAATAAGAAAATTATGCAAATATTTGTATCGCAGCAACTCAAAATCATAACGACGGGGAAACGAGCATCGAAATGGCAACATTCTTAATCTGCACAAACAGATAATATTCAAAGCTTAGCAAACTTACTAACTTTATTTACCAAGCAATTATCACCTCTAATGTTGACACGGTAAGTTACAAGTCAACCGCATAATTTGAAAATGTTATGACCAATTAGAATGAGCTCTGTTGGTCCGTGGGTTTCCATTTCCTTCGTCGGCTAAGTATTAATGTGTGGGGGGAGTGGTAGGTCAGCTAATTTTGGGCGTTCCGCTTCAAATAGACTTGAAAACAAAGCGCGGATTGTAAGAAAATCCCGCTCGGGACCCGAACCTAGCATTCGCTTTACCAAATTACTGAAATTTCATTCAGCCAGCGGACTCTAGGGGAGGTGGCGGACGATGTCGGAAGGAAATTAATGACGATTGTGGATGCGGCACTTGATAAGTATTAATTACGATTGTGGCGAACTTTAAACTTGAAGTCCAAGACTTAGGAAGAAGTTTACCATTTTAGTTGCACGGTTCATTTTTTAAATGCCGGCGAGAGAGATAGTCGACAGATGCATAGCTAATACATTTGTGAACTGTCTCGCCCACATTTTAATACAACGTAAAGCTATTGCTGATATTCGAATATTTTATTTCATATGGGTGACTCGGGTGCAATTTATTTAGAATCTCTTCGCCCCTTTATGACACATTATGAATGTCCAAATTAACTCTCATACAAACCTTTCCCGCAAAAAAATAAAAAAAACTTATTTTAAGAACAGTAGTTGCTTTTTCAATTAGAAAAAAGATAAAACTGTGTGAGCATTTTAACTTCGTTTACCGTAGAGAACAATTGGCATGAAAAAGGTCACTATTTACACGAAGTAAGCAGTAACTTCGTAAAAACATAAAAATGATTGAAAAGATAGGTAATAAAAAATAACCATGATAATATGTTCTACAAATTTCTCGCATCTGCGATTAACAAGTACACTTGTATAGCATGCAGCCAATACTGATATTGAAATTTAAACTCTTAAGTATACAGCTTAAGGCAGAATTTGAAGTCAGAGTACTACTACAAAAATAAAACATGCCGCGTCCACAACGCACAAGATATCTACCATCGAAGTATTTTGTGTTGGAATTTACCCAGTTTTATAAAACCAAAGCGGGCGAAATAAGCTTAGCGGTAGATCGTGTAGCGAGCGCTGAGTGCCATGCTACTTAGCGGCTGCGGACCGGACTGTATACTCTCTGTATACTCCGTATATACTCTGTGTATACACTGCGACTACACTATGTATACTGTATACTTTGGTGCAGCTGAGAAAAATTTGGAAAATTAGATTGGGGATTAGGGATTAGAGAGTGGATGATGCGGAAGAAAGTTCAGATGCGGGTCTGAGGACGGTGTGGAGAAGAGGGGATTTTGAAAAGTTCTGTGCTTTATATAAACATTAGCTGCTCCATGTGATTTCACCCCCGCTGCTCCTGCAGGTTAAAGCCTGTTGTTATCTAGACTATAATAGCCTTCCTTAATAAATATCTATCCAACACACATTTTTTTGGGTGAGTAGTATATGATATAACTACAAAATCTCTAATACTTACAAGAGATGACAACAGATAATATAATTTTATTTTTTATACGATGTGTAATATAATAAACGATTGACATTATTTTATATTGACTAATTTCTATAAGCATAACAATCAATGAATACAAAATCGTTTGGTATACACCTCAAAAGACATTAAAATTATTTGATCTAATTTTTGTTTTTCCTGGTAATAAAAAGTAATCTAATATATAAATAAATATTCCACAACTATCACACAACACCATCTAGTCCCAAGCTAAGCAGAGCTTGTGTTATGGGTACTAGACAACTGATAAACATACTTATATATTTCTAAATACATACATATTATAGATAAAATACACCCAGACACAGAACAAATGATTATGCTCATCACAGAAACATTTGTCCTGGGTGGGAATCGAACCCACGACCCCCGGCATAGTAGTCAGGGTCACTAACCACTAGACCAACAGGCCAGTCAATCTAACTCTGATGTACCTTGTAATATACACTAGAAGCACTTTTTCATTTTCTATACAATAAACGCCGTAAGAAACTCGTGGCTAAATAATTACAGCCGCAAAAGACGATCTTTCAAGGTAAACCCGGGCTTGCCAAGGTTGGTCTGTACATAGGTGATCATCGGTCATATCGAGTTTCCTCCGTGCTTCGGAAAGCACGTGAAGACGTTGGTCCCGGTTGCCATTTATAGATCTTTTACAATCGTTAATCACAGTCAGTAGCCCGAAAGTCTGAAAACCAGTTTTACCATGGGGTATAGTATTACCCAGTAACTGGGTTGTGGAGGTACGATAGGCAGACGCTTCATGTAAAATATTGATATCCAGTTGTATCTGGTTCGACTGAAAGACGACCCAAATATAGTTGGGAAAAGACTAGGCAGATGGATGGATGATACAATGAACGCCGTCAATACTTATATCCTCAGCCTCAGACTTATTAACGTGGACGATATGAAAGAAATATGTGAAGGTGACGGCTCGCGCTGGAGACAGGATATTGCGATAGTACTTAACATTAGGCAATGTATGAGCGGCAGTTCGTGAGTGAGAAGAAGGAGACAGATACGGTAGCAATCTTCGGTCTCGGTCTTTTGTCGCGGTCTCGTGTCGTGGTCTCCTATCGTGGTCTCCTGTCGCGGTCTCGTGCGTGAACCGGCACCTTAAGGATTGTGGCAGGCAGCGTTCTATAATCTCTACCTACATCCCGTGGGTAAAAGCTGATAGCATATAGATTATGTTTAAAATTTCAATTTCATTTTCACTGGTTATGTGTGTATCCCAGCCAAATTAATACACTAGCCGTAAAAAGCTAAGTCCATTGAAAATTCGGAACAGTACAAAGGGAATCAATGATTGAAGGATAAATAAAACACGACTGGACAGTGGGCAGTGCGCGTCCATTACCATTGGTGGAAAAAATACCGAACAAACATTTTATTGGATTTTTCCCCGATGAAATTTCAAACTTGTAAATGATAGGATTTTTGTATGTTGTTTTTATTTGTGCAGTTATATCGTTAACGTAGTGGAGTTTATTTCGATTAGATTGGATAAAAACTGTGTTTGTTTTTTAGGAGATTTACAATGAAATGAAACAATAGATTTATTATATCTATATAAAATTTAGCTTAGCATGAATCAAATGAAATCAGAAATAACAAAAAATCTTCCAAGGTGGATACTAATAACGATAGTCAAATATTTAACAAAGACATTCGAGATCAACAGCTGGCGTGCTTTCCCAGCAATCCGCAGAGCGACTTTGGTAAGCGCTGCTTAACCCTAAAAATTGACTATTTTCCGCTTCCTTTTTGCCTAAGCATGAAATGTATGGAAACATTCCATCGGTTTCGGGACTTTCTATTTGCTTCGGGATTTTGATTGCATATTTGCAAAGACTTTTCTTTAAATGAACTACTTGTATGTCTTACTTGTATGACACACATAATAGATATCTTAGGTCATCGGAAAATTTGAGACTAGAGATGCCAATGCATACTTCCAGTTTTTTCGACAAATCATTTACAGTCGAAGCAGTACGGTTATGGAATGACTTGCCCTTGTCAGTAAGGCGTGCACAAACCTTGTCCACGTTTAGAAATCTAGTAAAAAAGCACTATTTATCCTCTTAAACATGTGGCTAAAATTATTCTTTGTTTTATCTTTGTTATTTTTATTTGTATTATGTTTTGTAAAATTGTATTTTATATATTAATAATGTTTGTATATATGTATGTATTCTATGTGTAAATAGTACACCACAGACTACCTACAGTATTGTTTCTCCTTTCTCTTCAAACCCATCCAAAGGTTTTCTTGAAAAAATCGCTTTTAGCGATAAGACCGCCCGTTGTGTCACCCTATGTATAAGATATACTCTGTACCAGTAATTTGTATGGTGTGCATAATAAAGTGTATTCTATTCTATTCTATTCTATGTTCTTTTTTTTGGGAAATAAAATTCTTTCAGCCAAATGATCTCACCTATCACCAGGTCATCACTTCCAATCACCACATCATCACAACAATGATTAATAACACAATTAAATCACCGATCCGTAACCGGTGATAATTCAACCTTCACGCAAATTGAGCGTTAATCCATAATTCAATGGGCGGAGATTACGGACATTGACCGGCTGAGCAAATTTGTAAATCTAATACAAGTTAATCTTGATCTAATCCTGATAATTGACTTAGCAAGGTAGTCGATTAGTTAACTATGGTTAATTGTAAACTATAGGACCGTTTGTTGAACTTTGAGAACGTTACTGACGCATTAGTACAATCGTTTGGTTTTCATTAACATTAGACGATGCCTGAATCATGTTAAAAAATAATATAATATTCAACAACTATCACACAACGCCATCTAGTCCCAAGCTAAGTAGAGCTTGTGTTATGGGTATTAGACAACTGATAAACATACTTATACATTTCTAAATATACACATATTACAGATAACTTACACCCAGACACAGAACAAATGATCGTGCTCATCACACAAAGATTTGTCCTGGGTGGGAATCGAACCCACGACCCCCGGTATAGCAGTCTGGCTCACTAACCACTAGACCAATAGGCCAGTCAAAAATACAATTAATCGGCACAATGTTTTTTTTTTAATAATTTTGAACTCCACTCCAAAATATGTTTGAAAATTAATTTATTCACAGTATTTTTGTGTTAAAACTAATTTTTAAGTGACAACTGATAGTTGGAGGTTATTGACGTATTTACCCTTATCTTGGTAGCATAGTCGTTTAATCACTCACTCACGTTTCTCACCCGTTTTTAACAAAAGTGAGTATTCTTGGTAACGCCACACAGTGCTCCAAATCTAGCGTAAGTGTGGAAAAAAGATTAAAAAATACACCAGCACTGTCCCGCATAGATGCTCTTTTCGAATCTGAATAGAAAATACGGGAAACATTTTGGTGCGGGACAAAAAATGCACCTCCCTTTTATGGAGTGCGGTCGGGTAAATTATTTAGACTGTTTCATCGTGTGGTGGTTTTTCCTTTTATATGATTTCTTGTACTTTGTTAGAGGACGTTTCGTTTTTTGTATGAAGCTTTTAGATAGTTATTTTTAAATTTGGTGAAATCGAGTGATGTTATACAGGGTGATTTTATTCTTTATTATACTATTACAGCTCATGAATACACAAGATAAGAAACGCGTTAGATGATATCGGTTTTTCTTGGATTTCTTCTATGTATCGAAATTTTGTCCCACAAAAACCTGGGCCTTTCAAGACAATATGGTTCCTTTGTCGCAAAATATTATTGAGATATTTCAATTAAAGCGACTTCTCAATTTCATTTGTAAAAACAAAACATGTCACCAAAACAAATAAGAAAACCTTCGATAAACAAAAAAACAACAGAAAAAAAAACAACGAGTAAACATCTCAGTAAACAAACAAACCATCTTTTCCGAAGTAAAAAGGTCGCTACACCTTCAAGGTATAAATAAAGTAAATAATTTCCTCCGATAAACACGGGGTATTGGAGACGAATTTATATTAGTTTGAAAACAATTTACTTCAGGCTTGCACCTCGGAAAAAGTCTAAACAAATCGCGCCAGACTCTGAACTATCGTGCAGACGTCTTTTCGTATTTAGGGGTTCAAAAATGGAGGATTATTATTGCTAGTGGTCTACCTACCAATGTTTTTTTTTGGAAAGTCAGTAAACGCGTTGGTCCCGATCGCGTATTTACAGAGGCTATACTATTTTAGTCACAGGTTCGACTCTAATCGATTAGCTTTTGTTTCTGTACAATACCTAATCTAGCTTCTCAATAATAAAATTGACTCAAATGGAATAGCTTTTTGTTCTGATATTTTCGAAGGAAATGCACGCGCGTCCCGTGTCGTCATCTGCATCTTTGACAGTCGTTAATCACAGGTGAAAGCCCGAAAGTCTGACAACCAATACTGGTTGTCAGACTTTGACTTTTTTTTTATACACCATGGATATCGTATTACCCAGTCACAGGGTTGTGGAGGTCCGATAGGCAGTCGCTCTATGTAAAATACTGATATCCAGCTGCATCTGGTCCGACTGGAAGCCTAGGCTAGGCAGATGATGAGTTCATACTGCTATATCTATACTTGTCTTTCCTTTTTATTGTTCCTTCCGTTCCGTTTATCCGTTGGGTATAAGGCGATACTCCTCAAGTGGAGTTGGGCAGGGCATCTGTCTGGACGCGAATATGGTAGATGGAGTAAGGTTTTGACCGAATGGTGGTCAAGGTTCGGCCAAAGAAATCAGGACGGTTCAAAAGCCCGTTGAGTTGACGAAATAAAAATCACGGGGATTAGATGGATAAGAGACGCACATAACCGAAAGATATGGCAAAAAAGGGAGAGGCCACACTGCAGTGGGTGATCCCGGGTTGATATGATGATGATGCTTTCCTTATTTTCAATCTTTTTTAATATTTATTTATTTGAGATGGGTTTACTCTTGACCTTAGTCAAGGGCAGGAATGACTAAGACAAGGTCGACGATGGAGCGAGCTTACACAGAAGAAGCCTGTTCACTCTAACTTTGAAGAGATTAGGGTTGTATGCGTTCGGAAATACAGACGCAGGCAGAGAGTTCCACTCCTTCGCTGTCCGCATTATAAAAGACGTTTGGAAACGCTTAGTGCGAATTGGTGATATAGCAATAAGGTTATGATGGTAATTTGCCGTACGTGTAGATGTGCGATGATAGAAGGGGCTGGTGGGATGAGGTTGTGTAGTTCTTGGACACACTCTTCGAAGTACAGTCTGTCGAAAACCGGCAGGCAGGCAACTTTGCGGCGATGAGTCAAGCTAATATGGAGCTTGGCATTCACCAACCCTCCTAGCTCTGCATTCCATTGAGTCAAGAGTCTTATTTGTTAAAACGGTGTCCCCAACTTGTGAGCCAGCTATACGAAACTCCTCCGATACCTGTAGTTGACAGTTTCGTTTCCCCCGAAACTTTTCTTTGTTAACCCGCTGTGGCGAAGTTGTGTCGTTAGTTCGTCCTGAGATACTTCGATATTGGCCCAGCGTGGCCCAGCATAGCCCAGCATGGGCCAGCCTGCTGCCTCATGTACTTTAACTTAAGTAAATGTAAAGTTTGTGGTTAGCCTTTTTGATAGTTTTGTTTAACTTATAAGTTTAAATTTAATCGATGTTTTTACATCTAATGTTATAATTGATGGTATAAGATATGAAATAAAGATAATTATGAAATGATTTTAAACATATAGAAAGCATTTTCATGCATTCGGTCTGCAATCGTTGTTCGTATTCTTCCTTCGGGGGCTGCCATTACATTAAACCAGCTAAAGGTTTTTCAGTGACGTGAATACAATTGTAGAAGAATTGTAGATGTTTAACAATTTCATATAGAAAAGGCAGCCCCCGACGGATATTCCTCAGTTATGTATTATGGTAAATTATTATAGAAAATATTTTTATGTCTATTAATTGTTTTGTTACATAATAATTGATTTAAGTCGGGGGTTTTTAGTTATTTTATTCTTTTTCAATCAAATTTTTTGATTGTTTTTCTTGTAGTTTTTCATTTTTTTTTAATTTTGCTTAATTTTATTTCAAACATTTTAGAGAGCATATACATATACGAATTTTAATTTACATAATATTTTTATTATATATTCCATTTCTATGTTCCAAAAATGAAAAATAATACGAAATTTTTAACAACTGATTCGAGATTTATCTACTAATACTGTGTCCCAGCAATGAATCGTCTAAATCTAAGAATGAATTACGAGTAGATATTCGCAAAAGCTGCTCACATTTTTATTTTTATCATATTTTTTTTTATAATCTTGAATGTGAATAAAATATATTGAAACCAATATTTTACCTATAAAAAAAAATAATGAACAATTAATAAAATAGGAATATATATAAAACTAGCTTCTGCCCGCGACTTCGTACGCGGACCCTGTTGTGTATGCCACCCTTATCACTTAAGGGTATAAAAAATAGATAGTAGCCGATTCTCAGACCTACTGAACATGCATACACATGGCAATCGGTCAAGCTGTTTCAGAGGAGTTTGTAACGAAAACTGTGACACGAGAATTTTATATATTAGATTTGTATGACCTACAAGTAGTCGTTTCGGGTCTGGGTGTTTGTGTATGTGACAAAAATATGTAACATATTATTAGGTAACATAAATATTCGGTATACGAGATCTAAGTCAAGAACAAACTAATCACACCTCTATATAATCACTAACACACGACTATAGTTACAACCCGTGTCAACATACACAAGCCATTGTCAAGTTAAGACATTACCTAATATTATTACAGATGCATTAAATACAGTAATGCGCCTGAAATGGATATTCAGTAAGCTGGAAAGCGATCGCATGGTGAATTCAGATTCCCTATTAACATTAACAAGCATTGCAAATGCCTAAGGGTGAGGTCTCACTGGTGGCGGGAAGCGAGACGGACTGGTTTTTGTAATATGTAATTAATAAATCAATTTTGTTTTTACTTACCGATAGGCTAGTGTATGATCTGCACTATGTCGCTGTTTCGTATTTTATCTATGACTAGCTGACCTGGCAAACTTCGTAGCGTCTCAGAATAACCTTTAAAACCTTCCTTGGACTTCCCAAAATAATTCAAAACCAAAATCAACCAAATCAGTTCAGCCGTTCTCGAGTTTTAGCGAGACTAACGAACAGCAATTGATTTTTATATAATAGAGATTAGCACTTTCCTATAGTTTGCCATAATTATATCGTAAAATTAAAGGTTTGGTTTTTTTCCAAAATCAGTGGGTTCGATTTTGCCAAAAATATTGATAATCCTAAAATCGAAATATCGGAAACTCAAAACAAATAATAAAAGTGGTAAATATCCCGTTTTAAAACTTAATAATAATATCCTATGATGTAGTATTAGTTTTCCTCAAAATCAGCCTTGAGACTCCTTGCAGCATTTTTCGATATTCCTCATAGTTTCGGATATAGCCCCACACCCAGTTGAATTTACCGTGTGTAGCGACTGCATATCTTCTTACAGTCATTAGAGACTGGTTTATTAGTTTTTCAGGCCTTTACTCATGAAGACTGTGAAATGCAACTTCGTACTGAAAATACGTACATAATCTATTTATTTTTATTACATTGCCCCACACTAGTAGAATATCTCCTGTATCATGAGTGCGTTTACAAACATAGAAACTCACATGCACAAATTCCTAGACCCGTCATCATACAAATATTTGTTCTGTGCGGTGATCGATCCCGCGACACTGAGCGCAGTAGTCGATCGCCCAGAATAATATAAATAATAATCTGACAGTGTGACCCGACCCTAGTTCTGGTCATAGCTGAGACGAGTGCAGCGTGTAGCGTATAACTGAATTATATAATTGTACCGATGTCCAGCTCCGCGACTACCCGTCCTGTGCTAGCTCTTCAACTATCTCGGTTGTATACGTGATATTGTTTGTCTTGCTTTGAACACTAAACTTAGTTTTGTTTGTGATTAGTTATTATTATAGTTGATAGTGAGGAATAATTTATTTGTTTTGCTTGTATTTACATCACGTAATACAATTTTATGTGTTCTTACAAATGATTCAGAACAGGCGAAAACTCATTTAGTGAGCTTTGGCTGGAGCGGAAGGTTGTCAGATCATACTTACTAAAAGTCTACCGTGTTTGCTCAATTGCCATTTGCATTCCAGGGCTGTGGTATCCTGCTTACACTGTCGAGCGAAAGGAAAAATATTGAAATGTAGATAAAAAATATTGCGAGTTTGTTAGTTTTAGCGAAAAATAAAACAAATATGAAATAGATAAATATCCTTAAATCCATTTAAAAGGTGGCCAAAATGAGTGACAGACTGACATTTGCGGACTAGACTGACATTTGCGGCCTTTGATTGCGAAGTCTCGATTATTTCAGTCCCGGGACACGGGACACCTTACGATCAAATTCACGGGACGTCCCGTAACTTCGAGACACGAGACGTCCCGTAAGGATTTGAACTGTAAAGTGAATACAAAAATCGACTACATAAAATAATAAGTAAACAAAAATCAAAGTAATGACCACTCAGCCCCTACCTTTATCACCAATTTGCGTCCGCACATATCATAATTATCCGATATAATGCGACAAAAATAAAATTAAACGTGTACTGGTCGAGCTAATAGGGCATTACAGGCCTATGTTATTTGGTGGTGTTGCTTTATCAAACCGGTGACGTATTCCGCAAGTAAATGAACCAATTTGTACGTATAATTGTTTCATTTGGGATTTTATTAAAAATATTCCGTTATTTCGGTGTTTGTTTTATGTAATCTGACATGGGAAATGTATAGGGAATTAATTAAGTAGATTTTATAATATTCAATGTAAAAACGCTTCGTGTAAATGCCCAAATTTAATTTCAGCTGATCTTGAATTTTGATATTTTATTAACCCCCGACGGAAAAAGAGGGGTGTTATAAGTTTGACATGTCTGTCTGTCTGTCGGTCTGTCTGTCTGTGGCTTACATTCAGTCTATCTCTGAACCACAAAATCCGATCAGCCGTTCTGACTTCATCCATCTATACATCCATTGAAATATTATAAGACTGGTCTGGTGATCTAGTGGTTAGTGACCCTGACTGCTATGCCGGGGTCGTGGGTTCGATTCCCACCCATACGACAAATGTTTGTGTGATGAGCATGATCATTTGTTCTGGGTCTGGTTGTAATAATTTATCTATAATATGTATGTATTTAGAAATATATATGTATGTTTATCAGTTGTCTACTACAACACAAGCTCTGCTTCGCTTGGGACTAGATGGCGTTGTGTGATAGTTGTGGAATATTATTATTTTTATTTATCTTCAGTCTCTTTTCTCTCTATCTTGGTGTAGGCTTCCTTCAACTCCATCAACCAACAGGACAACACGGTCAGCCCAAGCCCACTTCAAGTGTGCCTCTCTTTTTGTCACATCATGTGACTTTGCTTCGTCCCCGGAGCTAATTTTTAGTTTTGCGGTTTGCCCTCTCAACCACTCCCAGTCTTTTTATAATGTCTTTTGTGAATACCCAGATATTATATAGCCACACACAATTTCAAGACAAACTAGTTTAGTTAGGATTAATTGGTATAGCCCAGTCCAAACTAAGCCTAAGCCTAATCAGTTTAGACTAGGCCAAAGTATTTGAACTTGAAATAAATACGCACACTCGAGAATAAATTACACCAGGATAATTTTTTTATATCAATCGTTGCCCCACATTAGGAATTCTCCTTTGTCGTGGGTTTGTTTACACCCGGAACTTTAGACCGGAACTCGTAGGTCATACACATATCATTAGCAGTCAATCGGTCAATCACTTCGCCAACCTTTTTTTTTTTACGTGTTTAAATCATCAAATGAGTCCTCCCACCCCGGGCACGGCACGAGGGACTGTCAGACTTGTACTGACTAAAATCCACGGTATCCTTCAATGGCCCTTTATGTTCCGGGGTCACGGTGTTGGAATGAGTCCCGCGACCCCGGCAGGCTTTGGCCCTCTGAGAGGGGGCCCCGTCATTATGCTGACGCTCTTTGAGGTGCGCTTGGAACACGACGCGCCGTTGACCCGGGCATGGTCCATGGTCGGACAGCGAGTTGCCCTCTACTCGCCGCCCGCATGCCCGCGCCTACGGTGGCCGGAGATCACTTCGCCAACCTTGCCGACAATCTTTCATAGTATGACACTTAGAATAATCAATATTTATTACACCATAACTAACTTATCTAACCGAAAACACCTGTAAAACAATTTGAAAGTTTGCCTGCCACGAGAACCAAGGAAGATGTATGCAACATTATACATTACCTACATTGACCGGCTTATAGTCAAACTCGCCGGCGAAGGTGCGAAGTAACGTGCTTACATAAATTGTCACTGTGCATGATTTAACCAGTGTTAGCACCTAGCGTTCTCTACATTTTTATTTCTTCGCCCATTATCCTAGAGTCGGGTACAGTCGTAAAGAAAGTGGTCTGGAATTTTAAAATGTTGAAGTCGTTAATTTTTCTAGGGAATCTTGGCGTTAATTTTGATGGTAATTTTTATCACAAGCACTTTTCTTTAAATCTTTTGAACCTGGCTGGTACGGACTGCTCGAGCAAATAGCCATAGAATCAGTGATCCTGGTGGATCTATCCTGTTGTATGTAGTCTGTGTATAGACACCCTAAGACCAAATAACCAAATTAAGATTTGAACAACATAAGACCATATTTAAAATGCTAAGAATATCAAGAATTGGATTGTTCGTTGGGATTTTTGATTCATTAAGTATTTTGTGAGTTTTTCAATACTGTATGTGCTTCATGTTCAAGATCCTTTCTAGAAAACTGAGTAGACTTAACAATGTTTATTTACCTACTAGTTAATAACAAGGATCCCGGGTCGACGGCGCGTCGTGTTCCACGCGCGCCTCAAAGAGCTGTCAGCAAAATGACGGGGCCCCCTCTCAGAGGGCCAAAGCCTGCTGGGGTCACGGGACTTATTTCTATTACCGTGACCCCGGAACATAAAGGGTTACTGAAGGACACCGTGGATTTTAGTCAGTACAAGTCTGACAGTACCTCCCGCCCTGCCCGGGGTTGGAGGTCTCATTTGATGATTTTACCACGATAAAAAAAAAAAAGTTAATAACAAGGATGAGTTTCCGAAATAGTACCAGTGCATGACGGCACGGTTAGCACAGTGCCTGAGCGATTGGACTGTTGCGATGTGTGTTCGCGGGTTCGATTCCAAATATTTTTATGATCTACAAGAAGTTGTTTCGGGTCTGGGCGTATGTGTATGTGAGTTTATATGTTTGTAAACACACTCACGACAAAGGAGAAATTAGTAGTGTAATTACAGTTACACGTTATCTCTTAAGAAATGTTTTCGCTACAACATATTAAAGTAAAACCGGGAAAGTCGAACCAAAACGGGAGACCCACACTTATGGACTCCTATCATCGTCCCTCCAAAACTACCCAACACTAAGACCTATTTACCACTTCATCTACCTCCTTCTGCTACAAATGTCCCCATTACCCGGGTAAATACCCGGGGCCCGGTTATCCGAAAGCCCACTGTCCTCGCCAGTACATTAACATACAGTTGCCATATATCGCGCGGCTCGGACATACATTACGAACGGTATAATTCCACGATAAGTAACGCTGTCCCGCACATAATCTACCGTCGAATCTGAATAACTACCGAAGAGTTTCGGTAACCACCGATTTATGTAACACTGTTTGTTTTCTTTGTTACATTATTATGGGGGAATTTTCTTGGATATGAAATGGTTTTCGGATTGTTTGTCTGATTTTTGGGAGTTATCGTGGTGTTGAAAATAGCTCGAGATTTCAGAAAATGAACTGTAGGAAACTTTTCTTGCTTTATTTAAGTATTTTGAGCAGACTTCCTTCATCAACTTGCCTGCCCTTATCCCATTTTAATTAAGGTCGGCTTAACACTTTTTTTCTTTCATTCTAGCCTATCAGACGTCATAGTATCATTTACTCTTTTTTTTTCATATCATTCCTTAGACAATCCATCTAACTCATATTTGGCCTTCCTCTTCCTTTCCATCCATCAACATTCAAACTCATCACTTTCTTAGTCATATGAGCGCTATCCCTCCTCTTCACATGTCCAACACAGGTTCCCTTTAATTTTTTTCTGTAACAGGCACCACTTCAAACTTTCCCCTATAAGCATAATTGTCTTTAACTTGTGTTTAGTCCTGTGTTGCTATAAGTTAATAATTCGTGCAGAATTCCAAAACTTCTTTTCATTTGCTATTAACATGGATGCTGCATAGAACCTGAAAAAAAAATGGCTGAAAAGATAATTTTAAAAACATTTCCCTTTTCGTTTTTCGAAGTCGGGTAATGCATGAGTAGCATGAACAATTCTATCTCTAATCTAATAACAACAGACAAAGTTACTTATATACTAATCGTTACTTTTTTTTTGCTAGAGCATGGTACGTCTCGTATAACTAAAAATAGAAAATATTTCATTCATCATTTTAAACATCACGATCCTGGACGATAGATATTTTCAATATTCTGTCATTTTGTCTGTTCCCACATCGACAAAACTCGTTTCTACGGTGTCATGCTACGTATACAAGAAGGCGGCTTTATCATCATCATCATCATCACAGGCTTCCTTTCGATTTTTCATCTCGTTGGTAGATGTGATATTATGTCTTCGAATTTTTGGTTCTAGGACATGCCGGTTTCCATACGAAGTTTCCTACACCGTTTTGAGAGCAGTGGTGATGAAATAAATTACACAAAGTAATGCGCCCGGCGGGGTTCAAACCCCCGACTCGTAAGTTGGGATCGATACCACTGGGCCACCACTGTCTATGCTGACGCTAAAAGTTCCTTAATGCCCGCCATCCCTGTACAATATTGAACGGTAAACAAACAAAATAATAACTACATTTTTTCATTAAGTACCCAAATCTGTATGGAAACAGAAACTACACGTCTTAATTAACCAAAAACAAATCTTTTGAAGCAATAAAGTTGATTCATTAAACAATTTTAATTTGCAGTAATTCATCGCTGCTGGCCGAGGTCGCCGGCGCAAGTCATAAGCGGTAACGACTTGAAAATGTGACTTTTTGAAAATGCCAGACCAACGACGATATATTACTAGACTCCGCATGCACGATCTAAGGAACAAAAACTATTCTGTCAACTCGCTGAGGTACCACGTAAGTGAGGGGGACGGGGTACTTTTTTTTTTTTTTTTTTTTTTTTTTTTACGTGGTAAAGTCATCAAATGAGACCTCCCACCCCGGGCAGGGCGAGAGGTACTGTCAGACTTGTACTGACTAAAATACACGGTGTCCTTCAATAGCCTTTTATGTTCCGGGGTCACGAAGATGGTATAAGACCCGCGACCCCGGCAGGCTTTAGCCCTCTGAGACGGACGGGGTACTGCGTTATGATTGCTAACTCAAGGTCTGTTCTGTTTCAAGATATGTTTACGGCTCACAGGAGTGCTCGAAACAAGACGGATACAAGACTTTTTTACCTAATGTGTTGACAGACATCGGTCGTCTGTTATTAGGAGTCTAGTAATATATCGTCGTTGTGCCAGACTTTGGCTTAAGACGAGCCATTTTTGTCTCCACTGAATTGTTAATAACTGGACTAAAGGCACTGTGATTGTTTTAACTTAAAAGTAAATTACTTTCATTGAGATTAAATTACTTTCAGTCTCGCTTGTGCTGCGTTCCGATGCGGACGTGTTTGCATTTTCCATATTTCGATTAGCGCAGCGCAAGCTGTCGCTCGTAATTTACCCGCCATGAGTACCGAACTAGTGGCGAATGAGCTGCTGGCGTTCCTGCAACAAAAGCTGGATGTGATGGACGAGGTGTCCGCTATCCAGATCTGTGCAACGAACTTCAGCGAGGACGACATAGCTGCTGCCAATCTGTTATTGTTCAGTGTGCTGAACAAGCGCGACCAGATGGTGTCCCGCCGGCGTGACGGGACGAAGAAGAGCCTGCAGGATATTATCACGCTGTTCAAGGAGACTGACCCCGACGACGTGCCGACGTTTGTGGCGAAGGAGCTACACAAGCTGCCTCCTGTCACCTTCGACCATGTCGACGTAACCAGCCTTTTGAAGGACATTGTCTTTCTGAAGGCCCGCCTGGCGGATGTGCTCACTAAATTGGATGCATCCCAGAGCACCGTCGCTGATTTGCGTAAAGAAGTTACCGAATTGCGCAATAGTGTGGCGGTAATTAGATCACCTGCCGATGCGTCTAACGTAAACACGTGTCGCGGAGCCGGCCTCGATATATCGTCGTCGAATTCCGCGTCAGCAGTTTCGTCGCCGGCGCATCCGTCGATTGCTGAGCCTGCAGTGCGCCCCGCCCCCACCTGCGTGCCCCGCACCGCGCACGTCACCGCGGCTCCTTCGAGCAAAGCCGCACGTACCCCTGGCCCCGTCCCGCTACCAGTGTCTGCAGTCCAGGTGAATCGCCCTCAAAGGGATTTTGCTAGCGTCACCGCAAGTGCGCCTGGCGCTACTCGTAAGCCCGTGCTTGATAAGGCACCGAAACGGGCAGATGATGATGGTTTCGTGACGGTGCAAAGAAGGAAGCGCCGTCAGCGAGCCAACAAGAACCGCTGCGGCAAGGCTCCTGCGGAGCCCAACACTATACGTGCTGCCATGCCGTACACTCCGGTGTATATCTCCCGCCTACACTAGGTACACCACTAAGGCGGAGGACATCGTCGAGTACGTGCGCCAGAAGACCAAGTACACGCCGAGAGTGCAGCTACTGGAATCGCGCCGCAACGTCAACTTCAAGGCGTTCGTGGTGCGTGTACCAACGTGTTATCTGCACCTCGTCATGGAGGAGGACTTTTGGCCGAAGGACGTGGTGTTCCGTCGCTTCCGCGGACAAATACCACCAGAACGCACAATGACTAGTGCATCTCTAGTGAAGTGAAGTGTTTACTAACATAGGCTTAAGTTTCTATAATACTAACACAAGTTGTTTATATAAAATTATGTATGTTAGTTTGTAAGGTATTTATCTATGGGCCAAAGTTGCCTGATTATAAATAAATAAATAAAAAAAAAATTGAAAGACATCAATGTTTTACTGAATACTTACTGTATCTCAATATAATTTGTTTAGCCGAAGTGAGTGAAAATCCGAATATTTGTAGGTAAAGGCAGATTAAACGGCTTTTCTTCTAGCTACTTTTTTTATTAAGAAACGTTGACTTTGCACTATAGGTACTATAGCACCTATAGGTACTAAATATTCCTAGGAATATTTCCTCTGTCGGGGGTGAGTTTATAAATATTTGAACTCATTTACAACAGAGCAGGTGGCCTAGTTTGACGTCTTAAAGCAAGAGTGTAGGAACGAGACGGCGCTAGACGACTTGTACAGCTCTGTCTCTTTCTCACAATAGAAAAACTCGACAATATGACATCATGGTAAGCCACCTTATTTCGCCATTGACACACTAATACAACATCTTATCTTAGGCCTTAAAAAAGAAGCAGACTGTGTACACACGGCTACACATCAATCTATCCAGAACCAGTTTGCTTTGTACGATTTTTAAACACAATAAACGGTCAGCTAATACTGGTTTTTTATAGCTTGATGTGTAGCCGTATTTACGTGCCAGTCCATGCTTTTGAACTGTTAATCTTTATATTACGGACACGAAAAATACCAAAGATTACAGTCGCTTGTGGAAACCCGTTTTCTCTCGTACCTTACGCCACAACAAACATTGCCCGTTACATCATTGGAATATTAATTTTTGCCCTGGAAGCTTTCCATGATGAATTTTATTATCGGCACAGTCCCCCCAGAATCCAAATTGGACCATTAGTTTCGAATTGATAACACACTCGGACGGCCAGCGATCATTTTTGTTACTGAGCGAAGATTTTCTTTGATTTACTACTAAAACGTTTTTCATTAAAAAAAGGAAATGTAACTGGAATTAGAGAGTGTTTTGGTATTAATTAAATTGTGTTATTTATTATGAGCTTCTAGTTGCTTATTAACTGCCTTAATAAATAGTCGTTCAACTTATGGTGGACATGCTTCCAGTAGGTACAAAATACTTTTTCATCCCCCCATCTCGGAAAGGGTATTTTTGCTCTTCGATATCTGAGCATAAAAGCAAAATTAATTTGAATTTAGAACATCGTATGCACTAAAGAGTTGTAGCAGTAATGGCGGCCGGTGACCGCAACAGCTGATCGCTTGCTGTGGTGCCCACTTGATGTTCGAAGGTTGTTGTACCACATCAAATTACAAAAATAGAGTTTATTTCTTAGCTGAGGTGGGATGAAAAGTTACGTGTTGCACTCGAGTGCAAAGATTTTTACCTCGTGCTCTTTTGATTCCCTCGCTACCGCTCAGGATTCTAATTTTTTTATCACTTGTTGCTCTCGTGATTCAATTTTAGAAACCTTCGCTTGCTCGTTATAACAAATAACTATCATTGTGCTCACATAAGCTGTTCGTGTATTCGTCCATCATCATATATAAGCCCTAAAACATAACACACTCTTTTTGGACAGTCGCGTAAAAAAACTATACAAGCGAAAAGTCGCACGTCAGCTTTTTATAAGTTTCATATCCTAAAGAGACATCTATAAAGTGATCAGTCGTTATGTAAAGGCCACATAACCAGCGGTATCAATTATCATTGCCACGCGTTTAGCTAAATTATGAACCATTACCGTTGGTAATTGGGAACCCGGCGGCGTCGGATTACGTTACAAGTATACTATGTACCTATCATTGATCGGACTACGGCACACTGGTGAAGGTTTTAGAAAGAAAATAGTCATTAAAAGTCCAAAATTTTTTTGGGTTCTCAAATAATCATGAGTCCTCGAGTCCTGGTTGTAGCGGAAGGGACTGTCAGACTCTTGCTGTCTGCCCACCCTGATCCTTCGGCCGCGTATTTTCGCCATCTCGCCACGTTAAGGATATCATCAGGATCTGAGACAGTCCAGCGACCTAAAGTCCATCCAATACTTACGTGATCAAAATGATTTTGAGATTATTCAGCGACAGTATTATTTGATTTTATGCCCAAGATGGAAGAGCCCGAATTGGTCCCAATGTGCCCTTTCTAACACATGAAACCTTAAGCATCTTAACATAAACACACATACACAAGAACTCAAATTTGGAACAACTACTCGTAGATCATATAAATTGTTCCATACGAGAATCGAGCCGGCGACCCGCAGCGCAAGAGTCAAAAGCCATTGCGCCAACTGACCACAGTTTATCTATGTTTGTCGTACTATTTATAGTGTCTTTCCGCCATGGATGGAGCGGAAGCGACTGGCAGACTCTATTCTCTCAGTTGCTTTCCAGGGCCACGGTATTGGCCGCAGGACTATTATAAAACGTGGCCCCGGAACGTAAAGGGCTATTGAAGGATACCGTGGCTTTTAGTCAGTACAAGTCTGACCGTCCCTGCCGTCCCTGCCCGGGGTGGGAGGATATTTACCACGTTAAAAAAAGGTCACGGTATTCCGCTTAGATAGTGTCGCGACCCCGGCAGGTATCCCATATTTCCCATGAGATTAACGCCATTTTCTTGAAGTATTATTAAAACCCCTCAGTGACCCATTGCGATCGCCGCCTTACAGTGTGTATAGCGCATTATTTGTAGAGCAGCACTAATAGATACGCATCACGCATTATTGCCTGTACGCTGATAGAACATGATACGCACATTACGGTGATAGACTAGTTATCACAAGTAGTATTAGATGATGGTGTGGCCATGGGTTTTATTGCGGGGGTAATTTTTATAGAGATTTGAAAATTGTAGCATAAAATATCAAATTATTTTTATATCTTTTCCTAACTCTCTAGATATTTCTTGTTGAACATGAGTGCGGATAGTAATTCACATATAGGGTTTTCGAGTTATTAGACTTTTATTTTTTTTTTCAAAAATATTCCACCTCTGCGTCATAAACTGGTTATTGTAAGAATTTTACGACGTATAAGACGCTAAAGTGATACTTTTTCGATATCTTACGAACGACTCATTCTATCGAAACGAGTATATTTGATAAATTACTCAAACCTTGGGAAATAAATGGCTGTAAAGTTCAAACATTGAATTTTCTTTGGAGCTATCTTTGTCTTTCAGGCCAACGATATAAACATCCAGATCCTGGTCAATTACTTGGAGATTGCTCAACCACTG
Source organism: Agrotis ipsilon (assembly GCA_028554685.1). Classification (NCBI taxonomy): domain Eukaryota; kingdom Metazoa; phylum Arthropoda; class Insecta; order Lepidoptera; family Noctuidae; genus Agrotis; species Agrotis ipsilon. The sequence goes on from CM052971.1 coordinate 15,666,512, forward strand.
CGACAGCGTTTGTTTTTTTTATTTTTATTATTTTTAAGCAGTTTTTGGAATTTTAAAACTGAGCAGTGCTGTCCAAACAAGGCAGACCGCGCAGTGGACTACCACCTAAATCACCGTATCTATAATAATACTATTCCACAATAATATTCAAGAAATATCACGCAACGCCATCTAGTCCCAAACCAAGCAGAGCTTGTGTTATGGATACTAGACAACTGATAAACATACTTATATATTTCTAAATACTAAATATTATAGATAAATTACACCCAGACACAGAACAAATGATCGTGCTCATTACAAAAACATTTGTCCTCGATGGGAATCGAACCCACGACCTCAAGCATAGCAGTCAGATCACTAACCACTAGACCAACAGGCCTGTCAATTCTTGCGAGGACCTGTGTCAGGCGGAAGGTGAGGATGACTGATGGTTCATCTGTCACCGCAGATTGCAGGTAGTTTGTGGTGCTTTTACCCGGAGTGGACCGCTAGAAGGTGGATCCTACTGACCCCAAATAAATAAACTATGTTTGCTTAAAACAGCTGTGACTGTGGTTTACGTACAATGTTAAGTAAATTAAATTTGTATTCGTACTGTGTCTGCGACCAAGATGTAGTGGTCAATTGATTTACCGGCTGCCCTTCACAATTTATTGTTAGCTCAACATTGTAGTTTGCTTCAGTTAAAAAGATGTTTAATTAGTTTATTCTACACTAGATATTGCCCGTGGTTTCGCTTTCGTTATGGTAGGAAACTATTACAGGAACGTCATGCTTTTTATGATGACATTTGCAGATATTATACACACGGCTACGCATCAAGCTATACAAAATCAGTTTGTCTTGGTCTCGCTTGGTACGATTTTTACAAACAATGAACGCTCAGCTAATACTGGTTTTGCATAGCTTGATTTTGTGTAGCCGTGTGTACATTGACGACAGTGCTGAAGTTCCGAAGATTACTCCTTACACGATAGTACTTAAATATTTGTTTTGTACGGGAACTAAACCAGCGACTAATCGCTTAACCGTTGCGCCAACCGTGTCAAAGAACTTAATTACTATTAGAAGAATACCTACGTTAAAAGACTTGCATAGCAAGATATATAACTAGAAATATGCCAAGAATTAGGGTTTCAACACATAGCACGATTGTCCTAAATTAATATGACAAAAGAGAATACCACTTCATGTATTGTTTTAGTCATTCAATGCTATAATATCTATATAATAAAATATTCCACAACTATCACACAACGCCATTTATTCCCAAGCTAAGCAGAGCTTGTGTTATGGGTAATAGGTAACTGATTAACATACTTAAATATTTCTAAAAACATAAATATTATAGATAAATAATTACATCCGGACACAGAACAAATGTTCGTGCTCATCACACAAACATTTGTCCTGGGTGGGCATCGAACCTACGACCTTCGGCTTAGCAGTCAGGGACACTCACCACTTGACCAACAGGCCTGTAATGCTGAGAGGCTTCCAAATCATTCCACTTCTGGCGGATTTGTGTTATGGCTATCCAATTTCTTCCGGCCATTTTAACGAGATCGTCTGTCTTCCTAGTCGCTTGTCTACATTCCTTTACCCGTCAGTGGTAGGTTTCCTACTATATCATATTATTGGTATTTTCATGATAACATCGTATCGAAGAAAATACGTCCCAACTTTTATTTTGAAGTAAATAGCGAATCAGGTATACATAGTACTAAATTTTCGAGGGATATAAGGGCTAAGTCGTCTAGGATCCTAGACGATGTAAATAAATTATTAATTCAAATGTTACATGTTTGGATTATCGTGTTTGAAACATAGTCTTGTGGGAAGATTTTCTTGAGAACTTAATAAATCACTTTACACTTACAAATAAACCTATCTCACGAAAGTGTTACTAAGTAGGTAAACTTTAATCTACAATAAAATTTATATTACTCACATTTAAATCGAAATAATATCAGTTACATTTAACGCCTGTCAAAAAAATATTAGCAAGTCTTTTAGTAATGATTGCTAAGTATAATATGACAGGCCCTCTATAAATTTTGATGTTACCCAACGCTTTTTGTAGCTCATTTAAAGATAAAGATCAATTTATTTGTTAAACATGTGAAACATGATACATAGATACATGCACATTTAGATGGATAACGTATAAATATATTTTTTAACATTGGACATACAGCCGTCCATCGTAGAAAAAAGATATACGGCAATACAATGTGTAACGTTTAAAGCGTAAAACCTCTCGTGGGGTAACTTAGCCCATGTTACTGAACAATGTTTGTTCTAAGAATTTTGCAAAATGAAAACTAATCGAGTCCATCAGTATGAAAAATCTTTTTATTTTTTGCGAATTTCCAAAAGTCATAGAACAAACATTGTTCAGTAACATGGGCTGAGTTACCCCACGAGAGGTTTTGCGCTTTTAACGTTACACGTTGAATAAAGGCTATATCTATGTTTAAAAGGTTTCAGTATCCAGAAACAGCAGAAAACGTACAAATCTTCAAATCAATCAATCATTAAAATCAATAAGTCTGAGCATAACTGATAAAAGCACATTAAGTGGATTGGCTGCTCAGCCACGCTTAGTAATTTAAAAACGTAGCGTTCTTTAGATTGCGGGCCGGTAGCGTCAGCAAATATATACGACTTACTATGGGCTACTCACCGCCGTGGATTTGTCAGGCGGCACTCGGCAGCCGGCGAGCGCCGCGACGTGCTCGTTCACGTAGCGTCTGCAACAAACACGGACTTAAATTAGTCCAACGTTTTAATTGATATTTTTCTTTAGTGATGAAACTTTTTCTGGGTAAGGTAATTTCATCAATTGAATCAATTCATTTATTTTAAGTAGGCTAGTCACAGGTATTTTTGAATATTGTCAAAAGACAAAATATAATAGTGTAAAATTGAATTGCTGTAGTCCCATTGACAAGACTTTAAAAACTGTGGAAGTACTTTACTGTACTCTATGGAGAAAAATGGGCAAGAAACTCTATAGACACTCGTTTTCTGATCTCATATGGAATCGAAACTGTCACATTTAGCCGAGACAGAAGTCAATCCGATTTCAAGAACTGATATTAACCGTTAAAATGGTACAAATCTTATGAGAAAAGGAGGGAAGGAGGTCCATCAAACACTTCATACAATATTCCCTATATTGTAGGAGCTGTTTGACGGGCCTCCTTGTAGTAGGAGGACTCTGTCCTAGCAACGTTCTCACATTATAGACCGATTATGTTTCAAACCCATAAATTGAGTGATCTTGCCAAAATGTCCATACGAGTTGTAATTTCAATTAAAGATTTTGATAATAAGTGGGGTTTGGTTACAATAGCTAGTTCATCCGATATTTTGAAATTTTGAAAATTTGAGATCATGAAACTTACAGTGATATCATGAAAGTTACAATAGTGAACGATCTATTTGTTTGTTAAAACAATATCCTTCACCACAAAAAGATAAACATTTGTTGAACACTTGATTAAAAAACTATTGGTAACTAAAAAAAGGCCTTAAGGATCGTTTTGACGTTGACAGTTTTTTTAGACCAGCGTTCATGTTTCTCTTTTTGTGACAAAACGGTATACTTTCTAATTAAACGTCCAATCAAAAATAAGTATCACCTTTTCCGTTTCTGCAAACCGTACCACCGGTAGCCGATCCCCTCGCTCAGGAAATTGAGTGAATGTTTTCCAATTTAATCGCATCTGCTCTGATACGTCGCCGGGACAGTCTCTCTGTTTCCCAAACCCAAACACACCCTACGTGTCCCGACTTCAGCAACACGACTTTTTGGACTTAATAACTTTACCGGTTTAAAGTATATCCCACTTTAGAAGCGAGCTTTTCGTTTTTGCTGCTCAATTTTTGTTTGTCCGTCTGTTAATGTCGATTGGTAAAGTTGGAGTTGACTTTATCGATACAGTGAGAGTTTCAGAACGAAGATTATTACGCTGGAGTGGTTTGATGACTGGCATCTTGTTTTGATTAACAAAGATGGCTGTATTTCTTAATGTTACCTGTTGCCAGCGACTGACGTCTTTCTGTCTTTAATAACTGTAATTATTTTATAAACAGTACCCTCAGCACGACTTTTCAGTATTTGAGACGTAAAGTAAACTGTAACTTTGACAATTTCAAATTGACAATTTTCAAGGAAATAATTAGTTCCTTCTTCGCACACCAGAGGCGCTGTTCCATTTTTTCATACAAGAAATGCTGTAAATACTGGAAAGACGCTGTAAAGTAAAATACTGAAAACTCGTGCTGACGGTACAGAAGTCAGAACTACTTAATTGGTGATACTTACATAGTTTTAAATTATTTACTAATACAATTGTAATAAAATAAGGTAGGTATATATCTATGGGTCTTTGTTACCTGAAAATAAATGGTTTATTATTATTAACTCTTAATAAATATCAGATAATAAGAAGGTATTTTTTCTCAATTCTTTCATTTGCACTATTCATTTATCTAATTAAAAGAGAAATTAAAGCGCAGTTTTTTAGTAGGTAAGTTAGTGGATTGTAAACAAACAACTAGATTTTCTGTTTTTATAAACACCATAGAAACTAATGTAAGGCGAGATATCCCCTTTGTTTTGCTTGGTAATATCACCAAATGAGTCCTCCCGCCCCGTTGAGAGCTGTAAGGACTATCAGAATCTTGCTGACTAAAAATTGAAATACATCCTGTTCCTTCCGTTGCCCTTTGCGTTACAGGGACGTGGTTACATTAACAGACGGGCCGGCGACCCCAAGACGAGACATCTAACAGTTTTTTTTAATAAAAAATATTGTTTTTATTATTCCATCCATATTTTATACTTACAAAGTAACATAAAAAGTACTCGATGGAAACATTGTTAGTAATGGCTGAAATTACGTGAAATTGCTATATAATGACCGGGTATTACGGCACTAATGTTATGGCGACACTTAGGGATCAAAATAGCGGCCAATAATATAGCCTACAATCTTTTAACAAAGTTAGATTTATACCGGTTATAGGTAACCGTAACTTATAAATAGCCTTTTATGCTGTTCTTGGTGCAATTTTCTCTATCATTTACACGATATTTCTTTAAGAGAGCTCGCTTGTGGTCAAAAGATAAGCTCTTTAGGTGGTAACAACGACGATATATTACTAGACTCCTAATAGCAGGCGACCGGTGTCTGTCAACACATTAGGCAAAAAAGTCTTATATCCGTCTTATTTCGACCACTCCTGTGAGCCTAGTAGTCTAGTAGTATATCGTCGTTGGGTGGTAGAATCATCGAATTAGTCCACCCACCCAGAGCAGGATAGGAAGGACTGTCAGACTTATACTGACTAAAAGCCTCTGATTCTTTGAATAACACGTTAGGTTCCAATAGCCACGGTTACCTGACAGTCCCGCGACCCCGGCAGGCAAGCAACGAACATAAATGTTTGTGATAAATGAAGGTGGGATCGTAAAGGGCTATTGAAGGTTTTTTTTTTGCTCGGTAAAATCTTCAAATGAGTCCTCCCACCCCGGGAAGGGCGGGAGGGGGACTGTCAGACTTGTACTGACTAAAATCCACGGTGTCCTTCAATAGCCCTTTATGTTCCGGGGTCACGGTCATGGAATAAGTCCCGCGACCCCGTCAGGATTTGGCTCTCTGAGAGGGGGCCCCGTCAATCTGCTGACGCTCTTTGAGGCGTGCGCGGAACACGACGCGCCGTCGACCCGGGCATGGTCCATGATCGGACAGCGAGTTGGCTATTGAAGGATTGGATTGGATTTTAGTCAGTACGAGTCCGACAGTCCGCACCGCTGCACCCAGGGTGGGACAACTCACTTGATTCTAATACCAGCTAAAAAAATGTCTTGGACTCTCCGTGCACATTCTGCATAACTGTGGACAGTGTTCCTAAGACCTGAGTTACGTAAGCGTAAGTTGCATGTGTCAGACGTGCGTACGAATTTACACCTTGTTCTCATATGCAGCGCTGACGTCAGTGGCGCGTACGTTGTTATACCCGTTATCAGAAAAAGAGGAATTCGGGTCTAATATCCTTCAAACAAGGTTTAGAATCATAATCCTAGTACTAAGTTTATCTGTAATATGTATGTATTTAGAAATATATAAGTATGCTTATCAGTTGTCTAGTACTCATAACACAAGCTCTGCTTAGCTTGAGACTAGATAGCGTTGTGTGATAGTTGTGGAATATTATCTTATATTATATTACTAAGTAAATTCTTCATATTGCAAAGCCACACTGATAAAACATGTCCATAATTGAGTCATTAACACATTAAATTTTAAAAACACAACCAATACAAAACCTATAATCAAAAAACAGTTTTCTACCTAAAATAAACCTTTTTCCATAATCTGATAAAAAAAATTGAAACAGAATAACCAGGATATTTGTACACCGACCCATGTACAGTCAACCGCGTGTATTTTTCAGCCAATTTATAAGTTTACATTGGACACATCGTGGTGTGTTCACTTGTGAAGTTCAATTTATTATTTATAGTTGAGCTTCGTCACGCGAACTTTTTACACTTTGTTTTGTGGGGTGTAAACACAATTATTTAGCTGACTGTACTAACGTATTTAATTGGTTCGGGTAAACAATTATGTTTGCGCTAGTCAAATTGTAGAGTGAAATTAATATGATATTGTAGAGGTAGTTTTCTATTAATTTTTTTATATTTAAGCGTATTTTACGAGACTACTTTTTGTTAACGTGGTAAAATCATCAAATGAGTCCTCCCACCCCGGGCAGGGCGGGAGGGACTGTCAGACTTGTACTGACTAATATCCACGGTGTCCTTCAATTTTATGTTCCGGGGTCACGCTGTTGGAAAAAAGTCCCGATCACGGCAGGCTTTGGCCCTTTGTGAGGGGCCCCCGCCATTTTGCTGACGCTCTTTGAGGCGCGCGTGGAACACGACGCGCCGTTGACCCGGGCATGGTCCATGGTCGGACAGCGAGTTGCCCTTTACTCGCTGTCCGCATGCCCGCGCTTATAACTGTTAATGTGATTATAGGAGTAGATTGCTATTTGCTACTAGCTTTTACCCGCGGCTTCGCACACTTTAATTTAGAATTCGAAAGATACGTGGGGCACCTTATGTCAACATAAATGTTTCAGGATGATCCAATAATGTTGGCGTGAAAAGGTAACAATCAAACAAACAAAGTAACTTACTTTCGCATTTTTAATTTACAATTTTCCACAACTATCACACAACGCCATCTCGTCCCAAGCAGTTTGTGTTAAGGGTACTAGACAACTGATAAACATACTTATATATTTTTAAATACATATTATAGATAAATTACATCCAGACACAGAACAAACGATCGTGCTCATTACGCAAACATTTGTCCTGGGTGGGAATCGAACCCAATTTAAGTTAAGATTAGGGAACCACGGATTCAATTTAACGGAATCTTTAATAAGAGTCTATTATCTTCTATGACTCCATTTTGTACTGTACACTGTAACTGTGGTTTTCAGAAGTCCACTCGATTAAAAACCTTTTTTTTTGCCCAGTTTTATTATTTATTTATTTAAAAAAAACACACAATCTTTACAGGCATACCCAATACAATAGTGGTTTGCAAACAGACACACGATAATTTAAAAATAACTTACGACTAATACTATTAAAAACTCTTAACATTAAACATAACTTGTAAACCCAAACAACACACAAAAATAAAAAAAATAAAGAGCTAAAATTAAATATATGAAACAAAATTCAATAAAACTCTTGCGAATTCGCTCATGTTGCACGAAACTATGTCTGTCCTCTCATGCACTTCATTTAGAACACTTATTGTTCGAGTGAGGGGCGTTTTTGACAGTAGGTCGGTTCTGGCAACAGGCAGGGTCAGCAGTGGCGGTCGCCGCCGCCTCCATACATACCGGTCCGGCACGCACAGCTTCAGGTGTCGCAGCACTCCCGGGTTATGTATTTTTAAATGTCACTTAGGCAAGGCATAATGCAGTATTTAACAAAACTTTACAAGCTCATGCGAAAATAACTTAAAATTAGACCGATTTTAATACGAGCTCCATAAAAGCATCAAGTTTACCAGGCGACTAGTAATAAAAGCTTGCTCTACCTATGTATAAATGTGTGTGTGTGAGGGTTTAATGCAAACGTATATAAAACGCGTTGAATTTACAGCGACATGTTGCCACAAATGTACAAACGATGGAAAAAATAAAAATGTTACCGCACACCGCTTGACTGTGTTGCCAGGTTCAATTTTACCAGGAAAGTGGGAGTTTTTTTTGTTGACGATATGTTTCAGTTAACTGACTGGTGGAGGTTATAAAATTAAGCAGCCAAAAGGAACTTCTTTTTTAAATAAACGTTATCCAATCTAGTCCCTGTCTCGCGGTTATGTTTACAAACGTTTAAACTCATATACACAAACAACTAGAGTCGGAACAAATACTTTTATATCACGCAACTATTTGTTTTGACCGCCGTGAAAATCGCACCGAAAAAATGTGATATGGTTGCTAACATTTGGTCTAGAAAAGGTAGACGAGATTTGATAGAACAATATTATTCAGCATCTGCCTAAGTTCTGTGAAATTAATAGACATTAGTCTCGCAATTCGTTAAGGCATTTTTTTCTACGAATAAATAAACAGACTTCAGACTTATCCTTTAGTGGTTTTTACTTTTTATTGTATTCATTTCTAAGCAGTTTTAATACAGAAAATGAAATTAAATGATTGCGATATATTTTTCCAATTTTGTAGTAGGTCATCCATGTAAGTATATAACCTTCAAAGAAATATTAAATATTTGCATTGCTGGTCAAAGTCAAAGTTTACCAACCATTAACCATTCGTTTTAATTAGGCCATCAAAGAGGCACCTTTAAACGTCAAATATTAAAATGTAAGTAAATAAGTAAATGGGATGGGATGGGATTGATTCTACATCTGGGACACGACATTGCTCCTCTTTAAGCTAAAACTATACATGGGCCGAGTGAGCGTTGGCAGATCTCACAATTTAGGTGTTCGATTTTATCGGTTCTGGGTCGGTTGCCGGCTAGTTTCTGCTAGTTTCCTCACAATATTTTCCTTCACTGTTTAAAAATTACACAAAGTAATGCGCTTGACTTTGTTCAAACCTACGACCTACATACAAATCTTAAGCCACCTCTGCTACCCTTTCGAAATAATTCCTATAAAAACAAAAAAGGTATTTTTTTTATTTTTTCGGGGAGAATTTCCCTACAGCATGGCAACCCAGCCGCTTCAACCACGTTCGTTCAAATGAGTAATGCGGCGCGTGGTCTGCCTTTGAATTGATTCCCAGTGTTAATACCACACCTTTTGCCCGTATATGTATACTGGCTTTATATGGGTAGGTGGAATAGTATTGTTTTACGTATCAACATTGTTAGTTGGTAAATTTTAATTGGCATCGTTTGTATGGAAATTGTGGAGGCTAAGCGATGTTAACGTTATTATTTCATTGAAATAATAGGTAGATTTGTGTTGCTTTGTTTCAGGACTACCTAGTTGTAAACCTAATAAAAAACCGTTTTTCTGTTTAGAGACCCACGACACGAGGAGTAAGGGAATAGTGTATTAGACAGGAACACGGGGTATCATGGGTAAGCCAAACTTAACACAAAAGTAACGTAGCGCAAGCGCCAACAGGACGCCTTTTGTTAATGACCGCTTGCACATGACGTCCTGTTGGCGCTTGCGCAACGTTAGTGTTGTGTAATGTAGTCAGTACAAGTCTGACAGTACCCTCCCGCTTGCTCTGAGTAGAAGGACTCGTTTGATGATTTTAATCTAATATATAAAATTCTCGTGTCACAGTTTTCGTTGCCATACTCCTCCGAAACGGCTTGACCGATTTTGATGAAATTTTTTGTGCTTATCCGGTATCTATGAGAATCGGCCAACATCTATTTTTCATACCCCTAAGTGTAAAAATAATTTATATGGCAAAACAACGTTTGCCGGGTCAGCTAGTACAATATAAAAAGCTAATACTGCAGCCAACATTTACCGAGCCTCTCTCGCTTTTCATCCCCTCAAAACTGTATTGGCAGATGATCTGATTTCCCATAAAATGCTCTTACGGTAATCTCTTTCAGTAAATATTTATTAAATCATTTTGCATTAGCCCGACTTAGTTCGCGGCGGAGCACCGTAATCCTCTTACGTCTACGGTGTACCGTCATAGAGCAGGTGGAAATAATGCAGAGGCGACAGATGTCACCAACGACGATATATTACCTACTAGACTCCACATGAACGATCTAAGGAACCAAAACTATTCTGTCAACTCGCTGAGGTACTACGTAAGTGAGAGGGACGGGGTACTGCGTTGTCATTGGCTAACTCAAGGTCTGTTCTGTCTCAAGGTATGTTTACGGCTCATCGGAGTGGTCGAAATAAGAGGGATATAATACTTTTTGCCTAATGTGTTGACAGACATCGGTCGCCTGTTATTAGAAGTCTAGTAATTATATCGTCGTTGGATGTCACAAAAATCAGGTAGGCAGCATTTGTGAATAGGGTGTGCCATATACATGCACAGTCAGCTGGCAAAATATAATATGCTAATCATTTCATTTAGTAGTTCTATCAAAAGCATGCCTGTAATTTGACAGCACGTTTGGGGCAGTGGCTGAGCGATCGACTGTTGCGCAGCGTGTCTCGGGTTCGACCTCCGTAAGGAACAAACATTGATATGACTTACACTTGTAAGTCGACTACTTAGTTGTTCGGGGTCTGAGTGTTTGTCTATGTAATTTCCTACGTTTGTAAACACACCCACGATATAGGAGAAATTTCTAGTGTTCGTTCGTTTCAAAAAATATCTAATTCTTCTCTTTATAGGAAAGCTTTGGAATGGGTAAGTACAGCATTTTCTTTTGGCTGAACTGTACCTCCTTTTTCTTGTTGTTGACTCATATGAAATGAATCAAAACACACGTCATCACATCTTCACCAGCGCTCATCACCGCGAGCATTCACCTGTAAAGTAACATAAAAAAGCGTAATTTGATGCTCTATTGTCTTCGAATGTTCGAATCTGTAACGTTACATTACAGGTAAATGCTCGCGTTGAGGGAGCGCCCTTAATATCCTCGCATTTTTTTTTACGTGGTGAAATCATCAAATGAGTCCTCTCGCAACCCTGGCAAGTCTATGGCCTTCTATAGGGGGAGGCGTCATTAATGTTGTCGCATTGCAACAAAGAAGCTTCCTGTCTGTCAACATTAGACAGTTCTGTGGCGAGGTTTACCTACAATGTGCAAGTTTGGTACAGTGCACGTATACGATCTCTCTGCATATTGACATAATCAGCTGCACTTTCATATTTATATAAGATCTTTGTAAAGTTTTACATAATGTTCTACCATATTTTATCGTCTGTGTAGCCCTTTTTTTCAACTATGTTAGTCCTCCTCCTTTGCTTGTTACATTCGAGCCTGGGTATGTTTGCGGAATTAAATTGACTCTAAATTATATCCCTTGCATTGCTGACCTCCTTACTAGGCTTTCAAAAATAAATTGGAAAATTACTATATGTATTTATTTCTCAATAGTGGTAGCGGTCCAGTGGTAAGGCTACGACTCACTAGTTGTAGATCGTGGGTTCGAATCCAGCCAGGTGCATTACAGAGAGGAGAGGAGGCCTGTGTCCCAACAGTGGGAATATTTATAGGCTGATAATACGTTATGGTGTATTTAAAGGCGTGCAAGTTTTGGAAAAACGAGCAGGAAGTAACAATGTGGTGCCCAACAGGGTCTCGAGTTGTGGACACACAGTTATGAACCGCAGAAAGAAGCCAACAGTACCCCTAGCACGAGTTTTCACTATTTTACTTTACAGAGTTTTTCCAGTATTTACAGCGTTTCTTGTATGAAAATATGGAACAGCGCCTCTGGTGTGCGAAGAAGGAACCAATTTTTTCTTTGAAAATTGTCAATTTGAAGTCGTCAAAGTTACAGTTTACTTTACGTCTCAAATACAGAAAACTCGTGCTGACGGTACAGAATAAGGTATTTTACTGCATACATAAATTGAAAATCTATTTAGTCCGTCCTACTGAAAAATAATGGGCACGTATTTGCACGACAGGGAAAACAATGCTCCAAAACTATTGTATGTATCTTTATGTACTTACCACCTAAGTTCACATTGTGGAATGCAATAAACGTATTGAGTATTTTTTTTTAAATCTATGTTTATTAACAAAGATAAAACGCTTCGGGAGTAAAAATTCGGGAGTGGGGGCTTATGACATCATTACGCTTGTAAAATTGTGATTTTTAGATGCGTTGTATCTTCGTCAATTTTAGTTTACGTGATAAAAGAAATAATACGGGTCATATATTTTTTAATAATCTATATTTAAAATACCCTATAACCTCATAAGCATGTACCTTATCTTCAGATTGTTCTTATATAAAATGTGTTATAACTTTACAATAACGTATGGTTAGAAACAACGCAAATGTAGGTATTTTATTTGTTATTTTACAGCAGAGGAATGCAACATGAAATAAATGTATTAATCACTGCTGGTCACACAAACACGGGCCTTTTTTAACACGGGCAGTTTTTTTTTTTTTAGGTGGTAAAATCATCAAATGAGTCCTCCCGCCCTGGGCGGGGCGGAAGGGACTGTCAGACTCTTACTGACTAAAATCCACCCGTGTTCCTTCGGATGCCCTTTACGTTCCAGGGCCGCGGTATCCTGGGTTAAGAAAAAACCCGCGACCCCAGCAGGCATTTGGCGCGAAACACGACGCGCCACCGACCCGGGCTTGGTCTTCGGTCGGACGGCGAGCTACCCATTACTCACCGTCCGCAAGCCCGCTCCGCCGCTGTGCCCTCTACTGATCAGAGGGACACGCGTTGGAGCGTCCACACGACAGGCTATTCGCATACGGGCAAAGAGACCCCTTAGGCACACAGTGCCTAACGAAGAGTTTTTGCCCGCATCCCAGGGTGCACCGGCCCGAAAAACTGGTCTTCCCCCCGGACGTATCCGAGAGAGAACTCCAGTCCACGGGCGCACGTGGAGGTTTCCTGTCTTAGCACCCCACAAACACGGGCCTAACGTTTTAAACTACGAGTGTATATTATAAGTAACAATTTTCTTTTATGTTCTGTGGTATTAAAACCAGGCTTGTTCCGGTGAGTAAACGAGATGGCGCTACACGACTTGTATAGCTTTGTCTCTTTTCCACAGCCTAAACTGGATCGCGTTAAGAGCTCGTGGTAAGGCCCCGGAGACCAACCGTGAACTCTTTAGTAGAGTCTTTAGGCTGTGGGAAAGAGATGGCGCTAGACAACGTGCATCGCTCTGTCTCTTACCCACAGCTTACACTGGATCGCGTTAAGAGCTCGTGGTAAGGCTCCTGTATGTTGACTGTTTATGCGAAACGAAAAAAGGCGCAAAAAACGTTCATACATTTTCAATTTAAAGGGAAAATTCAGCTTTCCAACTACATATTGGCTTTTTCTTTTTAGCGTGGTAAAATCATCAAATGACTCCTCCCACTTAGGTCAGGGCAGGAAGGACTGGCAGTCTTGTACTGACTAAAATCTACGGTGTTCTTCAAGAGCCCTTTACGGGCCCTCTAACGGGGCCCCAGCATTGTGCTAAACGGCTGTTTTTTTTTCTAAATTAATATTGGTGTTTAATACCATTAAAAATGGTAGTAAATAAATGTATTTTTTTGTGCACACAGCTAAGGAGGTAATTAATTTATAACAGTGTAGGTCTGTCAAGGTCATTCCGACTAAACATCTAGAGTATCTACCACACGAGATCTAGCACGCGTAGCGTGGCACCGTAGAAACGGGTTTTGTCGACGGGAGAATAGACAAAATGACAGAACGTTAAAGATTTATATCGATTTAAGCATAGCAATGTTTAAAATATATTAAAAAATATGTTTCCATTCTTCAATGGTGTACAAATCGTGTCATACTTGTTTAAAAATATAGCCGATTTATATAGAAATAACGATGAAATAACTTTGTCTTTTCTTGGTAGAATAGAGATAGAATCGCCATGCTATGCGTGCTGAAATTAAATCTATTATTATGTCATACAAGCTGGATCCCGTCTCACAATTCTAAAACAGGACTTGTCACTGAAAACATTCAGTTTAAATCACGACCAAGAATACAGACATTGACGCATATAAGCGGCATATTACATTCTACACGCTTCGGTTATTAATGGTAGACGTCGAAACAATAAATCAGGTGCAAAAGTAACAGAATGAAGCTCTTTGAAGTGTTTGAGAATTTGATCTATATCCAAAATTGTGGTGTCGGAGTAGGTAGTACGCCAGAGGCCGATAGTCAAAATCAAAATCAAATAATTTATTTCAAGTAGGCTTGTCACAAGCACTTTTGAATTGACAAAAGACAAAAAATTAAATAGGTAATATAAAAATAGTTATGGTGCTACAGTCCCAGTCACATGACATAAAAACTATGAAAGTACCGTAGGAGCTCATTCCAAAGCGTAGATCTCTATGGAGAAGGATGAGCAAGAAACTCCATGGACACTCTAGTCAAAGAGATTTAAAAGAACCTATAGAGCGGGCATTAGGAATATATTATGTCCTACAAGTGTTGATGCCGTGCGTCAGTAGCGCTAAACGCGAATACTAGACTGAGGAACTTTTCACCTAGTTGTAAAAAGTGTTGAATCACAAATTTCTTCGTGATGTCCCGTCTATTAAAATATTGATTGGCCTGTTGGTCCAGTGGTTAGTGACCCTGACTGCTATGCCGGGGGCCGTGGGTTCGATTCCCACCCAGAACAAATGTTTGTGTTGAGCATAATCATTTGTTCTGTGTTCTATAATATTTATGTATTTAGAAATATATAAGTATGTTTATCAGTTGTCTAGTACTCATAACACAAGCTCTGCTTAGCTTGGGACTAGATGGCGTTGTGTGATAGTTGTGGAATATTATATTATTATTGCTTGAATTTAGTTTAATGTCTTTGCCGATAGTGTACGCGTTTAGATCGTCGTCGATCACGTTGTATTGGATTGACAATTTGACGTAATGCAGCGTGCATCAGAAATATGTGGTAAAAACATAAAACGGATTATTCATACGAAGTTAATCAATCTACACTCGTGGATTAAGTTGTTCAGTTTGATGATGTTTTAAACTGACCACACATTTACAGGCAATTGTAAAGGGATTATTTTCATTATTTAAAACTAGCCTTTCCCAGCGGCCCGCTGATTACCCCTACATACAAACAAACTTTACCTCTTTATAATATTATATTATAGAATTAAAGATGTTTGCTTTAGGCCTTAACTGGCTTCCCACTGTCCACAAAATAAGGGAACACCGAGGAATCAATACGAACCCAAAAAATAAAAATGGACATCGATTGACTCAATGCGATTGCTTGTCACTTTCTCTCATTATAAGCCAGCCGATTCATTTTTTGCATTCCTTAGTTTATGTCAAATATTGAATTAAGTTCGGCCTCTGTATTATTATTTACTCACGTCCAGATTAAAAATGAAAGTATGTCGTAATTTTTGTCTTCAAAAATTTTGTTGGGATAATGCACTCCGTAAATAAGCGTGAATGACATTTTTGTTGGAAGTTTTTTGGATGCTTGATTTTCTTGTGGATAATTATTTTGGATGCCTCTGTGTTACTGGTGAAGATTAGATCAGCTCTGTTTTTGTGGGTGTCATCTTTCCACTAATTAAGAATAAGAGTCATCGTTTGACTACGTCATCCCACGGGTGGTCTAGCCTGACCTCTAAAAAAGAAAACCAGTCAGTCTCATCATCATCATCATCATCAGGCTATAATGTTCCCACTGCTGGGACACAGGCCTCCTCTCTGAGAGAGGGAGTGGGCCATAATCCACCTCGCGAATACATTGCGGATTGGTAGATGTCACATATTCTTCGAATTTTTGGTTCTAGGACATAGTTTTATCACGATGTTTTCCTTCACCATTTTGAGAGCAGTGGTGATGAAATAAATTACACAAAGTAATGCGCCTGGCGGGGTTTGAATCCACGACCTACAACTCGTAAGTTGGGACCGATATCACTGGGCCACGACTGCTCTCAGTCTGAACAAACTTAGTGTTTCGTTTACAACCATTTCCGATGAGGACCTGTGTCGGGTATGAGGTGAAGATGCCATGGCGCTCTTCCAGTTACTCCTCAAAGATGGATCTTACCGCCGCGGATATGCTGAGCCCGTACTTGAGTTGCGACAGTCGAACCTTTCCGCTAGCGTGACTCACCACACTCTTCCTTCACTTCCCGTTTATGTTCGTAAATATGAAGTCTGACAGTCCAGCTGATGTTTCACACCAAAAAAGGCATAGGTATACCCAGCAGCGGGTATCCCGGGCTGGAATGATGAAAATCTTTTTCGCCATATGGTGTGGAGTCTTGAAATAGTCTTCTTCTAGTGAGTCACACCTCTTGCTTGCTAACATATAATAAATATTATACAGATAGGTACCCAGTTATCTACACATAAACAAAAATGTTAATATGTTAATCTAAGATTTCGAGGAATCAATTAAGATGTAACATCTTAGTCACTAAGAACTCCTTCAAGCATAACATACATACCTACATGGAGGAAATCGAGCCAAATTGCTAGTCAAAACTTATCCTTAACGGCTTGATTTAAGGAGAATAATGTAATCAGAAATATTTCTTAGAATTCAAGCGAATTTCACGGTTAGTTGAGTGCAATAAATGCGAAAATCGACCGAATAAAATACGGTTTTGTGTGATTCTGCGAAATCATCAAGTGTGTTCGGACGCTTGGATGTTTGCATGTTAATAATTGTGTGAAATCACCGCATACAAAAATATTTGATTAATGGTTTTTTTTATTTAGATCTCTAATTAAGATAGTAAACAATTTAGTTTAGATAATTTTGTAAATAACAATCTTGTTGATTTAATTTTTGGAACAAATGTCGGAGTCTTTGATTTTGATTTTTACAAGAGTGAATAGTGACTAGCTTAGTACTTAGTGACCCTGACTGCTATACCGGGGGTCGTGAGTTCGATTACCACCCAGGACAAATGTTTGCAAGTGTGATGAGCATGATCATTTGTTCTGTCTGGGTGTAATTTATCTATAATATGTATGTATTTAGAAATATATAAGTATGTTTATCAGTTGTCTAATACCCATAACACAAGCTCTGCTTAGCTTGGGACTAGATGGCGTTGTGTGATAGTTGTGTGTTATTATTAATACTGTGAATAGGTTACTTCTAGACAGGCGTTTCTTCATATTTACTTGCCATACCACGTCTGAACTAAAAAAGTATATGGCGTCGTGTGTGTATGACAAATTGATACGTTATAAGTGTTATTGTTGTGTTGTACTATTGCACAAAATGGTGGCTTCTCATAAAAAGGCGTGAATTTATTCCTGCATGACTGACATGCAGTTAATTGTACAATAATCACCGTGAAATACATAGCTATGAACATGATTTTGACACCAGGACCACATAATGAAGAGAAACATGTTCTCAGTGCAATTATAAGCCCATAATGATGGTCTAATGACTCATTTCACGGATGCACCTGCTCTAATACACGGCACATCGATCATTCTATAAGCAAACCTGTCGCCCTGGTAGCGATAGCATGCGACACACTGTTTTTGTTAACACTTTCTTTGTAGATTCATGTATGTTTGGCTGTGATGAGTGACTTGTGTCACTCAGTGTACTCAGGAGTATATTTTTAAATAGATTTACTCTTGGTCTCAAAACTTTAATTTTGTAAACTGTTTAGCTAAATTGGCAACGAAACTTGTTTATCTTAGAGCCTATACACACCACGTTTATTAAACGCGCCGTTGACGCGCGTTTGACACTTTCTATCGCGACAACAAACTGCTCTATTTGACGAAAACGCGCCGTAGACGCGCGTTTAAAAAACGTGGTTTGCCTATGCAAGGGCCTATGCCCTTAGTATTAAAATTTTATGAGTCAGTACGTAACTAAATGCATATTGTTAAAGTAAAAGGGCGACCAGGAAAGGTAAGTTTTTAAAATAATTATATTTACGAGTATTAAAACATGGCTTTTCTAAGATTCGTTCATTATAGAAAAGTTTAATCAATATCGTACTAATGAAATGGAGCAAACAACATTTCCAATGCGGAATAAAATTGTGGAATAGTGCTGAAATATAATAAAAATATAAGTAAGACTGTTTGCCTGACCACACTCTACTAATTACTGCACCTCGCTGCGTTTTGGTTCAAGTCGTAAAAGGCAGCGGGTTTTAGTTGTGAAATGTTATTAACATTATAAATGTGAAAGTTTTTATGGATGGATGGATAGATGGAACCACTAAACAGATTTGAATGTATGATGGTACACAGATAGTTTATAACCTGGATAGTTTTTATCCCGCTTTTTATGTTCCCATGGGATAACATTCGAGTAATAGCAGGTGAAACCGCTGGCAACAGCAAGTAATTCTATATTTACTGGCGCTTTGGCTAGATAGATAGATAGTCGATATGTAGATAGTTGGTAGATATCCTTTCTTGTATGTATTTCGTCTATACGCAGCATTACTGCTTCGTAGAAGGAGGTAACTGCGCCACATTTCCCTTACTCCGTACCATGGCCGGACGTGAAAGATTGCCGCCGACCAATACCTCTGTGAAGACACTTCGGAGCTCCACCCAAGCCAGGCAGACCTCTACCGTAAGTTCCACCGTGTCTTCTCTGAACGGTCCTCTTCTGTCAAGTGGAAGGTGAGTACACCGTGGACTCGTGGTGCCTCTCCAGTTACTCTTCAAAGAAGGGTTACTCCGCAATTTATTGTGCGTGTCCGTCAATATTTTGGTGGGATATTATTTTGAAAAAAAAAGCAAACAAACTTTTCAGTTTTCTAATATATTTTAATCTACTACTAACACGGTTTTTAACACATTTAAAATTTAAATTTTCTGCTGTTTTTACTATAGCAAATTATTTAGGCAGCTGTTGTTATAAATTCACCAAAAGATAAAATCGCTTCAGTCTATACCTTGCATCGCCATCTCAAAAATCCATGAGTCACAAAATTCTCCGTTATCAAAAAGGGCCTTTGTTAAACATTGCCAACTAAAATGTGGTGCAACGAACTTGGTGCATCGCTTTGTTGCCATATCAAATATTTGCACAATTGTTTATCCATGAAGTATAGACAATGAGGGGCTGATGCGCTAATTGTTATTCAGAGATCAATGAACTGAGACAGGCGTTTGTTTTTTTCTCAGGTGATTTGTTAAAGGTATGGCAAAAATAACTGTTTTATAAACCAGTACATAAGAATCGAATTCACAATCTTTTTTCCAAACACATTTTTTTTATTTAATAGTTTTTCGTAATAGTGGCTGCTGTTTGTACTGTGTACTTCTTTTGTATTTTTTATAGGGTTTTGGGAAATTACTTGACAAATGATGATGAGGAAGAATTTATCTTAATCTGAAACGATCCCCAGATATCGTCTGTGACTACGATCACCATTAAAACTATAAAAATCTCCGATTTTAATTTAATTCAGAAATTTAAAATCGCATAGATATAAAGAGATTGAATAAAAAAATCCTAAAGTTTTGCATTGTACGAAATCGAAACAATAACTGCATCCTAGATCAAAAAACCTTGAAACTGTTCTCCTGTAAAGTACGTGATTTTCAGTTTTGATACTGAACGCAATCACAGTCAATGTACGTCTTTTGATCCATGTTCAAACATCCAGCCAGTAGGTGATATCAAAATACCAACAAATATCAGGTCGAAAACTAGTATTTCATAAAAAGCTATACTATCAATAAGTTATTATTGGGATAGCCGGCTTCCCTCCAATATGGATGCCTGTACATGTTGGTCGCATAACATCAATTTCTGCGAACATAATATTTTCATGGCGCGCTCCTAAATCACGGTATACCAAGTTATTTTCAAGGAAAATGTCTTTTATAGCTTATTTAGAATATTCCTTTATGCCATAAAATTTGCAGACGGCCAGCCAAGACTGCCTACGTACATAAATATTGGTATACATATGTATATCTTGTATGATTTGCTTGTAGGATACATGTTAAGAAAGATTATGATGTTGGGAAGACTTGGCAGTTGATTGAAGAGGTAAAGTGTTCACTGTGCGATTCATGAAGTGGATCTCATATAATTAAGTTTGGGCCATATTGAGCGACATTTTGTACATCGGAAGCTCTTACCAGTAGAGCGAATGAGGTCCTGCCTACAAGCGTCGAATTCTTTAATCCATTTCTATCGTCTCGGTTGGTAAGATCGTCAGTTGTACTGAATCTGGAGGTAAATTCGACCGCAGCAGGTTCAAATTCTGCTCGCAGTTGAATTTTTCTTTCCACAAAAGAATCTTTGAAATTCGGCTCTTGCGTTAAAAATTTAAAGACCTTTTTTGGTAAGTGATGCTTCTCTATTTTTGAGATTATCTATTTGGTATAAAATAAATAAAGCAGTAAATCAGATTTATTATTTTAGGGTTGCCAAACGCAGCAGCAAACTAAACATTTCAGAGGCCGTACCATTACATGCGAACCCGTAACTACCAGATAGTACCGTCTCTGTAACATTTTTTATTTTATTTCTAACGTGGTAAAATCATCAAATGAGTCCTCCACCCAGAACAGAGCAGGAGGGACTGTCAGACTCGTACTGACTAAAATCCACGTCGATCCTTCAATAGCCCTTTACGTTCCGGGGTCGCGATAATTCGTTAGTCCCGCGACCCCGGCAGGCTTTGGCCAACATACGAAAATTGTGTAAAATGATTTCATCATCCCATTAGCATGTTATAAATAATGAAGAGCCATCTATATCAGTTCGTATGATTGTCACGGTGAGCGGCTGACTCATGTGATGGTGACTAACTAGCGGGTACATCGCACCGCACTGTCTATTTTAATCTTTGGTCGGCTAACTGCGCGGACTTTTGAACTGTTATATTAACATTTTGTTTATGATATTACTGTCGTTTTGTACGTGTTTCTGTAAGTATTTTATTGTGAAATATGGTTAGTTAATTGATTAGTTATAGTTTGAAATTATTTGTCAGTGATTGTTTGATGATTTTGGCAATACCAATATATCTTATTTCGGCTCCAGTGGTGGTAGTAATTGCTCATTAATTATCTCAAAGTTCTAATAAAGGAATGGAATTTGGTTGTACATATTATAAATGCATTATATTTAGCTCTTTTATAACCATGTCCTAATAAAAAGATGCAGGGTTGGCGCAATAGTTGAACGATTCAGTTTTGCGCTGCGTGTCGCTCGTTCTATTCCCGCACGGAACAAATATATGTAACTAGCGGCCCGTCTCGGCTTCGCACGGTAGCCTATGTTACTCAGTGTGAATGTAACTTTCTAAAGGTGAAAAAAAAAACTAAATCTGCACAGTAGTTTTTGAGTTTATTCATTACAAACATACACACAATAATCAAATCTTCCCCTTTATAATATAAGTGTAGATGTAGAGATGTTTTTAAACACACTCCTGATACACAGGAGAAATTCCTGATGCGAAAGATTTATTAAAAAAAACCCAATTTTTATTAAGACGCAACAGACAATTTGATAACTTCAATAAATGACAAATTGAGTCACTATATATTTTTTTGTATATTTACAAAAATATAACGCATTATAATTCGAGAGTTAGGCCTCGTGATGACGTCTCGTGGCATCGCAACATATTTTCTTTTTAACCCCCGATGGAAAAAGAGGGGTGTGATAAGTTTGACGTGTCTGTCTGTCTGTCTGTCTGTGGCATCAAAGAGGCCGAACGGTTGAAGCGATTTCAATTTAGTTTTTTTTTTGTATGAAAGGTAACTTACCTGCGAGTGTTCTTAGACATGTTTGATGAAAATCGGTTGAGCCGTTTAGAAGTAGTGGGGGTGAAAGTGGGGAAAGGTAACCGAGGGTCTGCAAATATGCTCGAGTTGGGTATCAAAAGAAAGCGTACTGAAAGGGAATATTGATGACTTAATCGGGAGTACTCCAACATAAAATGATACAAGTTTGTAGCTATAAAAAGTGTAAAATAAATTTAAAATTCAAAAAACCTCCGACACATATTACCTAAGCAAATCCTGTAACAATCCTTAACTTAGTAACTACTGGGTGACTAACAGCACGTGTTCAGGAAGACCTTGGTCTATCTAATTAATGTGTACCAAACTGTGACTCAGAATTACAGTCAGTTCGCTTTTTAAATTCACCTCCTAACTGTTAGGTGTTTAACTAGCTATAATAATCTTTTTTTTTTTGTTATTTTTTCATCTATGAATCATTTTGTTCATGGTCGATTTAGAAACGTGATTTGAATTGATTATGTTTGAAGTGTTTTGTATTCAATTCTTGGGTGACGAAGAGCTATTAAATATTGAATGGTTTTTTAATTTTATTGGTTTTGGTTAGCAGTGAAACTACAATGTTTTATGTTTTTTTTTTATGACTAAGCTAAGTTCAGATTAGTTTAAGAGCTTTCAAAATGCTTTGTGTTTCTTCAGCCAATTTTAGCATCATCATCATCTTCCTGCCCTCATCCCATTTTACTTGGTCGCGGGACTTATTCCATCACCGTGACCCCGGAACATGAAAGGCTATTGAAGGACACCGTTAATTTTAGTCAGTACAAGTCTGACAGTCCCTCCCGCCCTGCCCGGGGTGGGAGGACTCATTTGATGATTTTACCACGATAAAAAAAGGGTACAGGACTAAAAAAAATAAAGCTTAAAAGTCAAGTAAAACTATGTTGCTACCTTGTTCTTTCAATATGTCTATATGGGCGTGAATTGGCAGTGCGGGTGTCTGCGGAGGCTGGCCGGCTCCGATGCTACTCTATTGTTTGCTTTTCATTGCTTTGCCAATTGTTTTATTTGTGTGCAAAAAGAAAAAAAAGAGATGCAAGATTCATAACGAGACTAAGAACGTTTCGATTTTCAAATATTTTTTGTAGAAATCTAGCATTTGTAATGACAAATGCCGAAGCAATGAATGCCATTACCGAAGCAATTAATGCATTGCTTCGGCAATTATCCCACACGAATCATTATATCAATTTTACATTACTTAGTGTAATAATTTTTGGCATAGGATATTGCATATATAGGACATTATAGGAAAATTTATGCAACCATCAACATAAATGATGATACTGCTAGCCTATTTCACTCCACTGCTGGGCAAAGGTCTCGCCCTTCTTCCAATTTTCACGATCCAGGGCCTAAGTGGACCACTGATCATTGGTTACAGATCGTCTCGCCATCTTCTACGAGGTCTGCCGCGACGCCTTTTGGATGTGTCAGGGCTCCACAAACTGGTTATTTTGGCCTACAGCTCATTGGGCATGAGGCAGACGTGGCCGATGAGCATCATAAATAGAAAAAACATGATTATATTGTGAAATAATAACAATTTTGCTGACGATATGGAAATAGCTCAAAATAATATTCTCTATGTTTACATTTATTAATAATTATTTTATTTATCAAAGCAATCAAAAACAAACATTGGTTATATTAAAATAGGTGTTTTTTGGTAAATAAATATGAATAATATGTATTTTCGTTTGTAATAAAGTAATGATAAGATCGTTCGTATTTGCAATGAAATTGAATAAGTTTTAAGTTGAGCTTGTTTTTAATGGTATCAGCAGACAATTTGCTCGATTTTCAAACGAGAGATAATTCGTTCAGAAACTGCGGTTTACTTTAAAAATGTGTTCCATTGTGCGCTTATTTGGGTAAAGGGAACTCGTGAAATTTACAGAACTACTGAGTCAAAATGTACTGGCCAAAATTATTTCAAATTATTATAGTTTTTGCATGATGGATTCTCAATGTTTGACGGTGAACTAAATGAAAATGGGACATGGAGTGGGCCATAATCCACCACGCTAGTCCAGCGAGGAATGGTAGAAATAACATGTCTTCGAGAGAATAACCGAAAGAAAACTAACTTAAAGAGACGACTATTAATTTAACTTGTTTGAAGAGATTTTGGCTTCAGCGACTAAAAATGCGATAATTTTTCAGCTTTAAGAAAGTTTCGTCTAGAAATTCGCAGAGCAATGTATTAAAACCATCCGAAAATGGCCACCCACTGGACTAGAACACTGCAAGTTTGAATGTGGACTGGCCAACTAAACAATTCTCGAGTGACCAGCTACGTTGGCAGCCTTGCCAAGCTTGCAACTTTTTGCTAAACTACCCACATATGCTTCTACGAAAATCATTCCCAATCAAAAATGAACTTTAATCCCAAGCCTTAGAGAACCGGGCTGTTATCTTATGTAACAAAATTAACTTGGTTTCCAAGTTATATACAAAAGTGGACAGTGTTAATAGTCACTGTCCTTCGAATTGTTATTATATACTTTTTGTTTTGGAGCCAAATGGAGGGTAGTTCACATTTTGTTTCAAAATTTTGAATATCCTTGCTTTTATTATACAACGTTTTGAACTTAGAGTTTTTGTTAATTTTAGTCAATGGGATACGTGTTTGAATTTTTAAAAGGAGAAGCTTTAAACTGTTGTTAGGTACGACGAGTAGGTTCGTTTTGTCGTACAGAAATGTGAAAAATTAAAGGGTTTTTTCCTAGCATACTCCATTCCACTTCTGGGAGAACGAAGGAAGGACTCTCTCTACTAATTCTTATTTCGAACCTTATTCAGTTCATTGCTGAGAAGAAATAAAAGGAACTTAAGAAAAAAAATAAGTAATACTATACTAAAAAAAAAATAAGCAATACTACTACTAAAAAAAATAAGTAATACTACTACTAAATAAAATAAGTAATACTACTATAATAGTAATACTGAACATTTAAAAAAAAAACTGCAATGAAGAAATAAAATATAAGATTCTTCACATTTATAAACTGAAAAAGATTAATTTATGAATCTCATACGCACATACTAAAAGCAAAGCAAGTGAAGTCAGATCTAGTCTATTGTATGCAGTACCCTAAGAAGCAGACCACTTCTGTTGTTAGACAAATCATTAGTATTACTGCACACGTAGCATGAAACCGCAGAGACAATAATTTGTCGACAGAAGATAAACCAAATGACAAAATATCGTCAAGATTCCTGTCGTTCGAAAGCATGGCGATGTTTATAGAGTAGAAAGAAATAGTTTCTATTCTTCCGTCGTTGATGGTTCGTGCCATATCATTACACGGCCCACTGATTATTTATTTTCATAAAGGCAATTTTTGGTTTTAAGTTAACTTCTAAGATACGAGGTTTAAGCAATAATATTCTATTTGTCACTTATGTTAGTGTCTTTATGATAAGTACATTAAAGTATCATCACCATCATCATCATCAGCCGGAAGACGTCCACTGCTGAACATAGGCCTCCCCCTTAGACCGCCACGCCGAACGACAAATCGCCACTTGCATCCATCGGTTGTCCGCGACTCTGACGATGTCGTCGGTTCACCTAGCGGGAGGCCTACCTACGCTGCGTCTTCCGGTCCGTGGTCGCCACTCGAGAACCTTTCTTCTCCATTGTCAGTTCTACGAGCGATGTGGCCTGCCCATTGCCTCTTCAACTTGCAAATTTTAAGAGCTATGTCGGTGACTCATATTAAAGTAGACTAACATTAATTCCATGATTGATCTCCAATGAGAAGTTTTCTTTTTGGAGTGTTAAAAAAAAAAAGTAGTTTCCAAGAACTCTATAGATGGCGTTGAACTGACTACGTTACTAGATTTACATTTTTCTTTTTCCTTGTTGTTATTTATTTCCAAATGCCAATGGTGTGATGTGATGTGACTGACAATGACATGACATGTACGTTACGTTTTAAGATCTCGAAAATACAATTAAGTGAAAAAAATCAAAAAATGACGACGTTCCGTTCATTGCAGTAACATACCAAGTTCAGCGCCATCTATCCATCGACTAGGGAAACAATCAAAAGAAAATCCCTCATTCAAAGCTCCCACGGAAATACACCATGAACCAACATAAACAATCCCACAATATCTCAAAGATCGGTCTTTTAAAGCCATCGCGGGGTAATTCAGGCAATCCGTTTTTCTTTTAGACCACAGTTCTACCTAAATTTCTTTTGAACACCGTCCATACATCAACTTAGTTCCACCTCGTAATCTGTACTAACCTCAGACGCCATTATAGGGTACGATACGACTCCGATACGTTGGGATACCGAGTTTTGGTAATTTTTCACCGACGACTTGTAAAGTAGTACTAAATCTACACTTATATTAAAGCAGACGAGTTCTTTTGGTTTAACGTGCTAATATTAGGAATATAATTATATAAATTATTAATAGTTAGATAGTCCATTTATCGAGGAAGGTTATCAGCTATATGAAATCACGCTTTTGCTAATAAAAGACGAGCAGCGAGTGAAACAAGCAAGTGAAAATATTTATATGCTCAGAATTGTACCGAGCATTTGGCGCTATGGGGATAGGGAGAAGATTTTGGGGTAAAACAGTCTTAATAAACACGGATCAGAACCAAAGAGTCTCACTGAAGGCCGTAAATGTAATAATGTGTGTTTAAATTAGTCTTGTTTAGTCCTTATGTGATAAACTGATAGATCGACTGTGGAAAAAAAGATGAGAGTTGATAACTCATTTTAAAATAAAACAAATTGGGTTTTCTCTTGGCGTCAGTCTAACCCAGAAGCAAAGATGCTCTCGCTTTAAATTGCACGAGCTCACCCAAAAGACGGCACATTATTTTTAAGCGTGGTAAAATCATCAAATTAGTCCTCCCACCCAGGGCGGAGCGGGCGGGATTGTCAGCCTTATTCTGGCTAAAATCCACGGTGTCCTTTAATAGCGGTTTACGTTCCGGGGTCACGGTAATTCGTTAGCCCTGCGACACAGATGACACACACACACACTGCGACACAGAAGATGGAACATAGTAAAAATTATTTGGCATCCAAACTCTGACAGGATGGTGGTCGGAGTTCATTCTGATGATGAATACCTGGCTAGTAATAGAGAAAGTACGCCAAAGACCTCAAATTAATTGGGACGAGAGTATCAAGTCACCATGATGATTCAAACTCAAAATTTTCTGATTATGAGCTCAGTTCACTTTCAACCACCTCGTTTAGCTGTCATTATCAAGATAACTCCAAAAATCGTATCCACTAACGGCTCCTCACTTGTGGGTAACTTAGCTTCGCCAACCACGCCCATCAATCTATGCTATCCACAACGAAGTACAGACTCCGTACGTTACTGCACATTTTTGCTGCTAATCCACACAATTTCAGATCTTTTGCTGAAGGAAATAAAGTTCAAAGGAACTGCAGAGTTATCCTGGTAAAGGCGGATCGCGGTTAGAAATTGATTGTGGAAGTCTTTATAGTGCTTAATGAAAGAATTGAAACAGATAAAATGGAGTTGGACTGGACTTATGGTGGCTCCATTTTACTTTGCGTTGCAATTTTTGGATTCCATTTGGCTGTTTTTGCGTATTTTCTCGTGCCAATGTGCGGTTGTTAATGATTTGTGTCCGAGTGAAAAAGTAGATGAGAGTTTCAAGTTTTAAAGTGTTTTGGTTGAGAGATATTTTACAAAGCAAAGACTTTATAATAATTATTATTATAAATTATGTCAAAACCTGTTTCATCTTATATCTATGATAGATCTATACGCTAAATATAATATTATGTAAAAGTAATGTAAGCAAGGCTTTGCCGTTCTCTTCTAGTCGCAGGCAAATCGAGGGACTTAAAACGGCACCGTGTGTATCCCTGGAACGCAAAGGGTGAACTATAGGAACTGGGTGGATTTTGAGTCAGTAGGAGTCCGACAGTCCTTTCGCTCCACTTAGGGCGTAAGGGGTCAATTATTGATGATTAAATCACATGATTAGTACACTTTTTGTTGTAAGTCATATGCACAAGGCGCGACACAAAATTAATTGTTCTAGGTCAGTAAATTCCCGTTCTTTTGACAAAAGCCATTAAAATATACTTACTTTAGTTTTTTTTCGTCCGCATACTTACTATTGTTGCAAAAGTGACGTGTCAAAATTGAATCAAAGATTTCAAGATTATCTTAGGTCTCTTTGAAGCCCAAGGATCAAAGGTTCTGTAAAACATAACAGACAAACTGCGGACATGATCTGTCCGGAACTGTCCAGTGTCCAGACTCCAAACTATAAGGTCCGCAATCTGTCCGTACCTGTTCGAGAGCAAATTTAATCCTAAACTTCGTAGCACCTTGCTACGTGCTACGCGGCTACGAGCTACGTAATGTACTAATCACTTTCACTAATCAAGTGTAAACGGGTGAGCTTGTTCAGCTACCAATTAGTTTACAAGACAAGTCTTACAAATCAGCAGACTTCAACCTGCCGTCAGCGGA
This sequence comes from Agrotis ipsilon, assembly GCA_028554685.1. Taxonomy (NCBI): domain Eukaryota; kingdom Metazoa; phylum Arthropoda; class Insecta; order Lepidoptera; family Noctuidae; genus Agrotis; species Agrotis ipsilon. Next base: position 15,695,000 of record CM052971.1, read on the forward strand.
ATCAAATGGCTACGGCGAATTTCAATACATTGGTCTTATTGTAGAGAAAATTATACAGAAAGTTAAGACTTTTTAAAGACATTTCATTTCTGGGTCTACTGAATCGAAAGTCATAGATTTGGAAGTAAAGTATTTTTAAAGTCATCATTTGGGCAAAGGAAGCATTGCGATCCAACGAGGCAATGCCAGCGTTCTGGGCACTTTCCCCATTGACAGCGATGTGGATAAATTTTTCGACGCCCTGTAATCTTTAGTTTTATTTCAATAATTGTTGTGAATATTTTACCTTTATTTTTAGTTTTTATATGTAGTATATTAGTAATTAGTTACATTAATTTGGTAAATAAGCTGTTAAAGTTTTTAAATTAATAAATCAAAAAAGTCATAGAAGTAACATTATAACGTAGTATTAACTTATAGGCCTTGAGAAGTGGTTTTCGAAGACTCAAAGTATTTTTCAACGGTATAAATAGGTTTGTTAAAGTTTCAGGTATCTCGTGTTCCGTACCTTTTAGAATTTACTATCATTGTTGTCACCGATTATTAGAAAAGATCGTGAAATTAATTCTTTTTTCGAGAGTAGACCGTCAGTTGTGATGACGTTGATCTACTCCTGAAATTAATATTAAATCTCAATCCAAAATCTTTCTTTTGTATTTGACGGCTGCTTCTGTTTGGACATCTTAAAGACTTGGAAAGACAAATTCTGTTGTTGATTGGTTTTAGACAAAGATACAACCGAAGATAGCAACCGAGATAAATAATTCATTTTCACACTACTTGCTCGTAAATGTCAAATTATATATCAGGCAACCCTACTGTAAAGCAAGTCATTGTTCCCTCTCGCTCGAACCGGGCAATAATATATGTACTGAATTTAATTATTCCCGTGGGAATAATGTGATTTGAATTTGGAACCTCAAATAAAAACTTTCACCAAGAAGCTGTATCAATCATGGCGGCCGCTGGCCGCAACAGCTGATCGGTTGCAGTGGTGCCAACTTCACGTTCGAAGGTTATCGTACCACATCAAATTTCAAAAATCGAATTTATTTCCTCGCAGTAGGTGTGAAAAGCAGAGTACCCTTCTCGGGAGTAAAGCTGCCTTGTCTTGGGCTAACTTGAATCCCTCGCTACACTAAGGATACTTAACTTAATTCCCTCGTTTCACCCGGGAATTAACACTTGAACCTCCTCGCTGCGCTACGGAGGTTCACCTCCAGAGTCCTTAGTGTCGCTTCGGGATTCAATACGCCCGTGACGTAAGGCAATGCTTTACTCCCTTGTTGCGTAATCTACTATTACACTGCACTGTAAGTCAATTGACACGAATACGGGACAAAATTGAGTGGGACGCGACCCTTCAGTTGTTGACTTCCTAAAAAGGTTAAGTTTAAGATTTCAAGTATCGTTTCATCTTAAACTTCTGCCTTCCCCTATTCCACTCCTCATTCGGTATTCCCTTCACGCGCACCTCACGTAGGTCGATATGACAGCTACAGTCTCCAAAATTGAATTGATTTTTATCAAGAGTCGAGCAAACTCAACGATTTTTCGGCTGATTCCCCGTTTTTTTATTATTTGTCCTAGAAGGGTAATCCTTATTGAGGTGTGTAAGGAATACTGATATTATTGTAGATGTTTATTTGTTTCTACAGCGATACGTTTGCGTATTTGAATGTGAATTGATCTCATTTTGGGGTAGATAGTGTTTTGCATAAACTAGACAGTCTATGACAGCTGTCAGCCCTTTGAGAAGTCTGAAAGAAACAAATATAAAATTGTGTGGTAATCGGTTGACATCGAAGTCGACTAGACAAGAATTTACCTTACACTAGGACGACACTAACGGGAAATAACGTAGAATATCACGTAAATGGACGTTTAAACGATTTTTTTTTTAATCAACCGAAAATTAGTAAGTAGAAACTCCTGTAGCACGGCCATAAGAGTTTCTTCTTTGTCGTATGCGCTGCGTTTACAAATATTTAAACTCATATAAAAAAAACACTCAGACCCGGAATTGGGCGGGAATTGAATCCGTAACAAGCAATACTGCAGTCGGTCAGCCACTGCGCCAACCTAGCCGTCGCCTTATATATTGGAATGTTAATTTTGATATTCATAAATCTAGAAACTTTTTGTGCATTTAATATTGGAGGAGCTCGTGGCTAAATAATAACAGCCGCACAGGCCGATCTTCCGGGTTAAGCCGCGCTTGCCGAGGTTGGTCTGTGGATGGGTGACCATCTGTTATAGCGAGTTTCCTCCGTGCCTCGGAAAGCACGTAAAGCCGTTGGTCCCGGCTGTCATTTGTAGATCTTCAACAGTCGTTACTATTAGTCAGAAGCTCTTAAGTCTGACAACCAGTCTTACCATGGGGTATGGTATTACCCAGTTACTGGGTTGTGGAGGTCAGGCAGTCGCTCCATGTAAAATACTGATATCCAGTTGAACCTGGTTTGACTGGAAGCCGACCGAAATATAGTTGGGAAAAGGCTAGGCAGATGATGAATATTGGGACAAAATGTTAAGAAATACTTGAATTTTCGATTAAAATCGATATAATTACATGGCGTTTACGCCACGCTCACGCCTCAGTCATCATCATCTCAGCCTATTGCAGTCCACTGCTGGACATAGGCTTCTCCAGGGAGCGCCACAGCGCACGATCTCCTGCTTTTTTCATCCAGCCACTGCTAACCACCTTCTTCAGGTCATCGGTCCGTCTTGCTGGGGGGCGTACCTACCCTACTCTTACCTCACGTCTCAGTACCAATAATAATAATAATAATATTCCACAACTATCACACAACGCCATCTAGTCCCAAGCTAAGCAGAGCTTGAGTTATGGGTACTAGACAACTGATAAACATACTTATATATTTCTAAATACATACATATTATAGATAAATTACACCCAGACACAGAACAAATGATCATGCTCATCACACAAACATTTGTCCTGGGTGGGAATCGAACCTACGACCCCCAGCATAGCAGTCAGGATCACTAACCACTAGACCAACAGGCCAGTCTATGTTATGTTAGTCTATGGTCAGTCAGGTCTATGTATAATGCAGACATTTTATTCTTTTCTAAGAAATTCTACCATGTCACCTTATTTATTTTCCTTGATTCAATCGCCTCAAAGAAAACGTCTGCGGTAAAGTAAAGATCTGTCACTTATTGCCTTTCAAAACAGAAAGGCGCTTTGGCATAGCTTTCATGTTTGAGCAACATTAAATTATTAGTTTATGAACCTAATAGGCGCTTTTGTTGTAATTCTGCGACACAAATTAGGAAATAGTAATTATTAACTATGGACTTTCTTGACGGTTCTTCTCCTTGGAAACGACCAACCTAAACTATGATTAGTTTTCAACGTTTTGGATGTAATTATTGAAGCCTCTGTGAAATATAACATTTTGAACTTGATTGCGTTTCTTATCCAACTAGGCTTTATGAAAAACTTTGATTCAAACTGTGTAGTGACTGACACTTCTTGGTTTAACATTCTGGCATCAGTAAAAAAAATGTGGCATTTTATCTTTATTTTTTCTTAAAAAAACGTTCCCCGAAATTAAAAAAATCTCTTGTGTTATGGGTGTTTTAACAAAGATTTAAAATTATGTATACAAAGACCCAGAACAAAATCAATTTATTTTGTAGCTCATAGAACTATTTTTTCTGACCAGGAACCCGCGACCCGGAACACAGCTGTGGATTGCTTAGCCACACTTGCAGCGCTAAGAAGACGCATGTAATATGAAATCGCGGTCTGCTACACAACCATTGCAAAAATAGCACAAAGCTCGTTGTTTGTTGCGAAGCCTTTCAAACGTACGATAACCGATCACAATCACTTCCCTCAAAAACAGAATTTCACATTATTATTCAATAACAAACACTCACAAGTGAAGAGCCAGCATAAATTTAGTAACAGAATGTTCTAAAATGTAACAATTGTAATTCAGAATGATTAAGTCGTGGCACGTTTTGAAGCCAAGTGAGTTCGCAAGTTCGTCTGTAGCGTGCCTTATCTCGAACTTCAACTCTGATTGGTTGTTGCGCATTTGAAAGTATTATAATGACGTTCTCTGATCTTGCAAGTTTGTTAACAACGTTGGTGATGATTCATTTCAGAACTGGATAGCTTTTATACGATTTAAAAATGGGTTTGGGATAAGTTTTGCTTTTGTACGGTTAAGTTGAAAGTAAATGGGTTGCAGGCTATTTTAGTTCGGCGTCGTACGTCGCAAGATGATCTTCGGCCACCGTAGGCGCGGTCATGCGGACAGCGAGTAAAGGGCAACTCGCTGTCCGACCATGGACCATGCCCGGGTCGACGGCGCGTCGTGTTCCACGCGCGCCTCAAAGAGCTGTCAGCAAAATGACGGGGCCCCCTCTCAGAGGGCCAAAGCCTACCGTGGTCGCGGAACTTATTTCTATTACCGTGACCCCGGAACATAAAGGGCTACTGAAGGACACCGTGGATTTTAGTCAGTACAAGTCTGACAGTACCTCCCGCCCTGCCCGGGGTTGGAGGTCTCATTTGATGATTTTACCACGCTAAAAAAAAAGGCTACTGTAGTTGTAATTTTGCTCATAACTACTTACATTATTATTCTGTGATTATTATAATAATTCATCATATGCCTTGCCTTTTCCCAGAAAGGTTGAGATGGACTTCTAATTGAATCGAATAGAGCTGAATATTATTTATTTAGACGAAGCGACCTCCACGAGGTCGGACGGGCAGTCGCTTCCCAGTAACTCAGTAATACTGTGATAAGACAGGATGTAAGATTTTCGCGCTTGTTTCTAACAGTAACGACTCATAATTTCTGAGTGAATATAAATACAATACGGACGGACGGACGGCACGGTTGGTGCAGTGGCTGAGCGATTGGACTGCTACGCTGCGTGTCGCGGGTTCGATTCCGCACGGATCAAATATTTGTATGACCTACAAATAGTTGTTCCGGGTCTGGGTGTTTGTGTCGCACCCACGATACAGGGGAATTCCTAGTGTTTTTTTAATATATAACAAAATGTTACATAATGATCCGGAAAAGGGCTTGTGGCTGCGAAGTGGACATCTGAGTGTCGGAGTAAAGATCGAGTGTCACAAAGTCGTGGACGCCCTTTTGTTAGATAGATCTGTGTCCTTAAAAAGTTAATACATCAAATTCGAAAATTGCAGGAGATACCAGCACAAGACTGCGTTAGTCTCAGCTGATTTAGTTATCGACCTAGTGAAATATAAAGGTAAGCGTGCCTCAAATGGACCATTAAACAAGTTTCACGATAATTGTTCTGTACGGACAATTTTCTTATAAACGCTGTGTTCTAATCACGCCACTGCAAAAACAGGGCGACCCGCATGTGTGGCTAGGGGTGGCGCGACGAGTGACTGGTTAGTGGGTTAAATGGTTTTAATATAAATTTAAAATTTAAAAAACCCCCGACTTCTTCGAACTTGGTTTTTATGTCGGGGGTTTTTTAAATTTTAAATTTATTTTTTATTTTATACTTTTTATTGGTACATACTTATATCATTTTATGTGGCTAAGAGTTCTCCCGATTAAGTCATCAATATTCCCTTTCAGTACGCTTTCATTTGATACCCAACTCGAGTATATTTGCAGACCCTCCGTTACCTTTCCCCACTTTCACCCCCACAATTTCTAAACGGCTCAACCGATTTTCATCAAAAATGTCTAAGAACACTCGCAGGTAAGTCACCTTTCATAAAAAAATAAACTAAATTGAAATCGCTTCATCCGTTCGGGCTCTATGATGCCACAGACAGACAGACAGACAGACAGACGGACAGACAGACACGTCAAACTTATAACACCCCTCTTTTTCCGTCGGGGGTTAATAAAAGGGGTTTCTCTGGTGGATAGAATTCGTAATGAAGTCATTTGCTAGAGAACCAAAGTAACCGACATTGCGCTTAGAATCAGCATGCTGAATTGGAAGTGGGCCGGCCACGTCTGTAGACGGACAGACGGCAGATGGAGCAAACATGTGCTAGAGTGGAGACCGCGAATGGGCAAACGTAGTGTAGGACGCCCTGCTGCAAGATGGGTTGATGGTTTAAGGAAGGTGACTGGCAGTGGATGGATGCGGGCTGCCCAGGACCGGGATGGTTGGCACCCTTGGGGGGGGAGGCTTACGTTCAGCAGTGGACAGCAATAGGCTGATATTAATAATATAAAAGGAAATAAAACGTGTTACAAGTCCGGTTCCCATGCAATCTGAACACACATGTATAGTTTGTGTAACGGATTGCTTGTTATCTAAAAATAAATAATCATATTCATATAAGAAGGCCTATGTTCCGCAGTGGACGTCATACGGCTGAGACGATGAAGTAAGACCTTATATTCCACAAGTTTTCAAAAAGAGGAAGCGTTTGGCGGTATCAGCAAACTGACGGGTCGTGGGATGTCTAAAAAGACATCGCGGTCCTGGAACGTAAATGGTTTGTGAAGGAAAAGAGTGGTTATAGTCAGTCTGACAGTACCTTCCGCTTCACACAGAGTGGAAGCAATCATAAAATATGATGATTTTGAAAACAAAAAAGTTTTTAGGATTTCATGTTACCTATGCAAAATGGATAAAGTTTTTACGTCGTCTAGTAAACTATGACATAACTTAGAACACTATCTTTTTCACAATCGATATTACTTCCTTGTAAAACAATATGTTTTCAATTTCCTGTTTATTACAATATTATTATGGCGCTTCCTTTAAGTACAAAAAGTGAATTATTACGATGTGTGGCAGCCCTACCGCGGTACGGTGACAAGCTAACGGATCAACGGCGCGGTGTGCGCGTGCGCAGGTTTGTGACGCGGTGGACTTAGTACATTGACGTATCACTATAGGAATATTAGGTAAATAAAATATCTCAATTCACTTTCTTTAAGACTATTAAGAAGACTCTAAGATTATTTAAGCAATAAGAAATATAAAAGTTTTTAGACTGACATGGTCACTATAACTATTATTTAGTTTTAAAACGGGATATTTACCATGTTTATTTTTTTTGTTTTGAGTTTCCGATATTTCGGCACTGTTGCAAGCGCTAACTACTAATACTACTACTACTAAGACTAAGTAATAATAAGAATGATGACTTTAGATATAACAAGGTCCACAGTCCCCGGTCTTATCCACGGAGATGGGGCGTGTTTTAAAGGTCACTCCTCTCGACAACCAGAAAAAAGTCAAGCAAAGTTCAAAAAATTTAAAATTAATATTGTCATTATTATTGTGTAAATGCAGAATTTTTGATGATGATAGCATCTCTCAAACTAATTTTTTCTTGTTTAAAAAGTTGTTTGTTCTATATATTTCAATTTTGGTACCTAGTCAGTGGTTAAATTCTGTAAAATGTCATTTCAGCAATTAAAAAGTGTGAGAAATGGAAGACGCTTTCTGTTGAAGATTGATGGTCTACAAAACAATGGCGAAGTAATTTCCAAAGTAGCTATTAATGCTTACGAATAAATCCCGCATTGTAAAGCATCCAACTCAAAATCAACAGCGGCGCCCGCGCAGACGACGTAATGATCGGCGGCGCCACCTAGCGGCGGATAACGGAGCGCCTTGATTGGTTAATATATGTTTACACCTTTATTATAGCTATAATTTCTTCTCCGATCTGCCTGGCATTGCGCAACTGTGTGCTTCATTTGGTGGCATACATTGATATTGGATGTTGTACGTGCACATCATTTGGAAATGTAATTTGTAACTAGTTTTATTCAATTTCTGAATAGCAGCCATAGAGTCTTTTATTTTGAGAGATGGTAACTCATCAGATTAGTTTTCCATTCTAGGTGGTGCGGAAGGGTCTGTCAGACTCTTACTGACTGAAAATCTACAACTTTGCATTCCAAGGTCACGGTGCCCTTCTAAGACAGTTCTGTGAAGCTACTTAATAAAGAAATTTATTTATCCAAAAGAACAATGTTCACTTACGAATAAATATACAGTTAGAAAAATTGTTATAGCTATAGTATTCAGGTGCAAATACAATGTGTTGTAAAGAACAAGGATAGTTATTCTCCAATTAAACAATCGAAAATGCTAGGCTGTTTACAGAAACAAAATAATGAAGTTAAACATACAAATATCTAAAATTCTAATATTATAGTTTATAATTTGAGGCCAGATCCAGACTGCACCCCACATGAAGCAAAATTTTTTTCCTCTACAAATGATTCTCGCTCCCCGCAAAGTACAATCTAAGTCTAGCTTTGAAAGAAGCCAAAGAAGATGCGTTCCTAATTTCGTTTGTAAGGGCATTGTACAATTGCACACCTTCATACCTGATGTTCCTTCTTCCGTATTGGGTTCTGGGTTGTTGCGTACATAGTTGGTTGGGGTTTCTTTCACTTCGCTGTGTAATTTTTTTTGAGAAGCTGATTTGCGAATGAATTTTTCCGTCAAGAATTTTACGAATCAGGAGACAGGTATTGAAGGCGTACAGCTGCCCAACGCTCATTAGTTTTGTTTCCCTGTATAATTGCGATGTGGGGGTGAGGAAGTTGTAATTAAAGAGTGTTTTTATTATTTTATTTTGGGCAATCTGCAGATCTTTAAGTGTGGACTTACTTGCGCATCCCCAGATTTCAACGAGATAGTTGAGGTGTGATTTAACCAGTGAATTGTAGACAGTGAGGCGAATGTTGCGTGGGAAGTTATTGATAAATCCGCGCATGGATCCTAGTAGGCACATTATTTTCGATGTGATCGATTCAATATGTGGCGTCCAGCTTAACTTGTTGTCAAGTTTAAGACCGAGATATTTTTCACAAGTGGATTTTTTGATTTGGACTTGGTTGATGTGAAGTGGAGGATGATTGGCGATTTTTTTATTTTTTGCAGAGAAGAGTATGAAAGAGGTTTTCGATGCGTTTATGGTCAGCAAGTTGCTACTAAACCAGACATAAAGTGTGTCTAAATCTCTTTGCGCGTCAGTTACAATATCATTTATAGACTGTCCAAAATAAAACAAACATGTGTCGTCCGCATATAAGGTTATTTGGCCTTTTAGCCCTAGATCTTTGATGTTATTTATGTAGATGTTAAATAATAAGGGTGCCAGCAGAGATCCCTGCGGGACACCGAACTCTATGGGCAGCGTCTTACTTTTTGCGTTTTCTATTTTTACGACTTGGTATCGTTCGCTGAGATAAGAAGATAGGATATTGTATGCTTTGCCAGAAATACCAATACTGCTAAGTTTCTGCAAGAGTATTCTGTGGCTCACTGTATCAAAGGCTTTTTTCAAGTCGATAAAGATCCCTAGCGCGATTTTTTTTTATCTATATTTGTTTTTATTGTTGTGACTAAGTCTATCGTTGCGGAGAGTGTATTAGACTTAGGTCTGAATCCAAACTGCCGATCGAAAATACAGTTGGTGTCTTGTAGGTATTTTTCTAGTCTTGTGTATATAAGTTTTTCAAGAATTTTTGATAGCACTGGTAGCACCGAAATCGGTCGGTTTTTGGTCCCGATTTGTGTATTGGGGTGACCTTTGCAATTTTAAGGGATTTTGGAAAGGATCCTTGAGTGAAACAGTTATTAAAACAGAGTGTGAGTTCGTTGACTATTAAAGGTTTGATACATTTTATTGTTTTTGTTGTTATACCGTCTATTCCAGAGCTGCAGTTTGGGTCCAGGTTATCAATGATTTTGTTTATTTCATTTACAGTGCACGGAGTAAGAGTGTCTAGATTGTTTGTTGTTGGCTTAGAGTTGGTTATCGTGTAGGTAAGGTTGTTGTGGAATTTTTTGGGAATTTGTGTTGCTAGGGTTTTGCCTACCGTTGCAAAGAAACAATTAAAACTTTCACAAATTTCGGTCGGGTCTATCACAGTGTTGTCATCTATCATTAGTTTAAGGGGAATATGGCTTGCTATAGCTTTGTTTTTACAAAATTCGTTAATCAGCGACCACATTTTCCTTGGCTTAGATTTACATTTAGAGAATGCTTTGTGGTAGTAGCTTTTTTTCGTTGTGTCGATCAGACTGTGTACAGCGTTTCTTTTTACGGTGAAATCTGTTTTTAGTTTTTCATTGTGTATGTTGGCTTTATATCTTTTCCACAATATATTTCTTTCATTGATTTGATTTATAATTTCAGTGTTGATCCAATCTTCTCTAGGTAAGTTGAGTACCTTGGTTTTTCTAGTGCTATTTTCTTCAATGCTCGTCTTTATAAAGTTTTCAAGGTCGGTATAGTTGTGTTTTGTTGTATTATAGTCCGCGTTGGCCACATATTTGTATAGTTTAGGGTAGTCAATAGTTACATAATGTTGTTTTATTTTATGTGGGCGTTTGAATCTTTTGAGTTCCAAGTAGATATGATTATGGTCGGAAAGGGGCGACTCAATTACGGCCATATGGAAATCATTTGTTGTGATGTTTGAGCATACATGATCCAATATTGTGTTGCTTTTGTTAGTTGTACGAGTTGCGTATTTTTTGTCTGTTTTGTTCAACAGTTTATACCCGGATCCTTTAATCATGTTCGTGTAAAGGTTCGCTGTCCTGTCTGGTCTTAATATATCAAGGTTAAAATCGCCAAAGAGAACACATCGTCGTCTTTGTTGTAATTGTTCGGAGTAATACTGGATAAAACTTTTGTTGTTGGTGTCAGGAGGTTTGTAGACAACTCCGACATTCAGCGCATATTTCTCTAAATATATGAATAAGTAGTTGTTGCCCTCTATGTATTCTTGTTGCTGGATAGTATGAGTGACGTCATTGTGAACAAAGATTGAAACTCCTCCTCCGCGTCGGTCACTCCGAAAGTTGAAATGATGAGTATAGTTAGTTATGTTGAGTGACATTGCTTCAGAGTCCGACTTTATCCAGGTTTCAGTGAGTAATATCAAGTGGATAACATGAGGTATGCTTTTTAAGATACATTTCAATTCATCGAGTTTGCCTTTTGTTACAAGACTTCGAATGTTGATGTATAGGAATTTTAGCGATTTTGCATTGGTAGTTAATTGTGCATAGTTGTCTAATGCCTGATACGTATTTTTCGATTTGCCTGTGTCGGAGTCAGCCGGTGTTTGTAATGAGGATGGTACTAGTTTTTTGGTGCAAGGTTTATGATTTTGGGCATACCTTTGACGTATTTGATCGATATTCCTGTTTCTCCGGTTTTTTGACGGCGTTCCAACTCTGATCTTAAGTCCGCAAGATATTTTTGTTGATTGGGTGTTTGGTCAGCATATAGCTTTATATTCAGATTAGCGAGCTTCTCTTTGTTACGAAGCAGGTACTGGGCACTTTCGTGAGAGTCGAAACATACTTTGAGTAGCCGGCTTTTACTAGAGTTGTACTTTCCTAGACGTATACATTTAGTGACAAGAGGCAAGTTTTCTCCGTAGGCGGATTGCAATATCTGGATAATTTGCTGTTTTTCGACATTCTGTCGGTCTGATTTATTTACATTCTCAAGTTCCGATATTCCTGCAAATATAACATTTTTTCCCCGGGTATATCTTTCCTGCATCTCACAAACCAGCTCCTGTTGGTTTAGTGTCGATATTGGTTCGGTTGATATCAAGGATAGTTGGGATTCGAATTCTTCTATTTTTTTATTAATTGAGTTACTGGTTGTTTCTAACTTATTTAAATCCGCCTTTAAGACCTTTTGCTCTGTGGCTAAATTTTCTGTGCGCTGATTTATATGTTTTAGTTCCGCTTTGAGGTCGCCTATGTCATTTCGAATATGTGTTATGTTATCCGTCTGAGTTTTACCGAAGTTTTCTAAAAATGTAAGCATATCGGTACGAAGTTGAGTCATTTCCTGCCTAAAGTTCGAGTTTAGGGTATTTATTTCCGAGTGTATTATTGTGATCTCTTGTTCGAACTCATAATCGTGTTCTCTAGTCTTTCGTTTGCGCATAGTAACCGATTGTAGGTCGCGATCATCGTTTATTTTACTCAAATCAGGGTAAGACGAAGATGTCGCCGCTGCGCTATCAGTAGGCGAGCGCGTCACATTCATTGTATTGGCAAGGGATTAACGACACAAGTTAGCAGTGAAGCGTGAGTTAAAAGGTGGTAATTACTTGCGTGCGCGTCCGTGTTGAGTTTAGAGCGGGATCAAAAATCGATTCCGTCTCGTTTCCTCGCGGGGGTGAAGAGGGCCGCTGTCGCCTGCACTGGCGCTCCGTGAGCACTATAGATTTGAAGATGTATACGGGAACACAGTATTTTGGCTTCACACAATTATCACTACTAAGGATGTCAATAATCACTTGATTGGGTTCAAAGTTGATTATTCGGGTTTTGATTTTGTATTAAATAATCAGAGAGCGTTTGGCATACGTCTATTCGCACTGACTACTACGGCTGTTTTTTTTACTGACTACAGATTTCCGCTTAGTTGATGGCATTATGCTCACCGCTTTTTAAGTTTATTTAATTTTTAAACCTAAAAATATTGTTGTCGAAAACAACACAGCATTGCTTACTCCTGTAAGCTCGAAATTACAAGAGTAAGCAATGCTGTGTTGTTTTCGACAACAATGTTTTTAGGTTACCGCCAGAATCTTACCATTTGTGCAGAAACCACACAAAATTGTGGAAATTTCGGATTTGTGAAACAGCTTTGTAGAAGTAGAAGTCCAGCATTTGACTTCGATAGGCTAAGTTGATTTGTGAACAGCTAGACTGTAGAGATTGCTTAAGTTGAGTAGTATTTATGTAATTTATTGCAGTAATTCAGTCAGCCAGTTACACAAAAGCTATTGGATTGAAGTGATCAACTTTATACAAAGACAAATTGTTCACACAATAGGCTCAATAAACTGTCACAACATTCATTCGCAGCTTTTACAACATGCGCATACGCAGGGCGCCAAACAACGACGTTTTCTCCGAACCACAATGGAACATAACGTACACATCAACAGAAATGTCCCGAAATACGGCTTTTATTATGAAAAACAATGTACGTTTAAACCTGTCATCAGTTCATACATTCTCATTAAAGATTTCGCGAATAATCGCCCCGTTGATACGATGGTTCGCGTTAAACAATGTCGTTCCTTATTTAAGACGGCAACTTTTAATTTATAGTCCCCGTTTTAAGTTTACAAAGTCTTCTTGTGTTTCAAATGTCGCTTTTCGGATTCGCGGATTATCACTTAGCGAATGGATTTCTGTGAGTCAACCTTTTTAATTCGCTGTTAAGGGCAACGTGTGTGAGGACAGTTTTATAATATTACCGTTTTTATGCGACTTAAAAAAAAGGTGTTGAAAAGTGTTTGCCTTGTTACTTTATTGCGAGCACTGCTTTTGTCTGACAACTGTTTTCATCACCATAATTAAATCGTTTTCTGGTAAACTTAAGCTCTTAATGAGATTTGTAATAAACGGTCACCAGCGAGATAGTGTAGTAGGTACATTATTTTGTGTAATTCATTTCATCACCACTGCTCTCTAAATGATAATGAAAATCATCGTGAGGAAACTGGCATGTCCTAGAACCAAAAACTCGAAGATATGTGACAACTAACGACCCAATTGTTGGAATATGGATATGGATCAAGGCTGTGTTGCAGCATGATGCACTACAACAATCATTATTGTTAAAACCTTATACTGTTCAATATTAGCCTGTACTGTCCCACTGTTGGGCAAAGGTCTCCCTCCATAGCATCAATTATCATCTTCATAATTAATAACCCACTCGCCCAAAAATTTATGACATTACATTACGTATTCTTTCAATTATATTATTTCAATCATGTATTAGATATTATTTGATTTTTAATTGATTAATTATGTATGATTTTATACAATTTTTATGTGGATGTAAATCTGGTAAATAAAGAATTTCATCTATTAGGTATTAACTACAGTACTGTAGCTTATAATATCAATACACGAACAAGCTCAGTGATTCACTCAGGCAGTCAAGCCCCACAACTACAAATACTAAAATACAGCCAGTTTAAAAAAAAAGATTGCCACAAAAAAGTCAAAACCGCAGGAAGCGGTCAGCGGCGAGGAGCGTCGAATTTATTTGCGGACGGTATCTGTCGCGAGGTATAATGTTACGAGGAAGTTAGCGCTTGTTAAGATAAGGGTATCGGCAGTATATCCGCTCTTCGGACACGTTTGAGAAATGCCACAGAGTAAGATTTTGCAGCGGTATAAGTTTCCTTCCTGTGGAAACTTTGGTATCCAACGTGACAGTTGAAAGGGACATTTTTGACGTTATGGAAATGCTGTGTCGTCTTAATTGAGAGTAAGAGTAATGTTACGGAAGTATATTATTAATAGCTACAAAAATATGATATTTGTAACCTGCTCTACGTCCGGTTGTTCGTTAGTCGAAGCGCTAATGCTCAGAATGAGATTGTAGGTTCGATATTCAAGTCGGGTAAATTGAAATTGTATTTTTTTTATCAAGATTGTTGATTTTAGTTTCAAAACACCTTTGAGGAGGCGAGATATTATATTTATGCCTTCCAGATTGCCTTGGTGGATACTTAAGATCTTTTTTACTCGTTAATATCTTATAATGACTATCAGACTCATAATAAATTATTTTTGTTTTCATTTGCCTCTTACTGACTAATATTTCACCATATTCCTTCAGTAGCCCTTGGCGTTCCAAGACCACGGTTTCCTACTTATACAGTCCCGATAGTGATTGTCTAATGGTAACGAACTTTTTTTATCGTGCTAAAATCATCAAATTATGTGTCCTTCCATCCAGGGTAGGACGGAGGTACTGTCAGCCTCGTTCTGTCTAAAAGACACGGTGATACTTCAACACTCTTTACGTTCCAGGGTCACTGTTACCCGATAATCTCGCGACCCCGGAAGGCTGTGAATAGGACCCTACGTTGTGATAATTAGGACTTAAAATACAAAACCAACACAGACTCCGCCTCCCAGCAACCCATTACTCATTTCTCGTCAAAAACTCAGTGTTTTATTTACCCTTTGCCATCACAATGGCTCTTTGCAAGTTTTTATTTGTCTAGACAGTACTTTCGGCTGGAAATTAATGAATCCTTACCCATGAAAGGTGTCTGGGTTATTTTGCAATGTTTTCATAAGCATATTTCATTTGGAAAGTGATAAATTGTTGGAGGTGTTAGGATGGAACAGCTACGGTTGAAATTGAGATTTTTTTGACTGTCATAAAGATTTTTCGTTCGTTATTGAAATGTAGAGTAAATATGCAATGTTATATACACGTAGTTAAATATTTATGTTGCTTTTCAAGTTTAAACCACTGATCATCATTCTTGAAACTAAACATGCATTTACCTTTCGTCCCGAAAAAAAAGTATTGGAGCTTTATCACGAATTTTGGGATGTAACGTAAAAAAAGTAAAAAGTATGTAAGCAAACGGGAACTTTGACGTTAATTTGATGTAAAATAGTTCTTCTTTCGTACACTAGAGGCGCTGTTTCCTTGTAGCTTACGTCATAAAACTTCAAGTACGTGTACGGAAAACCTCTGTGCCCAAAGAAAATAACGTTAAATTATCAAAATAAAACATGACGTCACAGAGTGCAACTCAAATTCATTGTCAAATTCAAACTAAACGTGAGCGAAGCCAATTTAATTACCCACAAAATTAAACTGAATTAAATTCCATTTGATACATAGTCAAGGCAACCCTGAACAGATATTTAATTCAGTTAAGTCTCATCCATCAAACTATCTGTCAAACAATAATTCCCAAAGCCGTACCTTAATAAAATAAGGAGTACATTAAAACAAAAGTTCGCATCTGAATTAATGACTCAAATTATTGTACCTTTGGGTCTCATTGTAAATTCCGATATAACAGACCCCTTTTAAGTACGGAAGCGAACACAAGTTTGTCTCTTAATTGAAAAACCTTCATGCGATTATCAACCTTAAAGAATATTGCTTAAGGGTTTAAATCCTATGTAACTTTTATGAACGAGTTCCCAAACTTGTGTTGCTTTCGTATATTTGCCATATATGCCAATGCTATAAAGAACTGATGGGGAAGCGTTCCCTATAAACTTATGAGGGATATTAATATGAAATTTCATAATTATATTAAGGATGATGATATTTTAATGTCGGATTAAATGAAGCTATTCACTGTAAGAGGTTTTATTGGTTTAAAGTTCGTTGCTGTTTGGGGAATTAACGAAATCATTTGAAGTAGTTTTAGAAACATTGCCCTTGGGGTTTTGGCACTTTGACTAAGAGTCACTACACGTGTTACATGTATACATTACAGGATCCCACTATACTGTATAGTACTTTTCAACTGTTTTAGTTTTCGTCAAAATCGGCCTCGAGACTCCTTTCAACGTTTTTCGATATTCCTCATAGTTTCGGATATAGCCATTCACGCCCACTTGAAAAATTCACCCTGTATAGTATCTGAGTTACATACAACATTATTTTTAGATTTATATGCTAAATCTGAATACAGTTTGTTCAAAATCAGTAACTGAATCGGTTCCAATAATTTTAACATAATGATATATTTTGATCCAAAAATATTTTAATTAAATCTTGTCACCAGTTAATAACAATACAATCACTGTACCTATTGCCAAACAATGATCAATTAATGTAGTTCATGATACATTTTTTCGTATTTCATAAATAGGTTCTTTTTATTTTATTTTTTTACGTGGTAAAATCATCAAATGAGTCCTCCCACCCCGGGCAGGGCGGGACTGTCAGACTTGTAGTGACTAAAATCCAACATATTATAGGTTCTTTACACAAAAATACTAGAGGAAACTGTACGACGAAGTTGCGTACACACGGCTACACATCAAGCTATACAAAACCAGTTTGTCTTGGTCTCCCTCGTACGATTTTTACACACAATGAACAGTCAGCTAGTACTGGTTTTGCATAGCTTGATGTGTAGCCGTGTGTACAACCCGAATCTCTTCAAAGCTTGAGTAAACACGCTTTTTCTGAGTAATGTCACTCGTTCGTAGAAGTTTTCTTTGACACCTCTTACTTAGATTAGAGTCAAGAGCAAACCTATGTCAAACGAAAAAAAAAAATATAATCCCGCTAACCCATCCAATTTTCATTAATATCAGCATAAAACATACATAAAAGCTATGTTTTATCACACAAAGAAACACAAATATTGTGTACTTAGTGCATTTGACAAGCTTTGGTCGTCAATATCAAAATTTAAATGCTTTAAAGTTAGTGAGTGTAAAATTAGCTGCTATTGAATATTTGGCCTCGGGTGGGGACATTTTGTGGTTTATTATGCTGTTTCCGAGGGTTATTTGTGGTTGTTTTTCGTAAAATTATTAACTGTTTACGGTTGTGATAGTACGTGATGTAGTTTGAAATTATATGTATAGTATTACGACTGAATTTATACGAACGAACATAGGCTTGCCTACAGTCCTCAGCTGAGTAGAATGACGGCACGGTTAGCGTAGTGGCTGAGCGATTGGATAGCGCAGAAGCTGCTTGTCGCGGGTTCGATTCCAACACGGAGCAAATATTTGTAAGATCTACAAGTAGTGGTTTTGGGTCAGAGCGTTTGTGTATGTGAGTTTATATGCCTGTAAACGCACCCACGACACAGGAGAAAGTGTGGGGCAACGATTAATTAAAAAAAAAACCCCTGACGGTGAATGTGTTTCTTAACCTTGGGTTTTCAAGCCAAGAGTTAACAGGCTACTTCTAGGCAAGCGCGCTTCGAGGTGCGGCTGTTCTTTAGCGGCCGCACCGAGGAGAGGGACCCGGCGATGTAGCCGGGTCATGGCCTGCCGGGGAGCAGTGAATGCGCAAGTGGACCCACACCCCCGGCTAAAGGCAGTAGAGGACACCGTGTGGTTTTAGTCAGTCGAGTCTGACATGCCCCTCCGTCTTCCCCAGGTGGAGGAAGTCCATGAGGATTTCCACAAGTTGCAAAAAAAAAGAGGCAAGCGTGCTTCACCGTTGACCACATAATCGCTTGCCATCAGGCGAGTTAGTGATCAAGCGCGAACCTATCGTTAAATATATAAAAAAAAACCTCTAAATTGTATCAACTCTTATCTCCTTAGCTACAGATGATACAGCGACATTCTAAGCGAATCATGCACCGTCAGCTATGTTATTCAAATCTTTTTAATAACTTCGTCTTACTTTGCTGTCGGTGGCGACTTAATTATTCGCTTGACTGTACTTAGTAGCTGAATCTGAGAAATAAAAATGTAACGTGATTTTGTGCGTGCCGCACAGGGTTCCATAAATATCTTTATTTTTTTGGAATATCATCAAGTGACTGAGAAAACTCACTCAGTCAGTTCTTCTCCTCTATGGAAGGGACTTGACTGGGTCTAACCCTAAGCCTCTTCTTCCAAGACTCTTATGTGTATTAGGGAAAAAAATGATTTTATGGTCACGCGTTTCAAAATAAACGTATTTTTCATTTAATAATTAAATATAACTTTAGTTTTTTTTAAATTATTTACTGAATACCCACTACATTTTATTTCCTCCTGCTCTCCTGAAGGACCTTGTAAGCCTGTAACTAAATAAAATCAGAATCAATTTTAATTTAAGGCTAAGCATCATCAGTCAGTCAGTTTGGAAATGGATGACCATAACGGATATTCAGAGAACTTCCCACGGAAAGAACTTTTGAGAGTTGATGAACTGTCTACTGAAAGTGACAACGAAACTAGCACGGAACTAGTAATCTAAAATTAAAATAAATATAATTAAAATAAATCTTTAGATGAGAGATTTTCTCTTAAATTATGCAAATTACAAAGAATCTATGTTCAAATTGTTGCAATTGCAAAACTTTTTCTTCTATTTGACTTTGTCAATTATAGTACTCAATCTTGATATTCAGTGGAATCTTGATATTCAGTGAAATCCTTATTCCTCTATCCTTACAATTTCACAAAGCAAATTAAATCGTAGAAATTCCTTTGAAACATTTCCAGATCAACCAAAATGAGGCATAGAGGTACGCGTGCGTGACCGTACGCGTAACCCCAGTAGGCAGAAACTACTCAAAGTTCCATTACTCAGTATTAATACCAGAGATAATGTTAGTGGAACTATTCCACTTACGGTCCGTATTGAGATCAATAGAGAGGAAATACGTTAAAATCTTACCGGAGTTGCTAAACTTCCTACCCTTTGAGATTCGAGGTATTGAGTTGAATGGTGGACTATGTTGGGGCACGATAACTTGACGAGATTAGGATTGTTGAGTAGGTAAACGGTATGTGAGGAGCTCGTGGATAAATAATTACAGCCGCACAGGCCGATTTTCCGGGTGAAGCCGCACTTGCCGTCTGTCATAGCGAGTTTCCTCCGTGCCTCGGAAAGCACGTAAAGCCGTTAGTCCCGGCTGTCATTTGTAGATCTTTGACAGTCGTTATTGTTAGTCAGAAGCTCTAAATGTTTGACAGCCAGTCTTACCATGGAGTATCGTATTAACTAGTTACTGGGTTGTAGAAGTTCGATAGGCAGTCGCTCCATATAACATACTGATAGTTAGCTGCATCTGGTTCGACTGGAAGCCGAACCCAATATAGCTGGGAAAGGTTAGGCAGATGATGGCACTTTGATTGAAGTCGGCGTTGGACTATCAATTGCGGTACATGTGCAAGAGGTGTGAAGTAACTGGGGTAGCCGGCGGAGTGACGAAAATATTTGTTAATTTAACAGATGATTATTGTTTTGTAACAGGTTTCATCTGTAACACACCCTAAACAATATGAGTGATATTTCAATACAAAATATTATATTTAAAATCAATATCATGAACATAGGCCCTTAGACAACCACGCCGAACGAAAATTCACCAATTGCCCAAGAAAGAAGATGCAGCGTCGGCCTCCCATTATTCCACCTAATAGGAGGCCTACGCTGCAGATTCTGTGTAGACGATATCATGAAAGGTGCGGTGCAACCGATGGATTGTTCAAATATTGCTAGTCAATTTCTCCGTCAGCTATTTTTTTGTTTTTTTTTTTACGTCGTAAAATCATCAAATGACGCCTCCCACCCCGGGCAGGGCGGGAGGGACTGTCAGACTTGTACTGACTAAAATCCACGGTGTCCTTCAATAGCCCTTTATGTTCCGGGGTCACGGTGATGGTATAAGTCCTGCGACCCTTTTCCGTCAGCTAGATTAGTTTTTATATGGATTATGGCCTTTACTGCCTCTCAGAGGGAGGACTGGCCTGTGTCCCAGCAGTGGAACCATTATAGGCCGATGATGATGATGGAAATCTTTCTGATATTTAATTATTATTTTGATAGAGTACTATGTAATAATCCACTCAAAAATGTGAATTCAAAATTGAACAAGCAAAAACTAATATTTCAGTAAACTGTTCAATAATAACCCACACAAATTATCCCATAGTTTGGGATCACCCTAATCGCCCCTCCGCATACGCACCCAAATTTTACTCAAGCAAATTGTTAAACTAATATATAAATTCGTTGAAAGTCAGTGGTTTCCATTCAGCTTTACTTCACCAACTAAGATTCAATTAAACTCGGTTACTATTAATTTGTTCCAATAGCAAGATGGTGGGATTGCCAATAATTTATTAGGGAAACCCTTTGTAGGGCCAAATGTACGCAAATTTCATCAATAATGTTATTAATGTGGAGTGCTTTAGTTATTATTGACTGATCAGCGGTATTTCTCATGTGATTGTCAGTTTGGGCTGAAGTTGGTTGGCGCACAAGTTGGTGGCTTGATTGGAGCCAAGGGTTGGTGTGTTGGGAATTGGTCTTTAATTGGTTACAGTTTCAGCATAATATATATATATCTTCTCTATTATTTGTCAGAAAAGTACCGTATGCGTCGCATAGAACAATTCGTAGTTTAAAATCACGTGTAACCTCACATATTTCACCAATGCCGTACGCACCACAATTCATGAAATGCTGTAGGTATCCGAATATTGAACGAAAAATTCATTCATTAAAAAGAAACGAGAAAATATATCATCCGGAATCAGAGAAATACTGTGATCATGATCAGTGATTATGATGGCATGGTTAGCGCAATGGCCGAGTGATCGATCGCTACGAGGCGTGTCGCAGGGTCGATTCCTGCACGGAATAAATATTTTGATAATCTACAAGTAGTTCTTCCGGGTCTGGCTGTTTGTGTTACCAACGTCTGAGAAGAAATTAGGAGAGTACGAAAGGTGCGTAAGGTGACATAAGGTGAGTAGGTAACGTGTTATAAAAACAGAGTTGATACATCACTGATATAAGTTTTTAGAACTGACATGGTCACTAAAACTGTTATTTAGTTTTAAAACGGGATATTTACCATGTTTATTATTTGTTTTGAGTTTCCGATATTTCGGCACTGTTGCAAGCGCCTTGATCACGGATGATCAGTAAATACATCACTGATATCTGACAGAACTTCATGAGACTAAGAAAATAATACTAAATCCTCACCCCAGCACCACATAAAACCGGGGTCATCAGCGCCACACTAAAATAAACCACTAAAAACAAATTACAGAAAATATTTTCTCACATTAAATCATAATCTTAACTGTGAAGTTATAAAACTCCTTTTAACGTCTGAAAGCATAACTCTAAAGTCTCAACAGTTAAAATTTAACTGTCCAAGTTATCCAACGCTCAGTATATCAAGAGTATGCTAACTGGAACCGTAAACCGTATCACAGTTTAACTTGAAACTGAAAACGTTTTAGTTAAGTTTATGGGTCCACGGTATGTTATTAAAGGTATAGAAGTACTTCACTAAAATTTGGGCGGCTCGTGGGTTAAGATAAAGTTGTTGGCTGTCAATAGAAAAACATCGACTGTCGTTACTTTTTTTTATCGTGGTAAAATCATTAAATGAGTTCTCCCACCCAGGGCAGAGCGGGAGGGACTGTCAGACTTTTTACTGACTAAAATCCACGGTGTCCTTCAATAGAGTCTTTCATAAAGTCATAGGAATAACTTTTCCTGTTATTTTTTTTTGTTTTTAAGCCTTTATGAACTTGGAGGCTTGTATTGGTGATTTTGATGATTATAATTCTGTAACTAAATATGTCTTACAGCCGCGAATAATATTTTAATCAATATAAAACCTAGCAATGGCCTGCAAATTGCAAAAAACGCAAGAATTTTGAATTTCGCGGACTGGTTGATGCATTCCCCTTAAGGGTCAGGGTAATTCGTAAATCCCGAGTCGCAAGACTTTTGCCTGTATTACCCAGTAACTGGGCTGTTAGTGGTTGGTGGTCAGTAGACAGTTAGATTGATATTATCAGAAAACCCGGTACTCCACAGCTTAACGGGGCAAACGGGGTGAATAGGGACAAAACATTTGACAGGTTTTTTAATTTTATCGATTAAATAATATGATTGTATTTTCTAAGGTCTCAATAAAGAGTAGTATTATTCAATAAATAAAATCGAGTAGTTGTTAAATATCATATTAATTCAAGAATTTTTGTCCCCTGCGACCCTATTCACCCCATTTAACGGTACTCTCTGTCACTGTGTGACAGTCTTTCTTCTAATATCCGATATTACGTCAAGAAATGGTGAGCAAGTCTCCGGAAAACACAACGACCGCGTACTCTGCTTACCTCAAAAAGTAAAAGCGATACAGGTTTGGCGAGTGGTGTGACCTTTCGCAACGGCGGCTGACTCATACTTATCAATTTCGCGTCCACTTTCACTGCCAGAGAACAAGTATGATCTTGGTTAGATGGTATACTGAAGGAAGTAACACATATTCTCTCTGTTTAGGCTAGCCAAGTAGCAAAAGAGGGAAACCCTTAGGGCTTCGTTATGTCTCTCTGTCTGTCGGTCCGTATGTCACAGCCACTTTTTTGTGTGAGCGTGTCACCTACCTCTGCTATCAGAGTTAGTTAAGCCGCCTCTGAGAACGCTACGGACCTCTAATATGGCGTTAGGTATAAGGATCTCTGGAAGTATGGATCAAACTGAAAAAGGGCATGAGAGAGGTCATTTCCAATATTTCGAGAGAGGTTATTGAGATCGATTTAAAAGTTATGACTATTTTAGTGGTAAGATAGAAAAATAATGCCTAGCTATTATTAATTAAATTAAAGTTCTCTAACTTTAAAACTAATAAGAATCAATATCCCAGTCTTGGATACCTGCAAAGAATCGAATCTCTATGACTTGTGTAAGTTATCTAATATTTACTCAACTTTTTCCCATATTTTCGGACAAATTCCTCGCAAAGTATATAACTTCCGACGCGAGACTGTCTTAAAACTTTACCGCAGACCTAGAGCGCAAAAGGAAACTGAAGGAACACCGTGGATTTTTAGACAATAAGAGTCTGACAGTGCCTTCCTCTCCATCCAGAGCGCGAAGACTCATTTGATGATATTACAATCCAAAAACCAAATTATCACCAGAAAAACGCCATTTTTACGTATGGTACTTAAGCTTCAGAGAAAACTCACCCCTTTTAATAGTGACATCACTACAAAAGGGGATGAGATTTCTCTGCAGCTGTCTGTACACTGTTAGTGGTAGTAGAGGTACCAGTTTTGCACATCACAGTTCATTCCATTTCGTTCTGACAATCAAGCTCTAAGGCAGTTCGGAGCATTTCGCCAAACTCCCGCCCCCCATCAACTAATACATATTATGGTCCAAGTTATAAACGACCAGCGGGCATTAGATCAGCTTATGAACACCTCTGGTGGCGGATGATGTTAACTTAACCGTATTTATTTGACTGAAAACCAGTCCCATCAAAAGGTATTTTATTCATCATCATCATCATCATCATCAGCCTATAATGTTCCCACTGCTGGGACACAGGCCTCCTCTCTGAGAGAGGGAGTGGGCCATAATCCACCACGCGGGCCCAGTGCGGATTGGTAGATGTCACATATCTTCGAATTTTTGGTTCTAAGACATGCCGGTTTCCTCACGATGTTTTCCTTCACCGTTTTGAGAGCAGTGGTGATGAAATAAATTACACAAAGTAATGCGCCTGACGGGGTTCGAACCCACGACCTACAACTCGTAAGTCGGGACCGATACCACTGGGCCACCACTGCTCACTGGTATTTTATTACCCGGTACTAAATGAGTCGGACGTGAAAAGCCTTATCTAGTTTTCACGTTTGCATAGCGTAAAGTGAACGGGGACTTTTATGTAACAATGGTTCCTCACAAGAGATGCAACTGATCACTTGTTGTTACCTTTTGGAAAACGGCTTAGACAAAAGTCTAGTTTGTCTCGCAAAAGCAGAATTTGGTTTTGGACAATAGTAGCAGTTGGTGCAGCCAATTAAAAAGGTTTCATTGGTATACCCCAGGAACAAGAATTGTATTCGATTCCACAAAAAAAGTACAATTTAAATTGGTTTAGCCAGAAAACTTTGACGACACGGTTGGCGCAGTGGCTGAGTGATCGACTGCTGCGCAGTGTGTCGCGGGTTCGATCCCCACACGGAACAAACATTTGTATGATCTGCTTGTAGTTGTTCCGAGTCTGTGTGTTTGTGTATGTGAGTCTCTATGTTTGTAAGCGCACCCACGATGCAGGAAGAAATATCTAATGGGGGCAACATAAAAAATTACTGTTTTTAAAATTTTCACACGTGTGATTTATGAAATGTCATATCGCTATTTTTTCCTAAATATCACAAGTGACAGCGAGTCGCTACCGCTTGTAATTCGCGCCAGCAGGCCAGGGAATCCCTCTCACTAATGGTGCTCGGTCGGAAGCGCCCAGTGTTTACTTTTATTGTGGAGATAAATCTGTCTTAACTGTCCCGATAATCGTCGCTAACTGTGGCCCACGTAAATATTGCTAGTATTATTGCTTCGCCTAGAATTTATGCTGTTTATGTAAAGGTGGAGTGAATGAGCGGTCTGTGCTAGACGATTTTAAAGTCTATGATGTTGGGGATACGGCTATATGTCTCAGGGGCAGGACATCTGGCTAGATAGGTAAATATAAATTATACTCTTTGATATGCACACCATATAATTTACAGGTATTTCATCTGTTCAATATCTGTTAAATAGGGTGGCACAAAGGGCGGTGTTATCGCTGAAAGTGATCTTTTCAAGACAATCTTTCAATCCATATTTTAAATCCATCTGACTTGAAAAAGAAAGAGAAACAATACTGTAGTTAGTCTGCAATGTAAAGTTTTAAAAGAAACCTGGGCCGCCAAAAAGTTAAGTTATGACGATGTCCTGAAAAACAGGGGATCCCAGAATGACTGAGGATTCAAAATAAGTTTCATATAGTTAAAAACATGCAATTTTTATAAGATCCATTAATTTCTTTGCACCGCAGATTGAAATAAATCCTGTCTTTTTATTTATTTTTAATGAAAACATTAAATTTTTGTTTTTGTTACAAAGTTTAGCTTAAAACTTTCTTATTGTCAGAATTATTTTACAACGAAGTCAAATGTTATCTTCAACTCGAAGTTTACGAAAAAGCTCATACAAATTCACTAAATAAACTAGCTACATAAAGAACACATTTAAAAACAATCCCACAAAACAATAGCCCTGTAATTATCTTGTGCGAACTCGTAAAAACTTTAACATGTCGCTATCAAATATTTTGCACCTAACTTAACGAGCGGATACTGGTCATAAAAGCTTGTATATCTTTCATTGTTCGGTGTCCATTGACTGTTTGCCTCAGGCACTTGTAACCTGTCTTGGTACATACGGTTCAATGTACGTTGTAAATCATTAGTGATGTATGGATGCGTGGAAAGGGACTAGTTTTATTACGGCTTCGTTTTATAGTTCGGCCAATAGACGCGGTGCTACAGGCTCCGCTTGCAAGTTTAGGGAGTTAGGTAGAGGGCACGAAGTGAGCGGGGTTGGATGAGCGGGTAGCGGGTAGCGGGCCATGATTTACGACGGCTTTAGTGACAAGTAAGACAAAAACAAAGGTTTTTTATGAAAGAACGCGGCATTGGTGGTTCAGTGGAAACAGTCTCGATTTACCACATGATAGTGGGTTCGAACCCCACCAGGTGCATTACTTCGTATAATTTGTTTCATCATTATTCATCACTGTTCTCAAAACGGTGAAGAAAACCTGGAAAGTCCTAGTACTTACTATTATTTGAAGATATTTTGACTCCGCTACCGCTCCGAACTACCAATCCGCATGGTGGATTAAACAGCCCACTCTCTCATGAGAGACAAAGCCTGCATCCCAGCAGTGGGCACATTAAAGGCTGATTTTATTATTATGTTTGAGAAACTAGCTCGTATGACGCAAATAGTTGCTACTGATCAGACATCTGAGTAAAGATTCGAAAAAAAATGCATATCCTATATTTTTATTTCTTTCTTTTTTTTTGCACAGAAAGTAGGCACAGGTTTCAGATGTTAAGTTTCGTGTTCATAATATATACCAAAAGAGCGATTGTTTTAAAATTTGCAAGACCAGCCTATACCATTTCTTTTTGCAAACAAATCACCAACCAAACAAATCAAAACTTTTATCACTCACGTTGGCGTAGTAAACGTAACTTATGGGAAAACTTTTTTGTTTCTTTTCTTTGTCTGATAGTGTCTCTCATAATTACAGTGTTTTACTAAAACACCCGCACACTTAATATAGTAGTCATAAATGTTAATAAAATGTGCAACTTAGACCGATAGTTCGTGCGTCGCAGGAGGCTGCATGCAGCGCACTGTGACGAAATCCGACGTTATGGTTTTAAAGGTACCAAAAACCGGTTGATACCATTTGATATTTTCTTTTTCATCGCTAGTGTTGTAGTTGTGTTGTACCGCCTGTACTATTTTACTATATTTAATTCTTATTTATACAAAAGTATATTATGTATATGTATATATATATTTTATGTCTCCTAAACTAGTATTATATTTTTATTCTATCATATTTAATTTAAAACTAACTTGACATTCGTGCACTCACCATTTAGGTTCATTTGAAAACCAGCGTCGGGCACCTATATTTGTCCGACATTATGCTGAAATGGGCCTATTTGGCGCAGCCGTGAGTCACACAGTTTAAAATATGCTACCTACATGTTTTTTTATTTGGTTTTAAGTTTGTTTAGTTTTAAGTTCTACTTATTGTTTCTTGTCATAATACTGTGTGTACTTGTGGCATGTGCCAATAAACGTTTTTTCTTTCTTTCTTTTTCTTTCAACCGTATTTTTTTCTGCAGTATTCGTTTTTCTCAGTGCCCACTTACTTAATGGCCCACTGGGTCTCTGTCCACCCCTAATCCGGTTGTTTTACGACTCGCCTTTTGTAGCCGCCGGCACTGAACTCCCGACCATTTTCATTTATCGTGCGTATTGCATCCGATTCCGTGCGTTTATACTTGACGATTTAGTTTAGTGTGTCACGGACGCGCGATTTTTTATTTTATTTTACGATTGAGGATATTATTCATTGTGCTTGTGTGTGCTTAAATGTTTTGCTCAAAGATGTATCTTTCTCATAGCTTAATATTAACAGTCGAACAGGTCGATCTTCAAAGTTAAGCCACGCTTGCCAAGGTTGGTCTATGGATGGGTGACCGTTTATCATAGCGAGTTTTCTCGGAAAACACATTTATCCATTGGTCGACTGTAATTTGTAGATAAAAAAATCTTTTTTTTTTATCTATAGGTTATTGAAAAAAATATTTTCAAATTGTTGTTTTTTTTTCTTTTATATTTCTTTTATTTAGAAAAAAAAATGTAATTTAAAAAAATGTATGAAAAGTCCAAGAGGCCTCAATCTAGCCTAGAGGCACACAAACATGAGGCCTAGGCCTGAGACACAAATATCACAAATACTGGCCGTCAGATTTACAGTCCTATGTATACAGGTACTTATGTATACGAATTAATTAATTCGTCTATCTATTAGTATGTCGTATCAACAGTAATTAAATACATGCTTACGTAGCGTGTTGTAGCAGACGGTAGGTATTGATCGGTTCGGTAATTGAGAGATGTTAGCCCTCACACAAACTGACTTACAATTAAATGATTGCTTACATTGGTTACGGGATTATGCAGGGTGAATTTTTCAACTGGGCGTAGATGGCTACTTTCGAAACTATGAAGAATATCGATAAACGTTGAAAGGAGTCTCGAGACCAATTTTGACGAAAAGTAAAACTGCATCATTGGATTTTAGAAAAATCTAAAATCCGGGTCAGGAATCGAACCCGCTCATTTTGGAAAAAAAATCACATCCTGTATTATAAAACCCGTCGATAGTGTTGCTAATAAGGATCCAATTCTGGGAAGTAATCATATACGGCAAACTTAAGAAAATGGCTGATTTTTATGAAATTGCTATTTTTCCAAAAAGTCAAGCCAAAAGTCAAGTCAGTCCAAAAAAAGTCAGAAAGCGACACTATACAGGAGTGTCGCTTTCTGACTATTTTCTATTTACCTAATAGAAACGCAAACATTCTAAAATTAGATTATCCATTTGAGAGCGGTGGTGGCCCAGTGGTATCGGTCCCGACCTACGAGTTGTAGGTCGAGGGTTCGAACCGCGCCAGGCGCATTAATTTGTGTAATTTATTTCATCACCACTGCTCTCAAAACGGTGAAGGATAACATCGTGAGGATGTCCACCGGGATGTCCTAGAACCAAAAATTCAAAGATAATAATTTGTGACCTCCATCAATCCGCACTGGGCCCGCGTGGTGGATTATGGCCCACTCCCTCTCTCAGAGAGGAGGCCTGTGTCCCAACAGTGAGAACATTATAGGCTGACGATGATGATCTTCCATTCATCAGCAAAATTTAAGATTTGTTCTGCTGGTCACGGGAGTGTCTCATCAGATAATCGTGACCCTAGAACGTAAAGGGCTATTGAAGGATCACCGTAGATTTTAGACAGTACAAGTCTGACAGTTCCTCCCGCCCTGGGTGGGAGGACTCATTTGATAATTTTACCACGATAAAAAAGGGGTTGTTCTCTAAGAGGGTGCGAGTATTTATGATTTGCAAGTAATTGTTCCGGGTCTGATTATTTGTGTGGAATGTAAATTTGAAATTCATTTTAAACGCACCAACGACACAGAAGAAACTTCCTAGGGACTGTGATAATTTTTTTATTAAAAAAAAAAAGAAATTAATGCGTATGAGTTGTTTTAATAGCATGTTTTACAGTTCTCAAGTATATAAAATTTAACTGCACTACTTAAACTTCACGTGAGATTCAAATGCCGAACCTCATGAACCTCATAACCACTAAACCAAAATCCAACCAATAAATAATTAATACAAAACCAAATTCAACCAATAGTGATGAGCCATAACATCGATAATAGTGATGCGCTGTTATATCGAAACGTTCGATACATTATAATTTTCGCGAGTAATTAAATTCGATATCGCAGTAATTTCGGCGGCCATTATCCAAAGTTGCTATTAATTTTACTCCGTAATGACGACATTTTCAGCTACAAATGAGTTTTGTTTTTGGTACTTAACAATTCCTACGTGTTATTGAATGTTTAATGGTGTGAAATTTGTTCCTGCTATTTATTTTACGTGAATAATTTGTTATATTTTATGATGAACTAGCGGCCCGTCCCGGCTTCGCACGGGTGGAGGACCCGGTCTAAAACCCGGTCCCGATGGTTACAAACACAACAAAAAAATAATTATCCGAATCGGTCAAGCCGTTTTCATGTTATGTCGTGACAACGGAAAACGGGTTTCATTTATATATAATACTAGCGGCCCGTCCCGGCTTCGCACGGGTAGAGGACCTGGTCTAAAACCCGGTCCCGATGGTTACAAACACAACAAAAAATTAATCATCCGAATCAGTCAAGCCGTTTTCATGTTATGTCGTGACAACGGAAAACGGGTTTCATTTATATATATATAGATATAGATTACATAAGTAAAAGCTGAAGCCAGAATACATATAGATACATAAAAGAGCTTCTGGCTAAATTATAAAAGTCAATTTCAAGGGTAAACCACGCTTGGAGAATTTAGTCTGTGGATGGGTGACTATTTATCGTAGCAAGTTTCCTCCATGCCTCGGAAAGCACGTAAAGCCGTTGTCCCCGGCTGTCATTTGTAGATTTTTGACAGTCGTTACTGTTAGTCAGAAGCTCGGCGCCCTGACAACCAGTCGGTTGTGGAGGCAAGATAGGCAGACGCTCTATATAAAATCATCAGCTGAATCTGGTTCAACTGGAAGCCGAACCCAATATAGTTGAGAAAAGGTTGGGCAGATGGTAAATTTCCCGTAATTCGTGTCTCCAACAGTAATTATAATTCCTTAGGTACCTAATGTCTTCTAATTACTGCCATCCTATTTTTTTTAACCGACTTCAAAAAAAAAAGTAGGTAGTAGTCGACCTGTATGTATGTATGTATGTATGTATGTATGTATGTGTGTATGTATGTATGTATGTTTGTCCGCGATTATCTCGTGTTTGGCTGGACGGATTTGGATGCGGTTTTCAGGAAAGTGTTCATTATATTCCGGAGAAGGTTTTAGTATATAACACTAATAGATATCCCGCGACGTTGCCCATGTGGATCCGTTTTTGCTTACTTGGATTGTACATTTTCAGAGACGATTGCATATTTGTCCGCGATTATCTCGCGTTTTTCTGGACGGATTTTGATGCGGTTTTCAGGAATGTTTTCATTACATTCTGGAGAAGGTTTTAGTATATAACACTAATAGATATCCCGTGACGTTGCCCACGTGGATTCGTTTTTTTGCTTACTTGGATTGTACATTTTCAGAGACGATTGCATGTTTGTCCGCGATTATTTCGCGTTTGGCTGAACCGATTTTGATGCAGTTTTTATAAAAGTGTTCGTTACATTCTGGAGAAAGTTTGAATATATAACAATAATAGATACCTCGTGAAGTTGCCCACATAGATTCGTTTTTGCTGCTTACTAGGATTGTAGATTTTCAAAGGCACCGATTATATTATGAATATTTTTGTTGAATATTTAAACTAAAAAGGGAAAAATAAAAAACTTTTTAAAAAAAGGGAACCGACTTTAAAATCAAACACAAAAAACTGTAAAATAACTTTTCTTTCGGAAGTCGGTGGCCATAGTCAATGAAATAAAAAACAAAGCCACCGACTTCCGAAAGAAAAGTTATTTTACAGTTTTTTGTGTTTGATTTTAAAGTCGGTTCCCTTTTTTTAAAAAGTTTTTTATTTTCAATTATCATCATCGTAATAATATATTTTCTTTTCATATCTTTTCAATGAGGGATTTTCTTTTGATTGTTTCCCTAGTTGATGGATAGATGGCGCTGAACTTGGTATGTTACTGCAATGAACGGAACGTCGTCATTTTTTGATTTTTTTTTACTTGATTGTGATCTTAAAACGTAACGTATATGTCATGTCATTGTCAGTCACATAACATCACACCCATGGTAATCTAGGGTTCCTTTATCTAAGAGTAATGTAGTCAGTTCAACGCCATCTACAGAGTTCTTTGAAACTACTTTTTTTTTAAACTCAAAAAAGAAAACTTCTCATTCAAGGCAATGACTTCCACAAAGCCAAAGCAATTCAAAGACTCCGAGCACTTCAATTTAATATCATTTTGATTGGTGCCATTAATTAATTGGTAAACGGCATTTTACGACGCAGTCAATGTGTCATAAAATATTATTAGGTTGTTGGTACATAGGTATGAAATGTTCAATTAATTTGCCCTTACCAGTTTCAAAGCTAGATTTTATCAATGTTATATGAAATTATTAAATTTTGATGTGAATTCAAGCGTGTACTGATGATTTTACTGGAAAAAGCGTACTTATATTTTATACATTTTAAAGAAAAAATATTAAATTCCAAGTTAAGCTGATACTTTTTTTTCTTTAGCGTGGTAAAATCATCCAATGAGTCCTAAAGCAGGGTAGGAAGGACTGTCAGACTTGTACCGACTAAAATCTACGATGACCTTCAATAGTCCTTTACGCTCCGGGGCACGATAGCTCGTTAGTTGCGAAGTTAAGCTGAGGCTTAATTATAAACTTTGCTTCACTCATATGTTTCTCCTGTGTCGTGGGTGCGTCTACAAACATATAACTCACATACACAAACGCCCAGACCCAAAACAATTGTAGATCTTACAAATATTTACTCCGTGCGGGTATCGAAGCCGCGACAAGCAGCGCAGTAGTCCAATCGCTCAGCCACTGCGTCAAAATTAATTCTAGTTTAAAACCGGTAACACATTTATCTACAGTATACTTTTATCCTGCTTTACGTAGGCAACGTCACGGGCAAAAGCTGTACGTAATAATATGTAGGTGGATATCACACAAACACGTAAACCATTTTACCAAATTGAGAGCTACTCTCAAATTCAATTGCAGTAACGTATTCACATCCTCTTAAAAATCACGTCTCCCATTTGCCATTTCCCGGCGCGGGCGCTTAACAAAATGGCTATAAAAGTTTAAAGTCTCAAAATTTAAATATCGCAAGCCGTCTGGCCGTCCTCCTAGCGCGATTGATGTATACGTATATACAAAATGCCGAGACATCGACCTAGATGTTGGTAGGAACCAGATAATTATGGATGTGGCGAAAATATTGTTATTTGCCTGAAAACTATTTTGTTTCATTTTCAAGTTTTTAATTTTTGACAGGCCTGTTGATCTAGTGGTTATATAGTGACCCTGTCTGCTATGCCGGGGGTCGTGGGTTCGATTTCCACCCAGGACAAATGTTTGTGTGATGAGCACGATCATTTGTTCTCTGTCTGGGTGTAATTGATCTATAATATGTTTGTATTTACAAATATATAAGTATGTTTATCACTTGTCTAGTACCCATAATGCAAGCTTTGGTCAGCTTGGGACTAGATGGCGTTGTGTGATAGTTGTGGAATATTATTATTATTAATAATTGCTCATGGATGAAGGGGAGCTCATGGATAAAGAATAACAGTCACATTGGTGGCCTACCATGACGTCTAGCGAGATTTATTCCATTGTGAGAAAGAGACAGCAATAAAAGCCGTCTAGTGCCACCTCGTTCCCTCAATGGAATTATTCTCGCTTTAAGAAGTCATATCAGGCCATCAGGTTTATTTTCAAAGTAGGAGACCAAAGTCAAAAGAGAAAAACTTAGTCAGGAACCTGCAAGTCTAACAAGCAGTCCCACCCAGTTACCCAGTTACTGGGTTGCGGAGGTCTGAAAGACAGTCGCTCCATGTAAAATTTTGTTATTAGCTGCTTCCAGTTGGACTTGAAGCCAACCCTAACATAGTTGTGTTAAGGCTACACATTTTAATGGCCTATAGATAATTATATTTGCTAGCCGACTTCAAAGAAGAAAGAGGTTCTCAACTCAACTGTACTTTTTTACATTTATGTTGGTTATAGCATATCTTACAACTGTCTGAACCGATTTTGATGATTAGTTGTTTTTGGAAAAAGTTTCAAGTTAAAATTTCAAACGTTTTTCTAGTTAAGTAATTTTACTTTAAAGTCATTTATCCAACAAGAGCATATACCACTTTGCCTTTCTGACACGGAGGGACCTACTCTGAGCAGACCTCCCTTCGTAGGTCCTAGTACTCAAACACAGTCTAGGTGAAAGACGCCGAGACGCGGTGACTGACCTGCGACCGTGATGTACAATATACAAGGAATATTAGCCGCGCCACATATCTAGCTACTGTACCCTCCAGACCTTTAGCAATCTCATTAGACCCGGGGTGAGGCCTTGGGATAGATTAGCAGGTAGTAGTAACTGTTTTTGGAGAGATTACGGGCCTATATCTCGTATAGTGGGTTATAGGTTATTTAAACGCGTTACTGACATTTTTTTTACTCATGTAATGAGTCTTCCTATCCAGGACGGGATGGGAAGAACTGTAAAACTTGTGCCAACTAAAATCTACAGTGTCCTTCAATAGCCCTTTACGTTCCAGGGTCATAATTACCTGATGAGACAGTCCCGTGACCTGCAGAGCAAACCTGGATTAGATTTTGCTGATGAGTGGAAAATAATAATGTAGGACTGCAAGACTTGTACTGACTAAAATCCACGGTGTTTTCACACCAGCCCTTTACGTACGGGTTACTTGATAGTCAAACGACCTCGGCA
Organism: Agrotis ipsilon; assembly: GCA_028554685.1. Lineage (NCBI taxonomy): Eukaryota > Metazoa > Arthropoda > Insecta > Lepidoptera > Noctuidae > Agrotis > Agrotis ipsilon. The sequence continues at coordinate 15,729,117 of CM052971.1, forward strand.
TGCTTTGGATCTCTATGGTTAGCCACGTCAGATATCTGACAGACCCCTTCAACACTTAGCAAGTTGAACCTTTTAACCGCCAACGTCGGATATATCCGACAAATATTTTCGGGCCCATTACGCCAGAGTCGGATAAATCCGACAGACAATATTCATTGCAGAAAGATCGCTAAACAGGTGTAGTTCAGAATCATTACGAAAATGCTGATTATTTCTGAATATCTGACACTTGTGGCATCAACTCGATGGGTTTGATAAGAAAATCGGGATATTTTGTATAATTTATGGAAAAAGAGTGCAGGGCAAGTTGCTAGTAAAAGTATACTCACCATGGCTAATGTTTTGGCATTTTTTCGTTTATTCTTGCTTTTCGTCCAATAACAACCGCATTAGCTAATTAGCCATATGTCAACCTATCAGCCATAGTTCATCTTTGTAGTAATTCTCCCATTTATAACAACACTTTTAGTTACTGGTCTTGGAGTTACTGGTCTTATTCAAACAGGACTGGTCTCCACAGCCATCCTTTGGGAAGCAAAATACTAATTCAGTGTCTCATAAAATTAAATCTGTCAACATAAACTGAACAAATGTCAAGTCTCCAATACAATCTTATATTTTCATCCCTATCATGCTTTAAACCCACGAAATAAAGTCCATTTCTGCATGATTGATGGTAAAAGCAATTTCAACGTCAAGGCCAAATGAAACTGAGCCAAAACGTGTCCATTACCACAATTAATCGTGTGTACAGTTCCAAAAGTTTACATAATCCTTATTTGAGTATTTTTAAAGTTCATTTTTGTTTAGCTTGTGAAGTTTTAACAGTAAAACGAATACTGTATCTTCTTTTTGTAGTATGTACTATGTATGATAATGCTACCGGGAAAAATGGATTAAGCGACAAAACCGTTAAAATAACGGACAATGTTTCAGACAAATTATTCTAAACATGTGCTCCTCGAAGTTGTGAAGTTGAGCCACTTTAACTAATGGATTCTGTCCGAAGTAAATGTTTGGTAATTAATTGTATCGACCTGAAAGGGTTCACTGATCTCTTCATAACTGTTACCAAACAGCATTTTCTTTAATCATCAAGTTTGTAAAGCTTGGAACAGGATTTAACAATGGAATTTCTCAATTTCATTCATGCGGGAAACGCATTCGCGAAAAGCAAAACAGTAGTCGTTAGCCTGTATCACTGCTGGTCAAAGACTTCCCCAAAGTTTCTCCAATAGTTTTTGTCCTGGAGCACCTCAAAAAAGCCCTCATGGAACAGGCGTGCGTGTGGGTCATTTCACCAGTTCTTTCTGGGTAGGCTTTGGCAACGCCATTCATTTCCTTCAAAATCACCTTGATTTTTTTAAGTTAGCCTATGCTCTTTTACTGGAATTAAAGGTGGAGGAGAGGCCTTTGCTCAGCAGTTGGATGACCTAGACTAGCAGTTTCAGCCCCGTATAACAGAACGTCACTCAATACTCAAGCATTACTTTAAACTAGATTCAAGGCATTTGATTGGTTGAAACTAGTTTAAAAGTAAGACTTGAGTTTTAATGTGCGTACTGTAATACGGACCACAGTATCAGTAGCATCTGCTGTCCACTGTACGTCAAAGGCCTCACCCATCACCTTTCAGCAGCTTTTATGCTGTACCTCCTCTTACCAGCCGTCGTCGTACATGTCCAGGTGACCTACAATGTTGTCACAAAGCAAGAGTAGTTACACTGTGGAAAAGAGATGGCACTAGACGACTTGTATAGCTCTGTATCTTTCCAGCACTAGAACTACCCTCCTCTTGGGCCACCTGGTAGTATCATCACATTTATCTGGTTCTCGGTGGCGCCATCTATCACCTTAGAAACACCAAAGAAAAAAGGCTTCTTAAATCTTTTAACAGTAAAGAAGTGTCTATGTCAGTGATTTAGATTAAAACAGTATAACTGTCTGTATTAAGACACAATCTCTTGTTTCCAGTCCGCTGGAGTCGTTAGACAAAAGACAAATACGCAACACTTTCTCGTACGGACAGAAAATAAAGAGAGATTAAAAGTAAAGACCGGGAACGAACGTAGGGTTGGCAAAGAAAGGGAGAAAATAAAAAAACGTATTTTATTTTTTGTGTAAGCTTAATTTTTCTGTGGAAATTGGATGTAAAAAGTGCTAAGTTCTTAAGAAATTAGGTACATTATGGCAGGGAAATAAAAGAAAACTAGAGTAAAATGGAGGAACTCGTCGAGGTTCTTAAAACTTATTTAGAAGAAAATATTAAGTTTAAAAGATATCAAGATTATAAAGTATTTATTACGTTTAAAACAAATTGTACTTAAACACCTTTTACATACATGTAGATGTTTGTGAAATTAATCTACTTAAATTAGTGAGTGAGTGTGGAACGACCTTTCTAAGATTAGCTTGCACAGAACTGTAAACAGCGACCTGTATTATAATTGCAATAATTTTACAACAGTCTCTGATTTATTTTTCCTATTTTCCAAATGTCAAAACGAAGAGCTCGTGGCTAAATAATTACAGCCACACAGGCCGATCTACCGGGTTAAGCCGCCCTTGCCGAGGTTGGTCTGTGGATGGGTGACCATCTATCATAGCGAGTTTCCTTCATGCCTCGGAAAACACGCAAAGCCGTTGGTCCCCATCTTTGACAGTCGTTACTGTTAGTCAAAAGCTCTAAATTCTGACAACCAATCTTATCACGGGGTATCGTATTACCTAGTTAGTGGGTTGTAGAGGTCCGATAGACAGTCGCTCCATGTAAAATACTCATATCTAGCTGCATCTGGTTTGACTGCAAGCTGACCCCAATATAATTGGGAAAAGGCTAGGCAGAAGTAGAAGACCAAATGTCAAAATGAATGAATTCTCTCATAACTCATAGAATGTGACCTTTTAGGTGTGTGTCAACCCTATCAGCGACAAGAGGCTTGAAGTAAACAGCAGCGTCTAGCTACACTAGGTACACAATTATCGGGACATATATGTCCCAAACTAAATAGTAATCCATACTTAGCTATTTAGTCTTAAGTCTATAAATAGAGGTACTCCCGTTTGAGCAACTTTTACTTTTAGAACTTCTATTTTTAGAGAAATGTTTTTTTTTTAAATGATAGAAGAAACAAACTGGCTGGCGACTGATTGATCAACGCACAGCTGAAACCATTGGTTCTAGAAGAAAGAAATTTTGAACAAACGGTTAAATAACACAAGTGTGCGCTGAGAACTGGTTTTAGTAAATTCATTCACCTGAGTAGGTAATGATGATATTTATGAATGAAAAAGGAGTAAATGATACGTCTGATAGGGGAGAATGGAAGAAAAAAAAATGTTGCGCCGACCACAAGTAAAATGGGATAAGGGCAGGAAGATGATGATGACGAGTAGGTTAATAAATAGGATGACAGTTTGTACGAAAATTAATTTAAATTTCATCCATGAAACTTCGAATGTGGACTCATAAACCAATTTGGCCTGCCTGTTGGTCTAGTGGTTAGTGACCCTGACTGCTATGCCGGGGGTCGTGGGTTCGATTCCCACCCAGGACAAATGTTTGTGTGATGAGCACGATCATTTGTTCTGTGTCTGGGTGTTATTGTGGAATTATTGTTACTAACACTATGGACTTCGTGGCTGGAGAGACGTCACGGCGTCCTGACCTATCGCATGACGCAGGTCCTCACCGGACACGGAAGTTTCGGGAGGTACCTGTGGCTGATGGGAAAGGAGGAAACGCCGGGGTGTCACCACTGCGAAGATCGCCCGGAGGACACTGTAGAGCATACGGTGCAAGACTGCCCAGCTTGGGCAGAGCACCGACGTGTCCTCACGGCGGCGATAGGCGGAGACCTCTCGCGCCCGGCATTGGTTTCGGCCATGCTGCGGAGCGAGACGGAGTGGGAAGCGGTCGCCGCCTTCTGCGAGGCAGTAATGCTCGTGAAGGAGGCGGCGGGCCGCGAGAGAGAGAGGACAGCGTCCTCCCTCCGCCCCAACCGCAGTGGTGTACGCCCACGGCGCCGTACGTCGCAAGACGATCTCCGGCCACCGTAGGCGCGGGCATGAGGACAGCGAGTAAAGGGCAACTCGCTGTCCGACCATGGACCATGCCCGGGTCGACGGCGCGTCGTGTTCCACGCGCGCCTTAAAGAGCTGTCAGCAAAATGACGGGGCCCCCTCTCAGAGGGCCAAAGCCTGCCGGGGTCGCGGGATTTATTTCTATTACCGTGACCCCGGAACATAAAGGGCTACTGAAGGACACCGTGGATTTTAGTCAGTACAAGTCTGACAGTACCTCCCGCCCTGCCCGGGGTTGGAGGTCTCATTTGATGATTTTACCACGATAAAAAAAAAAAAAAAAAAAAACACTATGGACTCTGTCTGAAATAAAGTTATTTGATTTGATTTAGAATTATATAAGTATGTTTATCAGTTGTCTAGCACCCATAACACAAGCTCTGCTTAATTGGAAATAGATGGCGTTGTGTGATAGTTGTGGAATTATTAATTTGATAAAAAAAAAACAATATTTTTGTTTAAATTCCAAATTCCAAGGGGATAATTTCAAATAATAGGGGAAATGTCTAAATTTTCGGCTATCGGCTAAATTCGCGGGCTTAGTGCTAGTTAATTAAACCCACACGGAAATTAACAGATCTGTTAACAAGCCACACAATGAAAGTGACACACACATCACAACTACGCTTTAAAATCTAAAATTATAAACTAGCAGTAATTATGATTTTACTAGCTGTTGCCAGCGGCTTCACCCGCTACAACTCCAAAATTATCGCACGGGAACATAAAATCGGGATAAAAACTATCCTATGTGTTCATCCAGGTTATAAACTATCTGTGTATCAAATTTCAGCCAAATCCGTTCAGTAGTTTTTGCGTGAAAGAGTAACAAACATCCATCCACACATACAAACTTTCACGTTTATAATATTAGTAGTAGGATTTGTAATTTAAACGTTAAGGCAATGAATCATTTTTATGACTAACAAACGCTGAGCGACTGAAAATTTTACGCAGTATTGAAATAATAAAAGTGGGTCACACTTTGCATACTTAATTAGTTTCGAAATGATGGTTCCGTAGATTAATTTTTATCGATTATTCTGAGCATTTTTGTTGTTATGATGAAAGTAAGCGAAACATATTTTACGGCACTCTGAAATATCCATACATATTATAAATGCTAACGTTCCAAACGTGGATGGATGAATGTTTCTTTCTTAATGGCGGTGAAACGGATTTGCATATAATTTGTTACGGAGTTTAGGGTTTAATCTGGAATCCATTTTATCCTGATTTTTCGATCCTGTGGGATAATCGACATACACGCGGGCGAAGCTGGTGGCAACAGCAAGTTATCTTCTATGTATAATATTAAAATGGATCGCAAAATGTGTTGCTAAGCTCATAACTCTAAAACGGCTGGACCGATTCGGATAATTTCTTTTTTTGTTGTATTTGTACCCATCGGGGCCGGGTTTTAGAAAACTTCCACCCGTGCGAAACCGGGACGGGCCGCTAGTCTATCTATACATATAATAAAACTGTAGAAAAGTTATTTTTGTACATTAAAAAAAAACTCAAAAAATATAGCCAGGGTATTAAAGGACAACCAATAGAACCTATTTCTAGCATTTTTAGAATTTTTGTCTGTTTGTCTGTATGTCTGTTTGTATGTTTATTTGTCCAGGTATCACGTAAAATGTACGGAATTAATGTAGATAACTTTTATACACAACGATTAAGCGTAACTTGGAGAGGAATTTAGTTTTTGTTTCATTGGAATCGGTTCAGTCTATCAAAAGATATTTAAATTTAAAGTGTTTTAGAAGTAAAATTACGGGTGCACTTTGGTCTCACAATTTGATTTCGTACGTCAGTCGCGCAATCTAACTTCGAATTCGAATAGCAAAACTACAACCCACGGCAGATGGCGTTAAAAGAAAACCTGGAATAGACGTGTTTAAATTGAAGAAACATTATGTATTTTGTTTCATTGTAATCGGTTCACATAATAAAAAAAAATGAATTAAAGCAATATTTAAAGGAATATAAAAATAATATAGCAATATTTAAAGAACAGAATGGAATGGAATAGTGTGGTGTGGTATGGTGTGGTGTGGTGAGAGTGGGCATTAGGAAAATAGTCCTACATAAACCTGGAATACAAGTGTCAAATATTTTTGATTAATCTAAGAAAATCCAAAATACACGGTTTATATGAAAAACGTGGCCTGAATTAAGCGCTTGCAACTAAAAAATACATTGTTAAATTCCGACATCCACGCGAACGAAGTTGCGGGCACAGCTAGTATACAATAAGATTTTTATTTCAGCGTAACTTGAAAATTTTACAAAAAACTAGTTGAAGCCCAATTGAAATATAACAATTAAAAAGAAGACATTTTTTCTCCTGAATAACTGAAACCTTTTAATTAATAACCACGAACACTGCTTACATTGTACCAATAAAGATAAAACTTCAACTAATAAAACTACCACCAAACATCGATTGAAAACCAAAAACTCATCAAACACCCGAAATCAATTAACAAAATCATTTTCCCAACTGAACCCTAATTTGTCTGTCCGTCTGTCTGAACAATAACTCCTTAATTGCTGCGTCGTAATTAACCAGACGATGAGTCAGTGCACTTTCATAGTCTTTGTTGTGGAGTGCTTGTGAGGGCAATACGGAAGTCACAAAGGGTTTAGTGCTAGAAATGTAGAAGTCAATTATGTGGGACCTTGAGCCCTTATTTGAATAAGTGCTTCAAGTGTTTTCTTTGTCTTTATTATAGTGGGAAGTTTTTTGATGTGTATGACAACGTTTTCGTTACAACACTTGATAATTTCTGTAAATAATTTTGCTTAGTGATTGTTATTGTTGAGAGTTTCAACATAAAATAAAAGTATGTAAACCATGGTAGCAAGCGCAGCGTAGGACGTCCACCAACAAGGTGCACAGACGACCTTATGAAGGTCGCCGGAAGACGCTGGATGCAAGTCGCTTCCAACCGGTACATGTGGAGATCAAAAGGGGAGGTCTATGTTCAGCAGTGGACGTCCTATGGCTGAGATGATGTTGATGATGAAACCATGGTATGTTACACGATAAACTAATGAAATGTAATTAAGCGAAAAAGTTTTTTTTTATTTATATTATTGTTACAGATATACGACATGGTTGGTGCAGTGGTTGAACAATTGACTGTTACGCTATGTATCGCGGATTCCATTACCGGAAGAAACATTGGTATGATGATAAGTAGTTGTTTCGTGTCTAGGTGTATTTGCGTTGAAATATTTGTAACGCACCCCTGATACAAGCGAAATTCCTATCGTGGGGGCAAAGTATGCATTAAAAAATCATAGAGATTGCATGAAGCTTTTAGACCGTAAACGGAAATGCTCTTGGAGGGTACTTATGCAACCAGGAGGTTATCATTGTGGTTCATAGGTCCGTATGGTAGATTACAGCCCTCATCGAAAGGAGGCCTGTGCTCGTATCCCAGCAAAAGTCTTCCTCCTGACCGATTTCGGCCACGGCGGCTAATCTCAAATGAGATTAGCCATCTACGCGGGACATATTATAGTGCACAAGTGTGTGCACTCTCTGTTCCTTTACTCTCATAGTTCCGATGGGACGGCAATCCGACAATCGGAGAGAGATCACGCACAGGAGCAACGGCTTAACGTGCTTTCCGAGGCACGGGGGTATCATACTTCCAAACTTCGGTCTGCTAATTACTGAGAAATTCAGAAAAAACCCAATAGCAGTTTTGCTCCACTCGGGAATCGAACCCAGGACTCCAACCTAAGTAGTCGCGCTTGTGATTACGCAGTGTCCCAATAGTAGGAATATGACAGGCTGAATATAGGCTGGTGATAGAACAGAAAATAGCAATAGAAGGGCTTCATGAAAATCGTTTTCCGAGGCACGGGGGTATCATACCGCCAACTTCCAAACTCCGGGCTGCTAATTACTGAGAAATTCAGAAAAAACCCAATAGCAGTTTTGCCCGACTCGGCAATTGAACCCAGGACCCCAATCTTGGCAGTCGCGCTTGCGACTACGCAGTGTCCCAATAGTAGGAATATGACAGGCTGATTATAGGCTGCTAGAACGGAAAAAAGCAATAGTAGAGTTTCATGAAAATCGTTTTGTCCTTCAGAAAGAGCTATCAAGTGAGTAGTTTAGTAGATCTGAGATACAGCTGGCTAGGCTAGTAAAGTGAGTGTGACTATGGTATTTTTAATTCTTAACTTTTCACTCTATACCCTACACTAGGCATTTCTCCTGTGTCGTGGGTGCGTTAACAAACATTTAAACTCACATACACAAACACCCAGCCCCTAAAAAAATACTTAAAGATCATACAAATATTTGTTTCGAGCTGGAATCCAACCCGTGATACGCAGAATAGCAGTCTAGCGTTAAGGGTAGAGCAGTGGTGGCCCAGTGATATCGGTCCCGACTTACGAGATGTAAGTCGTGGGTTCGAACCCCGCCAGCCAGCATTACGTTGTGTAATTTATTTTATCACCACTGCTCTCAAAACTGTGAAGGAAAACATCGTGAGGAAACCGGCATGTCCTAGAACCAAAAATTCAAAGAATGTGACATCTACCAATCCGCACTGGGCCTGCGTGGTGGATTATGGCCCACTCCCTCTCTCAGAGAGGAAGCCTGTGTCCCAACAGTGGGAACATTATAGGCTGATAATGTTAAAGGTACGATAAAAATCTATTTCCTAGCGCCTCAATCAAATCTTCATCAAACTTCTTACAAATTCTTAGCGACCAAACTCTATTAAACGGACGATAAAATGGTATTAGGATGCAAATCACATAAAGTACAGTACGGTGTTCATAATGATGATGTGGCAAGTGAAGTGTGTGGCAGGTCGTCTGGACAGCCGCCGCCGGGGTGAACGGCTAGTGTAGGCCCCGTCGGGTCACTCACACGTCTGTCGTACACACGGGGAAAAGGGATGGCGAGCTTGTCACTGTACTTGTTGGAGAGGGAAGAATAAGTTTGACTGCCGATAGATACAGAAGTATGAAAATAAACACCTCCTTGAATGTATGCAAGCCTGGTACATGTGGTTGCGTATTCACCAAAAGTCGTTTTTAGTTTTGAAGACAGCGGAGGTGGCACCAAAACCATGATCATGATCTTCTAATTTTACATTTGCTTTGATTCTACATTGAATTTCGCCAATAATACTTTCTTCTTCATCCTGCTTTCCTAGTACTTTCTGCTCAGATTACACATTGAGTTCTCACGTTAATGTAAATAAACATACTAAAAAAATAACAACTTCTAAATGAATAGTTGTCGAATTTGGACTGAATGTAAGAGGATCAAAATATTAGCGAAAAGCATTCTTTTTTTTCATTTATATTGCACATAGCTTTGGGACACACTCGATAAGGAAAAATGTACTGTAAAAATCACTGGCCTGTTTTCTTAGACGCATATAAGATGCAAGCCAGTTGCTCTATGCATAATGATCAGCAAAAGTCCGATTCTATTGTGTACTGTCAGTGCGCAGGAGTTTCAGTTTCTTCTGGGTGAGGTTGTACCATGTAAGGCTTCACCTTTACAGATGGGCTAGATTAATGCCAAAAGCAAACCATAACCGACGGCGCGTTGTGTTCAACGCGCGCCTAAAATAGTGTCAGCACAATGACGGAGCTTAAAGGGCCAAAGCCTGCCGCGGGACTAACGTATTACCGTGACATTGGAACTTAAAGGGCTATTGAAGGACACCGTGGATTTTAGTCATTACAGGTCTGGCAGTCCCTCCCGCCCTGCCTTGGGTAGTAAAAAAAAGAGCAAACATAACAATATTTAAATAAAAAAAATACAAAAGCACCAAGCACCTAACAAGCTCGAGTCAGCAGTTTGCTCGCCACGCTCCGCCCCAGTACATCCCAACCAGCCACCGAAACTGCCAGACAGACAAATGAATTCACAAGTTCCTGAAACTTGCTTGTAGTTTTGTGATAGACTTAGCACGTCTAAGCCATGTAAAAGTGTCAACTGGAGTGTGTCACTCGAGGTAACTTTATCAATCAACTCGAGGCGAGTTCCGAGTGGATCTCGCGTTTGGGCTATATTAACGAAGAGATATTAGTTCTGGAGATAATTTCTTATTCTGTTTCAACTAACATTGTTGTATTTTTGATCCATAGTTTGCAACTGTTGAGTTTCGTATGTATAGCTATTCACTTCAGGTTTAAACTTCATTGTTTAAAGAATCTTGTGGTGTAGTTTTGGATTTAGGAGTACTTTTTTTATTATTTCACTTTTTATATAAGGCCAAGAGTTCATCAATCAGGCCGAGCCGGGCTAAACAAGAGTAAATTGAAATCCGAGAAGTATTTCAATTTGCTCATGTATTGCCGATAATTGAACTGATTGTATAATCGCAAACAGAACTAACCAGAAATTTTGTAAATTGTTAATGGAACTGTCTCCTGAGATACAAGCGTTCAGGAGTCAGGGCCTTCATGGAACTGGAAAATATTAAAACTTGTACTGACTAAAATCCACGGTGATCCTTCAATAGCCCTTTATGTACCAGGGCCGCGGTTACCAGGCGAGACTTTCCCGCGACCACTCCGACATGGCTGACATACAATTTTTTTTACGTGGTGAAGTTATCAGATGAGTCCTCCCACCCCGGGCAGGGCGGGAGGGACTATCAGACTTGTACTGACTATAGCCCTTTATATTCCGGGGTCACGGTGATGGTATAAGTCCCGCGACCATGGCTGACATACATGACGAACTTATAATTTATACTCAAGCAAAGACAGTGCACATAATAAGTTCAGACATAGGCATCTAAAGAGCTCAAAACGGGCAATATTAAATACAATTATAGTAGCATATGAAACGCAATAATAACATTATATTAATGCAATAAAACCAAATAGCTCACGAGAACGTTGCATTTTGTACACAAACTACAATTTTATGGAAGTGACTCTTTGATGAGGAGATTCGTAGACGAACTAAAGTCACCGACATAGCCCACTGGATTAGCAAGCTGAAGTGGCAATGGGCATGCCATATTGCTCATAGAGCAGATGGCCGATGGGGTTGAAAGGTGCTAGAGTGGAGATCACGGACTAGCAAGCGCAGCGTAGGACGTCCACTAACAAGGTGGACAGACGACCTTATAAAGGTCGCCGGAAGACGCTGGATGCAGGTCGCTTCCAACCGGCCTGTGCCCGGTGGCCTACGTTCAGCAGTGGACCTCCTATGGCTTTAATGATGACGTTGATGACTCTTTGATGAGTTATCATTATTTAACAATGTTTTTTATACTTAATCGGGTCCAGACTGGTCCAGAAGATCAACTATGGTTTGCGACGTATAGTTAGTCAAAGCGACATCTGTCCTGCTATTGACGATAGTGTGGTAGCGGCCAATAATTGGGCGACGTCATCAAGTATTTGGTAAACAACCTATGTAATATAATGTGGATCGCGTATGGGCAAAAGAAAAGTGGGTAATGTGGCACAATGGACCTGTAATTTGATGAAGGTTGCTGGGAGGAATGCAGACTGCTTGAGAGACCAGGATGGTTGGCTTTCTTTGGGGAGGCTTTTGTTCAGTAGTGGACGACAATTGGCTGAAATAGACTACCATAAAGACCGGCTGCGCTTGCACATTAGTCTTATTTTTTTAGATAACAACAGATGCCGATGCAAAAGATACAGTAAGCTACGGGTAAAAAAACGTTGAAGTTGTTTTTTTTTCTGAGAAAGAGAACGAAAATGGTTACCTTTTTCTTTGAGAACGAACATGGTTCCCAAAGACAATTTACTGGCGGTAAACACTGTCTCATCCATCCTCCTTACATCTTTGTAAGTTTAATTTTATGAGTCGAATAAACATGCGCGCGAGTTTCCGTATTTAATGCGAACACCCCAAGGTTGCGCTGACGCACGCCGACGATGCGCTTGTTTTGATATTAAACGCAACACATACATACATACAGTGTTGTGCTAAAGTGTTTCAGTTTAAATTATGTGACACATTGAATTGGCGCTGAGTATACCAACAGAGTAACAAATATTCCATTATGTTGTGCGCTGTAAAAGTTTATTCTCGTTTAATTTAATTGTGTCCCCAATCATTGATTATTTTGTATTTTATCTTTAGCTGGGTGTGCTGTGCACATTACTTAATTTTTTCCGCATTTTATGCATGCATTGCTTCAACCAATCTACTTTGTTTTTGCACAATTTTATTTAAAAAATAAAACGTTCATAGTCAGAGTCAAATAAAACATAGTCTTGGTGGACTAAAAAAAGATACAAGTAAGTAGCAACATGATTGTATTTTTTTAATTAGCTAAGTAACTTAAATTCTGAGACCTACGGAATAAATACTAATGGGAATATTGATATGAAACTTTCTTCTGTGTTTTAGTCATAATGACCCAGGTTGTCGGATAAAATATAAAAAAAAAACATTTATTTCAAGTAGACGAGTTACAGACACTTTTTAACACACAAACAAAACATGGAACCACAGCCCTAATCACTAGAAAGTTCTGTAGTTGTTGATTCCGTAGATCTCCCTAATTTTCTAGGCATCACTTTAGAGTGATACTCGTCACCTTAAATATGTAATTTTTAACTTTAACCTAAAGAGAAACCACCTTTTTTTTTTTTTAGCGTGGTAAAATCATCAAATGAGACCTCCAACCCCGGGCAGGGCGGGAGGTACTGTCAGACTTGTACTGACTAAAATCCACGGTGTCCTTCAGTAGCCCTTTATGTTCTGGGGTCACGGTAATAGAAATAAGTCCCGCGACCCCGGCAAGCTTTGGCCCTCTGAGAGGGGGCCCCGTCATTTAAAGAGAAACCACCTACATGCAATTTCATCGCAAAAACCAGCAGTTATTTATAATGACCTGTCGTAATGATGACTGTATGAATGTTAAATGTTTTTTATAAGTCATTATATTTATACAACCACTATAAGGACGGTTAATAAATTAACTTCGCTGGCCGAACGAGTCAATGATCCATTCGTTATATGAGGGAGAAGAACAGTAGGCTAATTTGCGGAAAGAAAAATTCGACCAAGAGTTGGACTCGAAAGACCGAAAAAATTTGACTGGAATGAAAAATTCGACTTTACCGGCAGGACTGCCGTAGCCTGACCCGGTAAAGAGTCTGGAGTGTTTATCCAAAAGAACGCAGTTTCGAGTGCTCGCAGTCGAACTTTTTGTACCGCAAAAAAAAAAAAGATTTGAGATGCAAGCGATACCTATATTATAAAATATTTAAAATAGTAGCCTCGCCAATTAAACCAATTTAAGAATGTTGTAGGGCATTAGAAACAATATCCTCAAGTCCTGGATGTAGCGAAAGGGATTGTCAGTCCTATGGCTCTTTGCTTTTCTTTGTCATAGTTACCTTTACAGATAGCTCCATGAATTTTATTTATCAAGCGAATAACATATTTTTCATTTCTGAAAACGACCCCTCTCTTGAATATGAAAATTTTAGTAAATTAGTTTGTGAAAGGTTACACTGATCCTAGAAAACTGGTACTTCTGTTTCCCCCCTGCCACATAGCTGCCGCGCAATCGCACCACTGAAGCTGCGCGTGGGCAGCATACAAACGCATCGCACTCTTCCGCGTATGACTCCGCTCATTTCGCTTATTATAATAACACTCATAAAAGCTGTATAAACGATGGTTCCATCGCCTTTTTGTTTACATTATTTTCATGGAGAAATGCTAATTTTCTGTTTTTTTTTTATTCCTCAACTAGCACACAACGCCATCTAGTCCAAAGCTAAGCAGAGCTTGTGTTATGGGTACTAGACAACTGATAAACTTACTTATATATTTCTAAATACATACGTATTATAGATAAATTACACCCAGACACAGAACAAATGATCACGCCCATCACACTGACATTTGTCCTGAGTGGGAATCGAACCCACGACCCCCGGCATAGCAGTCAGGGTCACGAACCACTACACCAACAGGCCAGTCAATATAGGCCAGTAAATGTTTGAGAAATGTTTTTTGTCAAGCTTTGTCTCAACTATATTAGATTCACCACACAGTCTAGCAAGATACGCCTCAATAACTACATCTTGCATCTAAGCCTGGATTTTTGTCGCGAAGTTAAAACTAGACATTTTTCATAATATTTTTAATGTCATGAGTTTCCGTAAAATAACGCCTGACTCTAGAATTTAAGTTAATTTGTTTGTTTTACAAAATCCAAAACTAAGTTACAATTATTAATTTAGTTGAAGATAATTTTCGCCTTCGACTACAATTTAAAATGCTAACATAATAGACTGTCTATAATAAAATCTAAAAGTTTCGTAATTAAAGGGTGACCACAACCGGTTAAAATTCGCGGAAAATTAACGGGACGGATCTAAAACCCTTCGGCTACCAATTGGTTTCACATTTGTTCCCCTTTGAGTAGCCCTTATATGAATACAAACTTTTATTACCGCTAGAAAACAACACAAGACTCCTTGCCTCACCACACATAAGGTTCAATTTTGACTACTTCTTTGTTTTATAGCCGCAGTAAGGTTGGTTATTTCTCTTATACAGGCTGCATTGACAAACGTCCTGTAAAATGAAAGCCTAATTTTATTATGTAGCTATTACTTTATGAATATTGCATGAGTACCTACATTGTGGGGATATGTTTTGGTATATGCTTTATTAGAGCTTATGAGGATTTAATCTATGTTTTGCAGATATCTATACCTTTAGTATCTTGTTAAGAGTGAATGGGTTAATTTTAGGCAAGAGTTCTTCACCGTTGACCACAAATACGAGCGAATTATAAAAAAATATTGAAAAGTCTTGTGTCGGATCAAACTAGTGTTTTATCTAATAAGCCACATTCAGATTAGGTACAATACTTAGTAATGAAAAAAATGTGACGATGGATGGAAAATTACTGGAGGGATTTGGATGAAATTTGGTACACAGATAGTTTTTAATCTAGATTAACATTTTTTCACCCCGAACTGAAGTTTCCGTAGGCTAATTTTCGAGTCACACGCGGACAACAGCCAGTATAATCTGAACATTTCAGGCCGAATAAATGACTATTCAATGAGGACTGTTGTTCCTCGGCCTACCTTTTCGGTTATGTTTACGCTTTATCGACTTAAAAAGAGAATGACCTAAATCCACCTTTTTTCCTTTAATTGCCCTTTACGTTCCAAATGAATAAAAAATAAATTAAAAATTTAAAAAACCCCCGACACAAAAACCAAGTTCCCTTTAAAAGTAAAAAATAATAAAAATACGTCGCGTTGGGGGACTGCTCCAAATTATTTATCATCTCCTGTTTATTTGCAGTCCCCCAACGCGACGTATTTTTATTATTTTTTACTTTTTAAAGGGAACTTGGTTTTTGTGTCGGGGTTTTTTTAAATTTTTAATTTATTTTTTATTTTATACTTTTTAAAGGTACATACTTATATCATTTTATGTTGCTAAGAGTACTCCCGATTAAGTCATCAATATTCCCTTTCAGTACGCTTTCATTTGATACCCTACTCGAGTATATTTGCAGACCCTCGGTTACCTTTCCCCACTTTTACCCCCACAACTTCTAAACGGCTCAACCGATTTTCATCAAACATGTCTAAGAACACTCGCAGGTAAGTCACCTTTCATACAAAAGAACTAAATTGAAATCGCTTCATCCGTTCGGGCTCTATGATGCCACAGACAGACAGACAGACAGATAGACAGACAGACCGACAGACAGACACGTCAAACTTATAACACCCCTCTTTTTCCGTCGGGGGTTAATAAATATACACAATTGATCGCCTATATTTACAAATTCCCACGCATATAAACCCAAAAACATCCTGTTTTTCACTTTTTTTCGTCATTTTTCCATCATCCACACAAAACCAATACACAACATTATTTTAGGATATCAATATGCGAACAGGTCGGAGTTATTTCGAAGTCATATACATATGTATGCATTCGACACACAGGTCGCGAATGCTTGTCGTTTCAGTCCCCCAAAATATAGGTTTTTAGGCTGTGTCGCCGCGCTGCAATATTTTTGTAACGTTTCGCAATACCTATTTATTTCGCATGTGACTTGTTTCGTAATATTGATTTTGCATAACGTTTTGCATTGTTACATATGGAATGGAACGAATGTTTTGTTTCTAAATTTTAGAAGTGTTTGTTTTGTTTAGCTGTTTGGTTGATTTTTAGGTGTTTCTGAGTCTTTGAAAATATTGTGAGGCTGTGAAAATATTAATTAAGTTGGATTGTGTGGTGAATACGAAGTCTTGGGGCAAAAAACATACATAAGTAGACAGTAGGCTACCAACTCTTCAATCACCAGAGGTATTAAGTAGAGTTATTTTAGTACTTGCATCGAAATGTTGATAATTATTAATATTGATCTTCCCGGGAATATTATAAATGAATAATAATAACAAACATCAGGACAGATTAGACAAATAAATTACGTTAAATATAATATGTTTTTTATAAATCACGGGTTTTGTCTGCTCTTTAAATATAATTGCGGGATTCGGGGCATATTCATTTTATTCTTTCGCTGTATGAAACCAGTGTAAGTACATGTCTCACTTTACCTTATTCCGACCTATGTTAATTACACAGTGAAGGCTCCACTTAATTCGCCAAGTGAATTTACCATAGGCCTACTAACCGTCGTACCACAAAAACTTTTAAACGTCTGTTCAACACTTGCCTAAAAAAATGTCAAATTATGTCGTTGAAGTAAGGGCCGTTTTGCAGTCACATTTCTTTTAGACAAGTGTTCAACGAGTTTTAACTGGCCTGGTTTTGTTTTTTGACTGGCCTGTTGGTCTAGTGATTAGTGACCCTGACTGCTATGCCGGGGGTCGTGGGTTCGATTCCCACCCAGGACAAATGTTTGTGTGATGAGCATGATCATTTGTTCTGTGTCTGGGTGTAATTTATCTATAATATGTATGTATTTAGAAATATATAAGTATGTTTATCAGTTGTCTAGTACCCAAAAACAAGTTCTGCTTAGCTTGGGACTAGATGGCGTTGTGTGATAGTTGTGGAATATTTATTTATTTATTTATTATGTATTTAAGATGTTTAAATTTTTGTAGTAAGACTACTTTTTGTAGTAGTAAGACGTATTCAAAACAATAGTTAGGTTTTCCAACTAACAATTAAACGTAGGCAAAGTGAAATCTAAAGTTCATAATGCATGTCTCAACTGACCTTTATAGTGCTTTTAGATACTCTGTGCTTTTAAACCACTTTTTCAGCATGACCACCCTTTAGTACTGAAGTGGTCACTTTGTATGACTAATGTGACCTACGGCTCAGTCGAAAGAGTAGTAGCCATATCAAAGGCACTATTCACATGCATTAAAAATCCCCAAGTACTTGTAAACTTTTACGTTTGAAATGTTATAAGTGACATACACTAGTAAGATAGATAGTTATAATGTACGTATAGTCAAGTAAAGTCAAAAAAAAAAAACAAACGACTAAAATACCATATCCTCTTATATTCAAATCATAACTCTTACTAAACACGGTAACACGTAATGTCAACTTTAATAAACAATTAAGTTATCTTACAGTACATAATTATGTATATGAACTAGCATACAGAACAACCATGTAGTCTGTACAACATTCAAAATCTAAGTGAAGTTGAAAACGATTCGACCCCGTGACCCTTTGGTCCCTCGTCAAGCCCTGTCGTTTCAATTTGCCAAATAATTTACAACTCGTGTTGAAACGCGAATAACTAATAATATTATCTGTGTATGCGAGGTATTAGGTATTCTCATATAATTATACTTAGTATACTCTCACAATATTGGGTCAGTTTATTCGATAATCATCTGCCTAGCATTTTCCCCATTATATTGGAGTCGGCTTCCAGTCGAACCTGATGCAGCTGCACATTAGCATTTTACATGACGTGACTGCCTATTGGACCTCCACAACCAAGTCAACTGGGTAATGCGATATGCTGGTTGTCAAACTTTCGAGCTTCTGGCTGATATTAACGACTGTCAATGATCTACAAATGACTGCCAGGACCAACGCTTTTACGTGCTTTCTGAGGCACGGAGAAAAGTCGCTATAAAAGACGGTCAATCATCCATAGACCAACTTCGGCAATCGCGGCTTAATCCGGATGATCAGCTTGACTGCCTGTAATTATGTAGCCACGACCTTATAATAACAACATGACAATCGAGAGGTCGTAAAGCCTCGGAGATTTAAAATTTAATAATAATAAAAAAAAAAGATGTTAAAGAATGGAATGAAAGATTTGTCTTTGTCGAGCATTCGGGAGTATTCTATCAACATTATAATTATTGTGTCAAAGATTTTCTATGGAAAGAAAAACTGTGAACTACGGATTCCGTACACCAGACGTTCTATTCTACCAGGCTATCGAGGTTTCTACCTAAAGTCTGGAATTCATCAATCCGTTACACGTCGTGGTATTTGTAGGAACCTCGATCTATGGTGGTGGCTTCATACAAAATCATTGAAATTCACGACACATACGTCAATGCATTATAATAATCTTTATAAAATATTATTCTTGTGTAACTAATTGAGTCATGCAGTTTATCAACTGGTTATCCGAGGTTAAAACATATCTTATTTAGCTTCAGATAACCTCATAAACATACCAAAACATAATACTAAGCAAATTATTCACTTGAGACTGGTCCAGACATGTCACAGTCGCCTACTTTCATTTTTGAGCGTCTGGCATCAGTTGAAGTCAACGGGGGAATTTGAAATGGGACGCATTTCTGGGTCGTTATTTTATCTTATTTTTTCATTGTTATAAAATTCTTGGGTATTAATGACCTTCGGAGGAGGGTTTCGGGGGTATTCATCATCAGCCTGTAGCAGTCCAAAGCTATAGATAAAGGCCTCCAATCTTACCACATAATATTCACAATTTTCAGGGAACGCCGGTCCAAGTAAATTACTAGGTATTTAAACAATTTTAATATTGTCATCCTAAAATTCTGCCAAATCTTTGTCAAATGCACAGAAATGGACATAGAATACCTTTTATTTCTAAAAAAGTACTGTTCAGAAGAAAATAACAATAACAATCTTATCATGAAAGTACGAGACGAATTATTAGCCTAATTCTAAATGAACACAGCTAAATGAGTCCTCCTGCCCTGCTTGGAGTTAAAAGGACTTCTTACTGACTAAATTTTAATGTCCACCCTGGTTTTGCAGTTGCTATTTGCGTTCCAGAGACTGCAAAGAAGTAATTTAAAACGGATGAAATTCGGTTTAAAAAATATGGTACCGAAAAATTTTGTATACCAAAGATAATTTTATTTAAGTTCACAACAAACACTCATCAAGATGAAAGTAGTTTATAAAGATCAAATCCTTTTAAGCACGATCCTCTTATAATACTTTGAGCTCGTGATTTATCAATTATATTGAAAGTACAAAATGATACGGAACTTGTTCAAAGGACAACTTCTTGGAGGTGTCGAAATGTTCAGTGTTTGCCACAGAGTACAAAATATGAGATGAACAATGTACATTGTCGATATTAAAGATCGATTATTGTGGTAAAATCAACAAATGACTCCCACTTAGGGCGGGACGGAAGGGACTGTCAGACTCGAGTTCTGACTAAAATCCACGATTTATCCTAGTGGTCCTTCAATTGCCCTTTACATTCTAGAGTCGCGGACAGTTACCTGATGAGACCCGGCAGGCTTTGGCGAATGTTGACAGCTTTGAGGGGCGCATGGAACACGACACGCCGTAGACCGGGGCATGGTCTATAGTCGGACGGCGAGTCACTCATTACTCACCGTACGCATGCCCATCCAATAAAGCCTACACAATAATATGAAAATCTCAACCGTTCTTACTCTGTGGTTGTCAAAGGAGGTGAAAGTGAGTGACAATGGACAGAATTGCGACCTTCTTGTGTGTGTTCAGATCTCGCTAATTTGTTAATATGATGTATCGCCGGTGCGTGTACAAATAACGCACACTTTGTACATAATTAGGTACCGTTCGGCAAATATTTGCTAGAATATGACTCTGTTTTGTTTGATGTTTCTTAACAAGGACAAAAAGGCAGTGGCTTGTGATTTTTTTTGTAATTTTAACAGATTTGCATGTTTCAGTCTTTTGTAGTACCTATCCAGTAGTCTAAAATTTGCAAGTTGAAGTGGCAATACTACTACTACTGAAAACTACAGGAGGAGAACTGCAGGAGGAAAACTATCGGTTGTCAGTTCTACGAGGTATGTGGCCTGCGCGCTGATGGAGAAGAAAAGTTCTCGAGTAGGTAGCGACCACAGACCGGAGGACGCAGCGTAGGTAGGCCTCCCACTAGGTGGACCGACACATCGTCAGAGTCGCGGGCAACCGATGGATGCAAGGGGCGAATTGTCGTTCGTTGTGGAGGTCTAAGGGGGAGGCCTATGTTCAGCAGTGGACGTCTCCCGGCTGATGATGATGATACAGTGCCTATCTATTTGCTCAGTTACCGGTGATCGAGTGAAATGTCGTGCGATTGAAGAGGCCTTTATTCAGCCAGTATGCGATTGAAGAGGCTTATTTCTGACTGCTGACTGCTATAGGCTGATGATGACGGTGACAACTCAATTTTTTTTTAATGTTCTGTTTTCCCATCGAAGTATACTTGAGCCGAACTTTTCCCATCCAATACCATGAGCTTATACCATTTGGTATTAGTTTATTTTCGAATTTATTTCTATTTCAAAAGCTTTTGGTATTGGATGGGAATAGACCCTTGAGCCGCATTTACCTCGACACAAAAAGTAACGAGTCATAATATATTTGAGTATATGTTTGATTAGGTACCAATAAAGTTTACAGAAACAATAGAATGTTTTTTGTCTATACATGGTCTGAGAAAACATTGACTCTTAGTTGGTAATATACAAGTCTATCTATCAACAACAAGGAACATAAATAGCGACTGTATATAAACATGAAAGATACACACATTTTCAACCCTTCAACATTTCTTTTTTCTCCAAAAGAATTATTTTTCTACAATCATAAAACCAAATTCCTAGTAAATAAACATTATTATTTATAAACATCTCCCCTTAATATAAAAAGGTCAATAAATAATACATATACAACGGGTAAAAGATGAATAATTCACGGAATAATCACCATGAAAAGATCAAAGTGGACCTGCCCATGCGTACTATGTACCATTCACTTGGTTATAGCATTACCATTTACTTTTGGACCAGTGTTTGAAGGGTTAAGAGCGTCAACGGAGGGCCAGTGAGGCCCATGGCTGGCTGGATAGGTGGTTAGTGTAAGACGGTTGACCGAATTGTAGGAATCACGTTATAAATATAATAATAATATTATACAACTATCACACAACGTCATCTAGTCCCAAGCTAAGCAGAGTTTGTGTTGTGGGTACTAGACAACTGATAAACTTACTTATATATTTCTAAATACATACATATTATAGATAAATTACACCCAGACACAGAACAAAATGATCATGCTCATCAGACAAATATTTTTCCTGGGTGGCAATCGAACCCACGAACCCCGGCATAGCAGTCACGGTCACTAACCACTAGACCAACAGGCCAGTCAAATAAATTTCTTGCTGGAATCCAAAAAAAATATTGTAAAATCATTATGCTAACATTAATTTTGTGGTCTTTTTTCACGTTTTCTCCTTCCATTCTCCTCTGTCAGACTTCACAGTATCATTTACTCTTTTTTCTTTAAAATTTTCTTCACACAACCCCCGTCCATCGTTTTTCGGTCTTTCTCTTCTTCTCAATCCATCAACTTTCATACCCATCACACTCTTAGTGACATAAGTGTCATCGCTCCTCATCACATATTTTATTTTCTGTAACAGGAGCTACTTTCAAACTATACCTCTTATAAACTCATTATTATCCATGAACGATATAGATTATCAATTTAATAATTATACACAACACGGATGGTTCTACTTACAGATCAGATCATCATCATCTTTCTGCCCTTATCCCATTTTACTTGGGGTCGGCGCAACACGTTTTTTTTCTTCCATTCTATCACCCTATCACAAGTCATAATATCATTTACTGCTTTTTCTTTCATATCCTAACTTATACAATCCATCCATCTTTTCTTTGGCTTTCCTCTTCCTCTCCATCCATCAATATACAAATATACTACTTACAGATGATACTGTACTACTTACAGATGATAAATAATAATTAATAATTTTGCAATACTCAACGACTACAAGCCATAAAAATCCGATTCGCTACCGAAGTAACATAACAGCAAAAAATGCGTCGCTCAAAATGACAGGCAGTACATTGCGTAAATTTTCCTGTGCGATGATACAGGCTGTAAATTCCGCAGTGCAATGCTACAGGGTGAGCAAAAAGTCGGAATATCAATAACAAAACGTGCAGATTTCACGAGCGCGTCAAACGCGACGTATGACATTCTCGAAAGCGCATCGTCATATCCTGGATTTCGTGCTGTGAATGCACAGGGAAGCGTGTTGGGAACTTGAACTCTACTTACAACTTGTTAAGGGGTATTTTTGACTAGCTTTAAATGATTTGATTGGTAGTAACAAAGCGGCATCCGATAAATCTGGAAATCCGTAATTTAAACTAAGTACATTGTGCAATAAATAAATAAATAAGTAAAGATCATTCTCCAAAACTAGGACGTAATTTGGTTACAAAAGTGAACGAGTACCTAAAGGTACTGGATAACTTTTGCAACTTTTTCTATGTTGTGGTATCGCAGTTAGATTTTTCAGAGACCAGATCGCGGCGAGCGAGGCTGAGCCGGTAGTTCCACTAACCATGTCACCAGCAGGCCACATCAGATCAGCTCATGTTGTAAAAACATCACGCCAGGCAGGCTATCTGCTGGGACCGCAGCTTTAGAGGAGTCCAGTAAAGCAGAGCACTGACTACACGTGAGCAGTGCCCAGTGGTATCGGCTTCTGACTTACGAGTCGTAGGTCATGGGTTCGAACCCAACCAGGCGCATTTCTTTGTGTAATTTATTTCATCAGCACTGCTCTCAAAATTGTGAAGGAAAACATCAAAGTCAAAGCCAAATGTTTTTATTTCACATAGGGCCATGAGGGCACTTATAAAACGTCGACAAACGGTGCATCGTGAGGCCAACCGTTCTGTCCTGAAACTAAAAAATATGAAGACATATTGTGATGTCTACCAAACTGCACTGGGCCCTAGTGGTGGATTATGTCCCACTCCCTCTCACAGGGAGGAGGCCTGTGTCAGCAGTGGGACCATTATAGGCTGATTATGATGACTGCACTATGTGGAATTAAAACCTCAATTAGTGCATAATCGCTTGCAACACTAAGAAAAAGGACAATAATTATAGCTTTAGTATAATTTTAATATACAAAACAACTACAAAAGCATAGGTCTCGCGCCCACACGAAATTAACCCCCGTATATCCACTCACCGCTAATTAGGCGCGTTCGTTTCATCTCACTTTGTCACTTTATTCGCGGAAAAATGCAGTTAAACAAAGGGTAAGTAAGTCAAAGAGACGCATTATACTTGCATCTCGATTAGCGAGTGTTGACTCATAATAATTAGCATAACTATACAGTCCCTTCGTAATAATTTTGCATCTGATAGCTGCAGACGTACAACAACTTTATAGTCACGAAAGTTAAGATCAATTTATGATAGCAACTCAAAAAATACCCTATAAATATAACCTAAAGTAATAGTGAAATTTATGCTCTAAGTCTTAGAGCATAAACTTCACTGTTATTTTGACCTATGTGTTGGGCGGAGGTAAATTATTTGAGAGGACTATAACAAGGCATATTTATTTTCCTCAATAGAGAAAGATCAAAATGAACGAACTAAACTGTGACGAGTGAGTGTTGAAGTTTTGTCTTTTCTTTTTATAACTCTTAAAACACTATGAACACTAGAAATTTCTCCTACGGGATAGAACACTCAATACGCAGCCTAGCAGTCGATCGCTTAGCCACTGCGCCAACCATGCCGTCTCCTTTCTTTTCGTAGTGTACAACATATTTGTACAACGTACAAATTATTTGATAGATTAGGTTCATTTTCGGACGAAAAGTGGCTTAGCTTATTTAGCATTTAGTTTCTGCCATAGTCAAAATTCAGACCTGAGCCACGGGGAGCGTCAATAAGTCGTTTTGAAACCTATTAAAATGACACAACCCACACTGTTACATGACTTACTGTTTAGCAATAACTCTTCCGTTTGCTTTTACCGTCGTCGAGTAAAAATAGTTGTGGTACATACAAATCTCTTAAACACATATCCCCTTTGAATTTTTTCGTCATTAATTCCAAACGCCTCGCACTTTCTCATTTGTTTTAACAAAATAATGAAGCGTGAATGTTACAAATGCGTTTCAGTTCTCAGGAACACTGTCTGTGTTGTAAACACTTTGTTTTCAGTTCGGAGACCGAAACACCTGAGATTTTTCAGGCCATCGTCTTGTGTATTATTAAGATTTGTTTAAGAATTTAAAGAATTTGCTGAAGAAAAAATAAGTGGAGTTTTTCTTCTTGTTGAAGTATTTTGTAAAGCTTATTAAATTAAGGTTGGACTAGGGTACAAATTCTTAATTGACTGTTCATAAATGTAAACTTGTAATATATCTAAGTCTTTACATAATTCACTCGTATTGTTAAAGTTTTGGATTATACATAATAATGTATAACATTTCCGTTGAATCCTTTGAATGATAACATATATTATGTTTCTATAGATCAACCATAATATTTATTATGGTTTACATGTAAAGTACAAAATACTTATTTTTCTTCTTTGGACAAAATACCTATGCTATTCTATGTATTGTGAGATTCAACTTCAAAAACTAGGATAAAATATATGAGGTATTCCAGGCACCCGCTATAATGGCCCCTAAGCTATTTCACGAACGTCACCTATCAAAAATTTTTGCAGGTGCCCTATGTGGAATAATGTGCTAGATGAAAAACTATTCCACTAAGGGCACCTGCAAAAATTTTTGTTAGGTGCCGTTCGTGGAATAGCTTAGGAGCCATTCGCTCAGGTGCCATTTCAGCGGGTGCCCTTCCTGGAATACCTCAAATATATGTCCATCTTTCGTTAATATTAGCGACATGTCAATCCGTAGTAAAACATCTTTAAATTCATCTTCGTGATGGGCTGAACTCCCTATAGTGTATGTCTTGTTCATTTCAAAAGTAATGGCAAATTTAATATGACTAGACTTCAATAAATTATTGTGTCAATTTAAATAAGTATCACCAAAAGTGATCGAACAAGGTCGATGACTTTTTGAAGAGTCAATGATCTATTCGTTTAAGGTTTGTCATGAAATTAGTTTCACAAAAAAAAATATAAGTACGAAAAGTGTGTCATAAGAATGCATCGTCATCCAATCACCGGTTTTTATGACAACCAAAATGCAACAATGCGTTGCAAAATAAGTATAATGCATGAGCAAATGTCTCAAGAATTAGGGCAGGCTGGCTCTTGACATCAAGGGCGATGACACCAAAGGGACTATGCACCGAAATGATATATCGTTTCTTTGAAGCACTTAATATTTTTAGCAGTTATTGTTTTTCTTGTCATTTCGATATTATTTTCAGTTTTTGGCACAATGTTTTATGAGTCGTATTCTTTTCCTTCATTTTAAAGAGAATTTTGAACCTATTGAGGGGCTTATGACATCCTGCGCCTGGGTAAATTATGACTTTATTTGTGTAGTACATGCGTCATTACTTTTGATGCTTAAGAACTACATGTTTGTAAATGACCTACAATTTATGTTTGTCAAAAGATTTTCAGATTGCAACCTCGACATTTCTTATTAAGTGGATAAGTACACATTTTCCTAGTCCAAACAAAATCCTAGCTAAGCCAAGCGCAACGGAAAAAAAGAAAAAATAATAGTCGTTTAACAACAATTTCCCGAAGCAATAAACAGCTCATAAATTCAATTAGTTAATGCAAAAATTGATTTACAACAGCAGCGCGGTGGGACGGTCGAAATAAAATCATATAACGTCGACCGAAATCGGCAGTGTGCCAGAAATCTCTACTGGGAAAAAAAACGTGACCATTCGAAATTATTAATGGTGGAAAATAATAAGCTCGCTCCATATATCAAGGGAAGCGGCCCGCTGCATTTGATTTTTCATATGTTTTGGCTTTAAACCTGAACGCTATTGCCAAAAGTTTGCAAAAGATTTACTGGAGGATCGTGGATATTGAATTATTGCTTTATTATGGCATTTTTGGTTTGTGCGCGATTTTATTTATTTGTTGCCTTGTTGTTTTTTTTTTCAGCCGCCAACAACAAGCCGTCTGGCTTTCAGTATTTTTCGATAAATACTTTTGTATATTCTACAAAATAATTTAATTTTAAATCATCCTGGTGATAAGCAAACCTATTTTAAGTAATAATAGCCTATTGTCATTTTTTCAGCGTTACGCAAAAGGAAAATAAGTTAATTATGGAAAATTATAAAAAATGAAGTTAAGCAGTACCTAGCAAGAGTTTAGGGGTTAAGATGTAATTTATGTCTATCTAAGTAAGATTATGATTGCAAATAAATAAACAAAACTAGTCAAAAATCATGATACCAGTTAACTTCATTTCATTGTTTAGTTAATTTTAATTCATTTTCATCAGACAGAATTTTGTAAATAAACTCAAATCATTTAATTAAACCAGTCTAAAGTAAATCACAGATAGTTACCAGCTATTTTTAGGCGAATCAACCGGACAAAGGCACCAAGCCATTAGAGGGAACACAAAACCCGCACAGTGGTCAAAACCACAAAAAGTGGCAAACAAAACTCTCGAATGCAGGAACCACAACGCTCGCGGGAAAATCAATCAGTATTGCGTGCCCAGTGTATTACCAACGGATTTTTTTCCACCGGCGGCGTAACCTGCACACTGTGCTTTTCGTAATTGAATAAAACAGCATTCTATTAGTGAATACCACTGGTCAAAGCAGATTTGTTTGTGTAGTACGGAATTGTTTTAACTACATAGATTTATGTTCGATTGTTTGCCTAACTCGTCAAAATGTACTGAACAGCTGGTTTTTTTTCGCAATTTCAGGTTTGGTCCAATAATATTTTTTTCAGAATACTGAGCAAAAGAACCCCTTAAGATGATTTCAACAACTTTAATTTTTAGTTACAAAAAGTCACAAAGTTACACTTATACATAGAGTGACTAAATGGGCGGTCTTATAGGCGTAAGACCGCCCATTTTGTTTGTTTTCTTTTGCCTGTACATGGGTTTGTAGGAAATGGAAAAAACGATCAGTTCAAAAAGTAAAACCTGAAGTAGATCCTAAAGTTTAACAGATACTACATTTAACCTTTGGTCTAACTTGTCAACACAGGTTTCTGAAAATAATATTATAAGATTTTTTCCTCTTTTTTGAAATGGTACCTCAAAACAATTTTGTAGTGTGTGTGATCAGAAAATAAAGGTTGTTACTGACAAGGTAACATTTACGCATTTGGTGATACTTTTTTATCCTAATCTGACTCTGTGTTTTTAGATAGCTACAAACTTGGAGTTTCTAAGTAAAGATTGTAAAGGTTACTTCTAGGCAAGCGTGTTTCACCATCGACCACATCATCAGACGAGACGGTGACCAATGGCGAGACTAAAAAATGACATATTAAAAAAAATTGTAGAAGATTTTCTTGTTAACGCTATGTATTGTTAAAAATACATAGTAGGTAAAGTAGTACAGGTAAAATCTTCAAAGGAGTCCTCTCACCCCGGGCAGCGCGTGAGGGACTGTCAGACTTGTACTGACTAAAATCCACGGTGTCCTTCAATAGCCCTGTATGTTCCGGGGTCGCGGTGATGGTATAAGTCCCGCGACCATATAGTTTTTTGAGTCATTGCGCCAAACTCTTGTTGATTAGATCATTCAATGTCGGTCTTTATCTGGAGTAATTATGCCATCCTTCCAGGTAGACAGGTTAGTAAACATAATTATGTATGTCTTGCAAACGTTTAGTAGGTAATTTAGTCTTTGAAATATCTTAAAATTCCAATCTTATCGTAAATTTTGTTTTGATGACTTATTCATGCTGAAGAGGAATAAAAACAAAATGATGAGTGACATTAAAATCTAAGAGATCTTTATCAGAACATGCAATGACTTAAAACTGAAACAGTTATAACTTAATGTTTTACGAAGTTTTCAGTTGGATTGCATTTTTACGACGATTTCGTTTTACACGGATTCCAAATAAAATTAGGGACGATGAAACAGTATCTTTAGAAATCAACTCGTCATAAATTTTGTGGTTGATGGCAATGTAAAGGGCAAACTGGTCTACTCATCTACATCTTTTTATGGGGTAGTAAAATCACCAAATGAGTCTTCCCGCCCTGTGTAGAGAGGAAGGACTGTCACTGACTGTTACTGACTCCAAGTCTACCCTGACGGTGCCCTCAGAGGGCCAAAGCCTGCCGGGGTTGCGAGACTTATTCCATCACCGTGACCCCGTAACATAAAGGGCTATTGAAGGACACCGTGGATTTTAGTCAGTACAAGTCTGACAGTCCCTCCCGCCCTGCCCGGAGTGGAAGGACTCATTTGATGAGTTTACAACGCCAAAAAAAAAAGTCTACCCTGTTTCTTCAGTTGCCCTTTATGTCCCAAAGCCAAGGTATCCTGCTTAGACTGGCCCATGAACCCATTCATTTCATTCATGGCATTTCGCCCTTTCAGGAGGCCTCAATTTGCTGAAAGTCCCTTCAGGGGCGCGTGGAATACGATGTGATGTTGACCCGGGCCCGGTCCTTAATCGGAGGAGGAGCTACCAGTTTCCAAATCCTCTGTTAACCTACCTATATAGGATTTGGAAACATAATTCGATGGAAGACTAATGTTTTGTTTTGAGTTCCAAAACCTTCCAATGTTTTCTTCCACCCTGAGTGGACAGGGCACTGGTCTGGACTGGTTCTGACTCTAAAAGTAAAAATCTACCCTGTTTCTTCGGTTGCCGTTTGTCTTCCAGGGCCTTTTGTGATATCATTTTATCTCCAAACAGCCGATTTTGTTATTCCTTAGTTATTTTCCTGTAACCTGAGCTCCTATTCCTTCATGTACATTTTCAAAAACATCCAAAAACTTTTCCATTCACAGTATTAGTGAAACACCAACATACGAATGTTTACCAGCGTTCGGGCGCACAACAAACGCTTGAAAGCGCTTCGTCAGCTGAAAGCGCAGCGCTGTAAATCGATTGCAGCAGCTTCATTCCTAAAACGCTGCGTGGGGTATACGTGGATGTCAACAATGATTTACTAGTATTGAGTAAACAGATGTTTTGAATTTTGCTCGGATTTTGCAAACTGGAGTTAGCGAAATTATTTTTAGGGAAGTTATATTAAGAGTCACGTCACTGTAGCTCGAAGCTATGACAATAAATCATGGTTGTAATATTCTGTTAAGGAAATAAAACTAAGTAAGTGGTAATGTAGTAAAAAAAATGTCATTAAGTAAGATGTAAATATGATAGAGATTACACATTTTTGTAACTTAAGCTACACAATTATTATTATTATTAATTATTATTATTACTAGGTAGTTTTTTCTCATTACTTATTAGATATTGGTAATTAAGGCTCTTGGTTTGTTCAAAATTAAAATTAAACATTGAAAAGTGGTTTTAACAAGTGCCAATTCGTAGTTAATATTAAAATTACCAGCTATTATATTTATTTTTTCTTATATTTGTATGAATATTAAAAATGACAAGAATATAAATACAGAAAACGAATAAAGCGTCAAACAGAAAACTCTCTTTACGGGGATGAAAACAAAAATCAACTGAAAACCAATAAAACGGATTTTTCCGAATAAATAAAAGTCTTCAATAATAAACAAGACTTTCTCTTTATGTACCAAAACCGGCACTGACAAATTATTAACAGTCCGAAAAGCAAAAACTACAGTCTGTTTGTCGAAAACAATTTTTGATTTCAGCTCAAAAGCGATCCAGGATTAATATAACTGTTGCATTCCCTGAATTTCATGAAAGCCCTTTGAACACCGTACAGTGGTTAAAATACACTATGTTTTTTCAGAATCCTTTCTGTTTTCCAGGCAATGTAATCTTTTATGAATAAAAGTGGAATTGTGATGCACCTGTATTGAAATAAAAGAATTGCTATGAAAAACTTTTTAGTGAGATTTTTTTTCTTTTTAAAAGAAAAAATGATAAAACATGAAAGTTTTCTGATGCTTTGTGTTGCTTTTTACGAAGTAAAATATAAGGTATTAAATAGAACGGCTGCTGAAATATATTGTTCGAAGCTTTTTAATAGACGAATGCGCTTCGACGTTGCGTAGCCGTTTTAGGCAAAAGTTATTTTTTTCATAAAAAAAAATTCAATCTTGAATCTTGACGGCACGGTTAGCGCAGTGGTTGAGCGATGGGACTGTTGCGTTGCGGGTTCGATTCCCGCACGGAGCAAATATTTGTATGATTTACAAGTAGTCGTTCCGGGTCTAGGCGTTTATGTATGCGAGTTTATAATTATGTTTGTAAACGCACCCACGACACCAGAGAAATTCCTAGTGTGGGGCAACGTTTTTATATATAAAAAATCTTCTAATCATTATAATATTTAGAAGATTGAATAATTCAACATTCAGTAAAATTGCAAAATAACTTTGGTTTACGAAGTTAGAGAAATGAGAAGTTGATTATAAAAATTAGGCTCGTTAACTTTTTATTTATGGGCATTCCTCGATATACTGAAAATATCTGTTTGATTTAATGAAATTATTGAAGAGTTTTCTCGATTTCTCCACGATCTCTTCGTTAGTTAGTAATAAATAAAATCCTATTAACAGGATTCAAGTAGTATACAATTTCCTATTCACGAGTAAAAATAAATGCAGTTTAATTAAACACTCCAATTTCAATCGATTACAGAGTTATAAATCTTTTCCAAGAGTAGGTAATATTGCTGGTCGCGGGACTTATTTCTTTACCGTGACCCCGGAACATAAAGGGCTATTGAAGAACATCGTGGATTTTAGTCAGTACAAGCAGACTTGTCAGGAATTGTCTTTGGGCGCCCTGCCCGGGGTGGGAGGACGCATTTGATGTTTTACCACGATAAAAAAAAAGAGTAATACTGCTGAAGCGATAATTTCCCATTTCTCCTCTATTATTACCGTAACCATTACCTTCAACGAAAAAAAAACAGTTTTCGGTACTTCGAAAATGAATTGCTGTCAACTGTCGCAACGAGGAACTGTTAATATTCCCTTTGATATTCCGCGATGAAGGGTTAATTTCGCTTTGATGTGCCGCTATTGAAAGCCGAAGGTAAGGTCGCTGTTTGGATAGTATCGGGTAGCACGACATTTCTTTATAAATATCATATTTGTATCGGGTAAGGGCGTTAAGTTAGCTTGGGCAGGAATCAGTGTACTTGTTTTAAAACAATAGATTGTTTAAGTAATAAATGAGTAGGTTAGTCGAATTTATCACTTTACAAAAAAGCTTAAATTATGACATATTTGCCTGGCTGTTGCCTGCGACTTTGTTTGCGCGGTCAAATACACTCTTAGGGGTCGATTTTCGAGATCCAGACTTAGTGAGCACCTACGTTTCAAAAAGAACCCCCATGCATGCGAAATTTGAATCTACCTAAGCACTTCTAATTTCTGTAAAAAAATGCTCTGGAGTTGACAAGTAAGGATAGCATGAGCATTTCCTCATTTCTAAACCAACCTTTACACAAAACAGTGTATTTCAGTAGGAAAATGTTCCAACAAGCTGAAAGGTTCGCGTGACGCTTAGCTTCGTAGTTTAAATAATAAATTAGTGTCGGTATAAACCTCCCGATGGCACCCCTTTCTATGCAAACACATAAGCTTGTGCATTGCTAGAAAAAAAACTCGACAAGTTACAGTAGGACGCCCGTACTAGAGATTCCGCACATTATGCTGTACACAATACGCAAAAAATAAATCTGTGTGTGTATTTACGAAGTAGAAGTATGAATATAAATAGATAAATGTCAAATTTCGTTGCAGGATCCAAGACAGGTAAATTCATTCTCAGGGACACTTCGAGCTTCATTGTCTCGGCGCTTTTCTGGTGGTTGCCACTGTTGATTCTGGCTCTCAGGAGTTGCAGTGGTTTGGGAATAGTGTGGTGGGTTTGTCCCAAATTAAAAATATATAATAAATAAAAAGTAAATTATAAAAATAATAAACAAAACTAAACTACAGACGAGAATGGTTTACGTGGCTATCCACGCCATAATTTTATAAGATTTGAAATTAATATTCTATCTCAATCTAAATCCTAAACCGTTTTCTATGACGGATTCTTCTGATTGAATTTGACTGGTTAAGTCTGGGATAGACAAAACAAGTCCAGTAAAATATGAGAATCGAGGTTGTAAAGGAAACCTATTTTCCACACTCATGTTTTACATAACAAATTTTATCTAGTAATTTTCAAAAAAAAGTTGAACTATTGAAAGTAGAAGAATCACATATTAGATTAAAAAATTTCATATAATTAATATTACACACCACTATAAAAAGTTTTAGTGTTTTGACTTTTTTTTCTACATCGCTCACGGACCCCTAAAAACGCCATTTTTATGGGTTTTTATGCAGTATTGCGCGACTTCAAAGACGTTAAGACGGTGTTTGTTAAAGAGGTTCGTTTACAGTTTATAGTCGATCATGATCCAGTACACTGCAGAAGTACAATCATTTATCAGAATATTCAGTAACGTTTGATAGCCGCAACGAAACAGCAGTTTTGTTATAAGGGCAGTAGAGATAACTTTTATTTAAACTTCGTCAGTGAAAGTAATCTAACAGCCTTAATTACCTATTTAATTTATTGGAGGTAAGTGGCATCGGAGGATCTGGGGACTAAATTATTACAGACGCACAGGCCAATCTTCCGAGTTAAGGTCCGCTTGCCGATGTTGGTCTGTGGATGGGTGAACATCTGTCGTAGCGAGTTTCTTCCGTTCATATTTGTGAAAAGGCTTCGCAGATGTTGATGTAGATCAACAATGGGCGGTTTTATCGCTGTCGGAGTCAATTCTAGGCGAGCGAGCTCCATCTTAGGTCACATGTTTGCTTCTGAACTAAATTGACGTAAAGAAAAAACACATTTTAAATAAGAAAATACTCTGGGCTTTCAGTCTCATCAATATTGTAGTGCTATAAAATTACGCACAAAAAATAAAACCATTACAAAGGTAATTCTACCATTCCCGATGTTCTCTTACTGCTAAAAAACCTTGGTTATGTATACAAACTAAATAAATGTTAATCCCGTCCTCTGAAGGTCAGATAATAAATCACTAATTGAGACTAAAATAGAGCCAATTAAAACTATTTAATTGGTACCTAGAACAGTCCCAATTTAACACGTCGGAGAATTTCTGTCATTAGAAAAAAAAAATACGGGGAAATATTATTTGACCACTACCTTGCAATGATGGTCACGGGACTTATCTCATTACCATGATCCCGGAACGTAAAGTGCTATTAAGGACACCGTGGAATTTAGTCAGTACGAGTCTGACAGTCCCTCCCGCTCTGCCTTAGGTGAGAGGACTCATTCTATGATTATACCACGCTAAAAAAAAAAACCTTAAATTGATGTGGTCGATGGTGAAGCATCCTTGCCTAGAAGTAACCTGTTCACTCTTGCCAGAGAAGCGGGACTGTCTCATTAGGCAACCTCACGGTTACCTAATGAGACAGTCCGTCTGGAACGTAAAGAGCTATTGAAGTATCATCATAGATTTTAGTCAGTACAAGTCTGACAGTGACCCATCCGCGACAATAAAACCTATTCACTCTTGATTTAAAGACGCCAAGACTGGAGTTATCAAGAAATACAAAATCCTTTTTTTATCGTGGTAAAATCATCAAATGATTTCTCCTACCCATTAGTGTCAGACTTGTACTGACTAAACTCAAAGTGTCCTTCAATAGCCCTCTAAGTTCCAAGTTCACGGTATTTGATAAGTCCCACGACCGAACACTCCTTTAGAGAATACTATAAATACCCAGAATTAGCCTACTGAATTATCTGTATAATACTATTTCAAATGCCTTTATGCTTGCTCATAGCGGACTGCAAATCGGCACTAATATTTTTTTTATTGCAACCAACACGCGAGGTATTGTTCACTTGTGAACAATTTCTTTGGAAATATGTATCATTATTTTGTTAATTTTAATTTGTCGGTTCACTGATTGCAGTCAAATGCTAGTGAGCACGGCTTGCAATTCACTTTCAGGATATTTGTTCGATTCCCTGACTGGAAAATGTTTAATTGGCTGTTTAATAGTGTGAATAAACAAATTGATATTTGCTACAAATTAAAGGCAACTTGCTGCTTTGGTCTTTTCAGTTAAATTTCGCATTATAGTTCAATGTAGTCAGCTCGCCGTCTGATCAAGGTTTAGACCCGGTACGTCGGCGGGTCGTGCACTGCACGCGTCTCAAGTAACTGTCACAAAATTAGGCCCTACGAAGGGCCCACAATACGGCGTAAGTCTCCGATTCCTTACGACTTTAGCATCCATTGACGCGTACGAACCTCTATGGATTTGTATTGCCATAGTCACCTGGACAACAAAGTCGTAAGGTATCGGAGACTTGCGTCGCGTTGTGTACGAAGGGGCTTACGTGGAGAGAGCAATTGCCTGCCGGGGTCGTGCGACTATTTCAGTATGATACCATAGCCCGGTATCGCAAAGGACGAGGGTGGAGTTTTTGTCAGCAAGAGTCTGACAGTTCCTTTCGCTCCATCTTTGCTTCATTTGATTTCCAAAAAAAGGGTGTACTGTATAGTTCCTAAAGGATGGGAAATTAAAGTCACCGCCAAGTAAGTTTGGAACAAAGGTCATTGATCCTTATAATACATTGTTCGAATTTCGCAATACCATTGTTCGAATTTCAAAATAAATGATAAGGTCAAGGTAGCCTCTTACCATGATACGTTGGTTTTGAACGTGTTACGGCACTTTCTTTACAGTTTTTTAGAATGGTTTTGAAATATTCGAACACAATGGTACGCGGGGGTCAACGAATTTTATTCCACACTAATCTGGCGGAAACTATAGGAATATGCTTTAAAAAATCCTTTTCGAAACTGTGGATCTATGTTGGGATCGGCTTCTAGCCTAATCGGATATATCAGAATACCAAAGTTTTATATGGAACAAACTGTCAATCTGATCTAGACCTAGTTTCCTCTTGGTAAGATAACATTATGATCACAAAAAGTTTATACAGCCACATAAACCCTACAAGCTAAAATTAACATGCAAATTAAAATATCAGCAATTATTCAAACAAATTCGCAGGTAAAGTAGTTATGAAAGTCGAGCACTAAACAAGCTAACAGGCTTTTATTAGCGCTATAACAAA
Source organism: Agrotis ipsilon (assembly GCA_028554685.1). NCBI lineage: Eukaryota > Metazoa > Arthropoda > Insecta > Lepidoptera > Noctuidae > Agrotis > Agrotis ipsilon. Next base: position 15,764,705 of record CM052971.1, read on the forward strand.
CAATGTATTACGTTGGAACCGCCATCTTTACTGTGACCCCTGAGCTTTTACAACTCACATTGACCGTCCAAAAAACATATAAACTGGATTAATTCTGCTATTATGAGTCAAACCAAATAATTATGTTATTAATTAGTTTAATAAAAAAGGAGATGTAAAATAGAGTCAGTTCGTCTTTAAAAAAAAAAATAACTCGGCCACTTATAGTTTTTTTTTCACCCAGAGCGGGACGCGAGGGACTGTCACAGTCGTACTGAATAAAAATGTCGCTGTACTTCAATAGCCTTTTACGTTTCAGGGTCACGGTAACCTGATAAGACAGTCCCGCGACCCCTGCTTCACATAGCTAGGGTTTTTTCTTGTGTCGCCAAATATTTGTAAACACCTCGACTCAGAAAAAAGTACTTTTAGATACAATATTTGTTTCGTGCGGGAATCAAACTCGTGAAACGCAGCGTAGCAGTGTATCTCTCAACCACTGCGTCAACCGTGTTAACAAAGTATTTCCACAGTTATTTAACTATTACATTATTATTCCGTGTGAGGAGCTCGTGGCTAAATTATTACAGTCGCACAGGCCGATCTTCCGGGTTAAGCCGCGCTTGCCTAGGTTGGTCTGTGGATGGGTGACCATCTTTCATAGCGACTTTCCTCCGTGCCTCGGAAATCATGTAAAGCCGTTGGTCCCGGCTGTCATTTGTAGATCTTTTACAGACGTTACTGTTAGTCAGAAGCTCTAAAGTCTGACAACCAGTCTTACCATGGGGTCTGGTATTGCCCAGTTACTGGGATGTGGAGGTCCGACAGGCAGTCGCTCCATATAAAATACTGATATCCAGCTGAATGTAGTTTGACTGGAAGCCGACCCAAATATAGTTGGGAAAAGGCTAGGCAGGTGATGATGATGATTACGTAATTAATTAATTTAGTTAAGTACAAGTCCTCCCCTGCTTACCCCTGTCACAAGCTTGTAGGTCGGTGTGAGTTGGCTCTCTCATAACAGTCGGTAAAGCGAGGTGCCACTGTTTTATGTTAGCGTTTTTATATTTAATTTATTACCCAAGTCTCTACTGTACAGGGTGTTCACTAAATTGAACAAATTGTGTGTGCTTAACTTAACTTAACTATTTTAACATTCAAAGGTTTTGTAGAAATCTATCTAAGTAGTTGATTTAGGACACAATTGAAGACATGAGTTGATGAAGGTGATATGTCACTGATTCATAATTTATCAGGGGCAAGGTTTAAAGTTCTCATTATTAATTTGTGGATATTTGTTTATATGAGTTACTTTTGGTTAGTAATACTGGACTATATACTCAATAATGTTGTGTATTTTATTGAAATTTCATTTATGCTATAAAGTAAAAAAATCACAAAATCTTACATATCACCTTCATCCACTCATGTCTTCAATTGCTACAGATAAAAATGAGATCGTGGGTCAGATTTTTGGTTAAGGAAAAATCATAATTAAATTTGTGCTGTCAGGAATTTCCAAGTAGTATCCGAGTGGTTAACTCAAAATTTCGTCTTTCATACAACTAAAAGAGCATCTTACTGCAGGATCTACTTGGACCACTCTTCAAACCCAGATGGAAGATGTCAAATCAAACCCTGTTATTGTAACTACCTCAGTGGAACAGCAGCGGTATGTGGAGCTGTTCCACAAACTTTTCTTCTTAGAGGTACTATCCTGCCCTCATAAGCCAATAAAAAAATTCAGCCAATGTGACCTCTGCATAGCCACCGACATCGCCGTTTGTCCTTTTGAACCACCCATTTTCCAAACACCCTGTACACTAAAACGCCACAAACGCTATTACCAGTAAGGTTGTATTTTTTTTTTCATTTTTGGCCACAATATTGTTACTCGGCAGCACTGTGGGGAATTAATTATGACTTATTCTGTAATGCCGTATTTCTGCAAGTTGCGAAATTATTGCTATCATTAAAGAGAAATATGTTTGTATTCAACTTTGAAAGGTGTAGTCTAGAAAATAATAAAAAAAGTGGTTAATATGACTGTTTTCTTCTTTTTATTCGGGCTGAAGGTTGTTTTATTATATGGAGAGAAAGTAATATACGTATCAAAGTTTTATGATTAAGATAACGATTGAAAAAATAATTCGGATTGATGTTTTTATGATATAGAAAGGACTTTGGTACATAAGATGGACGCCAGCACGTCAACCTAATCTGTCAAATTTTACTAATCGATCAGGAATCCTGTGCTTTACTGATAAAGTTGAAAATATATTGAAAAAATTAGGTAAGTCATAGCGGAGATCTCCAAATCTCGCCCTGCCCGGGGTTCAGGTCTCATTTGATGATTTTACCACGATAAAAAAAAAGCGGAGATCTCCAGCAACTTCCATGAGTATCGGTCAGCCTTTCTTCGACTTTATAATTATTTACCGTAGGAGAAATATTGGTTACTCAACAATGAGGTAATAAAACCATTATACCGTACTTTGGTACCTAATAGTGATCTATAATACACATTTTCGCCGGCAAACAATTATCTACTCATTCACAATTAAAACATTCACTTAAAAAGACAATCTCAATAAAAAATACGCTATCTAAAGACCAAAAAGCTATTAAATTCTTTTAAATCTTCTAAAAAATCTTTTCATGAAAATAACTAGACCATTCCATTTCTCGAAACGTTCAAGTTAAGTGTTAATTAAAAAAACAAACGTTTATTTTAGAAAGGATTCCATTCAGTCGAGACGTTAGTTGCTAGATTGAGGAAACGTCATTTCCGTTCGGAGGACGGCGATCATCTGACGATTTTTTACTGCGATTGTGTTCGTTGGTGGGGCAGATGAAACTGTTGGTTCGATCCTGGGGAAAATGAGAAATGTGTTCTATCGTTGTACGTGGATGTTTAGAGTTTAGTGAAAAAAATCATTCAAAGAAATTAATTTTTAAATGACGGTAACGTTTTTAAGTCGTCACAAACACCTACTTAGGAACATCATCAACATATTTTATTAGAATTCGTCTTTTATAATTATTTTGTACCTACATACACTTTACTAACTAGTAAATATAATAAATGCAAAGTTTGAATAGATATGTAGAGGAATCTGATAGTTTAAATGCCTTATAATGTCTGAAATAGCAAGCAAACGCCAGACACGCGTTAGGCCAGTTAGTTTGCCAAAAAACTCAGGCCTTTTTAATAAATTATTTAGAAATTAGAGAACATCTATTGCTACGACCTTCACATACTCCTATATTTTTTTGCAGGTACCAGTTATTTCTGAAATACATTGCGTTGTCTCCAAGCACTTATCGAAAAGGAACATTTTAATCTCATTCAAGTAAAAAAAACTTTTTCCCCTGAACAATAGAACTTTATGTGGTAATTACTGCGGACGCGGAGGAAATTAGCGCAGTATCATTGGCGGTGACAGCACTCTTTTGAAATGCTTTGATTATGAACGTTGAAGAAAAACGTTATTCAAACTTGGAATTAGTATGAGGGCGTTCCCGCGAGCATTCACCTGTAATGCAACGTTACTGATTCGAATATCTCACTAGTGACGGAAGACAATACAGCATAAAATGGCGGACTTTTATGTTACATTACAGGTGAATGCTCGCGGTGAGAGAGCGCCTTGTTTGGTTTCCGGTTACCAATACTTTATACTCATTTTTATCGACAAATATAATTAGTAAATCTTCCTAATTTTAATTAATTTAAGTTTTTATACCAGCCGAGGGTATGTTAAATAAATTGTTAACATCTTTCAATCTAAGGGACTTAACTACAAAATTATTTATATTATCAAATTAATCTTAAACTCGTAGGTAATTTAGGGGATCCATTGGTTTGAAGACAATTAATACAGACACAAGATTTGGAAATAAATAAAAGCTTACATTATAAAATAGTAATGAATTATGTATAATGGTCACTGCACATTTCTGTATAAAACCATCATTTATGTCCAAACATTCCTGTTAAAAAGTTAAATATCTGTTGAAAACTTGTATAAAAAAGTGTAACTGCAAAATAGCCCTTACATCAAATTCAAATGCCGTTTTGACGTTTATAGTTTTTAGACGAGTGTTTAACAGATGTTTAAGTTTTTTTTAGTAACACGAATTATGTTTTAATTACATCTGTTTTTACGAACGTTGTTTAGGTAAAAGGCAAATATAATGATAGCTTATAATGGTTAAATTGCTGATACAAATAATTACTGAAGTGAGGCAGTGGGATGCAATCTACCTTGGTCAGTAAGTTGGTAGATATCGCATTTTTAGTTCTGAAACACGACTATTCCCACAAGATCTCTTCCTTCAACGCACTTTTATGGCAATTTACGGCTTGGTTATGTAAGCTTTAAATTCAACGTCACGATTTTAATTAGGCATCCATGTAAGTGTCGCCTAAACTGAGTGAAAGTTGGCATTATTTTATTTTAAATCCTATGTTTGTAAGACATAAGGTATAAGATTTAACGTCAGATTAAGCGTAAACGGTGACAACTGAGTCACAATTGGCCCAGGATGAAAAGCATTCCAATGTTAGTTAAGAGAAGTAAAATATGGAGAAAATACCCATTATGTTGTCTAAATTTTAATTGGATGGAAATGTATCGCGACGTGTGGAAATCCTTGTACAGTGAGTCATTGTTTTTCCTTTGTCATTGAAAATGAAAAACGTTTAAATGTTAGTATTGTTAGCAGCAGTGTTATTCTGCGCGGGCATGCGGACAGCGAGTAAAGAGCAACTCGCCGTCCGACCATGGACCATGCGGGTCGACGGCGCGTCGTGTTCCACGTGTGCCTCAAAGAGCTGTCAGCAAAATGACGGGACGCCCTCACAGAGGGCCAAACCTGCCGGGGTCGCGGGACTCATTTCCATCACCGTGACCCCGGAACATAAAGAGCTATTGAAGGACACCGTGGATTTTAGTCAGTTCAAGTCTGACAGTCCCTCCCGCCCTGCCCGGGGTGGAAGGACTCATTTGATGATTATACTACGCTAAAAAAAAGCAGTGTTATACTATAAATTAATTCCTTTTTATTGATTTGACTGGCCTGTTGGTCTAGTGGTTAGTGACCCTGACTGCTATAACGTGCTATGTCGTGGGTTCGATTCCCACTCAGGACAAATGTTTGTGTGATGAGCATGATCATTTGTTCTGTGTCTGGGTGTAATTTACCTATAACATGTATGTATTTAGAAATATATAAGTATGTTTATCAGTTGCCTAGTACCTACTACCTACCCATAACACAAGCTCCGCTCAGCTTGGGACCGGATGGCGTTGATTGATAGTTCTGGAATATTATTATTATTCCTAAAAATACCAATTCATGTAACGGTAATCCTCATCATCATCATTTCAGCAAAGAAAAAAATATCATACAGAGGTACTTTTCAGGTCAGTCTACTTAACCTCCATAATCCCCGAGTGTCACAGGCCATATTTAAAATGTTTCTTTAAATAAATGTACGACCATAACGCGACCGAAGCCGCGGTAAAATACTAGCATACATCATGAATACGATATTCCTTAACACGTTCAAAACATCACTGTCATTAATTATGCCATTCAAACCATGTCCGTCGGCTATTTAGAAACGATTACTTTGACGCCATTCTTCGACCAGGTTATTTTAGACCTATTGGTACATATATTTAGCCTTCATTACTTCCTGTTTCCTGAGCATTTTCAAGTATTTTAGATCTGACCTTCAGTTTTAGAGGCCGTAAGTAACTTAAGATTTTGAGATGAGCAGGGACAATGAGGATGAGAAATTAATAAATTTTATTTAGAACCTTCATGAGCGCTTTTAATATATCAGCGATTTCCATAAAATTCCTAACGGGATTTGTGAAACTCTAAAATTTAATTAGGAAAACCACATGTCAGTTTGAGAAACAAACAATATAAAAATGTATATCTATGTATATTAATATTTTATAGAGGTACATTTTGTAAGTTTGTATAAAGGTTTAAAAGATCTTGAGATTACTTTAAATTTACCTTAGGATCTATTAAACCGATTTTGAAAATTCGTTCGGCAGTACTACACTACATATTTTATTTTTCAGTGACATTAGCTATATTAAATCTTCAAATTACACATGCGCGAAGCCAAGGAATGTTGCTAGTTAACCAATAAAGTTTTCATGTCTTTTTCATGCAGGAATTTTAAAATATATGACATTGAAAAAGAGTGTCCATGGAGTTTATTGCTCATTCTTTTCCAAAGAGATCACTTTGGAATGAGCACCTACGGGACTTTCACAGTTTTTATGTCTTATGACTGGGACTGTAGCACCATAACTATTTTGTACTAGTTTTATTTTTATGTCTTTTCACAATACAAAAGTGCCTAATTGAAATAAACGCTTTGATTTTGATTTTATAGAAAATGTGAACATCAGTTTAAAATGTTTTAAAAATATTTCTCTGCTTAAATAAATATTACAAGTTTAAGCCACATTTACCAGTCAAGGCCTTCGCTTTTAACTTCAAGATAATGTATGTTAATTTGTTGATAGCGAGCATCCTTGAGGGCTGGCGATGCCCTCGGAATATGTCTTGAAAGTAAACACTGAGTCAGTAAGCATTTTCACGTGTGGCAGCGAATTTTCATGTCCTTTTAGCCTTGTTTGTGTGGAATATGAAAGCTTTGATGTTTATTTGTATGATAATGGCGTTAATTTCATTGCTTTCAGGATTTTATCTAGCATATTTACATTCGAAGATCATTTGAAGCGATAAGATTACCAAAAAAAAAAAAAACTTTTAAATAGGGTGTCATAATTCATAAATTGTCATTTAAAAAAAACGTAATCGTAAAAACGGTTACAAAGATCTGAACTTGCATACAGAAATAGCCAGACCCGAAACTACTACTTGTAGCTCGTACAAATATTAACGTTCCGTGCCGGGATCGTATCCGCGACACGAAACGCAGCAGTCAATCGCTTAACAATGGAGCGATTCTATATTGTAATTATAATAATATTTGTAATTTGTTTAGCGTACATTATAGAGTATTCTACTTTTCTATTCCAAAGGGAATAGCGTATAACCCAATGAATTTAAATACAGACGCCAGTCTGTCAAAATTTACCAATCGAATATTAACCTTCCATTATTGTAACAAAGTTGAAAATCTATTAAATATTTACAGATTGAGTTAGATTGATGTACTGGCGTCTATAAGTTATGCATTATAAAATACAGAAATTCTTAAAATTAAAAAAATTGTGGAAGGAGAATTAAATTAGCAGTGGAAAAAAAGCCAGAAATGCATATTCATAAGATTTCAACTTACCTTGGACCCAAAGATTATTTCTGGACGAACTCCTGCTTCTCTCATTAGTCAAAAGTACCTGAAAATAAAAGTACAAAAGCATCAGTACTTGCTAAGTATGTCTCTTAATTTGTGAGTACAAGGCGACTGGCCTTAGCCCAGTCAGGGCCAAGCGACCCAGTATGTTGCACTTTTGGCCTTGGACTGAGGCATAAGCTGAAGCGACGGATTCTAGTAGGCCATTATGTCTATCCAGAAATTCTCTCTGAAAATAGCAATATAACAGACGTTAAAGCAGTTATAGTTAAGGCATCAGAATTTTAAAGGTACGTGTAACTGGTCATGTATTAGATAGCACTTCTACATTATTTTTTAACCCCCGACGGAAAAAGAGGTGTGTTATAAGTTTGACGTGTCTGTTTATCTGTCTGTCTGTCTGTCTGTCTGTGGCATCATAGAGCCCGAACGGATGAAGCGATTTAAATTTGTTTTTTTTTTTGTATGAAAGGTGACTTATCTGCGAGTGAAGAACTCTCGCAAATAAGTAATGTTTGATGAAAATCGGTTGAGCCGTTTAGAAGTTGTGGGGGTGAAAGTGGGGAAAGGTAACCGAGGATCTGCAAATATACTCGAGTTGGGTATCAAATGAAAGCGTATTGAAAGGGAATATTGATGACTTAGTCGGGAGTACTCTTAGCAACATAAAATGATATAAGTTTGTACCTATAAAAAGTGTAAAATAAAAAATAAATTAAAAATTTAATAAACCCCCGACACAAAAACCAATTTAAAAAGTAAAAAATAACAAAAATACGTCGCGTTGGGGGTTTCAAAAAAACAGGAGATGATAAATAATTTGGAGCAGTGCCCCAACGCGACGTATTTTTGTTATTTTTTACTTTTTAAATTGGTTTTTGTGTCGGGGGTTTATTAAATTTTAATTTATTTTTTATATTCTAAGAAATGGGTAGTTCAAATTAAGATTTTTTTTTTTTTGCGTGGCAAAATTCTCAAGTGAGTCCTTCCACCCCGGGCAGGGCGGGAGGGACTGTCAGACTTGTATTGACTGAAATCCACGGTGTCCTTCGGTAGCCCTTTGTGTACTGGAGTCGCGGTATACATGTGTCCCGCAACTCAGATTAAGAATTGGACAATTCGATGACATCCCTTAATATACGTAAACGTAACTGATAAAATATTGTTATAACAATAAAACATCGACATAAAATAAATAATTCATTATAATTTTCACCATTCACTAATCATAACTTACTGCAAAATTCTTGAAAACAAAATAATAAAAACCAGTGTATTTCATTTGCAAATGCGTTAAAACAACCGGCCTTAGTAGAGTCATGGCCAAACGCTTCAGTGTGTTGCACTCTGGCCTTGGAACGAAGCATGAACTGAAGCGGCTAACTTTTTTATAACAATTGATGTAGGTATACTGACAAGAAAAATGGAATGGAAAACAGATTCGAAACGTTACAAAATAATAATAAGAATATTTCTGGCGCTTGATTCGGAAAGCTGTACTTCTGGACACGGCTTGTATTCCTGTATCCTGTAAAGGGTACTTTGACCAACGAAGGCTTGGACCCTATTCCCGTTTCTAGAGAGAACTTTCCCACTAGGAACATGTACAATTATGTAACAAAGAAAGAAAGGTAGCCACCTATTTTTATTTTTTTAAATGTTCAAGTTCAGGGTTTTTATGTTATAAGTATGTATAAAAATTTATAAGTAGATGTATTCGTATTTATATTATTAACCTAAAATCAAAAATGTAGTAACAATAAGCGAGTAGATAGTACAAGCACTGAAAACTGATAGACGTCAAAGAAAAAATCCAGACCCTTTACTTACAAGTGCTTTGATCTTAACATGCCTAAACCAAAGTGCAGCACTGCTAATGTGATGCGGTCCCGACTTACGAGTTGTAGGTCGTGGGTTCGAACACCGCCAGGCGCATTACTTTGTGTAATTTATTTCATCATCACTGCTCTCAAAAACGGTGAAAGAAAACATCGTGAGGAAACCGGCATGTCCTAGAACTAAAAATTCGAAGATATATGTGACATCTACCAATCAGCACTGGGCCCGCGTGGTGAATTATGGCCCGCTCCCTCTCTCAGAGGGGAGGCCTGTGTCCCAGCAGTGGGAACATTATAGGCTGATGATGACTGCTGATGTTGATCTTTATATTTGGCAGATATATCTCGCTGCTCCTGCCCGCTACCTCTCATGACGTGCACCGCATACCAACAGCGTGATAATTTTGGCCAAGAAGCGAAGGTGAGAGTGTGATATTTATAAACGAGTCGCATTCGACGCATGCGCAAGTTTGCTTCTGCTTCCTGTTTTATGCCTGTTAGTATGATTGCTAGCGTTTTATTGTGCATAAATTTTATTTTAAGGAGCTTTTACTTGTATCTTAATAACGATTTATTTATAAATCAATAAGAATTATTTTGTGTAAGTTTGCTGTGCCCGTTTGATGGCAAGGCCGAAACTTTTCTACAAGAGGCTTGATTTTAGACATGTAATCTTTTATGGGTGCCGGAAGAATGGCATCGTTACTGAGGGAGGCCTAAAAATCGCTAGCGTAACGACTTAAATGCGGGATTGGCTAAATCTACACAGAGGAAAGAGTAGAAGGCTATGGGGATGACCTTTGCCCAGCAGTGGGTTTATAATAGTTTAAAAAAGCTTTCAAAAAAATTAACCCCGTCTTTCGATTCATACGTAAAACAAGTGAACATCAACATGGCGTTCACTAACGCATTTATAAAAAAGCAACTTCATTAAAAACGTTACTTCTTGGTTAGAACACGGAATCTGAACATTTAAAATCTAAGATAACATCATACCATGATGTTATTTTATGTTAAATCTCGAATTTGCATGCATTGTGGGGGTCCCACACAGAACGGCTAACTGAAGCTAATTCAAATTGTTCACCAATTTAAATATAGAAAAGTCACTAGCTCAAGAATTTTTGAAGAAAACTAAAGCGAAGCATTGCGTGATATATAAATATAATGCATATGATAAACTCAAGAAGCCACAGGAACCAGCAGCTCAAAGTGCTGATGATAACTCTAGTAATTATGAGAAGACACAAAAAACAGCAGTTGTGGGTAAACCACAAGTTAATGGCAAGGCTGCAGCTGCTTAAAAAGCACAAGACTTTTTGAACTGATAGCTCTGAGGATCATCATCTGCCTGCCTCTTCCCAACTATGTTAGGATCGGCTTCCAGTCAAACTGGATGCAGCTGAATATCAGTATTTTACATGGAGGGACTGCCGACAGGCAGTCCCTCCATGTAAAATACCCAGTAACTGGGTAATATATATATATACCCAATTACCCAGAAACTGGGTAATATATATACCCAATTATCCAGTAACTGGATAATAAGGTACCCATGGTAAGACTGGTTGTCAGAGTTTAGAGTGTTTGACTAACAGTAACGACTGTCAAAGATTGGTCTGTTTTCATCAAGTATAGCTTTGATAGCGATTTATTTGTTTGAAAAACAAAGTTTTTTCAGTAATCCTGAGTGGCAGCGCTATCTAAGGTGCCGTGGTCCTAGAATACAAAGGGCAACTGCAGGAATAGGTAATAGTTATTTGTTATACAAGAGTGCAAAGTTGATTTTTAACCGCGTGCTCATGTTTGATGACCGAGCAAGCGAATGATTCTAAATTTGAATCACGAGTGCAACGAGTGATTCCAAAATTAGAATCATGAGTGATAGCGAGGGAATCAAAAGAGCACAAGGTGAAAAATCTTTGCACTCGAGTGCAACACGTAACTTTTCATCCCACCTCAGCGAGGAAATAAAAAAAAGGTGTACATTGTACAAACACAAGATAGGCTTTTATTTCAGTTTAGGTATTAACTAAGACATTATTATAGAACAGAATATTTTTTAAAAACAAAAACAAATTATAATACTTAGGTAGTAGTTGAAAACTACTACCTAAGTATTATAAGTTACTTATTTTTATCTTGGTTTGTCATAACATAACAATAAGACGTGAAAGGAAAACCGCATAAAGCAAATAAAAAAGGCAAAACAAAGTACTGAGCCAAGAATGTTTCGGGTCTGAGATTTTAACAAAGTAATTGTAGATTACGCTCCAAGGGAGGCGTATTGAATTCCGAAGCGATACTAAGGATTCTGGGGGTGAACCTCCATCCGTAGCGCAGCGAGAAGGTTCAAGTGTTAACACCCGAAAGAAACGAGGGAATAAAGTTAAAAATCCTTAGTGAAGCGAGGGATTCAAGTTAGCCCAAGGCAACGCAGCCTTACACCCGAGGAGCGTACTCTGCTTTCCCACCTGTGTACCACATCAAATTTTAAAAATAGAATTTTTAAAATTTGATGCAACACAGCAAGCGATCAGCTGTTGCGGTCACCGGCCGCCATTACTGCTGCTACTCTTTTGTTCATACGATGTTCTAAATTCAAAGGGGAATGCCCAGCGTCCTTATTGCTCTAGGCCCAAGATGGACATCAAATATTAGTCTAAAAATGGAGTGTTTTACAATCTTAATAATATAGGATATCTGTAGAATATATTTAAATTGACGCCACTATTTTAGAAATGTTTAAAAAGCAAACGTTTTGAGGTTAATTTTCTATGAGCAAAAGTGTGTGACTGTGAGATATTAATACAAGAAGTTTCCATTTTTAATACTTGATTATTGATCATGATAGGAGGGGTGTTTCTAATATACTTTTATCTAATTATAGGTAGTAGAGTATGAAAAACAATCAATCAATCAATTCATTTAATAGTGACATTTCTTATGACACTTTTTCTACATGTTTCTATTTTAAATAGGTGACTTCTTATCCGTCTAACACAACGTCCATAATATATTATTGTCCATATTGCAGGTGCTTTGATGTACAGGACCTTCCAGATCTTGTTGCAGAGCAAGGCCATAAGTTCTAGCAACCAACGGTTGCAACAAACATGATTATCTCTTGATACCTGAAACAATATTAGTATCGGTAAATAATCGGATGATGATGTAGGCAATAGCAAAATCATTTTATGATTAGTATATTTACCTGCCGTGATGCAATACCTGTTAGATGCATATTTATAAATCGCTATGATTTTGTATTTCGGTCCGGTTAAAACCACAATTCAAACAATGTTATCAGTAATTGTAGAAAACGTTATAAATCGGTATCCAAAATCTGAATCAAGTCCATAAAACAAGCCAGTAAAAGAAATTGAAGAAAAATCAAAACACAACCACATTGAGTGCAACATGACAGTGTCAGTCAGTGTCAGTGTCTGAATTAAACTCGGTGTTGTCACTATCACAAAAAATAATAACATTAAATCGATAAATTCTTATCGATTACTTTTTAAATCACAGATTTTTGATTTTATAAATTCTTTTTTCACGAGTACACATTAATTTATATTTTCGTGTTTTCTTTTAGTTTACTAAAAAACAAGAAAAACCAAATGGGCATGCCTGTGCGGTTATTTTATTTGTTTATTAATCGATTCAAATCGATTGATTAATGAAAATATTTTAAATGTGATTAGATCTGGCAACATTTTACCAGCGTTAAAACCTTGTTAAAACCAAGAAAACTTCCGTTTTTTCAATAGATTTACTTTTTTTAACGAATTATTGTAGATTGTAGTGGCGGTCGATTGGAAAAACGTAAATGCCTATTTTTTTATTGCAAAATTAATGCATGTAGTAATTTTTCTCTAGTGTGCTGTCCACTGTGGGCCTAGAATGGGCAATGCTCTTTACTTTATTCACTAGAGGATAAAAACGGCTTTTACTCACTTGAGGATAAAAACGGCTTTTACTGTCAGATATCGAAGAGCAAAAGTACCCTTTCCGAGATGGGGGGATGAAAAGTAGATTATTAGTTACTAAGAAGCTGATAGTACCTTTGCTCCACCTAGGACAGGAGGTCATTTTACCATTACAAAAAAAAGGATGAAAGTTGATAGGTAATTTATATCTAGGTACGAGTTAAAATATGAATAAAAACAATGCCACTTTTCGTTGTAACTTTATAACTCAAGAACGGGCTACGGCCAACCAAATATTTAAAGTACGATTATTAATTATAGTTAGTAAAATGACAAGTGCAACTGTCACTGATACTAAGGGAAATATAGTATTTATGTATACTTACGTCATCCATTTCATCCTATTATCTTATTTATCATCCTTTTATTAATAAAATATATTACTTGATCATTTTGTTGTGACACTTTTGTCAAATATGAAACTGTCAGTTACTTTTTATTTTTCTGTTCGGCTTAGTCTATGACCTATGTTATAGAGTACATTTCTATAGTGAACAAATATCATTTTACTGACTACAGTTATTAATAATTGTATAGGCGTTGTTTGGGCTTTTTAACAAACTGATTATTTATGTGAAGTTTACACAATTTAATCGATCGAGCAGTTCTTCATTTATCACATTTTTGTAAAACGTAGCGAAGCGCGGGGCGGGCCACTAGTAACCTATAGTTTACACAACAATTTACAATTCTACTCGTACCTGCCTCACAAATCCAAAACAGGTATGAACCCACGAAATCAGATTTACATAATTTCCTCAGCCGCAAAATCCCATGAGTACACCATAAAATAAACTTATAAGTGAATTAGAAAACCATAACTTTTTCGAAGCTACGATGTGAATATTTGACGAAGATTATTTAATGCTGTGAGGTTGTAAAACAGCGGAAAATATAAGAGTTATGCCTTGTTTAGAAATATACGGTGGGTATAGGGACGTGGCATGGCAAGATGGGACTTACAGAGTGGTATAGTTCGACTGACTATCCCACTTACTAAAAATCATAGCTGATAAAAGCCAAGTATCTAAATATATACATATGACTCAAAGGTGACTGACTGACATAGTGATCTATCAACGCACAGCCCAAACCACTGGACGGCATGCAGGTAGATGTTATGACGTAAGCATCCGCATAGGGGATGAAAGTTTGTATGAAACTTTGTCAAATTTATAAAAAAATACATTGTTAAGTTCCGACATCCACGCGAGCGAAGTCGCGGGCACAGCTAGTACTTTTATAAAAAGTAAAAAATGCCCAAATAACACGACAATCGTGTCACATAATAGTTATGTAGAAGTCAGATTAGATCGATACAAGACAAATATGTCAGAAGAAGTCAGCCGACTGACCAATCGAATCAAAAACGTCTATTTATAAAATCTAGGTACCTCTATACATTTAACTGTTACATAACATGGAGACTTAAATAGGCTCTATTAAAATGAAATTCCTGCTAGTTGGGTATTATGAGACAAGTCTGTACTTTATAATGGGTAAGTAAAAGTGAGTAGGTTACTTCTAGGCAAGCGCTTCACCGTTAGCCACATCATTTTTTACTATCAAGGAGATAGTGATCAAACTCGACTATTTCGCTATAATTATGTATAACTAAATAAAATTAGTTGAATGTAGAAGGTTTATTTTTGTAACAAGCAATTACCGTTGTTAAGTTGTAATTAATTCAATATTTTGTGTGTATATTTGATGTCAATGTTCACCCTTTTTTGTTGGAATTCATTTTTACCCTTCTTATAGGATCTAATCTTAACTCAACATACATATATTACAGTTAACTAGAGTACAAAACCTCTATTATTCATCCATGCTTCCCATATTCTGCTAAACCATCACTTTTGACAAACACACACGACATTTTCTCAATTTTTCTCTCTCGAGCACTGGCAGCCATCACTAGTGCTACAGCTGCGTCCGGTTTATGTGCCATCAAAGCCGACGCGGCGATAATGGCGGCCGCGAGTGTTCCCCTCGTAAAAATATATAACGCTTTGAATTTCAGCATCGAAGGAGGGTGACGTGCTGAATTATGGCTGCAGGAATTAGTGTTGTTTATAAAGTTGAGCTGAAGTTTTATGCCTTTACTAAATTCAATTAGAAGACGTAATTTTTCACTTCCTGATATTGTTGTCTTCCTGAACGGTTTCGGGCACAGTGGTTATTTATTGTCAGCAGCTAACTCTCAAATCCAATGGGACAGCAATCCCACACGGCGCAGGACCAATGGGTTAAGATGCTTTCTGGAGCAAGGCGGTATTATATCACCAACTTCCGAACTTTTAACCTGCTATAACTGTAAAACTCATAATAGAATATAACCCAATAGCGCCTGTTTGCCCTTAATGGAACCCAGAACCTCACTCTCAGTAGTCGTCCTTGTGACAACGAGACCAACTGTAATAAAGGTCATTGATCCTCCTATTGCATAGTTCGAATTTCATATCATCGTTCGAAGTTCAAATGAAAATATAAAGTCAAAGTCGCATCCTACCCCGACACGTTTGTTTTGATCGTGTTACGACACTTTCTTTACATTTTTGGAATGGATTTGAAATATTGGAATACATTGATACACGGGTCAAATAATTTTATTCCACACTTATCTGGCGGAAACTATAGTGAAGTATTTATCTAATTTACCATCCATAAAACAAAGGAGGCGCAAGGAACTATTAGATACAGAAGTCTGTAATGTAACAAAGTTGTTACAATAGAATTCTTCTGACGTCACTCCATGGGTTAAACAAAATCAAAAAGTACAGACATGTCATCTAGATATAGGTACTCTGAAGCGTCCAAGGAAAAGAATTAATATTTTTTTATCGTTTAACATTATCTAACAATAATTTGTTATACAACGGGAATTGTTAAATGAATAAACAAATAAATATTATCTACAATTTTAGCAAAATCTATTCATTAAATTTATTCTGTTGTCTTCTTTTTTCACACACACAGTCATATCCACCAACAAAATACCTAATTCCCCATGCATAACGTACACACTTCAGAACAAGGCACTTAAATGACTTTAAAAACACATGCAAATCAAAATGACATTCCAATTTTATCTCCGACCTCTTTCATTTCTCGCACAGCTTAGCAAGCAGGACTCTTTCTGTCCCGATCACGTACAGACGGACAACATTAACGGGTTTTGCATACAAATAGCTAATAATGTTCGTGAATGCTGTTTTTCGCAGTTTGGAACGACGCCAGCGCATTGAAGATTAGTAATAATTGACAGCACATCATAAAGATGTATGCGAATAAGAAACCAATAGTAATGGATGTCGGAAAATTGGATATTACTTTTTTAGCGTTTCGGTAGACGTGGAATTTGAGTTGAACAAAAAGTATGAGTTTTATTCAGTACGTTTTTAAACTAGTTGTCAGTCTTTCAGTTGGGAAGTTTGCAGTTATTTCTGAAATCTGATCACAATCAATGTAGTGTAGTTTTATAATAATAAAAAGCCATTTTTTTCAATTATGAGTTTTATTGTACAACTAATACCACAAGTTTAAGAAAACCAAAGTAAGGATGGATGTTTGTACAATCATTACATAGTATAATAAAGTCGATTCCCGCTGCCTGTTTGTCCCTATGTATGCTTAGATCTTTAAAACTATACAGAACGGATTTGGATGCGGGTATTTTAATGGATAGAGTGATTCAAGAAGAGGGTTTATATTTAAGAACAATACGGATTTTATAGTCGAGATTGCACCCGTAAGGAGTCACGGCGGCGGGTCGCTAGTCAATTATATGGAGAGAAGAAAATGGAGTGAATGATGCCATGACATCTGACAGGGGAGAATGGGAGAAGAAAACATCTTGCGTCAACCTCAAGTAGAAAGGCTTAAAATCAAGTAGATGATGATGATGATAGTTTTTCCTACCACAACGAAAATAGGTGTGAGTTAAATATTGTAGGTATATTAGTCACTTTTCTACATGATTAAAGAAGCATAACAAACACAAACAGATGGAAAAAAAATGATGCCTCCTCCAAATCACACAGTATTCTTGTTGTTCTTTATGCAGAAGTCATCGGTTTTCACGTTGGCCAACCGCAGGCTTCCCTTATCGCCTATTGTCTGTTGGTTTGTCTGCCACTCAAGGTCTGCCGTGTGCGGTCGGGGGGGATGCGGGAACCGAGCCGATATGGTGAGCCTGTATATTTTTTCATTCAAATGAAGGCCTTTGAGGGAATTATCAAGGATGTTTTATGGGTCTTTGGACGTGGTTTAGCACTGTAATGTTGATAAATGGTGTTTTAATGGAGTCAACAACGCATGCCGTGGGATTTTTGACAACAAAAATTGTAACTAAGCTCGCTCCATCGTCGACTTTTTTTTAGTCATTCCTAACCTAGACTAAGGTCAAGAGTAAACCGAAATCACATAAAAAAAACTTATAGTTGTTTTTGAGGAAAGAAAAATTCAGCTGCGAGTGGGATTTGAACCTGCGGCTTCTGGCTAAGTCTTCGGACGCCTTACTAATTAGACTACCGCAACTCACAATCCGAAGCTGAATCTTCTATTCTCTCGTCCGAACGTTTGTCGATAATGTGGCGTATGCGCGACGCCTGCGTTATAATGTCTTAAAATAATTAATTATATTTTAACCTTATAATTTGAATTATCTTTACATTTTAGTGTCAACAGGTGGATTACACTTCGTTTTATTTACTACTTGACTTAGTATACTTTTGTAAGAAATGTTTTACTAATGGCAGTTTGCTAAGGGATCCTCAAGGTGCACGTGGACCAACACGCTCCCGGGCCTGATCCTTTGACGCCTTTGGATCAGATCTCAATAAAAAACCAGGACGACCATGACGCATGTCCAAGTTTTTATACGGCCCAAGGCTCAAAAGGATCATTATAAATATCCAGAATTTTCCTTCAGCTAACCTTGGAAATCTGCAAAAAAGATCAGCAAAAACCTTGATACAAACATAATTCTTTTGACAGTTACAGCCGTTTTGGTCTGTACATATATAATTTAGGGTCCGTCCGGTCACGGATCGCGGAACAAATTGTATGGAGCCTTCGTGTATTTTTGAAAGATATGCGTTTTTTCTTTTTTTATTGTTGATTGCAGACTGCATTGTTCTGTCCGAATGGTGTTAGAGCGAATTTACATTGGATTTTGATGTTGAAATTCTGATGTTAAGTAGAGATTTTTGTAAGGATTTAATGAAGAGATTCAGAGAGCTTTAGAGAGACTATAAGAATAAGGAAGCTCTAATAATATTTTTTATTTTCGACGGACGGGCCCTTTAGAGTGCCAAAGCGGGAAACACGTATACCGCGACTCCGGTAACAAAGGGCTACTGAAGGACACCGTGGATTTTAATCAGCACAAGTCTGATAGCCCCTTCTGCTCTGGCCTGGGCGGGAGGACTGATTTGATGATTTTACGACGATAATTGTAGCGATCAATACATAACAATTTTGTACGCTCTTATGCATCGTATGTAAAATGTCATTGCCTCATTGACATGACTTGATAAGAACTACAAAACAAATAAAAAAACGAATCACCTAACTTATAAATTATTTATGTCGTTTGCAATTTCAAAGTTTGATGACTTTTTGGCAAGCTGCCATTATTACCATAGGTCATGGATCTTTAAGTGCTGTATTTGGGATAGCCCATAAACTGCTTTAGGACCTTTCCAGGTGGATTAATGGTTGTGGTTAGATTCTGTCAACATAAATTATTATAATCAATGCCATATTCATTATAGCAATGTATTGTATCTGCCCATTTTGGTTTCATGTACGGATTTTTTAAAGATAGTTTCGCATCTGATCACCGTCTCACCTGATGGCAAGCGAAGATGTGGTCGATGGTGAAGCACGCTTGACTAGAAATAACCTATTCACTTTTGACATTGAAGACCCTCCGAAATGAGGGAATCCGTAGACGAACTAAAGCCACCGACATAGCCCACCGGATTAGCAAGCTGAAGTGGCAATGGGCAGGCCATATTGCTCGCAGAGCGGATGGCAGATGGGGTCGAAAAGTGCTAGAGTGGAGACCACGGACTAGCAAGCGCAGCGTAGGACGTCCACCAACAAGGTGGACAGACGATCCTTTTAAAGGTCACCGGATGACGCTGGATGCAGGTCGCTTCCTACTGGTATATGTGGAGATCAAAAGGGGAAGCCTATGTTCAGCAGTGGACGTCTTATGGCTGAGATGATGATGATTGAAGACTGTTAGGAAATACAAACCCTGATAGGGAATTCCACTCCTTAGTGGTGCGTACAATAAAAGTATTGACAAAACGCTTTCTCATTATTTCTTCTTCTTCATTGTTTTTCATGTGAATCTACCCTTGCGTATAGGGTGGAGAATATTATCCACATTTCTATAATTTAACTTGCGACATTTAATAATGCTTTTTCATGGCCTAAAGTTGCCTTGTATTTTTCAGTTTTATTTTGGAGCTTAAAATTAATTTGTCTTTTATAGAGACGTAATTCTATTCCTCGAAGTTTTGACTATAAACGAAATAAAATCTAGGTACCTATTCCGATCTCTAGAATGAAGCCAGGGGGGGATAAATTTATTGTTTTTTTTTATCGTAGCAAACTCATCAAATGAGTCCTCCCATCCAGGGCACCGTGGAGCGGACAGTTAGACTGGTACTGACTAAAATCCAAGGTGTCCTTCAATAGCCCTTCACGTTCCGGGGTGACGGTAACTGTTTAGTCCCACGACCGTTATATTTATGGCATGTAAGAAATAAAGGTTATTCCATTGATATTGATTCCATAATTGTCTGTCAAAGTGACACGTTAACACAGTATACAAAGAGCTTTACGCAAAGCAAGGATTGTGCAGAAATCCTTACGCATGAGCGCGTGCGCAGCGTGCGTGACACACAAATTGAACCGCGGCTGACGGCAGGTACATGCGAGTGCCCAAATGTTAAGGACTATTAGTTTAACACTGAATATCTATTATTATAGCTTATTAATGAACAGAAGAAATAAAGAAGAACTAGGTATAGGAATAAGAGTAAATAAAATCATTTGTAGTTGGTATTTGTTCTCCTGAACTCAGTCACAGATCCTGATATGTTTTGGATGAATGGAAGATGATACTGTCAGAATGTCTAAATTTTTTTGAGATAAATGCATGACTGTGGTAAATTAATTTTAAGGTGTAATTGTAATAAATAGTGTAATTGGTTTCGGCCTTTCTATTTACATGAATAAATATGTTTACAATGAGATTTCGATCAGGATCTGAACCTGCGACAGTACATTAGACACTTTTACTATACAGAGCTATCGCAGTCACGCTCCACAGGGTTAGCTTGAGGACTGCAACTGCTTGAGCTCGTGTACCTACTGCATCAGGAGGTCTCTGGTTCCAATCTTTCCCGCAACCAATTTTTTCTAGTTAATGTGTATAATATTTAATTTGTCTCTCAACTAAACTAAATTAAACTTACCTGCCTATCTAAAGTCTTGCAAAATTTAGACTCAAAAGTAATTATTTCAAGAACATAATTTTTATTCTATTCACATTTTATAATCACATCGAAAGATCATAAATCTAGTACTACATATTTCTTTAGTAATTCAACCCAGCAATGTCATATAAAAGTTACCTTGATATAATGTGAAAATACTGCTATTCATTTGTGCATTGCGTGGGAGTTAATAACGTTCCAATCTCGACTACTATTGATACGACTATAATAATTTATTATCTGTCCGTCTGACGCAAATATCTTGGTATAAATTGCGCTTTTTAAATGTAATCAGCTATTTTAATGCACCCACTACTACGTCACAGGCACTATCCGTGAAAATTAGTGGGTTTTTGAGCTACACAGAAAAAAATATTGGGATCACTTAGAAAATTCGAAATCTTTTTTGTTACGTTACATAATTTTATGATTTTTTCTTCTTTTTAGATTTTTAATTAAAAAAGAAAATCATCTTCCTGCCCTTATCCCATTTTACTTGGGGTCAGCGCAACACTTATTTTTTTTTCTTCCATTCTTCCCTATCAGGCGTCACCGAATCATTTACTTCTTTTTCATTCATATTATCCTTTACACAATCTATCCACCTTTTCTTTAGCCTTCCCCTTCCTCTCCATCCATCAACATTTAGGGCCTATGCACACCACGTTTTTTAAACGCGCCGTCGACGGCGCGTTTTTGCCAAACAGAGCAGTTTTTTATCGCGATACAAAGTGACAAACGCGCGTTTGCATCGCGTCTGTATCGCGTTTAAAAAACGTGGTGTTCATAGGCCCTTATACTCATCACTCTCTTAGTTACATGTGTCTCAAATACATGTGTCTCATGTGTATCATACAAACAAAGTAGCTCAGACTAAAAACTTAGCACTAAACTCAATCAGGCTGGTATGGACAGTCGCTGCGGACATTAAACTAGCACTCCGCTCGTGACTTAGTCCCCGAGGATTTTGTGATTCCCCTTATAATTTTGAATTATCTCCTTGGGGTTCGAATTACTAAAAGTATTGAAACACGTGTTTGTTAATCGTACATACTATCCAGATTTTTATTAATGTATGATTAATAAAATATCCAATTAAAATACAATAACGATTTTCCCACCACATTTTCAAATAATTCTTTGCCAAAAATAAACCGGTCATAAAAGTCCTCCAAATAAAGAAATACTACGTGACGTTACTTAAAAATTTGGTCGCAAGATAACATCTAAAAGATAGCTATGCAAATACGAGAACCGCATACTTATCGGTACAGCCGGTCGGTGAGATTTTTACGTGGCAATTAAATTGTTTTAACGACCCACGACCCACCAGTAGAGGGGTCCGCTACTCTTAAAACTTTATTATACTGAAAGAAGTAAAAACTTTAAAAGTTATTTTGTTTTATTTCATTCCTTATTTTGTATTGTTTTAATGACTGAAGTCTTTTGTGTTATCTGTACGTAATTACATAATTTAATTGTCTTTGTATCTTTATTGGATGAGCTTGAGGAGTTGATCTTTATTGCTTGTAAGAAGGGATATTACTGTATTTTTAGAAAAGTTTGAAAACCACCTATTTTTGAGTTCAATGATGGAATGCCGGTCTAGGGACTATCGAATTACCGTGAATCCGAAACGTAAATGGCTAGGACACCGTAGATTTTAATTCTCGGCAGGCAAAGCAGGATAACCTGAAGTACCTATACAAGTAATTGTATTCTTATGTTAAGGTTAAACTTACAAATGTCATATATGACATTTGTAAAAGTTCCGCCTATATATAGGCGGAACTTTTATTAGAGAGCTGTACTCGAAACCACGAATAAATATGATCTTTACAACCTGCGACGATAAGAAGGCAGATTGTATTCAATCTATATTACCAAATGTCACCAATCTGAAACAGGTAACCCTAACTCTTAATAATGTTTGGATGCCATTTTTATGGCGAAATGTGTATGAACTTTATTAATTTTTACCATCTTGTGTACTACCACATTTAACGCAAATAAATAATTTTGACTTTGACTTTGACTGGAACAATTGGCAATTGAAGTCTGTAAATCCCTTTCGCTCCACCCAGTCCCAGAGTCTTGGATTCATTTTGATGAAAACCACCTAAAAAAAATCGGTAGGCCCGATTATTCCAATATAATAAACGAACCGTTCAGGGGCAAAATGTCCAATTCTCAAAATGTCCAATGGTGTCAAAATGTCCAAATCCCAAAATGTCCAATTCCCAAAATGTCCGATTCTCAAAATGTCCTATTCCCAAAATGTCCAACTCCCAAAACGTCCAATCTTTGAGAATGTGGTAATTGTTCAATAACTCATCAAAGAGCTTTATTAATACTTAGACAATAATGAAAGAATCAAAATATGTTTTATTTATAAGTAACATATTTTTTTTTAATATTGTGCACTACTCGAGTATTATTATTAAACTAGCTTCTGCCCGCGACTTCGTACGCGGATCTTGTTGCTTATGCCAGTAACAATGGGGTCGTCAAAATCGAAGATCTGAAACGTCTGATGTCGAATTCTTAGAGCCTGGGACGGGAAAACAAAGGGACGCGCATGACGATTCCAGACGTTCCTGATCTTTAAGTTTTGTAAGTCAACAGGAAATGCCTATCAGACTGTACAACTCTAGCTAAGACGTCATTCCTGTCAATCCTATATATGTTATAATGTAGCTGGGCTCTTGGGAGTTCCACATCAGGTGTTCCAGATCTTCAGTTTTTATACGACAACAGGGAGTGCTCATCAGGCTGAATAACTCTTGCTAAGACGTCATTACTGTATAATATGTAATAGTGTAGCTGGGCTCTTGGAGTTCCACATCAGGTGTTCCATATCTTCAGAAGATAGTTTAATAATACTCGAGTAGTGCACAATATTAAAAAAAAACTGTTACATATAAATAAAACATATTTCGATTCTTTCATTATTGTTTGTCTAAGAATTAATAAAGCTCTTTGATGAGTTATTGAACAAAACCACATTCTCAAAGATTGGACCTTTTGGGAGTTGGGCATTTTGGGAATTTGACATTTTGAGAATCGGGCATTTTGGGAATTGGACATTTTGGGATTTGGACATTTTGACACCACTGGACATTTTGAGAATTGGACATTTTGCCCCTGAACGAAACGACGTTCAAACGAACTATTCCCAAACGACAACAAAACTCATACTAACAATGTACAATAACTTAAACCCGTACTTAGATCTAAAACAAGAGAGTCGTAACTGCACTTTTCGTATCACTACCGAGTCCATACACTAATTTCCCTGTAGACTGACTTCCCTAACACGAATAAAGCGCAGTGATGAGGTAATGCTTACTCAGTGACGTGTAGATAAATAATACACCGGTGAGCGGTGGAGGGATCTTGGAATACAAAATGGCCGGCGTAGTGTGAGCGTATAAAGTTTTACCTGTCATGTCTTTAAAAGCTGGGAAGATAGGCTGTTTTGTTGTTGGGATTATTAATTAAGACGGAATTTTTGGGTAAAATAAAACAAAGTTAAAAAATTGGTATGCCCTATAGCTAGAAAAGCATAGACAAGTGACATCCACGGACCCACAATGGACCCGCGTGGTGGTGATTTCTTTTGATTTATGGAACCCGAAAAAAATTAGAAGCTCAAACGCCCGACAACTAATCTAGTGATGGGTTTTTTTGTAACCCAGTAACTATTGGTTGTGGTCCAACAAGGTGTGGTACCTTCATGTAAAATGACGACATTACACTACTATTAGTCTGAAAGCCGACGCTAAAGGTATGATTTCGATGTACGGACGACAGTGCTGCCGCGGTTGTGCTTCCACGGCAGTGTTGCAGAAGCACTGCTGCGAAAGCACATAGTTCGGAAAAAGGCTAGGCAGGTGCTAGAACAGATATATTTTCCTCTAATGTCACTAACTTGATCTGTGCTATGAGATAATTTTAGGTTTATGTAAATTTTTACTGATTTCCTTAATATTCAATCCCTCAACTCCTGTGTAACTTCAGGCATGTTTGCTTTTAATAAGTGTCTATGAAATATAAAATATACATAAAAACAGCTAACATTATCCCCTGGGAGTTCCTGTACGGAGGAGCTTGGCAAGTTAATGTGGGCCCACTGACTCGGATAGATAAAGACGTAACACAAAGATTATATCTATACAGTTTACACGTTACGCATTTTTGCGTGAGGAGCGTTATTTGGCGTGTTGTGATTTCTCTTTCCTTTACATTTTTGTTTACAGTTTATTTTCTTTTTTTTATATTAATTCGACAATTCAAATATTGTAAGATTTGTTTATTTATTTATTTATATTGTGAAATCATTTATATTTGAATTGTGAAATCAATGTGAATTCTATAATATTTAAAATAGCTACGATTTTACATTGGCAAATGAGTTATGAGTTCCAATCCGGGAAAATACTAATCTGTGTCTTTATAAATATATATTATTAAATAATTTTAAAGTTAATCTTCGACATCACTGACATCGGTGAAGGTAAAGTGTTTAAGTAGTCGTAGGTATGTTTCACAGTATTTTTTCTATGATTGATTTGAAGAAGTTGGCTGTGGTAGGAAGGATGCACCCAGACAGGATGATTGGCATTCTTTAGGAGAGGCTTCCTTCCAGCAGTGGACGGCAATTGGCTCAAGTAAAGAACCATAATATTATTTGAAAATTTTAATTTTAATTTTTATTCAACTGAACTAACTTTCACAACTATATTTGATGTGATTGACATCGTGCGTCACACTATTAACTATTTTATTTAGTGAGTTACTCTATTAATAATAATAACATTCCACAACTATCACACAACGCCATCTAGTCCCAAGCTAAGCAGAGCTTGTGTTATGGGTGCTAGACAACTGATAAACATACTTATATATTTCTAAACACATATATATTATAGATTAATTAAACCCAGACACAGAACAAATGACCATGCTCATCACACAAACATTTGTCCTGGGTGGGAATCGAACCCCCGACCCCCGGCTATAGCAGTCAGGGTCACTAACCACTACACCAACGGGCCAGTCATATTGTCTATTTGTTACTTAACTTACATAAAGAAACCAGACAATTAATTTTGTATAATATGTATAGAAATTACTAATAAACACACACAGTAACCACACATGAATCTCAACAAACTACGAAATACACAAAATAATTAATTTCAGGATCAAACGTTTTGTAACTTAAACTTGAAGTCCAGCTTCGGAAGTCCAAGTCGGAGCGACGGACGAAGTTGTATTCAAACGGGAGTCGAACCTGCATCACTTAATTAGACTGAGAGTGTTTGTGAGCTGAGCTTAGTTTCTTGAGTTGCTTTGGTTTAAAACTTTCTTTGGTAAAAGGGTTTTGAGAGTTGCATGTGAGGTTCGATACCAAAGCTTGGTGCAAAACTTAGACATGAGTTTAGTTTAGAGTATAAATTACTTAAATTAGTCAAGAGATAACTGTTATTTTGGACCAACTATTGAGCATGAGGGTTGGACAAAGTCTAAATAGATTTTTCCATTAATTGTGCTTTCGAATAATTATTTAAAACTAGCGGCCCGGCCCAGCTTCGCACGGGTTGAAGACCTCTAAAACCCGGTCCCGATGGTTACAAACACAACAAAAAAAGAATTATCCGAATCGGTCCAGCCGTTTCCGAGTTATGAGCTTAGCAACACATTTTGTGATCCATTTTTATATAATAAGAAGATAGAATAGATAGTGTCAAACAACACTATTTTAAATAATTACTCGAAACACAATTCCTCTAAAAATACACCTTATATCAGACACGAAAACTAACTTTAAAAAACACAATAAAATTATATTATGAGTAACTGTGAAATCAATAAATACTAAGAAATAAAGTCGGCTAGTTCGTGACGTCATAGTTTATTAATATCATACAAATTCTATGAAAAAAAAACACACACACACACTTTGACAGCTCATTAACAATGTGGATTGATCGATATTTCAAGTGCACATTATAATATAAAACATACAGTATTTTAAAAACAAGACAACATTGTCTACAGATAGCGCGCGAGTTGAATGCAGTCGGGGTCTGAGGTAAAGAGCCCCCCGCTACCCGCACGCCCCACCTCCCGCGCCTGCAGTGTAGTACTGTACCATCCTTGTCAACAGCACTACCGCATTCCTAAGATCTGCATTCAACTAGCGCGCTAACTGTAGGTATACTGCCGTGATAACAACATTTGGAACAGCCTCATCGAGCTGATGTGACGGCTATGTAGCCTCTTACACAGTTGTAAAGTGACAGTTTGTTCTGATGATATGGCCACAACAGCATGTGGTTTACTGGATGCAGAAAGTACCTTGACGACAGTGATGTTATAGTGCGGATGTTACATAAAATGCAAGGGATTCATTTTATATAAGGCATTATAAAAAATACCGTAGTGTCTCATTTAAACTATAACAAAAGTATATCTCATTTATTTTGTGTTTTCGCGGGACGTTTTCTAAGCAGGAGGCTCTGGAATGCAAAGGGTAACCGAAGAAGCACAGAGAATTTTTAGTTAGTAAGAGATATGATGGTCACTTTCGCTCCGCTTAGGGCAGAAGGACTTATTTCGTGATTTATATAGAATAAAAAAAAATTATAAAATGAAAAAAAAATTACTTTAATTTAAAAAAGCCCTATTTTCAGTACAAAACATTTCAGCTCCACTGAAAGATTTATTTCAATACTCCCCTATAAATTGCGTGAAATAAAAAAATAATTTAATAAAAAGAACCACACGCACCAATATAGAACAACTGAACACATCCCAAACTTTATTAAAATTGGAGAAAAATGTGCAGAAAACAGTAAATTAATCATTGTCGGACGTGGCCCACAAAAAATCTAACAAAGTAAAAATTTTCATCCGAATTAAATATTAATTATTGCGACCAGGACTTGGCAGACTGACCACGCCCCTACGGACAAAGGGAAATGATTTAATTGTATTTTTTATTACAACTTGATTATAATTTAGCGGAAGACATTAGTCTCGAAATCATTTGCGAATACCAACCTTACTTCCAGCAAAATTAGGACGATATTACGTTAAGTTGTTTCAAAGTTATCGCCCAAACGAATGATAATTTCTGCCAAATTTTCGGACACAAAGCGATAAAGTTTAATTGTATACTCGAGTTAAAAAGTACATTAATTAAATATGATGGCTAATGGCGGACAATGAAAAAGTCATTGTGAGGCTTTTTCTTAATGATTGTGATTAAATTACATGAAAACCATTTAGATAGCAATCGAGAGGAGCATTCATAAACACCTCGCGTAATAAAGGCATGCTATAACATGCATCTGTGCATTTTTATTCAAGGTTTATTATAATTGTATACTTTTATATTATACTAGCTGTTGCCAGCGGCTTCACCTAATACAACTCCAAAATTATCCCACGGGAACATAAAATCGGGATAAAAACTATCCTATGTGTTAATCCAGGTTATAAGCTATCTGTGTACCAAATTTCAGCCAAATCCGTTCTGTAGTTTTTGCGTGAAAGAGTAACAAACATCCATCCACACATACAAACTTTCACGTTTATAATATTAGTAGGAAGTAGGATACCATCTAATTAACTTATTATAAAATCAGCAATTAAGTTTAGTACACATTAATAAAGATCGTAGTGAAGTGGTTGCTGGACGGTACTGCTATTAAACCTTTTTCTGCTGATTTAAATCATTACAGTTTGAAATAAAATGTTATTTGCATTAGTAAAATGATAATTATTGGCTGTAACGAAAACCGTAGGCAGACTCATAGGTTTTCTAAACTAAAATCCTCATCATCTACTTAGCTTTTTCCCAACTATTTTGGGGGTTGAATTCCAGTTGAACTGAACGTAGTTCGATGTCAGTATTTTGCATAGAGCGACTGTCTAATATTACGACACCCAACGACGAAATATTACTAGACTCCGCATGCACGATCTAAAGTAACAAAAACTATTCTGTCAACTCGCTGAGGTACTACGTAAGCGAGGGGGGCGGGGTACTGCGGTGTGATTGGCTAACTCAAGGTCTGTTCTGTTTCAAGGTATGTTTACGGCTCACAGGATTGGTTGAAATGAGGCGCATATAAGACTTTTTTGCCTAATGTGTTGACAGACATCGGTCGCCTGTTACTAGTAATATAATATATCGTCGTTGACGACACCCTTTAGTTTGGCAAGACTTGTTATCAGATTTTCGAGAAATAAAAAATATTTTAGTGGACTAAAATAATTCCTTTCTAATATAACTATGTCTGTCTGTAAACATCACGCGACAATTGAAAATTAGAAATTACAACTCCTTTTTTTGAGGTGATAAAATATTTAAATGAGTCCATCCGGCCTGGGTAAAGCGGAAGGGACTATAGACCTTTATAGACTAGGAAAAAACACCGTATTCCCTTTGTGTTCCGGGGCCACACAGGCTTAGACATTGCCGCAAACTCTAGCTCTGCCTATCTCTAAGGTGAATGAACAATTGAAGTTCTATCACTAAAATCTTTGCTCAAACTACATTAATAAGATGAAATCTGCATACCTTCAACAAGACAAAGACTAGTCCTGGAAGATTATCGAGACCTTGTTAACAAGGGACCTTCCTCCAAGGACAGACCTTCAAACTAGCAGATATTCTAGTTAAGGCCACGGGAATTTATAGTATTGCCAACCTTAGCAATTGTCAGCTTTCATGGACATTGCTCGTATTGTGTGGAGATAGAAGCTTGATTTTATAACTTAAATTTAAAGTCGAGGGACACCTTGTAATTTGGACTTACGTAAGGTTTTGTTTAAGTTCCATTTCATTTGAGGATTACAGGCATGATGTAAGTGCGTACTTCACTTTTGACACCCTGTTTTTTACATTTCTTTTTGTGTATTTATGTAATCACTTTTAGTTTTATTTCTTGTAAATATTTAGTTAGAAAATTGTAAAATCGACAGATTTTTCATAAACTCCAATAAAAAATAAAAAATAAATTATTTTCCAGGCGGATACAAATTGGTCCCTAAACGGATTACCTAAAAAAAATTGTAACCATCTGGCCTGGCCCACCCTACGGGTATAAATATCCTAATGAACAGGTAAATGTAATCTTTTATATATAAAATGGAATAAAGTCATATCTTTGCGTCCACCTGTGTTTAATAAATTAATGTAGTCATTCTATCATTATTTTCATTTACTAAAACAATATTCAGCATTGTAAGATAAGATAAGATAAGATAAGATTTTTATTTGTAAACATAGGTAGTTACATGACTGTGTGTGATGTTACATAAAAATGGTCAGATTCTCCATGTTTTGCCGTGAAGCGCACAAATATAATTATGTCAGAGTATAAAAATACAAAATATAGTTCTGATATTGTTCCATGCAATCATTGTAACATTATGAGCCCTTATAATAATAATATCTACACTTTCAAGTCGCATCAGTTGAAAAAATAAATGGTCATGACATTGAAAATTAGAATTCTGCAATAGATGTCAATAACAATGTAACTTTGGTCTAAAGTTAATTAAAAACACAATATAATTAAATCGTAGATGTCAAATTTAAATTTAAACAGAAGTCAGTAAATAATGTCAATGAGTAAAAAGTCAGTCTTATGTAATAACAAAATGTACAAACGGATGTCAAATTAATAAAATTCCAATAAATGAATATAGAATAACAGAAAAATTAAGAAAGAAACCATTTTACAGACATGTCAATTATTCAGAAGTTACAGTAATATTTTTTTCACTCAGAAATTCGTTAACATTATAATAGGATTTACTTACCAGAAAGTTCTTTAAATGTTTTTTGAACAGATGAATATTTAAAATTTTAATTGAATCTGGTATCTGGTCATAGATAATAGGTGCCATACAAAAAACACTATTATGCATCAGAGCTGTTTTTGACTGTCTCGAGCACAACATATTGACATGTCGTCGACTCCGGTTATTTCTGTCAGATAATTTGGGAAATAAATTCGGATTAGTTTTAACAAACACTGCAACTTCGAATATGTACAGACAGGGTAGCGTCAAAATTTTATATTTAATAAAAAAAGGTTTACATGTATCTGTACATTTTAAACTAAACATTGCCCTGATGCACTTTTTTTGGGCTTTAAATAAAAGTACTCTATTGGATGAGTTTCCCCAGAAAATAACTCCATATCGCAATATTGAACCAGCAATGCCATGGTATGCTGTAACAATAGCGTCCTTTCCTACGACTGGCGCAAGTTTGTATAAGGCATATGCAGACTTGCTAAGTCTCTTCGCCAAGTCTATCGTATGTGCCTTCCAATCCAGTCGTTTATCTATGGTTAGCCCTAGGAATTTGGTTGTGTCAACTTGATTTATTTTATTGTTATCATAAAGAATATTCAATGTCAAGTTTTTGCGTTGCGTAAATGTCATTAATTTGGTCTTGTCAATATTTATCTTAAGGTTGTTGTTATTAAGCCATTTTATTATTGATTTTAGAGTATTAGTTACGTCATTTTCATATATTGTTTTATCATAGTTTTGTTTATCTTTACAGTCAATGGTAACTGTGCTGTCGTCAGCAAATAATGTCATATGGTGTTCCGTCACTTTTGGCAGATCATTAATGTACAGTATGAATAGAGGTGGGCCAAGCACACTCCCCTGCGGCACACCATATGTTATTGTTTTAGCACGCGACCGATATACTCTTTCATTCTTAGTTTTTTGATCAGTAATAATAATAAATAAAATAAATATTCCACAACTATCACACAACGTCATCTAGTCCCAAGCTAAGCAGAGCTTGTGTTATGGGTACCATACCAGCCAATTGATAAACATACTTATATATTTCTAAATACATACATATTATAGATATATTACACCCAGACACAGAACAAATGATCATGCTCATCACACAATCATTTGTCGTGGGTGGGAATCGAACCCACGACCCCCGGCATAGCAGTCAGGGTCACTAACCACTAGACCAACAGGCTAGTCCTGTACCTACATTACTTTTATAATATTAATCAAATTCATTAATTAAATACCTAATATTTCTCCGTAAATTATTCAACTCCCTTGCATCAATTACTTGGAAATAGTTTGATAAGATAATATCAGATGATTACACAATAAAACATTATGTTCGTTGAATATTTACGCTCTTATTATTTTAACGTTTAGATAAGTTCAATTTACACTATTTTAGTGTACATTAGCTTAATTGCTTTATAACTTAAGTCAAAGTTGGCGCAATGGCTGAGAAATCGACTATTGTGGTGCATGTCGGGTGTTCGATTTTGCCAGGAAGCAACGTGTATTGTAGAATTTCGTCTGTGTCATGGGTGTGTTGACAAGCATTTAAACTATTAGGAAAAAATGTTTTGTACGGGAATCGAAACAGTGCAGCACAAGCTCAAGGTACTCAACCACTATACCAGCCTAAATATCAATACCAATTATTAATTTGGTAAAAATTCTAATCAATTCGTTATTTTTCTGTCTTTTGTACAACCTTATATAAATATAAGCTGAATATTTTATTTTATATTTATTGACAAGTAACTTATGTTATGACTCAAAGTGTTAGTAACAACATTTCTTAATCACTATGTTAGCATTCCTAATCTGCATATTTCATCATCATCATCATCAGCCTATAATGTTCCCACTGCTGGGACACAGGCCTCCACTCTGAGAGAGGGAGTGGCCCATAATCCACCACGCGGGCCCAGTGCGTATTGGTAGATGTCACATATCTTCGAATTTTGGTTCTAGGATATGCCGGTTTCCTCACGATTTTTTCCTTCACCGTTTTGCATCTAACTTATTAAAATGAATAAAAAGACGGAAAATATTTTGCAAAAAATAATATGAACGTAAATGCAAAATAAGACGGTCATTAAACTTGTAAATTCACGTGAATTCCGACTGACTGTAATCACAGTCTCACATTAAGTTCACTAAGCTGAAAATGCAATTTTAAATACTCGGCTGCATTTGACTGATAATAAAACAATAATTTGTTTATCTGATGTTACGAGCCAGTGGGTTGATATCTTTATTGTAAAAATACTAAACAGGCTTGAGATACATACAGATGTAACTTGGATAAAAGTGTTTTATAGATATTTAATATTAAAAAATTAAACAATCATTCTATTAAAATACGATACCGTTGCTTAACGTTGCATTAAGGCTAAATATATTAACATTGTTAATTTTGACTGAAGTATATTATATTATACAGTTAACCAAAAATAAAAAAGGTGAATTAAAAATATTTTTAATTACGCCTGTACCAACGGGAAATTATCTCAATCTTTCCTAAAAGAAAAAAGCGCCAATTGTATGTCACCTGCTTTATTATAAAGTCGTGATTAGATCGTAGGAAAAATCTGTTACTTGAAGGTCTATAACAATGTGCACGCGCATGATTTCTCATTACACGGCCCACTGCTTAGTAAATGGTGTTCAATGGCCATTAAAATATTGTCTACTTACTGTAAGTTCGTTTAAAAATTGAACATGGCATAATCGTTCTATGTCGGGGGTCCTGGGTTCGATTCCCACAAAGGACAAATTTTTGTGTGATGAGCGTGATCATTTGTTCTGTGTCTGGGTGTTAATCTATAATAATTATGTATGTATTTAGAAAAATATAGGTATGTTTATCAGTTGTCTTGTACTCAAAACACAAGCTCTGCTTAGCTTGGGACTAGATGGCGTTGTGGAATACTATTATATTATTATTATTCTATAACATTCACTGGGTAGGGTCAATAATGCCTTTTTACTGTCGAATAGTTTTTGGGTTGAAAACAACCCACTTTCAGTACGCGAAGCATAGCCAATTTTATCTCCTTTCTACCAAGAATAGAAAATGGTGTTTATATTTGATGAAGTTTATTAAAAATTATTTCTTTTCTTTACAACCCGTGGCGAATGAAAAAAAAGAAACATTTTTTTTTACTTGTGTTCAGTTCCTCTGAGATTTGGAGAGTAGCATAGTGATGAAATAATTTCACAAAGTGAAATGCCTCATGAATTACCAATTCGTTAGTTGCGGAGGTTACCCTGGTTCAACACTTTCAAAGCTACCTCATCATCACCATCTACCTTGCCTTTTCCCAACTGTTTTGGGGTCGGCTTCCAGTCGAACAGGTTGCAGCTGAATATCAGTATTTTACATAAAAGTATTAGATGGAACAGTACACCCGTAACAGGTCAATGCGATACCCCTTGGTAAAACTGGTTTTCAGAGTTTCGAAATCCTAGGTATACTAGCTTTCTAACTCCGAACTTTATATAATTAAAAAAAAACCATTGCAAATATAAGAACCTTTTAAATTAAATTCCACATTGAAATAATTTATTTTAACTGCAACTATAACTAGTAATATCCTTCATAATCGGGGCTGCATCCTTATGGCGCGTTATTTATCACTCCCTTTTCACACCAACACGTGCGAATTTGAACCTTATAGCAATTGTAATAGAATGGAGGGTAGTTGTATGTAATATCGCAAGTGTTTAAGGGATCTGTTAGAGACGTGACGCGCGAGACGTTTACGCGGGAAACATATTTTATTAAAATTTTCCATCTTCCTAGTTCTGTTCAAATGTGGGCATAGAGTAAGAAGAAGAGGCGACAACACTATTACCTATTTATATGTACTATACGAGGCGTGCGATACCGCCTGGATACTGAATCATTAATAAAGAGATTGATTCTCGATTTTCTCTATCTCTTTAGCCTTTTGTCATCCAATTCTGTGTAAATCTTCCTAAGCTTTCCATTTTTGGCTTTTTACGCCAAGGTTTTGTAGTTTTTTTCCGGCCACTTTACCAAGTCCATCAATTCTGAGAAAATTCTCAAGTATATCTAAAGTCCATTAAAAAATGTTCCACCCATTGCTCATTTTCGGTCTTTTAAGGATGCGCTAGTCGGCGGGACGAAATTGTTGGCGGGCGGGATTAAAATGCTTGTTATTTCATCCAACATCACGTATCGATAGGATGGATGAGCAGTAAGTAGCTAGGGCACTTATGCAGACATACTCCACCCTTCGACTGACTCATGAATGCGTGATTACTTTGAATAATGAACTACTGCAACTTTTCAAAAGACCTTCGGGAATTTGGATATTATGAAAAAACTGCTGAATGTATCTGTTCAAATTAAAGTTATCTGGAATTTTAAACAAATTATCTATTTCTGTATGGAAATTATTTTACAATTTACTGTCTTTTTTTGTTATTTATTTCCCCCCAAAGATTCGTTAAAATTAGGCTTAAAATAAGGAAGTTTCAACACCCATAACTAATAATGGATGGTTTTTTTTTACTTTTTTGATTCCATACAGAACTAGACAATGATGAGATGAATGTAGATCATTGTTTAATGTGAATTTAAACCGTCAAATATTGGAATAATCGCGAAACTACGTTTGTATGGAAGAATGACCGACTAGGGTACCCTTAACTGCTCAGCATGCGTAGCATGGTGCTGTGGACACATACACATATACGAGTACAACGTGTAACGTTGCGCAAAACCTCTCGTGAGGTAACTCAGCCAATGCTACTGAACAATGTAAAAATATAAAACATTAGGAAATTCGCGAAAAAAAAATAGTTTTTCATACTGATGGGCTCGATCAATTCTCATTTTGTATGAAAAATCTTCTGTTTTTTTTGCGAATTTCCAAAAGTTTTATAACAAACATTGTTCAGTAACATGTGCTGAGTTACCCCACGAGAGGTTTTGCGCTTTTAACGTTACACGTTGTATAAGCAGAGCAATGATTCAAATCTAGAATAAAATGTGTATATTCGTCAGTCGACTACGGACAAAAAAAACACTAGAATTGCAGAAGTTATAATAAATAATAATAAATATTCCACAACTATCACACAACGCCATCTAGTCCCAAGCTAAGCAGAGCTTGTGTTATGGGTAATAGACAACTGATACACATACTTATATATTTCTAAATACATACGGTCAAACGGGGTGAATAGGGACGCAGGGGTGAATCGGGACAAAACTTTGAAATGGATTTTAACGAAAAATTATGATGGTATGTTGCCAGCAAGGTTTCAAATTAATGTAGTATTAATCAATAAATAAGATTGAGTACTTGTTGGTAACCTATCACATTAATTCAACATTTAAATCCCTGTTAAAGTTTTGTCCCGATTCACCCCTGCGTCCCTATTCACCCCGTTTTACGTACATAATATAGATAAATTACACCCAGACACAGAACAAATGATCGTGCTCATCACACAAACATTTGTCCTTGGTGGGAATCGAACCCACAACCTCCGGCATAGCAGTCAGGGTCACTAACCACTAGACCAACAGGCCAGTCAAGTTATTTGTCTATTTTTCGGTAGAATAGAAAAAAAAATCATAATCGTGCTACGTGTTCTGTCGCATCTATCCCTTAGTCTATATCTCATAGCGGCTTCGTCAGTCGGCGGGGAGTTAATGAGCAAGCTTTGTTACCATCAACTTAACTTTGTCTATTCTTTGGTAGAATAGAGACAAAAAATCATAATCGTGCTACGCGTGCTGTCGCATCTATCCCTTAGTCTATATCTCATAGCGGCTTCGTCAGTCGGCGGGGAGTTAATGAGCAAGCTTTGTTACCATCGCGCTGCGTCGTACAGGCACCGGCAGAGGAGTAGGAGACACGTAATGTTGTCTGCTAATTACCTACAACACTCTTTGCCTTGCGTGGAGCCTTAAGGAGTTTTATGTGTCAACATGATAGTTTTTTGTTACGTGGTAAAATTATCAGATGAGTCCCACTCCGGGCAGGGTGGGAGGGACTGTCAGACTTGTACTGGCTAAAACCCACGGTGTCCTTCAATCAATAGCCCTTTATGTTTCGGGGTCACGGTGATGATAAGTTCCGCGAACCCGGCAGGCTTTAGCCCTCTGAGAGCGGGCCTCGTCATTATGCTGACGCTCTTTAAGGCGCGCGTGGAACACGACGCCGTCGAGCCGGGCATGGTCCTTGGTTGGACGGCGAGTTGCCCTTTACTCGCCCCGCAGGGAATAAATATTTCTATGATCTACAAATAGTTGTTCCGGGTCTGGGTGTTTGTGTATTTGTGAGTTTCCATGTCTGTAAACGCACCTATGATACAAGAGAAATTCCTAGTGCAGGGCAACTTTTTTTAAATTGTTGTTTTACAAAGATAAAAAATCTCAAATTAATTTTTTTTTTTGTTTTTAGTGTACCTTAGAAAATCACGATTGACACTCATAATTTTCTCTTATTAAAATAAATCAAGAACTAAATTATTAGGAGACACCAAATTAAGAGTGACGGTGAAATTTTCTAAAAATTCACCTATCGTGAAAAAGTCTCGGTTTCATAATGAAAATTGACGGTTCCAAATAAGTTTCAGAATTCGAACCCTTAATATTTGATCAGAATTCTATTCTGCGATATAATGGGCTATGACGTAAATTGTGACGTAATTTATATTAATTTTATCGGAAAAGTTTTCTTCTGAGTTCATTGGTCTTGATATTAATGAATTTATTTGTTGAGGTTGAGATTAGGTTACCTTAATTAGTTAATGCTCCGTTCGTTGTTGAACTTTGAACCTAGATTAGTTATTATTTTTATTTTGGTCTACATTTCGTCGAGATATCCTTAGGGGTCGAATGTGGAAAAGTTTAGGGGTCGAACGCGGAAGAGGGTAGAAAATCTTGGGGGTTGAACGCGGAATAAACCTATTTAGATATGTTATTTAATAACGGTTGGACTATTTATTTTTCTTTTCCCTCAAAAAACTAAAATCTCAATTAACATACTTTCTGTAGATCATGAAAATATAGTCATCATCATCAGCAACCTATAACGTTCCCACTGCTAGGACACAGGCCTCCTTTCTTGAGAGAGTGGGCCATAATCCACCACGCGGGCCCATTGCGGATTGGCAGATGTCACATGTCTTCGAATTTGATGGTTCTAGGACATGCCGGTTTCCTCGCGATGTTTTCCTTCACCGTTTTGAGAGCAATGGTGATGAAATAAATTACACAAAGTAATGCTGGGTACGAACCCACGACCTACAACTCGTAAGTCGGGACCGATACCACTGGGCCACCACTGCTCTCACTGGGCCACCACTGCTTTAAAAAAATATAGTTTTCCATACATAAAAACAGATGAAAACAATAGAAGATACAACCAGATACTACAGAACATTAAACTGTACCGCTGTAAGCAATTCCGGGTAGCACCTATTCTCTTACAAGCAAAGAGCATAATAACACACACACACACCCACACACACACCCACACACACACAAACACACCCACAAAGCTCTATTATACACACCTTAACACACACAAAAACATGCAATTTACCTTGAATTTCTCCCTACATAGATTATTCGCGCTAAAACATTTAAAGATTTCTCAGTAACTAACAAATATACGCCATTTAAAACCGTAGTTATGTTTGCCAGTGGAAATATGGATAATTTTATTCTTGAGACACTATGGCATGCTAATGCGAGCACCTTAGAACGAAACTGGGGAGTGTCCAGGTGTTCTAGGGATGTGCAATTTTGTAATAAAGTGTTTAAAATTAAATGTGTGTGTGTCTGAAAGGTTAATCTAAGATTTGATGGAGTGGGTGTTGTTAATTGCTTAGTGGTTGTAAGCGTGACTGCTAAGCAAGAGGTACCGGGTTCCATAGCGTAGAAGTTTCATTGAATTTATGAAGGTTTCGACTCGAGTTGAATGGAAGTCACAAAAGCTTTGCCTAGCTATGGCCTTTTTGTATGGAAAAATCATCAAATAAGTCCTCCCGCCTTGGGCAGAGAAGGAAGGACTGTCGGATTCATACTGACCAAAAGCCAACCTGTTCTTTTATGTTCCAGGGCCACAATATCAGTGTTTTAAGAGAATCTCGTCAGTTTGCTGACAGCTCCTTGAGGCCCGCACGGAATATGACGCGCCGTCGGTGTCGACCCGGACCTTGCTCGGACGGCGAGTTAATTGAAATCTTGTATGTTATCTATTCACCGACCCGCATTGTGCGTACGTGGTGGCTTTTGGCTCATGTCCTCTTGTTAAGAGGAAACCTATGTGTCCCTGCTGTGGGGAGTTGTCAACCTGCGCTAAACTTTTTTGTACGACTCAGACTAAAAAAAAATACAATTTCAAAAGTCCGCAAGTGATAACCCTACGTTGCAGGCAAGTTGCAATTCAAGTTGCATTACCTTTATTAAAGGATATTAGCGTGTCGAGAGCGAACATACGGATTTACATGTTATATTATATATAGATAATGTTTGAGAGAATTCGCGACAGTTTGTGTGCGGTTTAGACTTGTTTTACTTTACCTGATTATGATTTCTAGCGCTTTGTGCACGGAGAGTCGGGAATTAGATTATAGTGCAGACGTTGTATTTCTGAACGAAGAGATTTGGACCTTATGCTTTGATAGGGTAGGTTTATTATACATTATGGCCTTGAATTTCTTTTTTGTTTGCTTTATATCGCCCATCTACGAAAGTTCCTCACAAAGTGATCTTTCACGTCATTTGAATGTTAGTGTTTTTTTCTAAAGGGACACTACCACATTTTTTTAGAGGTTGAGAGGTAGGTATCCTATTTCCGCTTCTGTACATCTGACAACGTAATAATGCAAAATCTCAAGATGAAAGGTTCAGTAGTTATGAGTGAAAAGGTAACAAGCAAACATAATTATTTTCTCATTTATAAAATAACTAAGGATTAGGAAGTTAATATTCCTGAATTATTTTGTTGACACCTTATAATTACTAAATGATATAACATACCTAATTATTAAAAACGTGTTAAAACAAAGGGCATTACAGCTACTTATTAAATAAGAGGCTAGGTCGTAAGGGACGCGCTTAAGCGATTTACATGCATGTAATTGATTGCTTGTAATATAGAACATTAATTATGTATGCTATTATGGTGTAAGTTATATGAGATAGCGGCAGTGGTTGTGTAAGCAATGAAGTTTATCTGACGGCCTAGTCAAGTGGCAAACGATAAATAAAAATACTCTACAGGCTCTAAATGAAAAAGTATAGTTTTATAACACTAATATTCTCTGAGCCATGTAATAGAAACTCCTTGAAAAAAAAAAGCAAGACCGTTATGTTAGAAAATGCTAACAAGTAAATTGTGTGACTGGCCTGTTGGTCTAGTGGTTAGGGACCCTGACTGCTACGCCGGAGGTCGCGGGTCCGATTCCCACCAAGGACAAATGTTTGTGTGATGAGCATGATCATTTGTTCTGTGTCTGGGTGTAATTTATTTATAATATTTATGTACATATTTAGAAATATATAAGTATGTTTATCAGTTGTCTAGTACCCATAACACAAGCTCTGCTTAGCTTGGGACTAGATCGCGTTGTGTGATAGTTGTGGAAAAAAAAAAGTTAACAAAACTCGGTTCGATATATATTTAAAAAGGGTCACTGATTACATAATACAGAAGAAAGCTTCATCATCATCAGCCTATAACGTTCCCACTGCTGGGACACAGGCCTCCTCTCTTGTGAGAGGGAGTGAGCTATAATCCACCACGCGGGCCCAGTGCGGATTGGCAGATGTCACATGTCTTCGAATGTGATGGTTCTAGGACATGCCGGTTTCCTCACGATGTTTTCCAGAAGAAAGCTTAACTGCAAAAAAATAAAAACGCGACCGCTTACTTACACACCACACCCCAATCCTTTAAAATACGCAATAATGTATTTCAGATAGTACAAAGCACAAATCTATAAGGAAGCGATTCCAATTACATCGGTAATCGATTTTTGAGTGTTTTTTGTAATTAACTGATAATTTGTTTATTGGATTTTGAAGGGCGGGTGTGTCATGCCCTCTAGACTGTGAGGTACGTTGACAGGTCATTTTCAAAACGCTAATCGTTTATGTAGTTGTGGTAGCCTTGTTGGCTTTGTTGTAATTAAAAACCGCCTTTTTTTGTGGTATAATCATCGAAGGAGTCCTCCCAACCCCGGCAGGGCGGGAGGGACTGTTAGACTTGTACTGACTAAAATCCACGGCGTCCTTCGAGAGCCCTTTGAGTACCGGTACTCAATAAGGCGGCTCCGGAGCCGCGGTATACGTATGTCCCGCAACCCCACCAAGGCTATGGCCCTCTATAGGGGGGCCCCGACATCATGCTGACGCCCTTTGAGGCGCGCGTGGAACATAACGCGCCGTCGGCGTCGACCCGGGCATGGTCCGTGTTTTTGCTTCATACTTCTTTTTTATTTGTCATCTAAGTAGTAAATTTTTTGCCTGTATAATAATATAATCTGTGATACAGGGCATCTAATCTAGGTATCGTTTTTTTGGGCTGATCAAAAAGGAAAGTAATAGAAAGCAAGTGGGTAGGTACCCAATATCAATGTAACTATGCATGTTGGCAAAAATGGAGCCCCAATTGCAGCAATAATACGAATACTAATTTGTTAAATACATTTTACGACTTTTGGAGTTCAATAACAATTTAAGAGTTCAATATTTTTATAGCTTTTAAATGAGCTAGAAAATAAAAATTACAGTTGTTGAATTGCTTTACGACCTAATGTTCTGCTAAAGGTTTATTTAATCATTGTTAATGTTTCTGAATACGGTCGCAGTTTTAAATTGAATTTAAAATCTCAGTAACATAACACATTTTTATAAGATTGTAAGATGCAGTAAATTTTTTATTTTATTTTTGGGCAAGGATCGGCACTCACTGAACACCTGAGGGAGGTCAACGCAGTCGAGGTTTGGAAGGAGAAAAAGGAGGTCTTTGCCCAACAGAGTACCATAGACTTGGCTAATAAAAAAAAATTACTTAGTGATCCGAATCTATCGATCGTTAAAATAAATGATTTTAATATTTACATCTTTTATTTTTACTGTTGTTTTTAAGTTTATATTTTTATAAATGTTTTACAACTTTCTCGCATCTGTGAGTATCAAGTACAATTGTAAGCATGCAGCCAATACTGATATTAAAACTTAAACTCTTATGTATACCGCATATGGCATTATATTGTTGTATAAAAGCAGGTACGGGTAGTATATTTATGTTATTGTAATTTATTCGAATAAGCATTTAAAACATACTCATAATCGATTTTATGCCCATCAGTCTATGATTTGTCATTTTTGAACGTTTTACATGTCATTGAAACTAATTGTTTAGAAAATTGACATTACGTCAGTTAGCTACGCTAAAGTCATTTCATTCACCTGACAGAGATTGACAGCTGTCATTTTGGACTAATTCTTTTGCTCCTTGTTTTTTTACTAAGCAGTTTACTTTCGAAATATGTTTACTATCATCATCAGCCTTACGTTTCGGAGCCACGGCTAAGATAGTCCCATGACCTCGGCATGCTTTGGCCCTCTAAGAGGCCCCATCATATTTACTGACAGCTCTTTGTAGCGCGCGTGGAACACGACGCGTCGCCGATCCGGGATGGTCCATGAACAGACGGCGAGTCGCCCATTACTTGCCGTCTACTCACTTTTTTCGATTCGCGGTGTCTACTCGACAACACCTCTATCCCAAAAATATGTTATTATCACAAAATTACATACCACAAAATGATTACCTACAACAGTAAGCTAGCAATGCTTTACCAAATATCTGTCGAAATAGCCAAACACACAAAATACCTCTATATTAATTTCATAGAATCTGTGTAGTTGTGTACGAATTCCCGGTTAATATAGTGGGCATGTGATAGATACTAGTGTAGTTAGCGCTGTCGGGATGAACATCGATGGCTGTTGAACAGTA
Source organism: Agrotis ipsilon (assembly GCA_028554685.1). Classification (NCBI taxonomy): domain Eukaryota; kingdom Metazoa; phylum Arthropoda; class Insecta; order Lepidoptera; family Noctuidae; genus Agrotis; species Agrotis ipsilon. The sequence goes on from CM052971.1 coordinate 15,807,257, forward strand.
ATTAGTGGATTCCGATGTGCTTTGACGGTGCCGCCCTTTGATCACGGCGCGCCGGGGATGTGCGCTCACTAGATCGGACAAAGGTTTGATATTCATGTTTTCAACTATCAGTCGGTTGTTTATTTTTATCATAATGAACCTAACTAATTATAATAATAATAATAATAATATTCCACAACTATCACACAACGCCATCTAGTCCCAAGCTAAGCAGAGCTTGTGTTATGGGTACTAGACAACTGATAAACATACTTATATATTTCTAAATACATACATATTATAGATAAATAACACCCAGACACAGAACAAATGATCATGCTCACCACACAAACATTTGTCCTGGGTGGGAATCGAACCCACGACCCCCGGCATAGCAGTCAGGGTCACTAACCACTAGAACAACAGGCCAGTCAAAATTACTAATATACTACACTTAAAAACTAAAAATAAAGGTAAAATATTTACAAAAATCATTGAAATAAAAGTAAAGATTACCGGGCGTCGAAAAATTCATCCATGTTTTTGTTTTAAATTTTGCTCTAAAAATTTCTGCTATATCGTGTGTGAGTTGACAATCATAAAAACTCACATGCACAGAAAGCTAGGCCCAGAATACGCGAAGGTGATACAAAATGACTTAACCACTGCGCCAGCCGTGCTGTCTGTGTAGATTTATGTTTTAGTAGATATTATTTGTTTGATTTTATCAAAAATGAAGTGTACCTACATCCGAGTGAAACTAAATAATTAATACTAAATGCATAATGAAAACAGTTACTTATGTTATCATTATGTATTCCACGCCTAAACCACTGAACCGATCATCCTGAAATTTTGCATAGGTATAACTACGACAAGGCCCTTTTTATTCTGAAAATAACAATAACTTTCACATCATACGATATTCTAACGCAATTTGACCAACCGAATTTATATTCAACTTCTAAATTAACGTGTACGCAGCCTCGGGTAAAAGCTAGTCAAAATGTAGCTTAAAACTATAAGGCCCTTCGTACACAAGGCGACGCAAGTTTCCGATACCTTACGATTTCGGTATCACTATCGCAATTTAATCCATAGAGGATCGTAAACACGCACTCGTCAATGGATGTCAAAGTCGTAAGGTATCGGAGACTTGCGTCGCCTAGTGTACGAAGGGGCTAAGAAGTAAACCTGCAGTTAAATCAAGAAAATGTTGAAATTGTTCTAAAATAAAACAATTACATAAAAATAAAATAAAGCCGCACACATGAAAGATGGGAAGGTTATAGGGGAGACCTTTGCCCACCAGTGAGACAAAAAAGAAAAAAAAAAAACTTAAAAATAATTTGTCACATCCAGTTAAACAACATCTATCAACATTGTCTCATAAAAAACAGATTCATAGCATACATAATATATTTATATTCGCTTGTATATTTATATTAATGTGATGTAATATATTATAGGGACACAGTGACCGCCAGACGGCTGACAAAAAATATTACGATCAGTATGTATATAGCAATATATAATATCTATATTGTAAGCTCTATATTTGTCGTTATATCCTTCTCAAGGTAACAAAAAATATCGTGTTGCTATGGTGAAGACTGTAATAATAGCTTTATGAGTTTTTTTTTTTTTTTGTATTGGTATAACACATAATATTTTCCGGTCGCCATAGCATAAGTTGTTGTCCAGACTAGGAAAAATGGTATTATGTTTTTTCATCAGGAATTATTCAGTAGAGTGTAGATATGTGTGCGGTTGGTTTAGTATATGCAACCACGATTTATTACTAGACTCCTAATAACAGGCGACCGATGTCTGTCAACACATTAGGCAAAAAAGTCTTATATCCGTCTTATTTCGACCACTCCTGTGAGCCGTAAACGTACCTTGAGACAGAACAGACCTTGAGTAAGCTAATCACAACGCAGTACCCCGTCCCCCTCGCTTACGTAGTACCTCAGCGAGTTGACAGAATAGTTTTTGTTCCTTAGATCGTGCATGCGGAGTCTAGTAATATATCGTCGTCGATGATGAGTCTATGTTTAACCCACACCCAAGGCTCGAGGACTAATTTGATGATTTTACCACCTAAAAAAAAACCACAATAGAGTAGTTTACTGCATAAATAAATTAGTTAAAATCTGTTTAGTTCGTCAGTAAAAGTATAGAACAATCATGGACATTTTTTTTTTTTAATCTGTGTATTTTGTCAAAAAACAAAAGCTTCGAAATTCGAAAGTGAGGGCTTGTGACATCATAGCACCTGTAAAATTATACCGACCGTGTTTTGGTTTATTTTCGAAACGAATGAAAAAACATGGGTCATATATTTTTGACAATCTATCTTTCGGACAATTTTTTTTTATTTCTTCCCCTGTCCAATGTTTAACCCGTAAATGTTGTCCTCATTCAACTCTTGGTTGATGGCAATAACGATTGCTGTTTTTATTTCCAGATCTAACTTCTTTTACTCACACATAGACTTCCACAGTTAGCAGACTATAACGTTTTTATAAAAGTGCCTCTTTGATGACCTAATTGAAATAAATTATTATATTATTTTGACTTTGACTTTGTATTACAGGTTATCGAGGATGCCGAGGTCGCAGAACTGTCTAAGGAGGACACCGTGGATCTGGTTTTCAAAAGCTAATCGAAGGAACAGAGTGGATTCTAAGTCACAAGAGTTTGACAGTCGCTCATTCCACCCAGGGCATGCTGACCCAGGGGATTTGGATCACGGATCTGCCTCATCAAGTAACCGTTACCCTGGAACGTGTGAGTCAGTATAAGTCTGGAATTCCCTCCCATTCTCCAAAATCATTAAATGAGTCCTCTCAATGAGGTCAGGACTGCCCTGATCGAGAGGACTCATTTGATGATTTTACTACGGTAAATCAAAAAAAGGCAGGCTGACTCATTAGACGATATAAACAGTACCGTCAGCACGAGTTTTCAGTATTTGAGACGTAAAGTAAACTGGAACTTTGACTACTTCAAATTGACAATTTTCAAGGAAAAAATTGGTTCCTTCTTCGCACACCAGAGGCGCTGTTCCATATTTTCATACAAGAAGCGCTGTAAATACTGGAAAAACTCTGTAAAGTTAAATAGTGAAAACTCGTGCAAGGGCTACAGGTTACAAAGATCAAACTATTGGCAAATTAGCAATACCAGTAATAATCGCCTGTTTCAAGGCCTGTCTTAATTTGAATAGAATTTATGGCTTTCATGTCAAGTTCATTCGTTCTTAGAAGAAGTCTCCGACCGTGAAATTAATTTCTAAGAATGAATCTTCCAAAAGCGGTTTTTAATAGCTTCTAAAACTTTATACATTCATTTTAATGATCTCACACTGTTTATTAATACAACATAATTTATCTTATTATCTGTTAATAATTGTATGAATGTTAATCTATCATTTTTTGCCTACATTAAGTGGTAAGCTACTGATCTGTCGATACCCGTGTCCGATTTGATCGCTAATGACGTGACTGAACGAGATGGATGGATATGATTCTGTGTGTCAGAGAGGGATAGAGTGGTGTTTGTTTTTGCTACACGTCTAGAAACCAGTTGGTATCGTGTACTAGTAATTAAGGCAGGTTTATGGCATGAAATCATGTTTTGAGTGTTTGCAAAATTCTATTTTATATTTGCAGCAGTGATGGATGTAAAACTGGATGGATGGAGAGTAACGCTAAGAATCCAAGGCGCGTTTTTCAAACGCGACCGCTACGGTTGCGGTACTGCGGTTTTATTTTTCTCTTACTCACGAAGCCGCTTATTTGCGCGATAACGTAGCCGCCGCGGTTGCGAATTACTAATTAAAACGCGTCGTGAGTTGTGCTTTAATTTTTACATACATGTCTGTATTCTACAGAAGCTGCGGACCCGCATCCGCGGCGGGCAAGGGCGAAAATCGTGAGTTCTAAGCCTTACAGGTAGACTGAAGATATATGGAATTACATTATGTAAGAAAAGAAATATATGATGCCATGACGTTAGACAGGGGAGGAGCTCGTTAGGTAGAGTTACTAACAAGTATTTTGGAGATTTTAATGCCCTTATTCACAAATACCATGCAGCACCGATTTCAGAAACTAGAGAAATAATTAAAAAAAATCTGAAATCGAGTGAAAACTCGATTACAGCGTAAGCTTTTACTTACACTAATATCTTCTATTTTATCTTTTTCTAATCTGAGGAGTTCGTGGATAAATAATATCAGCCACGCAGACCGATCTTCTTGTTTAAGCCGCGCTTGCCGAGGTTGGTCTGTAGATGGGTGACCATCTGTCATAGCGAGTTTCCTCCGTGCCTCGGAAAGCATGTAAAACCGTTGGTCCCGGCTGTCATTTGTAGATCTTTGACAGTCGTTACTGTTAGTCAGAAGCTCAAAAGTTTGGCAACCAGTCTTACCATGGGTATCGTATTACCCAATTACTAGGTTGTGAAGGTTCGAAAGGCAGTCGCTCCATGTAAAATACTGATATTCAGCTGCATCTGGTTTGACTGGAAGCCGACTCCAATGTAGCTGGGAAAAGGCAGGCAGATGATGACTTACACTAATATCTTACTCGGTATTGGTTTTAGTTATTACTTACAATATTAACGAGAGATTCTAGTTAGTCGAACAGCAGTCTTGTGCGCCAAGGCAATGGGAAAAACCAAGCTTTGGAAAACTATATCTAAGGTTCAACATTACAACCGCAGTGGTACACGCCCACGACGTCGGACGTCGGCAGACTATCTCCAGCCACCGTAGGCGCGGGCATGGGGACAGCGAGTAAAGGGCAACTCGCTGTCCGATCACGGACCATGCCCGGGTCGACGGCGCGTCGTGTTCCACGCGCGCCTCAAAGAGCTGTCAGCAAATGACGGGGCCCCCTCACAGAGGGCCATAGCCTGCCGGGGTCGCGGGACTTATTTCCATCACCGTGACCCCGGAAAATAAAGGGCTATTGAAGGACACCGTGGATTTTAGTCAGTACAAATCTGACAGTCCCTCCCGCCCTGCCCGGGGTGGGAGGACTCATTTGATGATTTTACCACGCAAAAAAAAAAAAAGGTTCAACATTAAAAAATATCTCACCCTTCAAAAAAAAGCATTAAGATCGTCCTATTACAGTCTTTTTAATAGAAACTTAAAAAGTGGCTATGACAATTTACTAAACAGCCAATGAACTTTTGATGGCCCTCCTTAATTTGAATTCTGGCCATCAAACCATAGCAAATCGTTTTCCTCGTCGAGAGGGAGATTTTCAGCGGATTCCTGAAACACCTGAAAGGTGTAACGATTCAGGAGCGCTTTAATTAAACATTGCCAATACTTATACTGTTAATTTTAGCATTCATTGAAACAGTAGCTTGGGATGTATTACGTGTCTTGTTTTAGTTGCTATCGTTCGATGGCAATTGCTTTTCTTTGTATCATAAGCTGTTGTAGAGGATTCAGTGTATTAGATTACATTTACATTGCGTGGATATTGTTCGACATCTATTGAAAACATAGTCTTCTAGATAAGAATATGCCTTTTCAGGAATATGTGGAGTGTCAAAATGTGTTGCCTTAGAGTATATTTTTATAGTTGGCCAAATTCTTTTTTCAGAAAACAGTCATCATTTCAAAATCTGATGATAATGATCCCCGAGAATTGAGGGAATTCTCAAAAATGGCAGCAAATCAACCGCGGTTATTTCTATCGCATTCCTATGTATTGTTTACGCAATCACTAAATGGAATACATGGTGTATAGGTATTATTATAACGCTTGTATTCACTTAATAATTAATATTATGAGCTGGAGAGATTAGCAGATAAAAGCATCTCAACAACAAATTCTTACGGAAATCGGTGGCAAAAAAAAAAGTAAAAAAAACACAAACTCAAACACAATAAAAAAACTCGCGCGTTGTCGTGTTTGTTTCAGAAGACAGTAACAGTTTCTATCAAAAGAGTTTCTGTATGACACGTAATCACACCGTATCGGTGTATAATGACAAAAAGGTGAGAATCCGAATTAAAATGAACGCCGTAAACAATGCTTTGACAGAGAGTAAAATACTTGTCTATGGCGCAAACGTAATTCAATATACGGATTATTTAATTTCACCTTGTTTTGTACAACGAAAATGATTTAGAATTTTATTTCAGCCATAAATTGTAATTATGTGTGATGGTTTGTTTGTGATTCCGTGAAATATGGTGGCTACAACAGTGTGACGATAAATAAAAGTATAATTATTACTGTTGTCACCGCTCGCGAATTAATTATTATTCGTTGAAATCTGTCACCAATGTTTTATGGCAGTGATGAGAGAAATACAATGTTGTATGAAATAGGTCTATTATACGTTAGTTCATTTGGCGTTCTATACGTAGCTATATTTGCTTGTTTTTAGGGTGTCGTACCACTTACGAAAAAACACAACTGTTTTTTGTCTGCCTGTGTGTCAAGACTATACCTCAGAGAAGCGTGGATAATCTAGATGATATGAATATTAAATGTTGAGGACTACATCTCTTATTTTTTTAATGACACATCATCATCATCATCATCATCAGCCTATAACGTTCCCACTGCTGGGACACAGGCCTCCTCTCATGTGAGAGGGAGTGGGCCATAATACACCACGCGGGCCCAGTGCGGATTGGCAGATGTCATGTCTTCGAATTTGATGGTTCTAGGACATGCCGGTTTCCTCACGATGTTTTCCTTCACCGTTTTGAGAGCAGTGGTGATGAAGTAAATTACACAAAGTAATGCACCTGGCGGGGTTTGAACCCACGACCTACAACTCGTAAGTCGGGACCGATACCACTGGGCCACCACTGCTAACACACATACAAGTGAAATACAAAGTTTAATGAAAGTATATTGCGTGAGTTACCAAAAACTAAAAAAAGCATGGGTAATATTAATTACGATAATTTATAGTCTATTAAGTATTTGTTCAGGATTTGGACAGTAACACTGAAAATATTTAGTTCTTGACATGTCAATTAGTAGTTTTACTTATCCACCTTTCCCATACTAAGAAGTCCAAGACGATATTTTCCTACAAACATAAATTAAGTTTTAAAGCATTAAGAGGGAACGCAATTATTTCTAAGACATGAGCACATCATAAACATTCGCTTGTGAAATATGAATATTGGTTGAGTATCATCACGCTGACGTCCCTTGGGGCCTGGCAGTTAGCGAGCTGTCGGTCAGCGTGATTAACTTTGACGTAATATTATAATATTTGCCGGTAGCAAAAGGTATTTCTTAAGAAATTGCCACTTTGATGTTATTTATTTAACTCTGTTCGAAATGTCATAATTAAAACGGATAACTTGGGACGAAACGTAACTTTAATAGTGATATTATAAACCGAACCGGTCTTTTTTTTATTGTGGGCCGAAAATTCGGTTCGAGACGAGAATAAATCTTTGAAATATCTCTACGGAAAATACAAAACTGGCCGTTTTTCTAAATTTTCCGTTTTTTTTTTCCAACCTACGCACATCCTGCATTGTTTGTATTAATAATTAATAGACCGTTTTATGTGTATTAAAAATATAATCAAAAATCAAAGGATAAGGTCTTACAGACAACCAGTGGGTTTCATGTTCATCCATAGACAATCAAGGCATCTAGCGACCAAAGACAATGACAGCTGTCAGAATCTATAGTAACGTTCCGTTACTACACAATACTACACATCCCGCGGGTCCTAACTGAGCAGGACCAAACGACCAAAAAGCTCAAGCCTACATTAAAATCGGTTGAGTTATTTAGAAAAAATATGACGTGATTTTTTTAATATTGTTGGATGACTTTACAAGTTTATAATTAACCCCAGAGCTTTGTAAAGATTACGCGGACACTAAGTGGATCCTTTATCTAATTAAAATAACGTTTTCATTGAAAACATTTCGTTTAAATTGTAATGCTTATTTAATTGGGTTAAATAATTTTTGGAGTACTTAGTGTTTCAACAAGATTATATTTGAGGTTTCTTGTAATGTATTTTAAAATATTAAGTTTATGCTATTGTAATTTTAGATGGAGACATTTCGGGTTTATTTTAAGATTTCAAATGTTTTCTAATTACAATTTTATTTTGACAGATAGTACAATTTTCAATTTACTGAATTATACTCTTAATTTACGTTATACAAAAACAGCAATGTTGCTCAAACCAAAACTAAAAGTCTTTCTGAGAAGGCAATTTATTTAATGCCATTGAATGGTACGCATAGACAGGTCAACCTACCCGAATCTGTCAAATTGTTGTGTATCGTTATGAAAATCTATCAAAGAAATTTGACATATTGAGGAAGGTCGATATGCTGGCGTCTGTACCACCATCTAACATGCAAGATATTTTTTTCTGGTTGACAATCGTCGACAGTTACTAAGGTTTTTGGGAAAATTAATAATCATCTGTCACCGCGATTTTGACGCGACAAGACTGTTTAGTTTTGCTCCCGTGTAATTATATTTTTTTGTGAGATTGTGCTACGATTTTGAGTGAATGACTGTTACCTTAAAAGGAAATTATATCTATGGACATAATTATGTTGTTCGTGTGATCAAATACGAGTGATAAACACATTTTTCAGCATATCTGAAAATAAATTTTTATCATATTTTAATTTGACATTGCCAGTTGTCACATTTTCCTCATAAAAAGTTTTCATTTTATATGTTATGGAAAGCGGTTGTGATGAAGAGGTCGGTAGCAGCCGTAACACTAGCGATGTGACTGTTCGTGCTATGGTACACATTAGAGAAATTATGTCTGATTTAGAATGGGATGACGAGGAAGGCTCTTTAAAAGTCGGCAATAAAAGGGGCAGATGCGATTCTAGTCCAGATGATGGCATACAGGATGGAGAATTTACTACAGTGGGCAAGCGTGGTAAAAAAGCTAAAGTGACGACACCACGTTCCGGGTTTTCACCTGCTAAGATATTTCTCAGTGATAACCCAGAATATTATGTAGAAGTGTCAATTACTTCTAAAGAAATCCTGCCGAAACAGATAACGCTAGCAAAATTATTAAGTACCGAGAAAATTCCTGATATTATAAAGGTTGTATACAAAAGCCCTTTCAAAATTTTGATAAGGTTGAAGACTTATGATGCCGCAGATAAGATATTGTCGTCTGAAAACTTCAAACAAAAAGGTTGGATATGTAAAAAGACCAATGAGGTTAATGTTTCTTATGGTTTAATCAAAGAAATAGACCTCGATTTAGATGATAACAGCATTAAGGACATATTAGACTGTGAGGTGGATATTTTATCTGTCAAACGTTTGAACCGGAGAGATGATGATGGCAAATGGATTAGAAGTGAGAGTATTCGCATATGTTTTCAAGGCCCTATTCTACCTCCATATGTTTTTGCGTACGGCATCAGGATGAAGGTATTGCCTTTCAATTTCCTAGTTACTCAGTGTTCGAAATGCTGGAGATTCGGACACATTAAGTCTTTCTGTCCTAGTAAGAAGCAGATGTGCCCGAAATGTGGAGGTGAACATGAAAACTGTGACACAGTAAAGTTTCGTTGTATCAATTGTAAAGGAGACCACATGTCAATGGTAAAAAGTAAGTGCCCGGCATTTTTACGCGAAAAAGAGATTAGAGATATAATGAGCTATCATAATTGCACCTACAAAGTGGCTCTTATTAAAAATAAAGAAAATAAAAATGAAGTGCCGAGTCCGAATTTATTTACAGTTGATCAATTATCTAAGGCCGATGTAATGGTAGGAAAATCTTATTCGGAGGTTGTAAAACAGTCATTATTAATCACAGAGAATTCAAATAGCGAAGATGATAAGGAGGAGGATAGATTGTCTCCAATTTTGAATTCGAATAAGACTTTAGTTGATTCAAGGAAACCTACTAAGTCTGTGAAGGTAAAGAAATTGAAACGCAAGAGGGTTAAATCTCTAGCCCAGGAGGAGGCTGCATCAGAAGTTATAGCAGGAAATGAGACAAATATCGAGAACCAAGGGGATAAATATCACATGAATAAAGATAATTTTAATTTAAAGAAGTTTTTAAAGAAGATTAAGGAAATTTTATGTTCTAAAACTCAAATTGAAACCAAAATTATATGTATTGTCCAGTATGTTATTTCAGAATTGAAATCATTTATGATGAATTTCTTTACTATTGATTTTTTGATGCAGTTGATTGGATGCGGACCGAGGACTTGTACCACATCTTGTTAGAATGTTGTGCATATGGTGACTTGAGGCCACAGTTGTGTACGATGGCCGGTGGCGATGTGTATAGTGGTGGAATTAATGTTATGCTTGGGAAGCCTCTTTCGGAGCAGAGTGTGGCTATTTATAAATTTATTAAGGCTGTTTTTTCGAGGAGAGATACTTTTTAGTTTATATATTTGTTTTTGTGTTTTCTTTTAATGGTTTCAACACTCTGTTCCGGGCTGTTTCCTAGGCATGGCGTGGGTTCTGCCATTGTGCATGTCGCCATCGATTATGTCGGTAGGCTCTGTCATTGGGTTGCTGGGTGCCCGGCATTTTGGCGAGAGGTGATTTTTTGTATAGGTAATTATGTAAATTAGGTAGTGGTTGTGTTTTAAATATTTTTAGTTTATAGATAGTATTTTAGTTTATTTTTTAAATGTATTAGCGTTACCTTACGAGGCTGACCTCGTACAAATGTGCTGCAAGCCTCTAAATAAATGATTAAAAAAAAAAAAAAAAATTAATAATAGGTTTGGACTAAATAGCTCGTGGCTAAATAATTACAGCCACACAGGCCGATCTTCCGAGTTAAGCCACGCTTGCTGAGGTTAGCCTATGGATGGGTGACCATCTGTTTTAAAGAATTTTCTCCGTACCTCGGAAAGCATGTAAAGCCGTTGGTCCTGACAGTCAACAGTCTGACTGTCTGGTACCGTTAACCCCGTGACTGGGTTTTAGAGCTCCGATGGACAGTCGCTCCATGTCATCATCATCTACCTAGCCTTTCCCCAACTATATTGAGGTCGGCTTCCAGTCCAACCAGATTCAGCTGGATATCAGTATTTTACGTGGAGCGACTGCCTGTCGGACCCCCACAACCCAGCAACTGGGTAATACCATACCTCATGGTAAGACTTGTTGCCAGACTTTAGAGCCTCTGACTAACAGTGACGACTGTCAAAATCTATAAATGATAGCCGGGACCAACGGCTTTACGTGCTTTCCGAGGCACGGAGGAAACTCGCTATGACAGATGGTCACCCATCCACAGACCAACCTAGGCAAGCGCGGCTTAACCCAGAAGATCGGTTAGTCGCTCCATGTAAAATACTGATATTCAGCTGCATTTGCTTCGCCTGGTAGCCGACCCTAATATAGTTGGAAAAGGCTAGGCAGATGATGATGTTTATACAAAAAAATTACTTCATCGCCTATTTCAAGTACTAAGAAGACAGAGATTATACGCCGTCAAGGAAAAAGGCTAAGTACCCCCTCAAGTTTTTCACTTTATAACATAATATTAAAATAGCGCATTAACCGATCGCCTCCATTATCTAATAAGAGCGCTTTCTTTAGGGAAGCGCCATTAATCCCGACCATGCTCAGGCTAGCTTATCAGGTAGGGTGCTTATGATAGCGGGGTGAAAGAAAATAGAAATATTTTTCAAGGTCGTGTGTGGCGATTATTTATACTGAGATATCTAGTTTCAGTATGTGCTTATATAAGTGGGTTTACTACCCTTAACTCGCCGTCTGATCAAGAACAAGGCTCCGTGATCTAAGTAGTCTTGTGTTCCACGTGACTCTCGCAAACTACATGACGGGGTGTTGGGAAAGTTTAAAAAAACCGTAGACCTTAAACGCAAAGAAATATGGTGGACTTTTAGTAAAAGTCTAAGAGTCCTTCTCTCCGCTCAGGGAGGCAGGGCTTATTGAATTAATGTCTTAAAAAAGATATCCCGATTTCAGGAATACCTTTTTTTGTTTACTCATAATACTTTTTTTATCGTAGTAAAATCATCAAATGAGTCCTCCCTCCCAGGGTGGGACGGAAGGGACTGTCAGACTCGTACTGACTAAAGTCCACGGTGATCCTTCAATAGCCCTTTAAGTACCAGTGCCACGGTTCCCTGGTGAGACAGTCCCACGACCTCGGCAACTACTAATACTTAATTTACAGAGACCTAGTGACAAGTTAACTATTCAAGTTGTATTTGCTAGTTCTCACAAAATTCAGCAGAACCTAATTACTTAACATTGTTATCCTAAGTAAACATTCATAAAAACACTACAACCCGCTGACACAACAACCACACGCGTATAGCGATCATAAAATAAATCAAACGAGTTTATGGCCCAACTACCCCGGCATTAAAATATGGCGAAACGCTTAGCAGAGCTGCGGGGTAAATGGGAAAACTATAGGGGCGAAGGAGACTAGCTAGTTGAGTGATGCTGGGTGAATGTTTGATCCTGGGTGATGCAATGATATAGTAGGGTAAAGCAATTTAATTGTCGCTTTGTTAGATCCTGAAAAAAAAGTCTAACTGAAAAAAAAATGGTGATGGTAAAGCTTTTATAGCGCCATATTGTAATATCTTTTAAATAACTGATAATTAAATAAAAATAGAACAGTGTAGTGTAGTTGTAGGTCGTGGGTTCGAACCCAGCAAGGCACATTACTTTTTGTAATTTATATCATCATCACTGTTCTCAAAACGGTGATGGAAAACATCGTGAGGAAACCGGCATGTCCTAGAACCTAAATATATTGACCTTGACTTATATTGAAATGAAAATAACATTAATAACAAGATAATAACGATTGAATTAATTTGCGCAAAGTGTTTTGTTTGCAAAACGTACAATTTCAAAGTTACAGTTGACAGATGAAGGTCATTGACCTGTTCACCCTTTTCGTAGTTGCTTAGAAGCTAGCGTCGTTGTGTGTGACGGATGAAAATACTGTGACTAATATTTTTTTTTTACAGAAAAATGGCAATTTTCAGTTATACCAATTAAGAGAGTACCTAAAGTATAAGTTTATAATTTCTAGTAAGGATAAATACTTTAAAAATATTCATGGTCTGATGGAGAATTTAATGAAGAACAGAGGAAGCGACTCACGTAAATTTGCAATCAAAGAAAAACTAAATTAACCGTAAAATGCAGATGAAACAATAACACTTCACGGTTTCATCTCAAATAAAAAATAATTTTAAGATGTCACCTCAACATAATTCATAAAAAAATGAAATGTGAGTTCAGAAACCTGATAATAAACAATTTAATGCAAGTTGGAAAGCATTCAAAATGTTTAAATGTGTTCAAATACATCATAATGGGCTATAACGCGGGCCAGTAAGGGGATCAACAGGCAAATAAAAACTTCGCGATTTGACGTAGTGTTAAGGGGCACCCGCGATAAATTTGTTGTTTGCCCAAAATCGTAAAGCTTGGGCGAATGTGTGAAATTTAAGGCATTAGCCGCGGTAGGGTTGTGTGTTGTGGCCGTCATTATTGACACGTCCAACGTAGTTTGGTGGAGTTTAAACCAGCTTTAGTAATTCCGTCTATTTTTAACCCCCGACGGAAAAAGAGGGGTGTTATAAGTTTGACGTGTCTGTCTGTCGGTCTGTCTGTCTGTCTGTGGCATCATAGAGTCCGAACGGATGAAGCGATTTCAATTTAGTTTTTTTTTTGTATGAAAGGTGACTTACCTGCGAGTGTTCTTAGACATGTTTGATGAAAATCGGTTGAGCCGTTTAGAAGTTGTGGGGGTGAAAGTGGGGAAAGGTAACCGAGGGTCTGCAAATATACTCGAGTTGGGTATCAAATGAAAGCGTACTGAAAAGGAATATTGATGACTTAATCGGGAGTACTCTTAGCAACATAAGATGATATAAGTATGTACCTATAAAAAGTATAAAATAAAAAAAAAAATAAAAAACCCCCTACACAAAAATCAAGTTCCCTTTAAAGAGTAAAAAATAATAAAAATACGTCGCGTTGGGGGACTGCAAAAAAAGTATTTTTTAAATTTTAAATTTATGAAAGGTGAAATACTATTTCAGCTTGTATGTAAATGACAACTCAATAAAAAAATCTAAAGAAGTTATAATGACTGACGGGGCCCCCTCACAGAGGGCCAAAGCCTGCCGGGGTCGCGGGACTTATTTTCATCACCGTGACCCCGGAACATAAAGGGCTATTGAAGGACACCGTGGATTTTAGTCAGTACAAGTCTGACAGTCCCTCCCGCCCTGTCCGGGGTGGGAGGACTCATTTGAAAAAAAAGAAGTATAATGACCGGTAAAACACAAAACTTAATTCGAAGAATAGGATTCAAATGTTGCCTTGAAAAATAAATTGTTAAATGAAACCAGAGGCAGTTTGCCAGTAACAGTTTGACAGTCCCTTCCACTCCATCCATGACGGACTCATTCGGAGATTTTACAACCCAAAAAATACATTAATCGTTGTATAAGTTTCCAACACATAAAACCACATTTTTACCAATCCATGCAACTTTTTTTTCAACATTTATTGTGAACATCTGGTAATATACGCACTTTAATACTAGATGAACGCATTTCATTAGAGTAAAACCTTTAACCCTAAGAAACCGCATGACTTAACAGGTGACCCACAATATTCTACGCAGAAACCAAATGAAAACGAGTTATTAGATAAACAAATATATTTATTTTTACGGCCATAGCCCAGCTGTAAACTACAATTTACCCGTGTGAACTATCTAGGGGTTATCTCTTCCATGATTGATTGATTTCAAACTAATTACCGTTTTTACTACAACAGAGCCAATTTGTTAGTGTTTATGATGCAACTTTGACCTTACAGCTGCAAATGAATAAGACGTATAATAGTTATGACATGTTAGACGTATGTGTCGGTCAGGGGGTAAATTAGGAGATGATGTAATTTTATTTTGCGTGTACGTATTATTTTTAGCTGTTTCGAGTTAAGATGCTTTTCCTAATGCTGTTTGGGAGATAAACAGGTCCCTTATTACAAAGTTCCTAACTAATATTTAATTTTTATCTTTTTTATATAAAAAAAAATACTTTTACAAACATTTTCTGTTTGAGATAGGTATAAAATGTTAGACGTATGTGTCGGTCAGGGGGTAAATTAGGAGATGATGTAATTTTATTTTGCGTGTACGTATTATTTTTAGCTGATGTTTCGAGTTTAGATGCTTTTTCTAATGCTGTTTAGGAGATAAACAGGTGCCTTATTACAAAGGTCATCACTAATCTTTTATTTTTAACATCTTCTTCTTAAAAAAAAAAGTTTACAAACATTTAAACTCACATACACAAAAAGCCAAACCCTCCGCTTTCTCTCTACCCCGGAAAAACTATTGGAATTGAACCCTCGACAGTACTCGATGTACAGCAATCTAAAATGTAGCATCTGTTAATTTATGCCTGGTATGAATACATTTAAGGATAAATGGTACCGACCATAAAACTGTACAACTTTACCCATGAGATCAACATACGTGTTGGCATTAAAGCACGCCATGTGGGTCATACCCAAGCAAAGTGTGGTGTCAGTCATGTAAGTGCAACTAGGAAAATATGCTAAGCTAAGAAGTACTAGATGTACCTTTAGTACTTCTACAATCTTAATGGAACAGACTTGGTCTGAGTGAAGTATGAGAACGTAGAGACATCCTGTGGTACCGCGAATCGATGATTTGAAGAAGGTGGTTGACAGTCGATGGATGAGGATGGCCCAAGATCGGGATAGTTGGCGCTCTTTGGGAGGCTTACGTTCTGCAGTGAACTGCAATTGGCTGATATATATAATCCAAGCCAGCTCTTAAAGGCACACAAAGGCCTACTGAAGAACACCGTGGATTTTAGTCAGTACAAGTCTGACAGTCCCTCCCGCACTGCCCGGGATGGGAGGCCTCATTCGATGATTTTACCACGATAAAAAAAAGCCAGCTCTGAAACCAAATGTTCTTATTTGAGCATAAATAAAAAAAAATACAATCATATCAATTAGTATAAGTCACGTCATATCGTCTCCCGTAAATGTCAAAATGAGTCACATTTATTTAAGGATCTGATATTACCCACAAAAAACTAACCGTTGCCACGAGACTTCCTGTTTAATTATATCAAGAACAAAATAATAATGAGCATTAATTATGTTAATAAGTAAACAAAATTGCGATATTATTCTAATAATAATTAATTAGTATAAATAGTTATTAAAAGTGAAACGTTGATAATAAGTGTGTGCCGTTTGCTACGGTCAGGGACATGCTATAAGGAACTAAGCTTTTAACTATACGATGTGTGCGCGATCACAGCGCCTCCTAGTGGCCATAAGCTTATCTGCCAATTCTAGACAACTTAATATTTTGATATATCCTACCAGTCTGCCTGCCTGCCTGCCTGCCCGGCACAACCAGAAAACCAGCGCTGTGACAGTTAAATGTCACAGCACATGCTGAGGTAGGAGCCTTTTGGCCTCACACAGGACTAAATTGTTTATGTTTTGTTTTACCTTTGTTTTTCTTTTATTAATTTTTGTTTTTCTCTGTTGTTTTTATTCATGTAATTTTGTTTATTCTGTCCTGTGTGTCCCAATAAATCTCTTTTCTTTCTTTCTTATATAAGTTTTTAGACCGACATGGTCACTATAACTATTATTTAGTTTTAAAACGGGATATTTACCATGTTTATTATTTGTTTTGAGTTTCCGATATTTCGACACTGTTGCAAGCGCCATGATCACGGATGAACTGATAAATAATTAATATTTTGATCTACATTATCACCTAGTTCGTCATCAAATAATAATATAAAACCTAGAAAAATTCTTAAAAAGATTTTAGGGCTTAATTATTAACGTGACACGAACATCACTCCGCAGTTCTCCCCAATTAGTTCACATCTCTGACATATCGCGCGTTGCGATCGATTTGATAGTTCCTCATCAAGTCATCCGCGACCTTTTACATTGCGTTAAAACTATTTTAGGTTTGTTCTCGAACTAAGAAAAAAAGATTCTGGTTCTATGTGTCCGGGAACACAACCACGGACTTGTTACTAATGAAATTAAAAATGCAAAGGGTTGTGAGAATGGATGATGTTTGTATCACTTTCACGCAAAAACTACTGAAAGATTTTGCATGAAATTTGGCGCAAATTATAATTTGGGTTATAACATAAGATCGTTGTATCGCGATTTATTGTTCTTGTGGGATAATTTTTGAGTAGTAGCAAGTGAAGCCACTGGCAAATTTTTATGTTGGTTTTAATAACTTATTCTTAACTCAACATAATAATAGTTACTGCAGTATTGCATAATATCGTCCACGTTATCTGTCAACGTAGAACGGACAGCCGATAATAACGGAGTACTGCGCACTTGCGATAAGCAGCGACTTAACCTATTTATTATTCATTATGTACAAAAACCTACTGATATTATATTCATTACAAAAATATAAAACTTAACTTGCATATTTCATAAGGGTTTTTTTATAAACATTATACATTAGTACTCAATTAATAGAGAGGAGTGGTGGCCCAGTGGTATCGGTCTCGACTTACGAGTTGTAGGTCGTGGGTTCGAAACCCGCCAGACGCATTACTTTGTGTAATTTATTTCATCACCACTGCTCTCAAAACGGTGAAGGAAAACATCGTGAGGAAACCGGCATGTCCTAGAACCAAAAATTCGAAGATATGTGACATCTACCAATCCGCACTGGGCCCGCGTGGTGGATTATGGCCCACTCCCTCTCTCAGAGAGGAGGCCTGTGTCCCAGCAGTGGGTACTCAATTAATAGGGTTTGGGCGCAAAAAGCTTAATTCGCTAAATGGACACCTAGGCGCAAAAGGACAAGAAAAATGGCCAATGATATAAATGTTTAAAATTTTGTAATTTGATATGATGAATAGGTTCTTTAAATTGGAAGTATGTTCTTTTAAACTCATAACTTTTGTTCGAATGACATAAAACAACTTACTTAATTCGAAAATAAGAACAACTTGTCCTGTTGTGCCGCGGTTGCCATTTTGCTAATTTCTTGCGTCTAAACCAATCATATTTTTTAATTTTTTAATGAGGTGTATTTCTATTTTATTTGCTAAATTGTGGTTTACCTATTGGTCAGAAACTGGACTTCTAAATAGAAGGGACCTGTGGCTATTTGGCCAGTAATGTTGGCTTAAGTGTGGACTCTCCATAAACGTTTAGAACGTGCTAGGTTACAGATATGAGTCGCGAGACAGTCTAATCAAAATACCGACCGTGACCCTGGAACGAAAAGTGCAACTGAAGGGTGGAGTTTTAGTCAGTAAAAGTCTGACAGACAGACCCTTCTGCTCCAACAAGGGCGCGAGGATTCTTAAAATAATGATAATTTTACAACGCTAAAATACAATGTGTAATGTAGACTATTGGAAATTCGCAATTCGCGAATTTCCAAAAGTCTAAGATCAAACATTGTTCAGTAACATGGGCTGAGTTATTTAAAAGAAGTAGCAACTGACGATTGTCAAAGATCTACAAATTGCTATGGCTTAACGTGCATCCAAAAACAGGCATGCAATGCTCATTTATTTGCACACATTATTAATTAAATCATATAATACCAAACTGGTTATCGAATAAGACCATAATATATTTCTACCGCATTCTACCAAACATGGTAGCTTACCGAAATGGTAATTACGGGTTAGAGTTCCGTAATTAAATTATGAAACTTTTGTTATTGTGATTTAAGCGACAATAGCGAAATGGCTGGGCGGTGAAGGGGAGGTCGCGGGTTCAAATAGGTAATGCCACGTTGAACTAATCACAGTATTTTGTTGAATGTGGAAATTCAATTCAATATTAGATTATCTTACTTCTTACTGTTATAATAAATGGATGATGGATAAATGTATATATGTATGTTTGTGATTCTTTAACGCCTAAACGACTGAATAGATTTGGATGAAAGGTGCACAGACTGAGTTCATAATCTGGATTAACATATAGGATAGTTTTATCCAAATTTTATGTTACTGTTGGGTAATTTTCGTATTGTAACGAGTGAAGCCGTTGATAAAATCTAGTAAGATATATTTTTGTGAGTAAAAAAGTTAACTACAGACTTTTTGACCGGAGCAATGATACAACTTGCATCGAGTGTAATTGGTAATATACCTTTCAGCATCATGCTATACTCCTGCTCCAGTATTTCAGCTGGAATGCTGAAGCAACGATAGATGTGCGTATTGTAAATTAATATTTGTGTGTTTAAATATTGTATGTTGTAATTGTGTTACTAACATAGGTATTAGTTTACATTGTTACAAACACTCTGAATATAATGTATCTTGGTTAAGTTATTCTATGGGCCCTGTTGAATTCAATAAATGGTAAATAATAATAATATACTATCCCGCTGCTGCTAGCGTAGCATGGCGCCGTAGAAAGGGGTTTTGTCGACGGAAGAATAGACAAAATGACAGAACGTAGAAATATTTTTATTGTTTTAAGCATGGTAATGTGATGAAAATAAACGTTCTTTTCTTCACAGGTGTACAAATGGTGTCATATTTGTGCAAAAAAACAGTCGACTTGTGTAGAAATAACGATGAAATAACTTTGTCTTTTCTTGGTAGAATAGACATAGAATCGCCATGCTACGCGTGCTAGGCAAAAGAATTTTCTCATACAGGAAAAGCACGAATTTTCGTCAGTGATGTCCAAGATAAAGTTAGACAGTTAACATGAATTGGAAAATATTACTTAACTATTTACCCAGAATTGAACCTACTACCTCGTACAAGAGAGGACTGATTTCAACCACGGGGTTATCACAGAAACTAAGGCTACACCTTGACAATTATTCTGTGCTGTGACAGTGTAATTTACATATAATTGTATGTACAATATTTAGAAATATATAAGTATGTCTATCAGTTGTCTAGTACCCATAACACAAGCACTACTTAGCTTGGGATTAGATGGCGTTGTGTGATAGTTGTGGAGTATTATTATTAATTTTTCCTAATGCCCGCTCTATGCACTCCACTTCACTCCACTCCACTCCCTTCCGTTCCACTCCCCTCCGCCCCACTCCCCTCCCCTCCATTCCAGTCCGTTCCAGTCCGTTCCAGTCCGTTCCAGTCCGTTCCAGTCCGTTCCAGTCCGTTCCAGTCCATTCCAGTCCATTCATATTATGTGAACCGATTACGATGAAACAAAATACATAATGTTATTTCAACATAAACACGTCTATTCCAGGTTTTTTTTTAACGCCATCTGCCGTGCGTTGAAATATGTATTTATTTGAATAATGTAGTTTTTCTATTCGAAGTTAGATCCACATTGATTTCGTACGTCAGTCGCGCACTGACGTACGGAATCAATGTGTGAGACCAAAGTGCACTCGTAATTTTATTTCTGAAATACTTTAAATTCAAATATCTTTTGATAGACTGAACCGATTCCAATGAAACAAAAACTAAATTCCTCTCCAAGTTACGCTTAATCGTTGTGTATAAAAGTTATCTACATTTATTGCGTACATTTTATGTGATACCTGGACAAATACACAGACAAACAGATAAACAGACAAACAGACAAAAATTCTAAAAATGCTAGAAATGGGTTCTATTGGTTGTCCTTTAATACCCTGGCTATATTTTTTGAGTTTTTTTTTAATGTACAAAAATAACTTTTCTACAGTTTTATTATATGTATAGATATAGATATAGATAGATATAGATATAGATAGATAGATATTCTTTTTTTATGAAAATAACATAATTTGTCACGGTTTCTTTTTATCTTTCCAATCCAAAAAATATATTGGCTGTACCCCCACAGTTACTGACTTATTTTCTAAATTAAATAAGCGTTTATATCGTTAGAAACCTCTCATTACTAAACTTAGTTCAACATTGCAGTTCTACAAAATCGTTGACTGAATTTTTCAACTTCAGCGCGGCGTCTGAAAATTTTCTTTAAAATTCTGTTAGCTTTTCTTTAAAGCTAATAATGGCAGACTGGACCGAATTGACATATCTGGTAAAATATTGGCATCGCCAGCGATATTGTAATATAATTTAGTGTTGGCGGAGATGGCGATTTTCTTCTTTTTTTTTAAATAATGGAGTCTAGGTAGATTAAGTATTGAGTGTTAGTAGAAAAAAAAAGGAACATCTTTTGGAACTGTCGCATGTATTTTTTTATATATATTTTTTGCGTGGTTATCGCGTCATCTGAAGTCGCGACAAGCATCATCAAATGAGTTCTCCCACCCAGAAAATTGTGAGCGGATAGTTACCGTAAACTCCGCCGTTGTCGGTCCCAAGCCCGAATGTGAAAGGAGGAGGGTGGGCAGAGAGGTGATATAAACTGCCGTAATCTCACCAACACCGAGCATCGGGCGGTGGTTAATTAACCCGTAAACCAGGCTTTCACAAGCCTCGGGGTCAGAAATGCCCCCGAAAAGAGTGGACTCGCCAACCCGCACCGGCCAGCGTGGCGTTTTAAGGCTAAAAACCTTCCAAATATGAAAAAGAAGCACAAACGATGGCCCTCAGTCCCCAGTGGTCCTGGCAGGCCTGGCTACGGCAGCGGTCGGGGAACCTCCAGGACGGAGGGTGCTAAGAATCCCTGGGGGAACGGATCCGGCTGCCTAAATAATATTTACCTGGCTACGTATAATGTTAGAACTTTATTCACTGATGAACGCTTCGAAGAGCTGGAGTCTGAAGTTCTCAACAAGATCAAGTGGGATGTAATGGGTCTTTGCGAGACTAGACGTCGAGGCGAACAACTGATTAAACTCCACACTGGTCAACTATTCTACTACAAGGGATATGATGACAAGTCCCAAGGGGGGGTGGGATTTCTCATAAATACCTCGATGGTTGATTTATTGCAGAAAATCTGTGCAATATCCCCTCGTGTAATATATGCGACCTTTAAACTCAACCGTCGATACTCATTGAAGATAGTTCAGGTGTACGCTCCGACTTCATCCAGAGACGACGAAGAAATAGGTATTTTCTATGACGATATAAGCAAGGCCCTGAATGAAAACCCCTCATTTTATTCCATTGTCATTGGGGATTTTAATGCAAAATTGGGTGGAAATTTGGGTGATGACCAATATGTTGGTGGTTTTGGTTTGGGCCAAAGAAACGAAAGGGGTCATATTTTGGCCAACTACTTAGAATATCAAAAACTATACGCCATGAACACATTCTTCAAGAAACAGCCCCAAAAGATGTGGACATGGAGAAGTCCCGACGGAAGAACCAAGAACCAAATCGACTACGTATTGTCAAATAAAAAACATATTTTCCAAGATGTAGACGTTTTAAACCAAGTGAGCGCAGGTAGTGACCACAGAATCTTAAGAGCTCGAATTACACTAAATTTACATCTAGAAAGGAGACGACTGGTTGAGACACTAAAACCTCGCTGTGACAACACTTTTTTGACAGTACAAAGAGAACTGTACCAAGAAGAATTGTCTGAAAAACTCACAGCCAGCGTACATGATGAATGGCAAATCGATGAAATTAACCAAAATCTAGTGGACTCTATCAAGAGCACAGTTCAAAAGATTAAGCCGGTGCAGAAGAAGTCGCTTAAAACATCGCCAGATTTAACCATCTTACTGGAACGTCGAAAAGTTGTACTAGCAACATCAGACCAACCTGGCATCAACACTTTAAATCGTCAGATAAGGCATGCTATACGTAAACACCAGAGGAGAAGAAAGCATGAGTTAATAGTGGAAACCATAGAAGCATATAAAGGGCCAAAAGTGTTTCGTAAAAGACAGAGTCGCGGTAGCCCCCAGATGCACAGGCTTACTAAACAGAACGGACAACAAACATCTGATCGCAGAGAATTAATTGAGACTGTGGAGAAATTCTACACAGGTTTATACAGCTCACACTCATCCGAGCCAGATGTTGTTGCTTCACGAGACCCACGAGCAACCCTGACCAGACATCTAACTGAAGATCTTCCCGAATTTAGCATGTACGAGATAAAGCACGCTCTCAAGCAAATGAAGAAAGGGAAATCACCTGGAGAAGATGGAATCACCTACGAACAACTTCTTCTTGGGGGTCGTCCAGTACTCAAGCAGCTACAAGTACTCTATAATAAAGTGCTAACCGAGGGAATAACTCCAGAGTCGTGGAAAAATGCGGTCGTCATACTACTGCACAAGAAGGGGGACAACACTGATCTAGGCAACTATCGACCCATTTCACTACTTAACCATGTGTACAAACTTTTCACTAAAGTTGTCACAAACCGTCTTACCACCAGACTGGACTCAGCACAACCAGTGGAACAGGCAGGGTTCAGAAGTGGATTTTCAACCATAGACCACATCTTCACAGTACGCCAAGTGATCGAGAAGTGCAACGAGTACAATCAACCATTATTATTGGCCTTCATCGATTACGAAAAAGCGTTCGACTCTGTTGAACACTGGGCAGTCATCCAGTCGTTGAAAAGATGTCAGGTAGACGACAGATATATAGAAGCGATCAAGGAAGTGTACCGAGCGGCCACTTTACAGGTTAAACTCCACGAGCTCACGAAACCAGTACGTGTTGAAAGAGGGGTGAGACAAGGAGATACGATTTCACCTAAGCTCTTCACGGCTTGCTTGGAAGATGTATTTAGGCTTCTCGACTGGTCACATAGAGGCTTAAACATCAATGGTGAACGGTTAACCCATCTGCGCTTTGCTGATGATATTATCATCTTCGCCAGCAACGTCGAGGATTTGCAGACTATGGTACAAGAACTATACAACGTGTCACTCAGTGTTGGTCTAAAAATGAATGCCTCAAAAACTAAAATAATGTGCTGTGACGACGACATTGATCACATTCTTGTACATGGTCAGCAAATAGGAAAAGTCAAGGAGTATGTGTACTTGGGACAGACTTTGAGTTTGGGGATGAACTCTCAAGAGTGCGAAATAAATCGTCGTATCCAGCTGGGGTGGGGTGCTTTCGGTAAGCTGTCGGACGTACTGAAGTCGAAGCGGGTCCCCATTAACCTAAAGCGTCGCATGTTCGAGCAATGTGTTCTCCCAGTCATGACGTACGGGGCTGAAACGTGGACGCTCACCAAATATACAATCCACCGCATGCAAGTTACTCAGAGAGCTATGGAAAGAGCCATGTTGGGCATCTCTCTTTACGACCGGGTGAGAAACACCGAAATTCGTAGAAGAACGAGGCTTTTAGACATAGCATGGGTGATAGCAAGAAGAAAGTGGAAGTGGGCGGGTCATATATGCCGTAGACTGGATGGAAGATGGGGCAGGAAAGTGTTGGAGTAGAGACCACGAACGGGAAAGAGGAATGTAGGGAGGCAACCGACTAGGTGGACAGACGATCTTTTTAAAGTGGCCGGAAGAAACTGGATAGCCATAACACAAAACCGCCAGAAGTGGAAAGATTTGGAAGAGACCTACACTCAGCATTGGGTGACTAAAGGTTGAAGAAGAAGAGAGTTACCGTGATCCAGGAACTTATAGTACCTACAATTGAAGGGTAGCGTGGATTTTTAGTCTGGAAGAGTCTATCTATCCTATACCCATTGGATCAGGACTCTTGTGATGATGATACTACGCAAAAAAAGGATTTAATTTTGGTGTAGAATCAATCCTATCCCTTCCTATTTCCTTTAATTTTAATAATCGACGTTCAAAAGTGCCTCTTTGATGGCCTAATTGGAATAAATGATTTGACTTTGACTTTGACTTTGGGCGTATATGACGAATGGCATTTTATACAAACTTCCTTCAAGTCCTTGTTTTTCAACCAATTTTAACGAAATCAACTCTTAGGTAAGATACATAGGTCTAAAATGTCGGTTCAGTCTTTTCGAATAATAATGTCATCAATGTTTCTATGACTTAACAGAATCGTAGAAATTATAATGTTTTACAGAGAATTTATCCTTTTTCTCAATGGGAATCCATCATAACAAATCCCTTCATAATTAGGCCTGTCCATAAATGGTCACAGCTTACGTTACTAGCCCGGCTATGCGGAACTACCAACATTTAGATACTCAATCTTGTCCACATTTTTTCTATAATAGCTGATCCAATATGGCGACTGCCTTTGACAGACATTGTGGCGGCCCTGAGACTCATATAAGGAGATCTAATGAGTCGTGTGAGAAAAATATCTAGTTTTATTTTATTTACTTAGATTGTGATGATCTAAGTGCTGGTGTGTGTTTAATTTATGTGAGGATTGCAAGTTGATTGTCACATTTATGATGTTTATTTACTAGGTGCATTCAATGGGTATGTAATGATAGCGTTTTCTTATAGGAGGGATCTCTTTTTTTCCAATATTGGCATAACTGTAAAGGCATAAACATTTTAGGCATAATAATACTTTGCCCCAATTGTTCTCTGGCATACAGTTTATGTTGACATAATCTCTTTTAAGGCTCATTTGTTATCGCATAACTTTAATTCACATTGTGTTAGTAGACAATATTGTCGAATGAGAAGAAGACGGTCGAACGAATAATAGGAGACCCGCGAAGCAGGGCTCCGTCTATACCTTTACTTAGAAAGGTGAACAGTTTGTTTGTTTGGTGGAATACGGTTATCTCAGTAATAACGTGCTGATTTGAGTATAAAATCTCTTAAACAGGTTATATCAGGCATCACGCTATGACCAATAGAACCTAAGCAGCGGGGGTAAACCACTGGTAACAGCTAGTTGGAATATAAAAGACAGGAACATTGATGATGACCTTCATCATCATCATCACCATCAGCCTATAATGTTCCAACTGCTGGGTAACACGCCTCCTCTCTGAGAGAGGAAGTGGGCCATAAACCACCACGCGGGCCAAGTGCAGATTGGTAGATGTCACACATCTTCGAATTTTTTGTTCTAGGACATGCCGGTTTCCTCACGATGTTTTCTTTCACCGTTTTGAGAGCAGTGGTGATGAAATAAATTACACAAAGTAATGCGCCTGCTGGGGTTCGAACCCACGACCTACGTCTCGTAAGTCGGGACCGATACCACGGTGCCACCACTACCTCTCATGACCTTAGTGATGAGAAATGTATTCTATTGCGAAAGCGCCGTAGATTATTTTTCCCATGGATGTAAGACATGACACACACGAGCTACCATCAGAGATTATCATTAACATTCGCCACTGTATACGGAGCGTTAGTCATGGTGCACACTGTAATTAATATCGCATTTGTATTATAAGTTTAATGTGCCCTTAATTAGGAATTTCTTAGTAGAAGTACGCGGTGCGGATTTGCTTACAAGTAATACGAAATGTTTGATATTGTCCTTTTAAATATGAACATTTATTGGTTGCGTATTTAATATTATTTTGAAAGAGTCGAAACAAAGATTTTTTTTTTCTGTATTTGCATAAAAGGATATTTAAGGTCTCATTCACACTGGGTCAGTCACAGACGCTTCGTCAAAAACACGAACTGTCTTTGACGGATTAGTGCGAATGAGTACTAACGTCGCCAAACGCAGTTCGATTTCTATAAATCTAAGCGACTAATAAATTAATGCAAAAATATTGTCACATTGTTAGAAGTGTTAACATGCATTGATGTGTCAAGTAAGAATGGGAATTATTTATCCTTAAAAATGGTAGTGAAAGGAGAATGTAAGGCTCTGTGATTTTTCCCTTACCAACATGGGAAGAAAAACGTCAGTTCATGTCTGTTGACAGCCTTATTGGTCTAGTGGTTACTGAACCTGACTGCTATGCCGGAGGTCGTGAGTTCGATTCCCACCCAGGACAAATGTTTGTGTGATGATCACGATCTTGTTCTGCGTCTGGGTGTAATTTATCTATAATATTTCTGTATTTAGAAATATATAAGTATGTTTATCAGTTGTCTAGTACCCATAACACAAGCTCTGCTTAGCTTGAGACTAGATGGCGTTGTGTGATAGTTGTGTGTAGGTAGACGTAGGGTGGGACGCCTCCCGGCAAGATGGACCGACGACCTGAAGAAGGTGGCTGGCAGTGGCTGGATGAAAAAAGCAAGAGATCGTACGCTGTGGCGCTTCCTGGGAGAGGCCTATGTCCAGCAGTGGCCTGCAATAGGCTGAAATGATGATGTATATATGGTTTACATTCGTCTATAATATGTATTTTGCGAGATTTTCCAACTACAATTATAGCCTAATCGTCAATGTATATTGTATAGGGTGTATTTAACCGTATCGCTGCCGCGGGCTCCACACGAAGCCTATTGCCAGTCGATTGTCAAACTTAGTTCAAACACCAAATATTGAAACGTTACAATTGCCATTTTAAATATTAACGACATTGTTATTGTGTTCGAGTTTAGTAGTTTCGGCTTGTTGTGTTTTGCAAATTGATTGTAAATGCAGAATATATGGGGTGGACAATACTGTCTGGGGGAACTATGCAGAAAATGAGGCATAATTTTGTTCAAAGCTCATTTAATTATAATTCAAGGAATCATCTATAGGACGACGAAGAAGAAGATGGGATATTAAAGTTATAGGAATCAAAAATATTGAATGTCTAAAAAGTAAATAAAATAACAGGGAAATGATAGCTGAATCTATAAAGCTCATATTTTATAGAGTTTTGAAACTCTGACAAGTATTCCTATCTGGTGGCCTACCATCACCTATTACAGCGAGAGTATGGATTACTCTGTGTAAGAAAGAGATGACGCTAGACGACTTGTATAGCTTTGTCTTTTTCCCACAGTGAAACTACTCGTACGTTTTAAGGCACACCTGATCTTCTTACTAAATTTTGTCAATACTTGTAACGGCATCATTAATGACGTACCGACTCTTAAACAGTTATTGTTAAAACTGGTAAGTCTGCATAAGACTTGCCTGCCAAAAAACTCGTCGTACTAATCACAACCCTATTTTAAGAATGAAGAAGACCTAAATTTGATTGATAGCAAAATATTTTTGCAGATTTTGATACGTGGAAACTTCACCAGTTCCTGACATTACTGGATTGCCATATCTTGCAGAAATTGTTCTGTCTGTTCTAATATCTGAACTCTAACAGAGAATTTCAACTATTACTAAATATTTACACAAATGGCAAACGATACAACTACAAATACAGAGATATTTGTCCGAGCCAAGAAAATAGAATGTAGATATCACAATACCAAGCGTTTATTGAATTGTGTTTGACGCTTGTATAAAATTCCTATTATCATTGAACTACTCGCAGGTTGAGGGTTAACAAAATGTCTGTTTAAATAATGAAGAGTGGGCATAATATTTTGTTGACATTTCGTAAGACATTTTGCAATTATTCAAATTATTCACAGTGGAGTAAAAGTGCAAAATACAGTGGTCTTATTTTGGTATTTTATTTACATGTATTTACTGCGTTTATTTTATGGAATAATGGAACAGCTTCTCGTACGAAGAAAAAATAAATATTTTCCTTGAAATTAATGTCAGAGTTCCAGTTTGATTTACGTTTCAAAAACTGTAAATTCTTGATAAATAAGGCATATGATCTTTAATACAATGATGTTCGGTTATGTCCTCGCCATAAGGCATACAATAGTGTTAACTCAACAAAAGTAAATTTTTATAATCATCATCATCATCATCTGCCTGATGTTAAATTACATCATCTTTGTAGTGTTTAATACTTTTTAAGATTTAGTTAGCTGAGTCAACTAGTTAGAACTTAATTTGGGTTAGATATAAAAATTTGCTTAAATCGAATTTTGCCATAGTTTTAGCACAAAATCTACATCACTGTTTATAGGAAAATAAAAACTATTTGGAATTAAATTTAATCAATTTTTTATTTAATTAAATATTGATTGATTTAAAAAAAAAATCCATGATAGAAAATTGCATATGCGCAGCGCCAATTATTTCAGGTATTGCTCGAAAAATCTAAAACTAAATGTGAACACAAAATACCTCGATGGTGATCGGGCGTTTGTTTTCATCAAAATTTTAGGCTTTATCGAAACTATTCAGTTTCATTAGCCACGGCATGTTATGACGAGAATGTGATTGTACGATATTGGCTCAAACGGATAAAATGAAATAGCCATGTTTTGATAGAATATTTGATTTGTAGTTTAATTTAGTATCTGAATTACGATCAATACATAGAATTTAGTTAAATTATCTAACTGGAATAGAATAACGCGTATAATATAAATTTTGATGCGTTATAGAGTTGTAAACATGTATTAATTCAACAAATGAAAAAAAAAGAATATCCATTATTTGTCAAAACTCTTACTGACAGACAAAGTAAATCCACAATTTATCAAAAAGAAAAAAATATATAAAAGACAAAAAAACGTTCTTATATGTTTTGAAACTATAGTGTCCATAAAAATTTAAAGCCAGAACGCAGCGAAGCTTTTAATCAGTACACCTAGATTGCAAGACTCTTCAGCACTTCTAATAAAATGAAATCTCCTTCCCTCCTTCAATTTAAAAGTGCCCTCCTCACTAGCGATAATCCTCACGACTTGAGACTGGAAAACAATGTCAAGTGAGATGTGAGATAGCGAAGTATTTTCAATAAAGAATCAATGGATAGTCAGAACGGCGTGGGAACGGTTAGCTTCACTATTATATTGTATTAGGGGTGGGGAAGATAAAACCAGTGTTGGTATTGCGTCGTTTGGATGCAAGGATGACTTATTCTGGTGGAAATTTTGGGTTTCATATTGTCAGATGGCGGGATGAGCTGAATAAAACCAACAACCAGTGGCTCACACTAGCCTTAGATCGAAATAGTTGGAAGTCATGGGGAGAGGCCTTTGCCTAGCAGTAGGATGATACAGCAACAGTAACAGCATTGTCTGACAGAAGCTCAGTGGAAATCTTTAGCTGTTGATGTCCAGCTGCTGGGCGATGGCCTCCCCTATATCCTTCCACCTAATCTTTTCGAGCACCACTTTGAACCAGTTATCGCAGTAAGCGTCCAGCCTTCTCCACTCATCTTGGGTCGGCCTCAGTAGCATCGTCCATCTTCATTCATTCACTGCGTGGATGTATATCGTAGTTTAAATAATTAATAATAACTGTCAGCCAGAAAATTACTTTTTAGGGGGAGTTGCCTCCTAGAAGTCCACCCACGGCACCACAGGCACCCGTGATCTGCGATGACGTTGCAATCCCAATGACGGTGGTAGGTCTCACTAGGTTAGTCTCGATCGCGACTGTATATTAAAAATGAAAAAGGACATCTAGTGTAGGAATGTGAAACTCATTTTAAACGTCAAAACTTTCCGTTTACGTGACAAAAATTAGAAAACTCGTGCTAGCCCCGTGACCCCGGAACGTAATGGGCTATTGAGCGACACCGTGGATTTTAGCCAGTGCGAGTCTGACAGTCCCTCCCGCTCTGCCCTGGGTGGGAGGACTCATTTGATGATATAACCACGATAACAAAAAAGTTCAGGTCCTTACTTTATTTTTTTATGTTTATGGTCTCCTGGCAATATGGCGCCGTTATACTTCCTTCGTTAACATTATCGCATACTTAGTTCTATCTAGAATCGACCTCGTCCTTCAGTTCCAGAATTACGGACAAACTAAGAACTTAAACTGGATGCAATGGCGCGTACTCGTGGAAATTGTCTTAAGAGAGCAAAGACGTTCCCTGTTAGACGACGAGTTACTATTAACTACTAGTGATGTGCTGTCACGTTAGGGATCATTGTGGCGTTGTCGATAAAATCTCCGATACGATTTTGATTTTAGTGATTGTAAAATGGAGTAGGTCCTGTTTCTATATTTAACTAGCGACCCGCTCTGTTTTTCAACAAGTGCAATTTGAAAACACAAAAGAGAATATAATTTTATTACTCAATACAATATTAATGCAGCTTTATACCTACTTGTGAAAAAAATCTAAATCGATTCAGTAGTTAGTACCAGAGATTACTTCCTACTAGAAAAAAATCACAAACTCGCAAACTGTAGCTATTTTTACAGACCACTATTTTTTTATTATTATAATCATAATTTTGTATTATTGTGATGTATTTACTAACTCGAGCAAAATTTAGGCAATTGAATACAAAATAAACTGACATTCTTGATCAGTTATCTGAGGGCAGAAAATATCTAGAACCAAAGATTTCGTGTGGGAAGAAAAAATCGGTGGGAGTGAACCTGCGGCATTGATTAGGATTCAGTACATCCATAAGATTCGCGCATCATCATCATCAGCTTGTATTCGTCCACTGTTGGATATAGGCCTCTCCCAATGTGCGCAACTGAGACCTGTCTTGCGCTTTCCTCATCCAATCTCTGCCGGCCACCTTTCGTAGGCTGCGCGGGATACGTTATTGCATAATAAAAATATCTGGAACCAAAATCAATAGACGACAAGATAGTACAAGATATAGCGTATTTGTTTATGTGCACGTTGCCTTTCATTGTTCTTAACAAAAGTCGTGTGCTTAATTGTATGATTAACATGACAGCTAAAGTTATTAATGATGATTTTATCGACATAAAAACTATCGATAGCAGCCCATCAGTGGGCGTATCACCGCGGCTCTCAAACTTAACGCATTACTGGAACTGCATCCAGCAGAGAACTTGTCCGTAAACTTAACCTGCACATAATTGTAATGTGTAAATATATTAAATAGGATACATTCATACTATACGACCACGTTATGAGTGAACGAGTCAATGACCTCTATATGTCTATCTATTCCATCCATCATCAGCCATATTACAGTTGTTTAAATGGATTATTATTATAAAAAATGTTTTATCAGAATTCTATGTTATGCCTTTATAATTTTTTATTTGATGATTTTACCACCAAACCACCAAAAAAGGACACATAGCACATAGAACTAACGGTCGTATGTCTCTAAAGCCCGCTGTATACATTGGGTCAACGCATTAGGCCAGCGTATTGGGCCAGCGTGTACAGACCTACTTGGCGGTATGTTGGTAGTTGACGGGAATACTGGCCGAATCAAAGGAATTTGGCGTGCTTCGCATACAGTGTTCACACGTTGGCCTAATGTGTAAACAGCGACATTTGGAATTTAGGGCTTAATAATGATATTCGTATGTCAAATCAGTATTTCGTAAATAGTGACTAAACAGAGATCCCTTTATCTCTACGTGAGATTAAATAAAGCATATTTTTCGGTACCTACACGAATATCACACAACAACAATCGTCAACTGAGACGCTCTTAATTAAGGTAACACTAATTAGCGCCCCGAAGAGTGCCTCCCTGCGCTCGGGAGCACTGCCGAATTTTTAGAACGAGTAAGCCACCTCGACTTGATTACGTCATTATGTACACGCGTGTTACAATGTGGGTAGTTGAAAATTTATCCTGAAAGGCTCTTATGATGCACAGTAATAAGCAGAGTTAAAAGTTGTTTAAATATTTATGTTTGTTACTTAACACCAAAGAATTTTGCAACCCAAAGATGAAAAGTCAAGAAGGAAAGTCTAGGCCAGTGATATTTAAAGCTTGCGCACTGGTTCGGTATCACCTCATTTATGGATTCGTCGACGAGCTTTTAATAGATTTTAAGTCAAAATCCACTAGTGTCAAACCGTAGTATCAGCGCTGCTCCATCGCTGTGACTTTAGAGAATAGTTTTACTGAACTTAAAACGAGGCTATGCCGTAACGATACTCTATAAGTCTGAGTTGCCTATATTATGGATTTTCTTAAAATGAACGGCTCGATTAGAGGCAATGCTAATTCCCAACCTATATTATGTTGACGTTATTGCAATATTGGCGATCTCCTCTTCTCCGGAATTCATGACTATTACTATTATCCTTCATCGGTACTCAAACTATCGTAAGTAGCAAGTAAAAACTACAAGTGTCACACATTTATCAATACAAAATGGACGGTTCAAGACAAATACAAAAACTATCCTCCAATACACCAACACATACGCGTTTACTTCATTTTTATTAATACGGAAACCTAATATCGAATACGGTTCATTCATGACAGCACTAATGCATCGGGCGTACGGCTCATATACTACAGGTATTCGGTAAGTATACGCCAGGTATACGCGACGTATACGCGACGTATACGGGACGTATATCGGACGCATTACACTGCATTATGTGCACTCGATATTCCGATATTCCATTAGTTTGAGCGCAAATAAGGGATGTTTTCGAAGGCGGTGGATCTCTCGATTTGATGTTCGGGATTTGCTTTGAATGGATAGGGTGTCTGCATTCATTAATAATTGTGATACATTATTTTTAAAACAGCAGCGTTGGTTTTTACAACGGTTGTGGGAGCTGTGTTGTCCTACAGGTAATATAATAATAATAATAATTGGGTTGGGTAGTTGGATCAAGAACCAGATTCAGAAGGCAGTAGCTCCTTGATACGGCTCCTATTGTGAGGAGGTTCCTGTCTCTGGAACCCTAAGCACCGGTAGCTTGGACCCTACTCCTACGCCGGCGGACAACTATTTTTATACTTTAAAATGTTTTTATTTTTATGTTTTTATAAAATATTTGAAAATGTTAACATACGGTGAAGGATACATAAACGACATAATAATAATAATAATCCACAACTATCACACAACGCCATCTAGTCCCAAGCTAAGCAGAGCTTGTGTTATGGGTACCAGACAACTGATAAACATACTTATATATTTCTAAATACATACATATTATAAATAATAATAGTAATTGATTCAACTTAAGTTAATGATTGTAGAAGCTGGGTTAGGACAGTCATGCGGGCACATTGTTTTGTACCAGGAACTTGCACTATATGTATAGGAATTCTGGTTAAAATTCGGTTGCTTTTAAACTAGAAGTGGTTTTCATCGGATCACTCATGGTACTGGAAAAATACCCGCCTAGACCGTGAAGCAAAACCTTGAGTTTTAAGAAATAATTATTTTATGATAGTTCTAGGTGATTAAATTATACATAATTTGTCATATTTTTGCCTGAATAAAAAAATATAAATCAGGAAAGTTACAATAGGCAATTAACAAGTTTGAATTATGTATATTAGGTATAATTTTAGAAAAAGTAACTATAATATAATATTCTATAATAATCATGTTAGCAGAAAAACCATGTCAACTATGGCCAAGTTTAGAGAAAATATAAAAAATACGAAAATAGGAACAAATCAAAATTAATTAACAACACATTTATACTTGAACACCCAATCATAATCTGCAAGAAGTCATTAAAAACGTAATTCGGCGAAAATGAAATTAAAATTTCATTCTGTCGCTTGTTGGTTCATTATACAAAAAAAAAAGAAGTGAAAATACGTTTTCCATGTCACATCGTTACGTCAAACGCAGTCGAAACAGAGAGCCATTATTTTTTATGGCAACATTACGGTTCGGCACACGAATCTGGACTCAAAATCTTTTGAATTGTTTATTATTTTGTCCTTCTATGATAATTTCATGTATTTATTTCAAAAACTGTACATGCATATTTTTATATTTACTGTTTATAAAAATATTTCTGTTCAAAAAATAAAATTTATAAAACAAAAAACTCACGGCCCGTAGAAGGCAGAAACCACAGAGCGCCAACTGCAACGAGAAAAAAAATGTTGTAAGAGCTTTAACCAAAAATACTTTAAAAACTATTAGAATTATTTTAAAAGATAAGACGAAACAGTTACAATCAAATAAATTATCAATTCAAAGGGTATATCTGTACGTTGAGTGTAGGTACCTTTTATCCACAATTTAGGTACTGACTGTAGGTACTGATGCTAGCAGGTAAACCCATAAACCTTCTTCGATTTGTCAAATTTTCACAATCGAACATGAACCTTCTCCCTTTGTGAAAAAGTCCTAAATCGATTGCAGGAATATGATTTGGCTGAGGATGTCTGTCTATTAAGTATTCTTTGCTGTAGGTTCACAAACAGCAGCAACATTATACTGGGGACAGCCCTCCGCAAAATTTCAGGGCTTGCTCACTAGACGAAACTAAATAATCTTCCACAAAAATTTGTTTCAGGAAATGAAAAAAAAATCGGCTTCTACATACAAGCTGCCCAATCAAGTCTATAATTTTGTATGGAGAGGCCAATTTTTTTTCATTTTCTGAAAAAAGTGGAAGAATGTTTAGTTTCGTTTGTAAGCAAGCCCTGAAAGTTTACGGAGGGCTGTCCCTTAAATCCTGTATAACCTGTTTCAAAAATTGAGTCACTTCGTATTCGAACAAATCTGTATCCACGACATGTAGAACCCATTCGCACACACTCACAAATAAAATATGCAAGCGAGGCATAATTAAAATGGCGTCGGCTAATTTTTATAGCCTTTAGCCGAATTTGTACGAGCCGAGGGTTTCCGGCCCACCTGCGATGACTGTCTTTTGTTTAATAAGTTATTATGCTTGTATCACTGGTTTTCTTGAGGAGTTATTTAAAACTTAATCTTTTTTGCTTTAAAATATATAATTTAACATAATTTATTGATGACTGTGTGACTGTAAAAAAGAAGAATCTCAATTCGTTTGAATCTTTTTTTAAATATCTAAACCGATTTATCGAAGACGCCTGGACCATATTGGAAAATTCTTCATAATGGGATTTTGGACCAATCAAGAGGACACTTTGGCGATTTTTGCTATTCCATCTCATATCTACGACACAAAGTCATGAATCAATCAATGAAAAAGATTTTTATTTTTTTTCAATTCACTGACAAAAAGACATACAAAAAATCGCAAAAAAACTAAAAAAAAAACAAAGCCCTTTGTTCCTTCACTTATTTAAAATATAGTTTCCGTTACATTTGTGATGGTCTTTATAACAATAATGCTCTGTCCATGTTGTTAAAATTGAATTATTACATTTTACCGTTTCTCAACAGAATCTAATTGGTGGATCGGCGCGGCGGCGTGTTTTTCTTAGGAATTATGTGTGTAAGCCGGACATAACAAAGAGGGGACTAATTATAATCATTTTAACATACAAATGCAAAAATAAGACATAGTTTTATTTCCTTGTAATTATTTTCTCTCTGGCTTTTGTTTTGCGGTACATTTGATTAAATCTGTGATAATTATTCTTCTTTCTTTTTTTGACTTGTGTGGCCACACTCTGGATTTTTGAGTTAATTAATTCGCAACACTGAGTCCAGGTTTCCTCACGATGTTTTTTTGTCATCGATCCATAAAGAATTTCTTAGTAGCAGCCACGCAGTCTTGATAATGTGTTCGGTCGAGAGGCATAGCTATGTCCAACAGTGGACAAATGTTGACTGATGATAACGATGATGACTGAAACTAGTAATTACCTCACAGTCAGTATATCTGATAATCTTACCTATGGGTATGGAATTACCTAGTTACTTGGTTGTAGAGGTCAGTCAGGCAGTCGCTTTATGTAAAATACTGAAAATCAATGCATCCAATGCAGTAGACTGGAAGCCGAACCCAAACATAATTGGAAAAGACCAAGTAGATGATGACTATAAGGCCCTTCGTACACAAGGCGACGCAAGTCTCCGATACCTTACGATTTCGGTATCCAGGCCACTATCGCAATACAATCCATAGAAGTTCGTAAACACGCACTCGTCAATGGATGTCAAAGTCTTAAGGTATCTGAGACTTGCGTCGCCTAGTGTACGAAGGGGCTAACTGATCGATTACTGATAAAAGCACTCATCATCATCATTTCAGCCCGGGATCATCCACTGCTGGGTGGCATCCCCCATTTTTGCCATATCTCCCGATGTTGTGCGTCTCTCATCCATCTATTCCCCGCGATCCTGACGATATCGTCAACCCAAAAGCTCTCGCCCGGAGGTATTCCACGAAGGGCATCTGCTGACAATAGCACCTGAGGTACCTACTTGGACCTTGTCTATTCGACATAAGGCTTCTGACAAAATTTTTCTCAGTTCCAGGTGCCCTTCGTGGAATACCTCAGCCATTAAAAAACTAAAACAGCACCTATTTACTCCCATATAAATTCTTTTTTCAGTTGAAAACAATTTAATATTTCTATATAAACCACATGAAAGTGTAGTCAGAAAGCTACATTAAATATTATTTTGTAGAAAGCCAGCGGCATTCCAGGTCGAGTTGTGTTCAAAGGAGTATCATGCACTTCGGAGCTGCATTAGTTATACATGGCCGACCACGTGTAACTAAAACGCTATATATTGATACTAGATTTAGCCCGTGGTTTCGCTCGCGTTAATTTAGAATTTGAAAATCAAAATGGCGAAACGTAGCACCATCTATTAACACAAAAAAGTTCTTCGAGGGCAGTAGGTAAAGTTGGAACCAGTTAAGATGTCAATAGCGGACATTGACCTTTACTTAATAAGTCCTCGTATAGTGACATAAGATCAGAATTAGCATTAAGTGACTCCAACTATAGGTATTTTTTCCTGTTGTTTTGTTCTAACAACGTATTTGCAAATATTAAAGTGTACATACCAGGATGATAACTATGGTTATGGCGTGAAAAAATAACTACCATACTTCCACATGGTACATTTTAATGTACAGACGAGCCATCAGCACATCAACCTACCCCAATCTGTAAAAAATCCTAATCGAACAGGGACTTTCTACAATTGTGATAAAGTTAATAATCCATTGAATTTAACAGATTAGGGTAACTTAATATGATGTCTACATCTTTATGCGTTGAGTAAATAGATTACAAGATTTTAGGAAAATGTTAGTTGAT
This sequence comes from Agrotis ipsilon, assembly GCA_028554685.1. Classification (NCBI taxonomy): domain Eukaryota; kingdom Metazoa; phylum Arthropoda; class Insecta; order Lepidoptera; family Noctuidae; genus Agrotis; species Agrotis ipsilon. The sequence continues at coordinate 15,845,006 of CM052971.1, forward strand.
AATCTTAAAATATAGCAAGTCTGGATTTTCTAATCGCTTAACTTAGCTTTAGTTTCTGCCAATTCCCAGGAACTTGTAAAAAGATCTATAATTTACGGATAAGCGCATTTAACAAATAGATTTTATTTATGTAGAATATACTCTACCTACATAAAACATGTTTTACCAATATTGCAAACTTGTTAGAACATTTCAAATTGCAATAACGTTAAGAAAACTCCATGCAGCCTATAAAACATAGAAAAGCTTGAAAACTGTCTTCTGCCAAACTCATTAAGGCACTTCAAAATTGATTCCCTCTATTTAATTGCTAAGAAATATTAAATTAATTCTGACAAAACTTTTTAAAAGCCCTTTGATCATCATCCCTTCATATTTTTCGGGGCCTTGGCTTGAAGAGAGAGATTTAATTAATTGGTCATTATAACCTTAAGGGCTGTTGCCATGGCAACGGTGGATTAGCCCGGAAAGGGTATAAACCTACCCTTTCCGAATTTTTATTGCTAAGATAACAAATGTATTATGTGTTGCTAAAAAAAGGAACGGTGTTATCAGAAACACTGTTTTTTTTTTTAAGAAATACTTATGTTGGCATTATTTTTTAAGTGTTGGTGAAAGAAACTTAACTGACTAAGACTAATTTCGATTTTAACATGGTGAAAAATAAACCAAGTATGCTATAAATACGTGTTACCATTATGTATTTTGCTAGCATTCAGGAACATAAAGAAAAGTTATACCTCCTAAAATAAACACTTTGTATACAAAATAAACACAATTCCTGGTTTTTGAATTTCAATATTATATTTGCCTATAAACGTGAAACTATTAAGAAATGTATGCCATATATATGTATTTGCCTATAATAGCTTTGTTTCACATTAAAGAAATGTATGCTTTGTGGCATCGAATTTTAACTAAAACCCGTATAAGTTTCAAGTTGATCCATCGATAAAAAAACGGGCTATCAGGCACATATTATGTTCAGCCACCTGGTATACAATTTACCACTATCACACTGTAAAATAGAAAGCCTAATTTAAGCCTTAAATCACAGAGGGCCATAGCCTGTCGGGGTCGCGGGACTTCTTTCCATCACCGTGACCCCGGAACATAAAGGGCTATTGAAGGACACCGTGAATTTTAGTCAGTACAAGTCTGACAGTCCCTCCCGCCCTGCCCGGTACTTATTTGATGATTTTACCACGCCACAAAAAAAAAACCTTAAATCACATTTCTTAAAAAAAAAAAAACAAAAATAATCCAAAACACGTATTCCATCCAAAAACACTTAAACAAATTCCCACACACTTGCCAAAAAACTTATAAATTATGCTAAAGAGATTCATCTCGGGGTAATAAATTTATAAAGAGCTACGTTAAAATCTGGTAGTAGGAGCCTTATCAATTTCAAGGAAACTTTAATACTTTGCAGCGTCTTTGTAAACTTTATGCTAATAGTAGATAGCTAAAGTTCAAGTTAACCCCGGCTTAAGTAAAACAAAGTGCTTTCAAGTTGTGAAGTTAGGGCAGTCGAAAAAAATTGCAGTGCATAGTGGTGTGTAGGTGGATATGTCTGGGTACGGTTTTTAGATTTCTAATTGGAAGGAACTTGATTTGTAATTTTCATTGTAAAATTAATATTTAGTGACTAAAGTACCTATGTGTGGTCGCGAGACTCATGACTAACCGTGACCCCGGAACTTAATGGGCTATTGATGGACTCCATGGATTTTAGTCAGTGCGAGTCTGAGAGTCCCTCCCGCTCTGCACTGTATCGGACTTACTTTGATGATTTTACCAAGCTAAAAAAAAGTACCTGCTTAACTAACCTTTTATTTAATCATGGTAATAAATTATCATCAAATAAGTCCTCCCCCATGAGGTGTGGTGCAAACGGGACTGTCAGACTCAGTCAGTGTACTAACTAGAATCCTTTTGATCCTAAAAGCCCCTTTACGTTCCTGATGGGTCAGAGAGTTCTGTTGCTTAGAGAGTTCTGCGACCCTGGCAAGTGTCTGACTCTGTTTGGGGGCCTCGTCAGATACCTATAATACTTTTTTATGTCGCGGAAAAATCATCCAATGACTCATCCCGGCCAGGGTGGGGCGGGAGGGACTGTCAGACTTGTACTGACTAAAATCCACGGTGATCTTTCAATAGGCCTCTATGTACCAGGGCCACAGTTACCGGATGAGGCAGGCAGGCCTACCTATAATACCTAAACTTATTTTTTAAGTGGCAGTTGACAGATACAGGTCATTGACATTTTGACTATCATAATGGTTGCATAGTACTGCTCTATGATAGACTTCGTCCTCACAGAAACAAGCTGAAACATCTCTTTCCTTTGAAGGGATTAAAGCTACAATAGCTAGAGATTTTTAATGAAGACTGTAATACACACCTTATCATTTAACTAGATCAGTTGTAGTTAGCGGTGGCTTCTGTCGGCAAATTAAATAAGGATTTGTGTGGATAACGAATGCAGGAATGACAGGAAAAAAAAGGATTTTATATTCTTATTATTTTAACCTTTCCCCACGCTAGGAATTTCTCCAGTGTCATAGTTTCATTTAAACTTTTAATTAAATGGCCTAACCTAGAACAGCTACTTAAATATCATAAAAAACAATTGCTCCGTGCGAGATTCTAACCCGTACCACGCAGCATCGTTGTCAGTTTCTCAGTCATAGTTATATTGAAGACATCTTATGACGGTGACCATTGTTATCATGTGTTAGGTATTAGAGGTCAGTTTTGTGATAAGAGATATGAGTAAGTTATTTGAAGTCGTAGATATGTTGCAGTCAATACTCTTAACCAGTCAAAAGTACTATTGACTAGCAAATACAGTCAAAAGTACTTTTGACCGTATGCTTTAGTCAATAGTACTTATGACTAAAATAACAGTTAAAACTACTTTTGCCCAATGGAGCTGGTTAAAAGTACTTTTGACTAAGTGATTCCGTCAAAAGTGGTTTTGACTGGTTGTATCAGTCAAAACCACTTTTGATGGATTGCTTTTGCTGTGTGATTCTAAGTGCCATAATAGTTTGAGTTGCATGAATAAATAATTCTTCATTGTAGAGTGTTTTTTTTTTCTAAAGCGGAGCGCTCGTTTTATTTCTAAAGCGGAGGAAGAGGGCTTTCGAAGAAAGGTCGACGGAGCCCCGCTACGCGGGGCTCCTTTTTCTGTCTACAAGGTTTAAAGGAACCTAACCAAACCGAACCTCGAGGTGCCCCTGAAGTCGACCGTCTTCTTCTCGTTCAAAAGCATAAAGTTGTTCAGCTGGTATTTAGATAGGAGTGTATGTAATGGGGCACTGAGAAAAAAAATATTGGTAAAAACGACTAGGGTCACCCCGGCACAGACAGGTTAGGTTAGAATTGTTTTAAATCACCCAAAAGTAGGAGCAGTGGAGTGGAGTGGTTTTGACTGATGCTTTATTGCAGTTAAAACTACTTTTGACGAAGAGCGTCAGTCAATAGTACTTTTAACCGCAAATTTGCAGTCAAAAGTACTAATAACCAATAATTTTCAGTCAAAACCACTTTTGACCAACCTGTTCAGTCAAAAGTGCTTTTGACTGATTTTGCTAGTCAATAGTACTTTTGACTAGTTAAGAGTTTTGACTGTGACAGATACATTGTCATAGCGTTTTCACTAAGAATTTATTGATCGTGGTAAAATCATCAAATGATCAATCTCACTCAATATGTTATTAGTTGGTAAGCCTTCTTTAAAAACAATAAAAAAAAATAAAAAAAAAAAAAAAATATCCTACCCAGGACGAGACGGGATCCCTCCCCGCCCTGTTAGACTCGTAGTGACTAAGATCAACGGTGATCCTTCAACAGCATTTTACGTTACAGAGTACGGTTATCTGATAAGACAGTCCCGCGACGTATTCACTTTTTTTTTTTTTTTTAGCGTGGTAAAATCATCATAATAATATGAGACCTCCAACCCCGGGCAGGGCGGGAGGTACTGTCAGACTTGTACTGACTAAAATCCACGGTGTCCTTCAGTATCCCTTTATGTTCCGGGGTCACGATAATAGAAATAAGTCCCGCGACCGCGACGTATTCACTAAGTATAAAGTCGCATTTGGCAATTGAATAAAAAATGCGAAGAAATAAACTGAACAGTAATTTAACTCAAACAGTTTTCAGTAGTAATGAGAAAAATATATTTCCAACAACATTTCACTAAAGATAAAATATTTTTAACTTGCTGAAACTGAAATCAACTGAAGTGCCTTTAAAATTCTCGTTCGATATGACGGCGGCAGACAACAGAGCCTTTATACCGTTTCTTTTCCGTTTAAAACAAAATAAAATGGACGTACAAAACTAAGAACGAGTAATTCCCGTGGGAGGAAAGAGTTCCGGGTTCGATTCCTGACCGAAGCAAGTCAGCTTTGGAGCTTAGTTGGCGTTGTTTCCTCGCCTCTCGGGAATTGTTTGTTGGTTCGTATGTGTACCTATAAAACTGACGGCTAGAACGTCTTGAAATCTTTTATTTTTCAGTATTGTTTGACTGCATCTGTGATCGTTCAATGCATTTTGAGCGTGTTGTGGTTTCATGTTATATTTATATCAGCTTTCAAATGATTTTATGAATTGCATTCGGAGGTGTGCAACCACTAACACTATTTTACAACTGGCGATGATTTCCAAATCCGAAATTATGAGGAATAGCGAAAATTGCTCAAAGAAATCTCGAGAGCAATTTTGTTGAGAATTAAAACTGCAACATTAGATTTTTTAAATATCATTATCCATAGGGAAATCCCTGTGTACATTAATGATTAAAAATAAACAGTCAGCTACATAATGAAGGCGAAATTATTAAACACGACGGAATTATTAAAAAAACTTTAAGCTTCCAGCTTTTATAACCTACCAATTTGTATTAATTTAATAGTAGAGTAAATTATGTAGTATGTAGCAGTAAATAACCCTGTAATTAAATTTTCGTAGCTGTAAATAAACGGTACTTTCATTATTTCAAACTGACTTAATTATTTAACAACACCATACCCTAATTAGGTAGACACGAAAAAGCACCTCAAGCGAAAACCTCGAACACAATATAATAAATAAAAACAAGAACAATAAAAAATAAACAACAAAAAAGACGGAAGCTCCGTCTCGGAAGCCGGTATTGTACTGTACTCATATTCAAGAAAATATGACACCAGTTTCGCCGTGTCCATTGTAATGCTTGAAAAGTATAACTGGCTCACTTAAACATACAATACATTCACGAAAAAGTACACTGAAACACACACAGAGGAAGGGGAATCTGTTGAAAGTGCAGCCAAATGCACACATTGACATAATCGCACGATCTGTGGTGCTCGCACGAGCGCGCGGTGATACGAGTGATGTAACGTTGATACATGAAAATTTACGAAACCGAAAATACTCTTTATTTATAAATTATTTAGTAGTAAAGTCAACAGCAAAGGGCTAGGGCGATAGTACCTCTTTTTGTTTGTCATTTCTGTTTTAAATGATGAAACTTTTTTAAAGTCAGAAAAAATCGACTGCGATCTCGAACCTGTGTTTTTCTGGATAAGTAAGTAGTCCAGAACGCCTTAAGTATGTCATCACAGCACTGCTCGTCAAAGCCAAATCTTTCATTTCTTTGTTTTGCGGTGACATTACGCCATCTAGCAGTGTCAATCTCTCTTTCAATGTCAACGTGTAGACGTTGACATTAGATAGCGTCAAAATAAAGTTTTACAATAGGCGTAAATGTGTGAGAGGAGGCGGGCCGCGAGAGAGAGAGGACAGCGTCCTCCCTCCGCCCATGGACCATGCCCGGGATCGACGGCGCGTCGTGTTCCACGCGCGCCTCAAAAAGCTGTCAGCAAATAACGGGGCCCCCTCACAGAGGGCCAAAGCCTGCCGGGGTCGCGGGACTTATTTCCATCACCGTGACCCCGGAACATAAAGTTCTATTGAAGGACACCGTGGATTTTAGTCAGTACAAGTCTGACAGTGGGGGTGGGAGGGCTCTTTGATGATTTTACCACGATAAAAAAAAAGACGTAAATCTGTATAAATTATTTAAAAATCTATAGGATATATTAAAAATTCGAATCGAAAATGAACGTATTTCCATTAAGTTTACTTAAACCGTGCGTTCGTAGTAGGCCTTCTGTGCACGAATATGCGTTAGTGTTGTCTTGTGTGCGTCGTCGGGGTGCAAGTAGTGGGTGTACAAGCATGTTCGCAAAATTCCCTCGCAGTGAACTTCGCCTTTATCTGGTAATGTCCCGTGCACATTGAGAGAAAAACGTTTATTTTTATTACGCTTGGCTACTGCCACAATAGATGTAACACCTAGACGTGACTTATACTTAACTTTTATAGTTTGAATTTGAATTGGAAAGTTCAACTTGAACGGGTTTGATGTTTTCTGTTATTATAATAGTTTTTCATGGTGGACATTTTAATAATGGAAATGGTTTGTTGTAATTTCGCATTGGTTGTTAGAGTGCCATTATTAAATTAATAAAAGATAGTTTACTATTATGTTTACAGTGTCGATAATCTACATGCTTACGCTGAATCAAACCGTGCGATAAAAAAATAATCTTTACGCAATGTCCTAAATTTTCTATTTTGTGAATGTTGGGAAATAACCCATGAAAAATCAATATTAGGAACTAGGTTGGGAAGAAATCGCATGCACGTATTATTTTTAAAATGATCTTCATTATCTATAAGAATCATCATCATTCTATGGCAGTCTAATGGGCCTCTAAAATTGCAATTACTGCTAAGTGTTTTCAAGGCAGATTTTTCAATAGTCAGATAACTTAGAGAGGAATAAAAATAGCGATTTAAAATCAGCCCTTAACGACTTATGATGCGAGCGAGCTAAAAAGTACTTATCATCAGACAGTTCAGCTGCATTATGTAGATAAAATCAGCGTATAATAAAAAGATGCGCCAAAAACGATGATATCACAGCGCCGCAGAGCATATGCGAGTCATTTGCGTATGCTAATCCATGTCCAACGTCCGCGATATAAATTGATTTATCGCCCGCATCGGATGGTCGCATCGGACGGTTGGATCGGTCGGTCACAGACTTTTATATGACGAAAATTTTGACGCAGGAAATACATTTTTCTGAAAATCCGTTGGCACTCATTCCGATGGCAGTTTTGTCCGTCGATTGGTTGACATTCGACATAGATGACTTCCACAATTCAGTTGCAGGAGCGAAATGTTCAAACTTCTTATGATGGTGACAAAGTTAATGGTATGTTTTAGTAAATGAAGTCTGGAAACGACTGTGGAAGAAAAGCTGTCAGAACTGAATATCTTAGAATACTGGGAAAACAATAGTTTTTATAAACCACTGCTTTAAACTAAGTATTTCTCCAGTATGGTGGGTGCTTTTACATACATAAACACCAAACCTTGTAGGTCATACAAATATTTTGTTCTGTTTGGAAATCGAACACCTGTGACATGCAGTACAGCAGTCGTTCGCACAGCCGTTGCGCTTAACAAGTTAGTATACAAATATAATGACGGTGCCGTCAAATAAATGATGAATGACTCGTAGGTTAGCGTAGTGGCTGAGCAATTGGACTGCTACGCTGCGTGTCACCGGTTCGATTTCCGCACGGAACAAATATTTGTATGATCTATAAGTAGTTGTTTCGGGCCTGTCTGAGCGTTTCCGTTCGTGAGTTTATATGTTTGTTTGTAAACGCACCCAACGTCACAGGAGAAGTTCCTAGTGTTTAGAAAATTATGACTAATGAGGCTCGAGGCTTATTATTTCGTATGCTAGCACCGTAATCCGTTTTCAGACCGAAATCTAATAAAAAACAAAAATTAACTTAACCTTAATGCGTACGGGTCATTTCTTAACAAATTAAAAAAAAAAAATGCACTTCGTTCAAAAACGCAATAAAATTACTGTTCATTAAAAAAAGTAACGTTCCATATTTTGAAAGCGACCACAGACTAGCACTACCATAGTTAACATATAGCTCGATTACCCGCGCGGCTAGACCGAGGTGTTACTCTGTGGTTTTTGATTAATTTTGTGGTCATGTATCGTGTACGGCTAGTAAGGGAATGAAAATTAGATTAAAATGGCGTGATGGTCGGCATCAATGGATCATCTGGAGGTCGGCTTGTTTGAGGGGAGGTTTTATGTAAGTTTTGTATGTATTATTCACATTTTGACACCTTACGCCTAGCACGAGTTTTCACTATTTTACTTTACAGAGTCTTTCCAGTATTTACAGCGTTTCTTGTATGAAAAAATGGAGCAGCGCCTCTGGTGTGCGAAGAAGGAACTAATTTTATCCTTGAAAATTGACAATTTGAAATTGTCATAGTTCCAGTTTACTTTACGTCTGAAATACTGAAAACTCGTGCTGAGGGTACTGAAGGCTGAACCTGGGTTTTGAGAGTCAACTACTTGAAAATTAATACTAATATTTATTATAAAACTGAAGAGTATTTTGCCTTGTTTGTTTGGACTGGAACTCTCTACCTGCCTCAGTGTTAAGCTCGCTCCATCGTCGACCTTGTATCTGTCACCCCTAACCTACACTAAGGGCAAGAGCAAACCCATTTCGTACATTTATAAACGAGCTAATCTCAGGAACTACTGGTTTGAATTGAAAAAATATATGTGTGTGATGGATAGTTCATTTATAGAGGAAGGTTATAGGTTATATAAAATCACGCTACGATAAATAGGAGCCGAAAAATGGAAGTGAAACCCCGGGGAACAGCTAGTTAAAAATAAACAATGAAATGTATCTACATTTCATCGTTTATTTTTAACATCCGTATAGGCTGTTCCCAATAACTTGACGCCCAAAAAACACAAGCAATTTCTAAAGGCGATTATTTAATATTATATTAGTGGAAAGTCTGCCGTCTGCAAGTCACCCGATTTCCTAAGCGTTTAGCGTGATGGCGCTTCAAAACACGATTTGAGCTTTTAGGAGTACTATTCTTATGATTATGACAATCGGCGGTAAATTAATCTTGTCATTAAGAAAACAATTGTTGAAATCCGATCATTACCCCTAAATAGAAAGTTCAAAACTGTACCACTTTGTAATATTACTAAATATTGAAATACCTTATTCCGTATCGTCCCAGCACTTTACTAAAAGCGGACACACTCAATACAACCCCATACAACCTTCATACATTTCGCTTGGCCAACCGTTAGACTAAAAATCTAATGGGATTTGCATGGGAATTGAGCCGAGGTCTCTGTGGTTCGTATCATTGCTTAATCCATTTGGAGGCTGCGCTTAAAGGGCAGTTGTGGTCATAGATTAAAATGGTTTGGGTAGAGGGAATGGAGTTATAAAGGTTTATGGTTATAGAGATTATATTAGAATAATGGGGTGCATAGCTTTCATGGTGATGCTTGAATTAAAAAACAAAGGCTGTACTATCACAACGTATTATGATTATATTCTCCTCAAGCTTGGAGACTACAACTTATCTATCAGTGCATGTTCGAGAACCTGTTTTATTTTTGCTTGTATCTGTTGTAAGCGCCGCCGTCAAAATGATTGTCGTGGCGTTTTATGCTTCCGTAAATTTTGACGATTTTGACGTCAGTTACGTTCATCTGTATTAGTTCCCGTGTCTTCGTTAACGGACTTAGAAAGTAGACAACCAGATAAAGGTCTTGTTTTAATGTTCAGGTTACATACACATTAATTATAGGATGTTGATCATTAAAGGCCTCCTATCGCTGTGGGAAGCCATTACGAAACGCTACCCTTGCTTACTGAACCACAAGATACAACTCGCCACTAGATACTAGACCAGACTGGACCACGTAAAGCCACGCCCACCCATCAATTTCAAATCATTCCTCACATGAACCACTCCAATCAAATGTACAGTCAAACGCAAGTACAAAGTAAATTTTGAACGACAAAACCACCTCTGCTGCTTCAGACAAAAGGCACAGTGAAGATCAAACTGGTAACTTTGGACAGGTGTTGACAGTACCGGTCCATGCAAGCCCCGCCCATTTCGACTCAACCAATTGAAGCTTTCACTTTGAATTGGAAGCAATAAAGATCGATACAGTATAAAGTAGTTCGTCCAAAAACAAACATAGTAAATAGAGAGTGACCGTTTTCACACCAAATGGTCTGTGAAAAAGGAGCATACGGTTTTTGGGTTCTGCAAGAGATTGGTTTGACGCCATTTTGTTTCCCTTAAACTTATATCTAAGGAAGACATCATGGTTAATCCTCAGCTGTAAAGATCTAGAAGACCACTCTCTCAGAATCTTTACATGAATTTCGATTAAAAATGATGATGAATGGATAATAGACGTAGAATTTTCTGCTAATGTGGCTGCTTATCCCTCCTGAAAAAACTCATATCTATGGTTAAAAACTTTGAAAATATAGCGCAAAAACTCACCTCAACGACAATCAATGTCATTTTTTTTTTCCTTACACTTCTATGGCATTTTTTTAGGTTCCATTTTTTTGTAAATGCATCGAATAAAAATGTCGCCTGAAATTAGACTAATTAACGTTGAATGCTGATGGACCCTTCTGCATTGATATTGAAATGTAAACTTTACAGTTATTTTAAAAATAGAAAATTATTTCCATTACCATGTTAGCAGACATAGAGCAAATAAAATAAAACTTTGAAGATTCTATTCTCAAGACCCCGGCAAGCTTATCGTGTTCACGCTTGCCCGTATTTTTTCCAGTCCGCCATTGCACCGCCTCCGTTGACTGAAATAATTTCGCATCGGGCTCATTTGTATGTAAATGCGGCCCGACCGTTTATATCTCTGTTTGCCTCTCCATGTTTTTTTATAGTCTACGCTTTTAAAGTATTATCCGCTCGGTTGGGGCGCTGTTCTAGTGGAGTGGCTTTACGATGTAAAGAGATTTTTGCTTTAAGCTCTAAGACCTTTAAGTGGTAACCAGGTATAGAGCTTAGAGGTTGCTAAGCAACTTGGACTCTATTCGTGGAAGGGACTTTATAAGGAAAATTGGTTGTTCATGTTTTTTTTTCTATTATACTGCCTTCTTTCAGCTGCTTTTGATTTTTGGAGGCAAAATTTCAAGTGAGAAGCAATAAAAAACAACAGTCTGTCTGTCTAAGAAGTAATACGAAAAATGATCAACGCATTATCACACAACGGAGAATATTTACTCAACATAAAGTCTGTTATCCCCAAAATATGTGTTCCTAATGACAGGGTTAAAATCTCCAGTTAAGCGAGTTATGTTTAAGAAATGGTGTGCGTCTATTGTCACCAACCAGACACAAAACCAGACTACAGATTTACTCATTAGAAATTCTTGATGGAAAACCCATTAACACCTAGTCCCGAACCTAAGATCTCATACGCACAACATTTGCTAAAATAAAATGTTTTAATATCTGCAACTTCAATGTTACCTAAACCTTCCTAACACGCGGATAATTTTATCAACGTATTATGATGGAAGTAAGAAAAAATAATTCGATCCTGCAATCTCATTTCCCAAAGCATGAATCCTGAAATAAGTCACCTGCGAACCGAAAATCTCATCAATCTTGGAAAAAATGCATTTCGATTTCCGCGTCAGACTGAAAATTACAGAGAAAAGGTTTTTCTCTTACTTTGAGATCGGATTCAAATACCGTCAGAAGGTATTATGTAGTATTAGTATTTTGTTTTTTTGAATTGGCTCGCGAGTTTTTCGATCTGTGTGATATGGATTCAGCAATCATTGTGCCGACAGTCCTGTAGGCTCATGGCTTAATTCTGCATTCATAATCAAGCAAGAAAAAGTGTACTTGCTTGTGACTTATTGATAATTTGAAAAGGATCTCATCTTCGTCAACTTTGTTTTTTTTTTTTCTTTTTATCGTGGTAAAATCATCAAATGAGTCCTCCACCCCGGGCAAGGCGGGAGGGACTGTCAGACTTGTACTGACTAAAATCCACGGTGTCCTTCGATAGCCCTTTATGTTCCGGGGTCACGGTGATGGAAATAAGTCCCGCGACCCCGGCAGGCTTTGGCCCTCTGTGAGGGGGCCCCGTCAACTTTGGCTTACGTAAAAAAAAAGGAAATTTTTGTTTATCTAATTGACGGACAAATTCTATTTATTGAGTGAAATACTCAATAGTCGTTGATTGTCGGCTTTTCTACTACATTATTCACAAAAGCGACACAGTATGCGCAAGTTCATTTACCCGACTGCGATAAAAGTGCGTAATGTTCCATCCTTTGTCCGTAAAGGCATTACATTCGTGTAACAATCAAGCATTATTAATGGGCTTTTGTTGGCAGTAACTGCGAATTAGTTTTTAATTATCAGCCGGAAACAGCAACATGGTTGTTGTAACAAAGATGGGTGGCATCCATTGTGAACGTGTGTAAGGTGCCGATGAATTAGTCAGTGTTCAGTTTAATCTGAAGGGTACATAAAATGGTCGCGGGACTTATTCCATCACCGTGACCCCGGTACATAAAGGGCTATTGAAGGACACCGTGGATTTTAGTCAGTACAAGTCTGACAGTCCCTCCCGCCCTGCCCGGGGTGGGAGGACTCATTTGATGATTTTACCACGTAAAAAAAAAGGGTACATAAAATGGGCAGTTGATTCCGTAATTTTGTTTGTATGAAGCTAAAGATGATAAAGTGAGAAAGAAAGATAAAGAGAAAGAGTTGAAGCAAAGTGAATGGAAGAGACAACTGCCTATGCTATCGCCATCATCATCAGATGAGTTGAAAGACGTCCACTTCTGGAAATAAGCTTCTCTAAAAGTAACTAGCACAAAAAACCAACCAGCAAGAATATTGTCTACCGCAACAAATAGCTGAACAAAACCAAATTCTAAAAATACAGTTTTAATTTTCAAGAGATGTCGGGAAAGCTAGCCGCCCTTTGTAAACTTAGGACAATAGTGCCATTTCCTAGCTATTAAGCAGTAAACCGAGGTGTAATTAAGGTAATTTAATAAAAACACCACGATTGAGTGCGCACTGCCACCCGTAGCGCGAGCGCATGTGTACGGTGGGGGCGCTATGATGGCGCTCGTACGAGATAACTTTAGGACGTTTAGAAATGCACATCTATCACATATTTTGCACAACAGATAAGATATGTCCCTCGCAAAGATTTGCAACTCTGAGCTTATTGTAATGGCTAAGACGCCTGCCACTGCAAAACTGCCTTCGTTGCCTGCAGACGAATATATAAAAAAAAGGGTAACCGACTAAGCGCGGATGTTTGCTTAGCTTCAATTGATAAATGTTTTTTGCTAATAATACCACTGTGAAAGCAAACATCTATGCTTAACTAGATTTTGCCAGCGGCTATGACTGCGTGAATATCAAAAAATATCCCTCAAGTTCACAAAACATGGATAAAAGTCCCTCTGACTAATCTACCTCTGTGTCAGATTTCATCAAAATCGGTTCAGACGTTCTGACGAAATAGTCATTCATCTAATTATCTTTCTCAAGTAGTAAGGATTCTGTACCGGAAAATTTGAATCGCCAGCTGTTAATATAATACAAAGAGGCACCAGTTACCCTCAATTAAGTGTCTCAATTTAGGGAGGATAATCAACAGCTGATACAAGTGAGTCAGCGAAAGGGGCGGGCGGCCATCTTGTTAACATTTTATAACGATAAAGTTTTAGAACAAAAGGACAGAGTCGTTTAGTTTTGGTATCAAGAGGGAAAATTATGTTTGTTGTTTTTTTAATCTAGCCAACACGACTTTGCCCGGGTCGACAGCGCGTTGTGTTCCACGCGCGCTTCAAAGAGCGTCAGCATGATGACGGGGCCCCCTTCTAGAGGGCCAAAGCCTGCCGGGGTCGTGGGACTTATTTCATTACCGTGATCCCGGAACATAAAGGGCTATTGAAGGACACCGTGGATTTTAGTCAGTACAAGTCTAACAATCCCTCCCGCCCTGCCCGGGGTGGGAGGAATCATTTGATGACTTTACCACGTAAAAAAAGCCAACACGACTTACTAAAGTAGAAGATTCTAATAAATTGAAATGTCAAAACCTCTCCCTATGTTTTAAGGTACGTTTTCAATTCCTCGAAAACATTTCTTCCAAAAAAAAAATATTTCTTAAAATCTATAGGTGGAATATTTCCCAGTTCTCCCCAACCAGCTGGTTCCAGTTTGGTTATAATGGCAGAAGTCTTGGACAAATTTCCAGCATAAAATACCTAACTAAAAATGTAATGTCAACTGGCTCTCGGAATAAGATGTCTAGGCATACCTAGTAGCGAGGAAAGTCAGATTGATGATGATGAGGGGATGACACGCGAGACCAATCGACCAAATACATTTGTGGATTGGTCGATTGAAACCAATGTCTAATTTTGAGAAATTATGACTGGCCTGTTGGTCTAGTGGTTAGTGACCCTGACTGCTATGCCCCGGGTCGTGGGTTCGATTCCCACCCAGGACAAATGTTTGTGTGATTAGCATGAGTATTTGTTCTGTGTCTGGGTGTAATCTAATATATAAAATTCTCGTGTCACAGTTTTCCTTGCCATACTCCTCCGAAACGGCTTGACCGATTTTGATGAAATTTTTTGTGCTTATCCGGTATCTATGAGAATCGGCCAACATCTATTTTTCATACCCCTAAGTGTAAAAATAATCTATATGGCAAAACAACGTTTGCCGGGTCAGCTAGTATATCTGTAATATGTATGTATTTAGAAATATTAAGTATGTTTATCAGTTGTCTAGTACCCATAACACAAGCTCTGCTTAGCTTGGGACTAGATGGCGTTGTGTGATAGTTGTGGAATATTTATTTTATTTTATACCTCATTTTATTATGTATAGACAGATGATACCATAATGATTGTTGGTTGTTTGTACCGATTTTTTTTTCAATAAATCCTTTCAGACGCTAACACTACACATTTTAGCGCCCCAGATTGCAGTGAAGATAAAATCCTTCACGAATGCATTGTAACGATATAAACCGATGCTTTTAGCGTCTGTTGTGCTAATTGCATGCAGAGGATTTCACTCAGATCCAGTCCTTTGATAATTTACTGTTGTAATAACGCGTAGGATGAGATGAAAAGGTCTTATGCGACGGGTTTAATACATTTTCGCACTTATGTAAAATTATTTTAAGGATAGAAATCAAATGACGGGAACCCCTTAGAGGGCCAAACCCTGCCAGGGCCGCGGGACTAACGAGCTACTGTGATCCCAGAACTTAAAGGGCTATTGAAGCACACCTTAGATTTTAGTCAGTACATGTCTGACAGTCCCTCCTGCAGTGCCCTGGGTGGGAGAACTCATCTGATGATTTTGACAGAAGTCAGAATTTATTAGTTTTAGACTCTTATGTAGATGTATAATGTCAACCAATTAAATGTTTGTTTACATCCCATATACCCCACTACCCTTGCATCATCGGTATAGATGAAAGAAATAGTTGCCGCTAAAGTTAGCGTTGACATTTAATGGGGCAGATGGCACAGTATAAATGACTTGGACCCATCCACAACATTGCTCCATTCCTGTCAACGGGGCAAGTGGGAACTTGCTTATAGGCACGCTTTTAGATAAATGTGACGTCACTTACCTCAATACGTATGTACGCAACTGATCACTCACTGGTTAAAATAAGTCCACAATCTTTATTTTTAAGTGTTTTTTTTTCACTTTTAAACACAACATTTACACTTCTCATGTCTCAAATAGTTTTCTTTGCGACTCTCAGGGACTAATTCAACCTTTTCAGTCACGAAACGAGAGCCAGACTAACCATTGGATGTAAAAAAACAACTACCCCAATGCAATGTTGAGAAAAATCAAATGCAATGAGGGTAGCGTGATAAATACATTGGTACTTAAAGGTGAACGCAGACCTAGCCGCATCGCAGTTTCCGCAGTCTCCGCAGTTATCGTTTTCTTACCGCTTCTGCGGCTACTGCGATGCGGCTGAGTGTGCGACGTTTCATAGAACTTCATACAAAGAATTCGGAATGCGGGGACTGCGGAGACTGCGGTGCGGCTAAGTCTGCGTTTACCTTTAGATCACAGGAATCCTTGTTTGTCAAAATCGTTCCAAATAAAAATATTTATAATTTATTATTTCAAAATTATTACAATTTATCTTTACTACATAACGGAGATGTAAAAAAAACAGTAAGAGTACAAATAAACATGTAAAGTTACCGTAAACAAAAATTATAAAAGTCTAAAACAAAATGTGAAACATACCTACGAGTATTTCGTTATTTTTATTTTTAGTCACATCGTTTTGTATCATAATGATGTTTTCCTTCACCATTTTGAATGTAGATAATTTATTGAAAACAAACTTGCATGTGCTAATAAAGTTTTATGTGTACAAGTGTGTTTTTTAGTTCATTAGCAAATGTCATCCAGTCACATTGTTACCAAGCGTTGTAGTTGCATAAGAAACAATAACTATTGTTTGTCTATTTATAGGCTAATTGTAATTTTTCCATGTCAATGATAGCATGTAAACAAATTAATTATATGGCTGATAATGGTTCTGATCGAGTAAAGGTACCATAGACCTTATCAAGAGTTTTCACGTTGCTATGAATGACGTAAGAACCGGTTATAAAATTAATTTGAAGATTAAAAATTAGGTCCTGATACACAGAGGCGCAGCGCTTTTTCTTTTTCTATACAATTAACTTCAAAATACGGTAATCTTATGCTACAGCTTCAGATCTACTGAAATGCTTATAGGTACTATAGCTGCAATCAGATTGTCTTGAATCACCTTCAAACTACTGTTTGAAGTTGATTGTAGTAACAAACACAGGTTATCTGGTAGCCTACACAACGAGTTAAGACGACATGTATAGCTTTATCTCGTTTTCTCACTGGAACTACACGGGTTTGAGGACTTGACATGGTATAGGCTTCCTGTAAGTTTATTCCCACTAGGTCTACTTAACTGAGCAGTTCTACGATAAATCTAATGCGATATTTTTTTCCCACTAGTTTTACGATATAGGTAGAACAAAATAGAAGTACTTACTAGTGGGATCCTCTATTCCCACTTCTTTTAGTCAACAGTAGAACACATTCTAATTTTTTTTTTTTTATGTTTGATGGGTTTGCTCTTGACCTTAGTCTAGGTCAGGAATGACTAAGAAAAGGTCGACGATGGAGCGAGCTTACCCAGAAGAAGCCTGTTCACTCTAACTTTGAAGATATTAGGGTTGTATGCGTTCGGATACACAGACGCAGGCAGAGAGTTCCACTCCTTCGCTGTCCTCATTATAAAGGACGTTTGGAAACGCTTAGTGCGAATTGGTGGTATAGCAATAAGGAAAGGATGGTAGTTTGCCGTGCGTCTAGATGTGCGATGATAGAAGGGGGCTGGTGGGATGAGGTCGTGGAGTTCTTGGGCACACTCTCCGAAGTACAGTCTGAAGAAGACCGACAGGCAGGCGACTTTGCGGCGATGAGCCAAGCTATGGAGCTTGGCATTCACCAATTTAACGTCGCCAACGAGCCTCCTAGCTCTGCGTTCCACTGAGTCAAGAGCGGCAAGTTGATATTTAGCTGAGCCATCCCAAAGGTGGCTGCAGTACTCCATGCAGGATCGGACTTGTGCTTTATAAAGTGTCAAAAGCTGTCCAGGCGTGAAGTACCGCTTCACTCTATTTAGGATGCCCAGCTTTTTGGCCGCAAGTTGGGCTTTGGACTCAATGGTGGCGCCAAAGTTAAGACTAGAAGTCAACTCCATGCCCAGGAGCTCGAGCCGGTCATTCACGGGTACAGATGCACCCCGAAAAGTAGGAGTTTGGTTCAAACGACTCCTTTTTGCGGTAAAAAGACAAGCCTGGGTTTTGGTGGCGGTAAAAGACACCAAATTATCGTCACCCCACTGGGAGACAAGGTTTAAGGCATAATTTGTCCGCTCAACCATGACCTCTCTCAAGGAACAAACCTCATCCCCGGTGATTTTTGCGCTGGACAAGTATCTCTCTGAAACCGTACTGTCATCTGCGTACCCAACAATACCAGATTGAAGTAGGTCATTGATGTGCAGCAGGAAAAGAGTTGCAGAGAGAACAGACCCCTGAGGGACACCAGCATCAATAGCCATGAGGTCAGAGGAGCAGCCATCAACGACAACTGGGATCGACCGCTCACTGAGAAAGTCTGATATCCAGCTACAAAAATCACCCGGGATGCCATAAGCAGGAAGCTTGCTAAGTAGACCAGCGTGCCATACCCTATCAAAAGCCTTCGAGATATCAAGCGAAACCGCAAGTGCTTCACCGTGTTTCTCGATGGCTTCGCCCCAGCAGTGCGTGACGAACACAATTCTACGGGGCACTGAGAATTCAAAGAGCTGTCAGCAAATGACGGGGCCCCCTCACTGAGGGCCAAAGCCTGCCGGGGTCGCGGGATTTATTTCCTTACCGTGACCCCGGAACATAAAGGGCTAATGAAGAACACCGTGGATTTTAGTCAGTACAAGTCTGACAGTACCTCTCGCCCTGCCCGGGTTGGGAGGTCTCATTTGATGATTTTACCACGTAAAAAAAAAGGGGCACTGAGAAAAAAATAAATGTCGTAAATACGACTGGGAGCACCCCGATTCGGACAGTACAGTTTGTAACAGAGTAAAAATATATTTTTTTAGTTAAGGATTGATTGATGTGACCTCTACGAATCAATCATCGAACAAATCGTTTTAATTATTTTATTGAACACACACCTCGCATCGATACATCAATTAAAATAATTAACAGTAACATAACGATACATTCATATGGTAATGACGGAGGTGTGTTACTCCGGTGCGGTTATTGCACTGATTTTATCACACCTCTTCCTTTTGACCTTATTGTGATGAATAAATATCAGAAGAGGTACCAATTGAAGAATTTAAAATTGGAGAAGTGTTTGAGAACAAAAAACAGCCGCTGTGAGAGGAAGTGGGCTGTAATCCACCATACAGGCCTAATGGTGATTGGTAGATGTCATCAGCCTTTTTCCAAAATGGTCCAATTGGAAATCTATATAGAAAAGAAGAAAAATTTTTGGAGGTGCCCTTAGTGGAATAGTTTTATGTAGACTTTTATCCTACATACTTAGGGCACTATGTCGATGAGTATATCTTCTTGGGCCAGTAAGTATCTTTCGAAAAGAGGCAAGAAATCGATCGGCGAGTCGAGAACACCTGGAAAAGCTACTGGTTCATGAAGACGCTAATGAAGGGTGATCTACCGATTTCTCTGATGCAAAAACTCATCGATATGTGTATTCTACTGCCCTAACCTACGGTGCTCAGATGTGATCACTCACTGAATCACAAAAAGTCCTGCCTTGGAGTTTGCCAACGGGCAATGGAACGAAGCATTCTAGGTGTAAAAAGAGAAGACAGGGTGAGAAAATGTTTGTGGTTTAATAAATTATTGGCTCTAATCCTTAAAATAAGGCTGTCAATAAAAATGGCAACAAAAATCTGGCAAAGATTTTAAAGAAATCTCTTAGAAAATTCAAAAAATTCATTTAAACTCGTAGTAAAATGTCAAAATCTAAATCTCAAAAATATGCAGAAAGAAGGAATCATTTAATTAACAGTATCCTGGAAGATTACATTATGGCTTTAAAATAAATAAATAAAATAAAATGCATTTATTTCAGGCAAACAAAAATTACAAACAAAATTAACAGAATTACAAAAGAGTCAATCGTTTTCGCTTTATCTGTCGTGGAAACTGTTTAGAAATGTTGCGATATTAATATAAAAACTTTCTCAAAAAAAAAAAAATGAAACCGACTTCACTGTTTTTTGAAAAGAAAAATATATTAAAATCGTATGTTTTACAACAATCACAATAAAAGATTAAAATATTATGTAAGAATAAATGTGCACACAATAATAGAGTATTCTAGTAAGTTTAAAACTAAATAAATACAAGTAATAGACAGTAAGTCTCCATTACTCAATTACTCATAAACATAATAACCGACAGTTTACTGACATATTCATGTATGTTAATATTGTAGGTGTGTACTGACTGCGCGAGCGGTTGTTGCACCAATTACCTTGTAGTACCTCGCGACTCTTCCTCGTAACCTTCACTCGATGCCTCACACATGCAGGAAGGTATCGTCACCAATATACATACGAATATTAAGTCTTACATAGTTAACACGCTTGTATATACATTGACTGGCCTGTTGGTCTAGTGGTTAGTGACCCTGACGGCTATGCTGAGGATGGTGGGTTCGATTCCCTCCCAGGACAAATGTTTGTGTGATGAGCATGATCATTTGTTCTGTGCCTGGGTGTAATTTATCTATAACATTTTTGTATTTAGAAATACATCCGCTGTCTAGTACCCATAACACAATTTCTGCTTAGCTTAGGACTAGATGGCGTTCTGTGATAGTTGTGAAATTATTATTATATAGAGGAATGGTAAAATTCTAATAGACCAATATTTTACGCGTTATAAATCTGGAAAAAAAATGGGTTGGCTCGTGGGTAATTTCGGATCACGGAACCGTTTGGATCACGGGACGGTCCAGGTAATTCAATTCAATTCAAATTCTTTGATTCCGATATGTCCATAGTGATAGCAACAAGAAAGTAACTTAATAATGAGACAGTCAGTGTTGTGGGACCGTCTTAAGACCACTGTGGTCTTGTCAAGCAAAGGGCACGAAAGAACAGAGTGGACTTTTAGTTTATAAGAGCAAAAGGGACTATCCTCTTTCACTGCACCCAATGCGAGATGATAGTAATCATAATCTGATGATTATACCACCCTAAAAACATGAGGCTTCACATTTTTGTCCTAGGAACGGATTACCGATGAAACAAATGTGTCCTTTTTTTAACGTGGTAAAATCATCAAATGAGTTCTCCCACCTAAGGCAGGTTTCAATAGCCCTTTACGTTCCGGTAATAGATGCGTAAGAGACACAAGAAAGAGTAATTCTCCTCACAGATACTAAATCTTTCAGTTTACGTAATCAGGATCTCCCATAAAGCCAATGTCCAACTGTCAGTCTAGCCTTCAAGTATGATCAGTCAACAGTAAGTTATCTACGAACACGTGTTTCACACCTGAGTGTTTGTTTGTCTGTGTCTCAAGTACTTAGCACATCATTTAGTAAACAGACAACTAATTAACAATACACACTTCATTTATGTAAATATGGAAAGTGTGTAAAATCAAAACACGTTTTTTTGTAACCAACCTAGCCTTTTCCCAACTATGTTATGGGTCGACCATAATATAGTTGGGAAAAGGCTAGGTTGGTTGGTCACTTTCAAGACAAGTTGCAACTGAACATCATTATTTTACATGGAGCAACCTCCTCAACCTAATAATTGGGTAATACCTCATAGTAAGAATTGTTGGCAGACTTTCGAGCTACCAACTTTTCAGATACTACTGTCAAAAGTCGAAGACTGACAACTGGGATAAACGGCTTGACGTTCTTACCGGGGCAAGGAGAAACCCAGCGATGATAGATGGTCACCCATCCATAGACCAACCTCGGCCAGTGATGCTTAATTAGAATTATCGGCCTGTCATCATCTGCCTAGCCCTTTCCCAACTATATTGGGGTCGGCTTCCAGTCGAACCAGATTCAGCTGGATATCAGTATTTTACATGGAGCGACTGCCTGTTGGACTTCCACAACCCAGTAACTGGGTAATACCATACCCCATGGTAGACTGGTTGTCAGACTTTCGAGCTACTAACTTTCCAGAAACGACTGTCAAAAGTGGAGAACTGACAGTTGGGATAAACGGCTTTACGTTCTTACCGGGGCAAGGAAAAACCTCGCGATGATAGATGGTCACCCATCCATAGACCAACCTCGGCCAGTGATGCTTAATTAGAATTATCAGCCTGTGCGGCTGTTATTTCATTCTATTATAATGACATATCGACGTAGTTTTTCAGCTGGGCTATGCGGTGAATGCACCAATTACCTCTGTTCTTCCTCATAACCTTGCCATGGGCGATGAACCTCAGCACGACCGGCCTCAACACGAGAACCGAATACCAATCGAGAATCGTTTAGAATCGGATTAATCGATTCGAGGTCAAGTTTTACTTTATATCAAGTAATTGAATCAAGGTTTACTACATGCATCGTCTGGTTTATTTTTTTGTTTTATTGAGGTAGAATATTGAAGAAGATCCACGTCAATCTTTTTTCTGTTGTTCGTATAAGCATATTTCTAAAAATAGGATACTTTCCTATTTTTAGATAATATTGGTGAATCCACTGAGAGAGGGGAACAAAGACTCAACAGATGAGGAGAAAAACCCTGGATAATAAGAGAGACGCTTAGTGGCTAAAGAAACATATTAATAAAAAAATCTGTGTTGACTTTTCCGTTACCTATTCTGGGTTTATCTGTTTCCACTTCCAAAACCCTATCTACTTCTGCCAGTCTGTGTGAGCCCCTAAAACTATCCTGTTTGGAATCTTCGAGGCTTCATTGTTTTGATTTTTTAATATTGTAGACCTCCTGCTGACCAATATTTTTCATAGTGGCCAATTAAGTCAGTGGATTAGCCATTGCCAGCCCAGAACGTGTGTACAGGTGGATATAATCTATTCTTTTACTCTCATAAATCGGATAAGGCGGCCAACCGACACGACCACTGAGAGATCAGACACAAGACCAACGGCTCATCTTCTCTCGCTCGGCTTTTTTATCGTGTTTAAATCGTCAAATGAGTCCTCGCACCCGGGGCAGAGTGGGAGTGACTGTCAGACTCGGACTGACTTAAATCTACGGTGTCCTTAAATAGCCTTTCTCGTTCCGGGGACCCGGTAATTCATAGTCTCGCGACCCCGGAACGGTTGCAACTGAAAAAAAAAAGAAAAATCTTGGTTTTAGCGCCCAGCGGGGGACTAATATAGATAATTCTGCAATCCGCTGTTAATTATTTTTTACTTACGACAGTTTTCGTCCATATTCCTAAAACATACATATTAATATAATCGATTTTAAAACTAAGGTTCCAAAAATTAAATAAAATAAAAAAGTACGTCAGTGATAGCATGGGTGACCCTTGGATAATGGTTGAGATTTTTAATTTCTTTCAACAACACATTCGGTCCATTTTGTTAGTAAAATCACAGGTAAAATATCTTATAACTACATAGTAGTCATAACAAATGTCGACCATTTCGATTGCATACGTGACAATAGACAGCGAGACGCCTCACAATCGATACGAGCCGATAATTACTGCATGACACACTTACGTCACCACTTGTTCAAACCATGTGTCTACACTTTGATTTGTCAGCTGCAAACAGGTAAGCAGAATATGTAAGACTATTTATTCTTTTATTAATCATTTTTCCATATTATTTTCATTTTTAAATATTTCTATGAAACTTAAAAAAAATAAAAAAATATTAACAAACAATAGTGGCCCACCGGTATAGGACACAGGGTCCAGCTACCGACGGTCAGGGTTCCGAAGAAAGGTCCCTCCTAACAATGCGCGCCGTGTCCACAAGAAAGTTAAATAAACAGTTGTTACCAAGCCAAAGCCAAGCCTAAGTCAGTGTTAGGGGACGTCAAATGTCAGTAATTTTCACGGAAAGCCAAAACCAAGCACTGACTTTGGCTTGACTTTGGCTTGGTAACGACTATTTATCCAGGCCCTAGACTCGAACAACTACCTGTACTGCTTGTACGTCAGACAAATGCTTGTTCCGTGCGGGGTTTGAACCCGCAGCACGTTGCGCAGCAGTAGATCGTTTAGCCACTGCGCTACGCTTCAACCGTTTCATAGATAACAAACTCACACAAGTGTAAGTAATTATTGTAAGTGGTTGATACTGAGGGTTTCCGCGTGGCTTCGTAATTGCACTAGTTAGCGTCATTCTGAGGGAATTCCAAATATTATTAAGTGTGGATGAGTATCTATGCAATGATAATGATTACATGCGTCTGTAGACTTAGGGCCGGTATTTCAATCTTACCTTAACTTATTGCTTAAGTTAAGTCCTGCATTTAAGCTAAGTCTCACTTTTGAAAGACAGAAGCGTATTTCAATCCGGATCTTCCTCGCCTTAGCCAATCTAGGATAAATAGTAATAATGCAACAGATTATGTCATTTGTCTATGATTTTTGTTGTCATTAACGACTGACTGACATGAACATGACACTTCTGCCTGCCAATTTTTTACTTCCCTCTGCTGTCTGGATTTTAAATCGTATTTAAATAATAATTTATCAAGTTTAAAATCAAGTTCACGACATTTCTGCTGCGAAAAATGAATGAAGAGTTGTCTCAACAATTGAGTAGTATCACGTAAGTACCTGGCTACCGTTTTCCCTCTTTGTCCACGATTTTACAACTTGGCAAATAGATAACTATAAAATGTTTTTGTTTCAGTAAGTATTACTATACTTCTAGCTCGAGCAGTGATGATGATGAGGACATTATTGAATTTATCAATTATTCTACGACCCCACGACGTATACGGATCTATAGAAAAAGAGAGAATCATTTCCAAAAATGGAATGAAGGTGAATTTTACGACCGATTTCGTCTAACGAAACGTACAGCATACGTTGTGCTGGAACAGATAAGGGACGAAATCAAATGGCCTACTACGAGGTAATATTTCAAAAGAATACCTGTACCTACATATAGGTACATAGATTCCTCACAGACTTCTAATGTAACCCCGAAATCATGAATTATTTTTTGTTTCAGAAATAAAGCATTAACACCATCACAAATGCTATTGCTAACATTGAAGTTTTTGGCAACTGGTAATTTTTTGCTATGCAATGGAGATTTTATGGGCATACACAAGTCAACAGCTGGAAAACATATATGGAGAGTGTTACTAGCAATTGTAAAACTACGTTCTAAATATATAGCAATGCCAACAAACCAAAATATTGCAGAAATTAAAAAGAAATTTTATTTAATTTCAAAATTCCCAAATGTGGTTGGAGCCCTAGACTGCACACATATAAAACTTGAATCTCCAGGTGAGTGACTTGTTAGGAAAATAAATCAGATTAAAATATTCCAAGGCAGTCATTGTTATTGGCTTCCAGATTCTGTTTATTTTCATAATTTCACAAAGTTTTAAGTAGTGAAAATCTGTGCTGCAGTTGTTAGTTGCTGCCATAGTATAATGTTTCCACTTTAATTTTGTAATGAGTTCAATTTACAAAGTAACTGTTTTTGATTAACATTGTAGGTGGTGCGCAGGCTGAGACT
The DNA here is from genome assembly GCA_028554685.1 of Agrotis ipsilon. Lineage (NCBI taxonomy): Eukaryota > Metazoa > Arthropoda > Insecta > Lepidoptera > Noctuidae > Agrotis > Agrotis ipsilon. The sequence goes on from CM052971.1 coordinate 15,870,287, forward strand.
TTTCGGTGCCGAAAACAATTTTTTTCATTAAATGTTCAAGCCATATGTACGGCTGATTTGATCATTCAAGATATTGTTGCTCGTTGGCCCGGTTCAGCTCATGACTCAAGAATATTTCAGAATAGTCTGGTGAAAGAGAGATTTGAAAGGGGAGAATTTAATGCATCTGTTCTGCTAGGTGATAGTGGTTATGCTGTTACAGATTATTGTCTGACTCCCCTTGCGCAGACTACTACAACAGCAGAAGAATTATTTAATGAAGCTCAAATTCGAACCAGAAACCCCATTGAAAGGACATTTGGTGTTTTGAAGAGAAGGTTCCCTGTATTAGCACTTGGTATTCGCTTGGCACTTACAAAAGTGCAGCATATATGTGTGGCCTGTGCAATATTGCATAATGTTGCAGTAAAAATGAATAACGGTGATCCACCTGTCAATTTACCAGAGATTGAACAGGCTATCTTGGAGACTAGCAGTGTGCCAGTGGATCCGTTTTATAGAGGCAGCCAGAATGTCTCTCCACATGTTCTGCCATACATTCATTATTTTAATAATTTGTAGGAAGGGGTACTAAAATAAATTATTTAAATTAACATTGTGTTTTAATTACTTAAACTTGAAAAAAATTAACAAGTAAGAAGGCAAATCAAGAAAACGCTAGGTACTATTATAACAGTAAAAGCCTAATTTTCCGAAAGTGAATCCTCTTTCTTTTTCTTTGCTAATTCTAATTCTAATAATTGATTTTGCAAATCATAGTAGCGTTTTCTTGATTCGCTTTCAGCAATAAGGGCTTGCATGTGTTCTTTTTTCATCTGACATAGTTCCCTTTTATCTTTTGCCAATTCAGTCCAGGCTTTGTTTGTCAATTGACCAGTGTGATTGCGCTTCCGGTATCTGCGGAAAGGATTTTCTTTATCATCATCTGTAACTAATTGTAGGGTTGGCTTCGTCCTTAATGTTTTTGGAGTGTAGTCACTCCACTTATGAAGTTCGTCCTCTTGCATGTCATTTTCCAAATAGATACTCTGAAAATAATAACAAAAGTATTAAATTTTGTCAGTAAACAAATGTAGCAGGGTAGTGAAAAAGATGAAAAGAAACAGGTTGGTATTTAATATATTTACAACTTGTAGCATTACCTCAGAGGCGTTCAAATTCTCTTTGTCATTATTGGTCATATCCAGTGTGATATCTGTTATTATTATGGGGTCCTGACTTGTAACTTGTACAGGAGTATCAGGTTGATAGTCACTATCACAAACAGACTCAGTGCCTGCTGCTTGAACACTAATCAGGCTAAATATTCCTTCCTCTTCTTTGGTGAGGTTCGGAGGTGGCATTGGAGGACCTCCCCCCGTGCCAAGAGCATATTTTCTTTGGCCCGTCACCTTATCTTTCACGGTTTTTTTCATGTTGTCCCATTTTTTCCGAAGTGTTTCAGCAGATTTTGGATTTAAAGATCTGCTGTTAAATTCAACGCTAATTTCTTCCCAGCAGTTTTTTTTTCGTCTTCCATGTATTAGCATCACTTTTTTTATTTTCTATTATATGTGCTTTACTCAAGACTATATCTTTCAGCAGATTTATCTCGATTGCACTGAAGTTGGTGCATCGTTTTTTCTCCATTCTGAAATTATTCCGAACAAGAAACAGTACCGAATCGAAACAAAAATACTTAAATGATCACCACACAAAAAAATCACACGCAACGACAACAGATTCAAAACTCATTATGTACTTCAATTTTGACATTTTACTAGCAACAATTAATGTTGCTATTCTCTAATAACGACTTATAGAACAAATTGGCTATCAGTAAAAAAAAAGCTGTTTATTCCTCGCTAAAGACTTGGCTCCTAATAATTCGCGTGCATAAAATTATTATTTATCAAGCAAACGGCCATTATTTCATTACCTACCTTATCGTGTTGATTTTTGCGGGTCAAAAAAAATTACCCTGAAGCAACTTTTTTTTGAGGTAGCCACACTTCAATCTCAGATCGGAACTTAAGCGAAAGAAATCCTCCACTTAGATTAAGGCTAGTTAGGGTGGACTTTATTTGCCGCTTAACTTTAATCCTATAATGAAATACACCTAAGTCGTTCTTATCTTTAATCCTGGATCACTTCGAGATAAGCTGATATTGAAATACCGGCCCTTAAAGTGATAATAATAGGTTTCCTAGGAATATGATATGCAGCATGTGTTAGTACTTAGTAGTATGACCAATAATTGAATTTTAAATGAGTAAACCTGAAGTTTTTTGCCAGTTCTTCTCGATGGAATCGACCAACCCGAACAGGAGAGCACCTGTTATCGACGTTTTTGCGCCCTCATGGACCTATGTGAAATAAAAATATTTGATTTTGAGTTCTCTATTAAATAAAAATCTTTTATAATATAATTAAATTATTTTTTTCTTTGCCCAATTATGACACGACACGTAGACGACTGAAGTATTGAAACATTTTCATTCTCAAAACCGATAAGTAGAAATCTTTAGACACTGATCTTTTTGTCTATTGTTCTGTCGACAAAACCCATTTCTACGGTGTCGTGCTACGCGTGCTGGAGATTGACTGCATTTCTTTACAAAATAACAATTAAGAGAGTTTCAGACCAACGGTTTCATCTATAATACACCTGCAACAAATGTACAGACGCTAGCACATCAACATAAATCAATCTTACAATTAAAAAAAAAAACTTTCAACTTTATCACAAAGCGTATTTGGGTAGATTGACCTGCTGGCGTCTGTACTGACATAATTCTATTTATTGCTTTGGGAAAACCATTATAATTACATAACAGTAATCACCACCACGTGTACTAGATTAATAGATAATGGAAACACACTTAACTACAAAATGTCTCAAGTGTCGATGCGTCTAACAGCTGTAACGTTAAGTGCAAACAAGGTTTTGTTTTCAATTTTATCTTTGTAAAATGAAAATCATCATCATCATCAGCCTATAATGTTCCCACTGCTGGGACACAGGCCTCCTCTCTGACAGAGGGAGTTGGTCATAATCCACCACGCGGGCCCAGTACGGATTGGTATAGATGTTTAAAAAGAAAATACATTCATATTAATATATACCAGGTGAATTTTTCAACTGGGCGTAGATGACTATTACCTATACAAAATTATAAAAAATATCGAAAAACGTTGAAAGGAGTCTCGAAGCCGATTTTGACGAAAACTGAAACTGCATCATTGGATTTTATAAAATTTAATAGAAGCCAGGAATAGAAACCGCAGATTTAAAAAAAAACACACACCCTGTATTATTACACCATTCGATAGTGTTGTTAATGAGGATCAAATTATGTGAAGTAATCGTGTACCGGAAACTTAAAAAAGCAATGAAAGGTATTCTTTGTCAGTATTTGTACACCACGTATGAGCATTTTCAGTAGTTTAGGCCTATAAAGGTTTCAAACAAACAAACAAAATCAAAAATCAAAACTTAGGCTCAGCTTAGGCTGATTTAAAAGCACTTTTTCAAGGTCAATTTTTACATAAGACAGTCCCCCAAAGCGACACTTCCTAGTGTTTTGGCTGGGAAGAAGAAGTGGCGGAACAAACTCCCCAGCAACACATCTGTCTGTACGGTTAGAAGAACCAAGATTTAATACAATTTAATAGAACATTCACATTATACATTAATTCGAAATTACATCCCAATCGTGACTAGAAGGCACAAAAAGACAAACTAGACAAACAAACGTACATTCATATTTTTAAAGGATAGGATAGAAAAGGAAGAGAAAGGAAAGGATATGTTAGAGGATAGAAGATGTACGATTTAAAAAAAAACCTTAAAATTAACACAAGGGCCGTTTGTCCAAACAAACGTAGTCCACTGTTTGCTCCCTGGATAATGCCAGTAGAGCAATTTTTTTTTTTTTACATACAGTCTGTGGCCACTATTGGTATGTCTCTATGTTTTCCTTTTTTCCATACATTCATTATTAAAAGAGATATGACCATTCAAAATCCTAAAAAATTTACCAGATTTTACGCTGTGTTCAAATTTCCAGAAAAAAAAATTCTATTCAGTAGCAATGTCTAAGGGCATTTTTTTGAAAATAATAATAATAATAATATTCCACAACTACCACACAACGCCATCTAGTCCCAAGCTAAGCAGAGCTTGTGTTATGGGTACTAGACAACTGATAAACATACTTATATAACATATTTCTAAATACATACATATTATAGACTAGCTGTGCCCGCGACTTCGTTCGCGTGGATGTCGGAATTGAACAATGTATTTTTTAGTTATATTCAGGCCACGTTTTTCATAAAACCCTGTATTTAGAATTTTCGTAGATTTATCAAGAATATTTGACACTTCTATTCCAGGTTTACGTAGGACTGTTTTCCTAATGCCCGCTCTATGCACTCTACTCTCCTCCGCTCCACTCCCCTCCGCTCCAGTCCATTCCAGTCCATTCCAGTCCATTCCAGTCCATTCCAGTCCATTCCAGTCCATTCCAGTCCATTCCAGTCCATTCCAGTCCATTCCAGTCCATTCCAGTCCCATTCCAGTCCATTCCAGTCCATTCCAGTCCATTCCAGTCCATTCCAGTCCATTCCAGTCCATTCCAGTCCATTCCAGTCCATTCCAGTCCATTCCAGTCCATTCCAGTCCATTCCAGTCCATTCCAGTCCATTCCAGTCCATTCCAGTCCATTCCAGTCCATTCCAGTCCATTCCAGTCCATTCCAGTCCATTCCAGTCCATTCCAGTCCATTCCAGTCCATTCCAGTCCATTCCAGTCCATTCCAGTCCATTCCAGTCCATTCCAGTCCATTCCAGTCCATTCCAGTCCATTCCAGTCCATTCCAGTCCATTCCAGTCCATTCCAGTCCATTCCAGTCCATTCCAGTCCATTCCAGTCCATTCCAGTCCATTCCAGTCCATTCCAGTCCATTCCAGTCCATTCCAGTCCATTCCAGTCCATTCCAGTCCATTCCAGTCCATTCCAGTCCATTCCAGTCCATTCCAGTCCATTCCAGTCCATTCCAGTCCATTCCAGTCCATTCCAGTCCATTCCAGTCCATTCCAGTCCATTCCAGTCCATTCCAGTCCATTCCAGTCCATTCCAGTCCATTCCAGTCCATTCCAGTCCATTCCAGTCCATTCCAGTCCATTCCAGTCCATTCCAGTCCATTCCAGTCCATTCCAGTCCATTCCAGTCCATTCCAGTCCATTCCAGTCCATTCCAGTCCATTCCAGTCCATTCCAGTCCATTCCAGTCCATTCCAGTCCATTCCAGTCCATTCCAGTCCATTCCAGTCCATTCCAGTCCATTCCAGTCCATTCCAGTCCATTCCAGTCCATTCCAGTCCATTCCAGTCCATTCCAGTCCATTCCAGTCCATTCCAGTCCATTCCAGTCCATTCCAGTCCATTCCAGTCCATTCCAGTCCATTCCAGTCCATTCCAGTCCATTCCAGTCCATTCCAGTCCATTCCAGTCCATTCCAGTCCATTCCAGTCCATTCCAGTCCATTCCAGTCCATTCCAGTCCATTCCAGTCCATTCCAGTCCATTCCAGTCCATTCCAGTCCATCCATTCCAGTCCATTCCAGTCCATTCCAGTCCATTCCAGTCCATTCCAGTTATTTGAATAATGTAGTTTTTTCTATTAGAAGTTAGATCGCGCGACTGACGTACGAAATCAATGTGTGAGACCAAAGTGCACCCGTAATTTTACTTCTGAAACACTTTAAATTCAAATATCTTTTGATAGACTGAACCGATTCCAATGAAACAAAAACTAAATTCCTCTTCAAGTTACGCTTAATCGTTGTGTATAAAAGTTATCTACATTAATTTCGTACATTTTACGTGATACCTGGACAAATAAACATACAAACAGACAAACAGATAAACAGACAAAAATTCTAAAAATGCTAGAAATGGGTTCTATTGGTTGTCCTTTAATACCCTGGCTATATTTTTTGAGTTTTAATTTAATGTACAAAAATAAATTTTCTACAGTTTTATTATATGTATAGATTTAATTTAATGTACAAAAATAAATTTTCTACAGTTTTATTATATGTATAGATAGAAGATAGATAGATAGATAGAAGAATAGATAGATAAATTACACCCAGACACAGAACAAATGATCGTGCTCATCACACAAACATTTGTCCTGGGTGGGAATCGAACCCACGACCTCCTGCATAGCAGTCAGGGTCACTAACCACTAGACCAACAGGCCAGTCAAATTCATAGTTAAGACGGAAAACAGCGGTTTGTTGTTGCACTAAAACCTACGTATTTATTATATTACAGTCCTATTTTCAACAAAATAAATACATGCACAAACGTTTTAAAAATTCATTTCGGTACGTTAAAAGTTAATTTTTCGTGCACTTTACGATGAAAACTTTCCACTGTTCGTGTTTGCGTGTTGACCGTACTTACATTGTAGCTTGATTAATATTTATACATTTAATTACATGTTTCATTAGTGTCGGTGGTTGATAGCACTGGGGTTCGGTTCTCCAGTTGACAATTTTTAAAGCGGTTTTTTAATTTCGTTTTGTTTGTGAGCATAAATCAGGTTATTAATTATAGTTCGGTACTTTTGGTTTGGTCTTAAAATCAAAGTAGTTCTGCCACAGTTCAATAGATATAATAGCATCGAATAGTATTTTCTTACGTTAACAAAAAACGTTGCCCTACTCTAGAAATTTCACCATTCTCGTGTCGTAAGTGCTTTTGCAAAAATTTCAACTCAAATATATTCAGGATAAAAATATTCAATTCAGTTTTTATTGAAAGTTCTTTCATCACTTTCTGTAAATTAATTACTGGAATAATAAAAAAAAAATGATAACGAAAATATGTTTGTGCTGTATAGACATTTTTTTATATCATACTAGCTGAGCCGGCGAACGTCGTACCGCCTCAGAAACAAAAAAAAAAAAAACCTTTTAAACCTTCCCTGGACTTCCCACAAAATAATTCAAAACCAAAATCAGTCAAATTAGTCCAGTCGTCCCCGACTTTTAGCGAGACTAACGAACAGCAATTGTTTTTTATATAATATAAGATTTTTAGAAATTTCACGACCTACCCAAGAGCTAGACGTTTAACAAACAGGTTTGCAAAAAAAACCACTGAAACACATACTCCCAAACTTGACTTGTCATTGATCTAAGAGCCAACATTCTTAAATAATTAACACAGTACTAAATACCAATATTCTTGTTCAAACAAGGCAATAAGACAATACACTTGACAGGTAGTTAATCATGGAGTTTAAATCACAAAATCAATATTTGTACGGCGGTTCACGAATGCGGCGAACTTGCTGCTAACTGCATTTCGCTGACACAGAATAGTTCATTCTGATAGAGACTTCACAATAATTTAAAATTACTACGTGGTTTTTTTTTAAGTAAATCGGGTAATAGTTGCAAAGAAAAACATGTTTGCAGCATTTGTTTTTTTTTAAGAAGGCTAATTTATTGCACATCATAGCTATGAAACTCATAAATTGCAAGGACTAGCTATAATAATAAGTAAGTACCATATCTATGACAATAAGGAAGCCAATCAGCCCGTATATAGGTACTTATAAAATAAACAGATAATCTCATTTTTTTTTTTTTTTTTTTTTTTACGTGGTAAAATCATCAAATGAGACCTCTCACCCCGGGCAGGGCGAGAGGTACTGTCAGACTTGTACTGACTAAAATCCACGGTGTTCTTCAGTAGCCCTTTATGTTCCGGGGTCACGGTGATGGTATGAGTCCCGCAACCCCGGCAGGCTTTGGCCCTCTGAGAGGGGGCCCCGTCATTTGCTGACAGCTCTTTGAGGCGCGCGTGGAACACGACGCGCCGTCGACCCGGGCATGGTCCATGGTCGGGCGGCGAGTTGCCCTTTACTCGCCGCCCGCATGCCCGCGCCTACGGTGGCCGGAGATCGTCTTGCGACGTCCGACGCCGTGGGCGTCCACCACCGCGGGTGGGGCGGAGGGAGGACCTTGTCCTCTCTCTCACGCGGCCCGCCTCCTCCTTCGCGAGCATGACTGCTTCGCAGAAGGAGGCGACCGCTTCCCACTCCGTCTCGCCCCGCAGCATGGCCGCGACCAGTGCTGGGCGCGAGAGGTCTCCGCCTATCGCCGCCGTGAGGACACGTCGGTGCTCCGCCCAAGCGGGGCAATCCTGCACCGTATGCTTGACTGTGTCCTCCGGGCGATCTACGCAGTGGTGACACCCAGGCGTTTCTTCCTTTCTCATAAGACACAGGTACCTCCCGAAACATCCGTGTCCGGTGAGGACCTGCGTCAAGCGGAAGCTTAGGACGCCGTGACGTCTCTCCAGCCACTCCTCAAAGAGGGGCCTTATCGCCGCTATTGCGGCGTGCCCGGCCGTCGGTCGCGACAGTCGTGCCCTCCATACTGCCCTGAGATCGCGCCGGAGCTCTTCCCGCCGCGCCTCGACTTCTCGAGGCAGCGGGGTCACGCCCCGGCGCTGCGCCTCCACGCGCCATTCATAGACGCGCTGGAGGGCAGTCGCCTCCAGATCCCAGGGCAGCAATCCGGCGAGCAGGTTGGCCGATTCGCCGGCAATCGTGCGGTATCCCCGGATCATCCGGATAGCCATGACCCTCTGGCATGCGACCAATTTGATTGGTCGCGTCCGGATGCTTAGGGCCCACACTGGGGCCCCGTAGAGGGCCATGGACCGCACGACACCGGCGTACAGCCTACGGCAGGAGGCGTTTGGCCCACTGAGGTTGGGCAGGAGTCGCCTGAGGGCGCCCGCTGCCCGATTCAGTTTCGGGGCCAAACACAGGAAGTGCTCCCGGAAGTTCCACCGGCTGTCGAGGACGAGTCCCAGGTACTTCATCGTCCTCAAGACGCCGATGCGAACCCCTCCCACCGTGATGCTGTAACCCGACGTGGGCGCGTTGACGCGGCCATGAAAACACATGGCCTCCGTCTTGTGCAGCGCCACGTCGAGTCCCAACCGCCGGATCCTCTCTACGACTGTCGCGACCGCTCGCGTCACCAAGTCGGCCGCCGCCTGGTGCGACTCTCCCTGTGCCAGGACGAGCGTGTCGTCAGCGTAGCACACCACGCTGACGCCGTCAGGGAGGTCGCCGCGCAGCACCCAGTCGTACCCGATGTTCCACAGGTGCGGCCCCAAGACCGAACCCTGTGGAACACCGCGCGACATCTCTCGCCGAGTCCATTCTCCCTGGTGACCGGGGTAGATGACGGCTCTGTCCGTCAGGTACTCCTCGACTATGCGACGGAGGTAGGTCGGCACCCGGTGATACCGGAGTGCCTCCCTTATGCAACTCCAGGGCAGGGTGTTAAAGGCATTGGTGATGTCCAAGGACACCGCCAAGACGACCCTGCCCCGGGCAACAGCATCCCCCGTCGTGAGGGCTCTCACGCGCATGATGGCGTCCACCGTGGAGCGCCCCCTGCGGAAGCCAAACTGGCTCTCCGACAGGTCCGGGCCCATCCGATTCAGGTGCCCGACGAGGCGGTCTGCAATTACTCTCTCAAAGAGCTTGCCCACCTCGTCGAGCAGCACAATGGGCCGGAATGCGGACGGAGAGTCCGCAGGGCGCCCCGGCTTCTGGATCAGGACCAGCTTCCCCGTCTTCCAACGAAGCGGGAACTGGCCCCTCTCCAGGCATGCGCTGAAGAGCCCCCCTAGTCGAGGCCCGAGAGTCCCGAAGGCCAGGACCCAGGCTTTTCCTGGCAGGCCGTCGGGTCCTGGGGCGGTATTTTTGGCCTTGAGCCGATCTACCGCCACTCTCAGGTCTACCTCGGTCACCTCTGGAGCGTCGTAGACGTCGTCGTCGCTGTGGTCCGCGTTTGCGCCAGCTTCATCCTCAGATTCCGTCGGAGACGGAGCCATTAGCGGGGGAGCATACCCCTCCCCTCGCGAGGGGAACAGGGCGCTCACCACGTCCTCCACAAACTGAGGCCGGAGACTCTGCGTCAACGGGGGAGCCCAGGGGCGGAGCTTCTCTCGCACCCACTTGTAGGGGCGGCCCCATGGCGTAGGGGCGGCCCCAGATAATCTCATAGTACGTATTTACCAAGCAGTTTTACACGTGTTGCCACAACATAATGTAACCACCAATTATTTCTGAACTCAGGAAGAAAATTATACCCTCATCAGTCTCATGCCAATTAAATCATATTCCGCCAATTTTCTCCATAAACCGGAATAAATCAACAAATAATAATTAACAAAACCCAGTCACACCGGAAAAACTCGAACACTTACGAACGCTTCCGATGAAAATGTAAACAATGGAAAAACATGGCGTATAGTATACGCACGGTTAGCACATAAAAGAACAATGACTATTAAAATCAATTGATAGACGTCATTAGAATTGTTATGATATGTTAATTGATAAGAGGATAATTTAGTTCGTTTATCTGTCATTTCAGACTATAACATTATATTCATTTCATGCATTTATTAATTATCAATGCTAAGCTGGTCATATATTTTTTTGGAGGCGAGTAATGGGCAACTCGCTGTCCGTCCATGAACCATGGCTGAATCGACGGCGCGTCGTACGCCGCAAAGAGTGTCAGCACAATGACGGGCCGCCCCCTTTAGAGGACCAAAGGCCTGTCGGGATCGCGGGACACACGTATACCGTGGCTCCGGTACATAAAGGGCTACTGAAGGATACCGTGGATTGGTCCGTACGAGTCTGACAGTCCCAGCTCTGCCCAGGGTTCCCAGGACTCATTTGATGATAATTATTACCACGATAAAAAAGCTGGTCATTTTGTAAAATAAGATATTAAATAGTTAATTACTAGTACTAAAAAATATATGGCGACAGTATCCAACATCAGTTACGGATATTTGTGAATAAGAAAATAATATTTGGTGCAAAAATCATTGTGAATTCGTCGGTAAAATATAATCTCACATCAGGAGAACTAAAAGTCACCTCTATTTATACCTATAAAAGAGCCTTGAACGTCTCGACCGACATTAGGTACATTAATTGACACTGTTGATTCTGGCTCTCAGGAGTTGCAGTGGTTTGGAAATAGTGTGGTGGTTTTGTCCCAAAAAAAAAAATCATTAAGGTACGTTATAAACTCACCTAAATCAACACGCATGTTATTGCAGTTTAGGCACGGAACACATTCAAAAAAATGTCTGAGTTTCTTGAGTATACTACAAACGCGGGGTACCCATTTTCAGGGACACCGAATTAGAATATAATACAGATGGGGTTTTCTACACTATTTATTTTCATGAGAAATAGAACCAGTACCAGGTTTCTTAGTACGTTCTGTAATCTGTTATTAATGTTAACAATTAGATATCGTATTGTGTGGAAATGATTGTTGAAAGTACTTGGCGTATGTAGACTGGTTTGATACTATAGTCTTGCGGTTAGTGGAAAACCATTCTATGTTTCCGCACTATTTTTTTTATTCTAGAACATTCTAGGTGGACCGTTCTATGAGAGACAACCTGTAGAAACAGAATTGGGAAAGCTCGCGATGTCACAGCGAACACTGTCAGAGGCCTATGTCTATCTGTAAACGAATTAAGGTTGATGATGATTGTAAAACACTCACCCCTTTGTTGCTTAATAAACTAGGAGTAAAACTACTATCAGTTTTATAATTTCTTATTGTATTGGACTTCATAAATGGTGAAAGTAAGATCTAAACCATTTTCGAGGATAAGATTTAAAAAAAAATGCTAAAATTTTTCTAAATTCCAAAAATTAGAAATAATTTAGCAGAGTCAGGTTTTTTACTCGGTTAATGGCAATAGACGCAGGCACACCTGCCGTTCCTAACGATATTTATCTTCAATACATCTGGATAATTCTTCGTAGGTACTATTAGTTACATCTCTACACAGCCGTAGCATTCCATGTGTGATTTTACTTTAAAATATTGACTATTTCAAAAATGATGAAATAGAAATATGTCAAACGTGACTTTTAGGGCCTTATCACACTAGCGGTTTGGAAGCGGTTGCGGGGCGGAGCGGCCGCACAGCGAATGCGTTGCGAACACGCCGCGGTTGCGCAGCGAATTCGTTGCGGACGCGCAACGGAATCACCGCGAACAGCAAAGTGGACGCCATTTTGTACTGCCTCGAACATACGCCAAAACGTCCGCCCCACCTCAGATCAACGAGGAATTTTTTGTATGAAAAATTCCTCCAGCGCTGAAATTTGGCATAATATGATAAGAGTAGGTGATACAGATTATAGATGCATAATTATCCAATTGTTTTTTTAGCTGTTTAGTTTTTTTTTACCAAAACATGAATATTGCTTATAACTCTCTGCGAAAACTTCCTCAGCCTAATCTAATAATGGATCTTCCCAAATTCGTCGATGCTTTCGTTTTCGTCTCCGGCGTTTTCGAAGTAATAACGTCAACAGCAATGTTTCCTCGTCGGAATCAATTTTGTTACTGAGTGTACAAACACGCGACGAAAACGTAACACATTTGCCACGCGTCCGCGACGTGTTCGCGACGGATGCGCGGCGTGTTCGCGACGGATGCGCTGCGCGTCCGCTCCGCCCCGCAACCGCTTCCAAACCGCTAGTATGATAACGGCCTTACGCATGTAGAATAAGTAAATACAATTGACAGGCCTGTTGGTCTAATTTTTAGTGAATCTGACTGCTATAGGTTGTTGGTTCGATTCCCACCCAGGACAAATGTTTATGTGATGAGCACGATCATTTGTTCTGTGTCTGGGTGTAATTTTATCTATAATATGTACTAGTCTATATAATATGTCTGTCTACTACCCATAACACAAGCTCTGCTAAGCTTTCGACTAGATGGCGTTGTGTGATGGTTGTGGAATATTATTCATGTTTATCCCTTATCAATTACATTTTTAAATATTTTTACAAAAACAAAATAATAAAGACATTTAAAAATATAAATAATAGTGGCCCGGCAGTCAGGGCTCCAGAGTAAGGAACCTCCGAACAATGCGCGCCGTGTCCAGAAGAACTGCTCTCTGAATCTGGCCCTTGATCCAGCTGCCTAACGAGAGCCTCCTGAGATGTTGATCGAAGCTCTTGGCGATTAAGTCATGGTCTGAATCATCATCATCATCATGGAATATTATTATTATACAATGAAAAGAGAAGAAAAGTCTTATAGAGTACATCAACATTTTCCGCGGCCACAAGGATGGGTGACCTAGCACATACTTCACTTGACCTCCGCTGTACATTTAGATGCAAATATTTCTAGAACAATACAATAGGCAGGCAGTTATGTTAATATAAATTCCTTTGAGATGATTTCATAATTTTATGCATAATTTTTCACGATAATAACCCGATGAGGGAAGTTATAGCTCTGCACGATAAAGACGTAGTCATGTGTGAGTTTTGAACCATCAACAATCAATCTGAAGGCAGCGATAACTTGTGTCGTACCCTGCTCTTTAGGATTGTAAAAACTAATTCAGAACAGAGGCCTTAGTAGGTATAAAATTTTCGTACCTATTTGATGACGTTAATTTTATGTAAAATGAAAAAGCGCCTTTAGCATAGAAATAAGGAACTAATATTTACCATCAAATTGACGTCAAAGTCCCCGTTTACTTTACATCACACACTAACGTTAAAACTCGTGATGAGATTGGATACTAAAAGATATTGTCGTTTGATATTTTAATTTAAACAACATTTTAAGATACTAAAGTCCGCCAGTCGTTACCCCACTACCAATCAAACAGCTTTTTGAGGTATTCCACTTAGGGCACCCGCTAACAATGGCACCTGAGCTACTGGTACCTTATCTATTCAATATAAGGTTCCTGTCAAAATTATTCGCGGGTTCCGAGTGCCCTAAGTGGAATACCTCAGCTTTTTTCTTACGTTGTAAAACCATCAAATTAGTCCTCCCATAGAAGGCGGGATGATCAGACTTGTTCTGACTTGTTCCTGGACCACGGATACCCAATAGTCTCGTGACCCCTTGCCAATCTGACTGTTTGTGTTATCTTATGCACCACTTGTAAGCTCATACCTCTGACTGATACGGTAGACTTTAGCAACCATATTTCAAACTCCGGACAGCCCTTTAATACTAGCCATAGCATATATCTCCATCCCCAATACCACACGATCTCGGTGTTCCACTACCATAAACACACAACATAACTTATGCCTTACTTTTCCGTCAGCGCCATATCTAGTGACAACGCGGAACCAAATATCAAAACAGACCATTTTAGGTCGACGTACAGTCTAACTAATGTGGCGCGAATGACCTTTACAATTGTTTCCTTTAGCTGCAGTTTTTAGACTAACAAGCTATATGTTTAACAGCCGCTATATACGGCGGACAGTTCCGGATTAACCCATAAGCACATTCAGCAATTGCTTGGGGCATCACGTCTCTGGAGGCGCCGTAAACCGGACCTGTTGGTCTAGTGGTTAGAGACACTGACTGCTATGCCGGGGGTCGTGGGTTCGATTCCCACCCAGGACAAATGTTTGTGTGATGAGTATGATCATTTGTTCTGTCTGGTGTCATTTGTATATAATATGTATGTATTTAGAAATATATAGATAAGTAAGTATGTTTATCCGTTGTCTAGTACCCCATTACACAAGCTCTGCTTAGCTTGGGACTAGATGGCGTTGTGTGATAGTTGTGGAATATTATTATTATTTGCTAAAAGCTGTGAGTCTTAGTTGGGGAGCACTACAGGCTTGAATTGCTTCGCGTGTAAAGAAGTCTTTATCTGGACAGATAAACAGCTTGTTAACACTTCTCTTAGAAAAATCATAACGCATTGAGGTATAACGAGGCTATGTATGGATTCGGACTGAGGATAATGATTTAACTGGGTTTGTTTGATTCCAGCAGTGGATTATCGCTGCTTGGTAGCGTATTCCACTGTACGGTATTGACCAATATAATCCGAAACATATTTTTCTAAAAACACACTTTATTTAGGCCTGAAAATCCGATTAACTTTCAAATATCGCCAATAAATTCCGAAACATATTTTTCTAAAAACACACTTTATATAACATAGGCCTGAAAATCCGTTTGACCTTCAAATAACAGAACTTTTTGAGAAGTGGACATTTTGAGCCGTTTACAGCTCTGAAATAATTGAATAGTAAGATCATCGAACTAACTAGTTAGTGGCGTCATCGTTTGCTTCTGCCTTACAAAATTTATGGGAGATAAAAATAATGTAAGTCAATTGATTGGTGGTTCAAATTATTAGTTACTGTCCGTTTTTGAAGTGATAAAATCATTGAATGAGTCCTCCCACCCAGGGCAGGGACTCTCAGCCTTGTACGGAATTAAATCCACGGTGTTCTTCGGTAGCCCTTTACGTACCCCCCGCCACGGTTATTCGTTGAACCCGCGACCCCAAAAGGCCATCTAAGGGATCCCCGTCACTTCACTGAAAGTTCTTTGAGGCGCGAGTGGAATATGACGCGCCGTCGACCCGGACATGGTCCATGATCGGACAGCGAGTCGAAATTATTACTGTCCTACCCATGTATAATGAGGGCGTGAATATTCAGGGCCTCTACTTTTCCGTGAGTGTTCCTACCGCACTGTGTATCGTACGTATGACCTTTTCGATTGTTTCCTCGTGAGCAGAATTTTAATTACATACGGTCTTCCGCGTGGCGTTAGATATGAGATAGATGTTGCATTTCTGTATGTCTGTCTGTTCGTTCATTGCATGTGCTCTTCAATTTAGGTCCTGTGTAGGTTCGTAAAGTTATTTTGGAAGATGTAACGTTTGTCCAAAATATTTTTATATCATTAAAAATGAGAAACCATGTGAAACGCCGTAGTACCCTATGGAGGAGGCCTGAGTCCTGCAGTGGACTGCAATGAGCTGAAATAATGTTATTGTGCACATGTCCTAGTCTTTCGGCTGAAATAGATAAAGGGTTTTTTATTCATACTCAAACATCAAAAATGACGACGAAGCGCGCCGCGAGTCAACTTTGACGCAAAATTGAACCGAATGCATTTAAAACCGATTACTTCACGCAACATTTACCTCGCGTCTGCCTGTTCACTTCATCGTAGTCAAAGACTGAAAAATATTCAAAAACTGAATCTTGGATCAGCGTGGTGGATGAATGAATAAGGCAAGTGGTACGGCGATGAAATATAATATCTATGAATGACTTACTTGTGGTACAAAATAAGTTTACGTTTTAAACATGAAAACTCACAAACACGCATACTCAGAACAAATGTGTGATGCGTGTGGGAATCGAATCTGCGATACGCAGCGCAGCGGCTAGGGCTGCCCGCTCAGCCAATGCGCCACGACATGTGGCATTGAAGTAAACAGACTATTAGAATTTAGATGGTTGTTTGTTCTTGAACCTCGGTTGGTACCTTCCAAAGTAAGAGAAAATATTATAATTATATTTTGAGGTATACGAAAAATGTATGAGGTTCCTACTTTGCAAAAGAGGCTCATTTTACCAAGTAGTTTGGGACTAGAAACTGTCAGAAAAATCAAGAAAATTTCAGAATATGTGCGATTTTTTTTACTTGCTAAAATCATCAATTGAGTCCTCCCACCCGGGGCAGGAAGTGAGGGACTGTCAGACTTGTACTGACTAAAATTGACGGTGTCCTGTAAAAGCCCTGTACGTTCCGAGGCCCCGGTTACCCGATAGTCCTGCGACCAGCATAGGAATGACTTGACGTAGTCTAGGATTTAAAATGAAAATGCTTCTTTATTATAACAAAACATATAGGAAGAAACATTAACGCACAATAATCAGTTTGTAACATAATCCCGTATTTATAACAAAGTTCCTCTTCATAAGGAAATATGACGGAAACGAAGATATCCTTCCTCTTCAATTTGGAGGAAATAAGTAAAGGCACACGTATGTATTGTGTGATATATTTCAACCTTATTGTTTGATTACCTTATTCCTATTAGTAGGTGTCATTGTACTTAACATTATATGGTGGAAAAAGTCACTCGCTATTTCGCTGATTCCATCATCAGCCAGGCGATATAACCCTAATCTAATAAGATAATAACTAAAAGTGGTTACTATGCACCTTTTATTTTTATTTTATTTCATTAAGGATTATTTTAGAAAGCTAATAGAAAAAGTTTTTATGTTTTTTTTTTCCCTATAAAGTAATTTCTAAAAATAACTGTTGTCATACGTTTATTTTGAGAAATGGACACACAAGGACAGTCTTTAGAAAACAGGAACAGTAACTTTCAGATACTTTATTCCCTAAGATATAATTAGTTTTAAACGGCTTAATAACAACTTCATTTAAATTCACTACATTCAGTCGTTCAATTTCTAACAGAAAAGTATGAGGAGTGACAAACCGTTGTTAATTGATAAGAGGACTCATTTCGAAAAATATTAAAAATTTGATATCTACAAATGCAGTCAGTTTAGACCCAATATTGTTACAAATAAGGTCTATTATCAACCAATTCAAGGACCACACCGAATCACAAATCGCCCTGCATATCTGTGTGTTGTTTTATAAATCAAATAAATAAATTCTTAAGTTAATGGCACTTGCAATATAGTAATAAAATAAAGTAAGTATAAAGGCTATTTTCCCGATAAACTAGATTCGAATGTACAATTGAGTGCAATGATTGAGGAAAACCATACATTTTATTAGTCAGACCTATTTACCATTGACAAAAACTGTTGGATAATTACAAAAAACATTATGTTTAAACTGTGGTATCTTTCCGTACTGGCAATGTGGTTTTTTCATTGCATCGTTTATGAACGTGATAATAAGGTCACAAATGGCCATGGTACCTATAACTAACCTCTTTGCTTCGCTAATACTACATTAACCGAAAGGGTTATGTACCGAAAGTTTTTTTTTAACTATGTGGCGTTCACATGCGTTCCTGACCGCTAACGCTCAGGCTCAAAATGTCCACTTCCCAAAATGTCCACCGGTTGCAAAACGTCCATTTCCCAAGAGTCCACTTCCCAGAATGTCCATTTCCCGAAATGTCCACTTCCCGAAACGTCCACTTCCGAAGGACGAATAATGTACTTTTATTTGTAAAAAACAAAATTGTTTAGATAGTTAATATTTAGTACTCATATTCCCAGTTTTGAGTAGTAGCGGTTAGAAGGCGCTGTCGTAGGGAAGTGGACATTCTGGAAAATGGACATTTTGAACCTGAGCGACCACTAAGACATTATGATTACTCATATTTTCGTACAGACCGTTATAACTGTCGACGGTAGATTTTGCTATAACATAAAAACGTATTAATATAATTATTATGTAATACCTATTAATTCCGTCCGCAACCAAGTTATACTGAGTGAAGTGTGTAGTTTCTTAAGAACCTTTATTGAATAATATTAACCTGACTACCGCTATGCGATTTTCATTACCCCTACGCCTTGAAGATTTTTAACAAAAGAAGAACGCGCATCTGCTGCCCGTGTCTCCAAAATTGTTTCGGATTTTCTGCTGGCCTAAATCTAGCCCAGAAGCAAAGATAAGGCATGCGTACAGCGAGTAGTGGCCGACTCGTCGTCATATCATGGACCATGCCTGGGTCGACTGCGCACAGTGTTCCTGGGCGCTTGAAAGAGCTGTAAGCAAAATGACGGGGCCCCTCATAAAGGGCCAATGCCTGCCGGGGTTGCGAAACTGCCTTGTCAAGTAATCGTGGACTGATCTAGAACGGCAGTCGATCGAACTTTGCCCTGAGAATTGAATGCAGGAGCTCTCTCTCAAAAGTTGTGTTTACGATTACAGTCGACTTGCAGACTGCAGGATTTTAACAAATACAAAAAAAAACGTTTGTTCACTGTTAAAAATAATATTACACAAAGATATAACAATTATTCTACTTTTAATAGTTATCAAGCTATTTTAAATATTTATTGACACACCTGTAGTTCACAATATAAGTATCGATATTGCATGCAATGTTTCAGCACACAATAATTACTTTGTTTTAAACTAGATGGCGTTAGTTACCTCACTTATAAAACCACTTCAGTAAGAAAATCTTCGCAACTAGTTTTACTCAATACACCTTCTACTAGCAACTATCACAATTACCCTAGATAATAAACCAAAGCGCCCTTAATCAAATCACAATTTCAAAATCCAGTATTCCATTACATCGTAATAAGTTCAATCACAGAACCAATCTGTTGTTATATACTACTTAAGGCTGTCAACACACAGCAACTGCTATACAAAAATGTATAGCTGCTCGTACATTTTATTATGTAGTTCTGTGTATACATCTTGCCAAAGACTGGCGGTCATGGTGGTATGAATAATTTTTTGTTTATTTTTTAATACAATATTAATAATATAATTATTATGATTTGTAACTTTAAAAAAAGTGAGCGATCCAAACGACAGAGAAGTAAAATTTAGAAAGCATAGTACACTAGTTCTTCCCCGTTCAACCCCGCAGCTTAGTTCCTATTGGTTGTAGCTTGATGTTATATAGCATGTTTTGATAACGCAAAAAGATTAATATTCAATGTGAACCAGTAGTTCCTGAGATTAACGCGTTCAACCAACCATTTTTTGGTCTCTTCAGCTTTATAATAGCAGTATAGGTTCAAATAATTTGCTTTACGTATACACAATACTGAAAATGTATATCAGCATGTACATTTTCAGATGCACCGTACATTATATTATAGCTGTCATGTGTGACGGGCTTAACGTAGATACGCGCGCATAAACGTACAAATAAACCCGGCGCACGCGCGGGTGCCACGACCTGGCTCAATGCTACGCGCGTACATGCGATACACACATGAACGAGCGCATGTGTGCGTGTGCGCGTGTCGACGGCTTGTTTACATCAACACAAATGCACATGTAGCGCGGTGAATAGTTTTGATCGATTTGCAGATATTTACGGGGGTGGGGAAACATCAAATGAGTCCTACTCCTTTGCCTGGAGCGGGAGGGGAGTATCAGACTCGTAGTGACTAAAACCATTCTGTTTCTTCAATGACCCTTTGCGTTCCAGAGCCATAGCTACTCTTTAAAACATTTCCGCAACTGCCGCAGCCTGGATCTTGCCGCTTATCGAACGGTGAGTAAGTAGTTCTTAGGTTTTTAATTTTTATAACAATGCTAATAAATTATGATAACAATGTGATTCTGTTTACCACAAATCGTACGGTTAACGCAGTGGCTGAGCGATTAAACTGCTGTGCGGCGTGTCGCGTGTTAGATTCCCGCACGAAACAAATATTTGTATGACCTACATGTAGTGTCTATGTTTGGAAACGCCCCATGATACAGGAAAAAAATCCTAGTGAGGGAAAAGCTGTTCTAAAAAAGAAAAAATCGAGCAGGTGAAATGTGTATTGTTTAATTTACTAAATTGATTGTTTGTCTATCTGAATAACACCTGGTATCTGGATCATAATATTGGTGTTCTCATTAATCAAACAAAATACAATTATTCCTTGAATAGCTAAATATTTTTAGATGGAACAGTTTCTCTGAACTCAAATTACTATTTTCATTACAAAACTTTTTCAATTTCCAATGTTTTACTTCAGTTTAGACTGAATATTACTTTCATAACTTCTGTTTATTTTACTAGAACAAGTAATCTATTAAATATAAAAGGATGAATTGATTCATAACATTTAATTGGCAGTGAAGACCACCATTTTATTATGTCATTTTTATGTAGGTACTGCTTCTTTTTATAATAATATCAGTTAGTGGTTTGTGGTTATTAGGTAATTTATTTATTTTCCTTTACTTGTTGACTGACGTTTTATTCATAAAAGACAAGGTACCCATGTCATATACATTTGAATAAAACTAGTGAAAGATGTTTACTTCTAACCGGTTCAATAAAACTATTGTGGAAACCCACATCATGGTTTAAAAGATGTTCACTCCCGAGAATTATTAGGTTGTTGAATAAACTTCCTTCTGAGGTTTTCCCATCAAGCTACTACAAGGGGTCTTCAGCAATTATTGTGTGAAAAAGTTTCCGCAGGTGCGGCAACACGAGACGTTGCAGGCCATGGGGTCTATAGGCGCGACGACCATTCGATGACCGCCTTCTTCCCTTCATTAGGTGCACCTATGATACCTATGCATGATTGGTATGAAGAAAAAACTAGTCACCCAACCCGTTGAAAAATAAACTGCTGTAACCACTATTCGTATTTTTTTGAGAAAGTTTGCAAAATGACAAAACTCTGTACGTTTTGCCATTCTGCAACAAAAATAAACAAACGATCAAGACTTCTCAACCGCTCTATACTCGCGCGTGTGTGAATGTTTACAGATAATAAAATATTCTCGAGTATTCAACTCCTGCGCACTATATTTGTTTGGTAGAGTCTTTGCCCGCTCCCTTGCATTTAGGAACGCTTAGGGTCGCACTCTGATTTAATTATCGTAATATGGGTCCCCGATGCGTCATTTCGGTCCTTACGATATTATATTTCCTGGTATGAATATGGATTAGCAGATCGATCTGAAACTCATTGGAAAGGCAAATGAATATGGTAGAATGTCATTTAATATGTATAATTTTATGTTAAATGTATTGAGGTAGGTAGAAAATTGTGTCTGAATGCAGTAATTACTCAGAATGGAATTTAAATAAATAAATAGTAATTTGCAAGTTGTTTCCTAATTGTTATTTTAAATTATATTAATATTTTTACACGTACCTAAGGATAGCCCGAAATTATATTATTTTATTTTCTGCAATAAAAGGTAGCAAAAAGAATGTCATAACTAGGTTTGTTACAACATTAACAATTTTACACTCTTTTGAAAATAAAGTATTTCTTTAAGTCTTTTATTTACAGTGTGCAAGAACAGGTGAAATATTTCACAATAAGACAAACGGTTTGGTGAAAAAATTAAAATTTACATACAAAAGATTTCAGTCAAGAAAAGAAAAAAATGTTTTTCAGACAGATTTTATGAGACTCATCTCATTTTTTTTGTATTCTCTTTTATCAGCGTCGTACGGCATTCATGTTTTTTTTTGTTTTTTTTTTTTACGTGGTAAAATCATCAAATGAGACCTCCCACCCCGGGCAGGGCGGGAGGTACTGTCAGACTTGTACTGACTAAAATCCACGGTGTCCTTCAGTAGCCCTTTATGTTCCGGAGTCACGGTAACAGAAATAAGTCCCGCGACCCCGGCAGGACCACATTCATGCTTGAAGAGATTTTAAAGAAACTTTACATACACAAATATTGAGAAGGAAACATATGTCTAAAAACTCAAACTATTTCAAAATACCTGTTATTAATATCAAAAGCACCTAATTGAAAAATTCTGTTTATTTGAAATGATTAAAATTAAGGTCTAAATAAACTGTTAACCTACTATTTTTTTGACGAACTTTTTCAAAATTTCCAAGATTCTATCATCAAATCTACTACAACTCGATGACTATGGACTATTTACTCTTTAAAAAAAATGTCCAGGAGTCTTTGGGTAATCGAACACACATAAAAAAAGATGCCAATGAATTGAGAACATCCTCCTTTTTCAACACCAAATAAAGCATAACACGCACAAGTCCTTTTGCACAATCACACGCTGCTTGTGTGTGTAATCTTAATGTTGCCAACTTATTTATGGAGTTAATCCTTCTTTATGACATTAACATGTCCGGGATAACTCTCAATTGTTTTGATGATCATCCCGTTGACGGAAAACAGGTCCTGTCAGCTGCTTCATTATCAAACTGCGCAGTTTGTGTGGTCGGCAATAAAAGTTGCCATAAACAAAATAATTTAAGCAATATCTGTAAGTTTTTTGTGGCCCGTAGGTTAAAAGTGGGAGTCCTCCCACCCAGGACGTGAAGGGAGGAACTGTCAGACTTGTACTGACTAGAATCCACGGTGATCCGTCAATATTCGCTTCTGGGTCACGGATACCTGACGAGGATGCGGACGGCGAGTACGGGACCACTCGCTGTCCGATCATGGATCATGTCCAGGTTGACGGCTGAACTAACGAACTACCGTGACAGTCAGTACGGGTCTGACAATCTCTCCTGCCCAAGCCCTGGGTGGGGGGCCACGCTAAAAAATAAAACAAAAAAGGGTGTTATCAAGATGAAAAGACAAAATGACAGACTGTAGAAAGATTTCTATCATTTTAAGCATGGCAATTTTTAAAATAATTA
The DNA here is from genome assembly GCA_028554685.1 of Agrotis ipsilon. Lineage (NCBI taxonomy): Eukaryota > Metazoa > Arthropoda > Insecta > Lepidoptera > Noctuidae > Agrotis > Agrotis ipsilon. Next base: position 15,893,503 of record CM052971.1, read on the forward strand.
TAGAAAAGAAGTGTTCCTACTCACAATGGTGTACCAATCGCGTCATACTAGTGAAAAAAAAATTAGCATCAAACATGCTGGATGTAATGCTCAATAGATTGCGATCGCTAGATGATGATTGAATGAATCTCCATCATGGCTATCAGCAATATGTATGAATGTGTTACTTCCGAGAGATTAGCAAAACATTACAAGATTTAAATCGCACTTGATTACAATCAACAGATACGATCAACATAAATAATTTATTTCTACCATTGCCAGCGTGGAAAAACACAACAAGGCTGCAACAGTTACTAACTAAACTCCCATTTTCTAGGAAAACTTAACACCTGGCACTAATTATGTTACTTGAGTATCTTCCTGACACATTAACAGTTAAAATCTAGGAACTCGACACATACAAACAAACACATCGTGTATATGTAAGTGATCTAGCCAAATATAAAACATCCCCTTTCCTGGTGTGAGAGTAGGGCATATAATTATGTTATACTAGCGACACGACCCGACTTTGCACGGGTGTAATTATGATATAAGGTTCTGCATTTAAATGTTCCTCTTGAATCATTGTCTATTGATGAAAACCACATGAGAGAGTATGGCGAACAGATAGATGCGGCGGGGTACGTGACAATTTCTGTTTTATACATACTGTTTTTATATCTCATGTACTACCAATATGAGTATCTCCTATAAGAACAGACTGTGTTTTTTTTTCATGGACTAAAACTTCGGCCGAAACGGAGCTTTCAGCGAAACACAAATTTAAATACATACAATATAATAGTTCCGTACCAACGAAAATAATAAACCTTTCAGGTCCCAATATTTACTGAATAAGAATTAATAAAAAATCTTATCATGCAATTGAAATTTATTTATTTATTTATTTATTTTGGGAAAACAAACAATCGTACATTGTATATTAAAATCTAGGTACACAATCTATTATACTAAGTAAATGTACAATCCACTACGTTTCCACATATTACTAGTTTATGTAAGATACATTTTTTTTTTTTTTCCTCTTATAAATAGTTATACATCAACAAGCACAAAGAAAAGAATTTAATCATATTCCTAAAATCTAATAATTAATCCACATGGGTACTTAAATAGCACTTAATATTTAAATAACATATTATATTTATTGATTTTGGGCAAGGCGCTCATTAATCTCATTTTTGAATTTTTGCTTTGACAGGGCAAATATATCGATATCGCCGAAATGGTTGTTGTAAGCCTGAACCAATCTCTGGAGAGGCGCTCTCTCTCCCGCGTTTGTACGACAGGGCGTCGTAGCAAACAGTGGATAAGAGCGCGCCTCTCGTCTCGTTACTGTTCTGGGTACAATATATAATAATATAATAATATAATATAATATTCCACAACAATCACACAGCGCCATCTAGTCCCAAGCTAAGCAGAGCTTGTGTTATGGGTACTAGACAACTGATAAACATACTTAAATATTTCTAAATACATACATACTATAGATAAATAAATTACACCCAGACACAGAACAAATGATCATGCTCATCACACAAACATTTGTCCTGGGTGGGAATCGAACCCACGACCCCCGGCATAGCGGTCAGGGTCACTAACCACTAGACCAACGGGCCAGTCAAATATAATATATTTGGTTTACTAATTCAGTACAGTCAAACACATTATGCACAAGTCCATGGAGCATCATTCCTTGGAGCAACAGGCGTCTAGAGCGTAGTGTCAATAAACCAAATTTAATCAGAGCGTTTTTATACGATATAAATGTTCGAAGCGACATCTGTACTGCATTGCACTAACGAACTTACGCTGAACTCTCTCTATTGAGGTCTGATATTTAATGTAGTAGGGATCCCAGATCATACAAGCATATTCAACTTGTGGGCGAACCAAAGAATTAAACAAATACATATAGGTCGCTGGACGTTTAAAATCTGATACGGTTCTCATAACAAAATTATACATTTGAAATGCTTTAGCAGTGATTTTATCTATATGTAGATTTAAGTGAAGTTTGCTATCAAGAATAACGCCCAGGTCACAGATATACGTTTCCCTAATTAAAGTTTCATTACATAGTGAATAATCGTAGGTTATAACATTTTTGTTTTTAGTAAAATGTATGTATTTGCATTTAGGGATACTTAGTTTCAATTTATTTTCATTACAATAATCAGAGAGTCTTTTCAAATCATCCTGCATAAGGCTACTATCTTGAGTATTTTTTATTGCTTTAAATACCTTAAGGTCATCCGCGTATAATAAGAAATTACAATTATGAAAGCAGTTACAAATATCATTTATATATAAAATAAACATAAGAGGGCCCAGGATCGATCCTTGGGGAACGCCTGATGTCGCCAGAAATGAGTTTGACTTGTAACCATTGCTCACCACACTCTGATTACGATTGCTTATATATGAACAGAACCATCGCAGTAAGTTACCTCTGATGCCATTAAAGGCTATTTTATTTAATAAAATTGAATGGTCCACCCTATCAAAGGCCTTTTTGAAATCTGTATATACAGCGTCGGTCTGACACCCCTTGTCCATGTTGTCAAACAAGTGATTTGTAAAGATCATTAGATTAGTCACTGTAGACCTATTTTTAACGAAGCCGTGTTGCTGAGGTAATATTTTGCATCGCAGAAATGGATAAATGGCCTGGTGGACGAGTTTTTCAAACAGTTTAGCAATGCTCATTAAAGAACATCTGCAACCACACCGGAATTACTCACAATAATTAAAATCTTCGAATTGTGCGCACATCGGGGCGCGCCATTAATACCGAAACGGTCTTTTGGTTCTAAGTTCCCGTTTGGTCCTTTTTGCACAACAAGAGCGTAATGTTCGTGAGTAATCCACGCCACTGCGGACTGACCGAGTTTAGATTTCATTTGCTAAATTAGCACCGCACAGCTTGGATATACGTACGTGGTTTTATAATTTGAGGTGAGAAAATGGCCAAGTATGGAGTTTATAGTTGAAAGATTTATGTTATTTAATTTCCTAAAGTACGATTATTAATTCCAGTCAGTAAAATGACAAGTCCAACTGTCACTGATACAATGAAATTTTGTACATTTCTATAGAGAACAAATGTCATTTTACTGACTCGAATTGATGTACTTTACACGCGGTTTCGTTGGCGCTATTATGATTGGAAAATATGCCATGGATTTTTTTTTATTAAACATTATGATATTCGGAGAGAAGGTATCAAACTATTACGGTCTAATCAGCATTCAGAGGATCGTCATCATTTAAATTATTATAAAATTATAATTACCTTGTCTTTAAATTGCCTTTCCCCCAAGTTGCAGGTTTCAATCATCCTTCATAATCATCATCATCTCAGCCACAAGACGTCCACTGTTGAAAATAGGCCTTCCCTTTAGATCTCCATAATGCGCACAGTAAAAGAAAAAATACAACCCGAATCTCATAAAATTTAGAGTCAGTTGACTTCTTCAGTAGTTTCGTAGACTTTGTCTCTGTCACCTTTGGCCTGGTGGACTATTACGTCATCCAGTGAGGGAAAGAGTCAGAAAGACAGAGCTATACAAGTCGTCTAGGCTACCAGGACTTCAAAAGCAAACTCCTATAACGTGTGAACCTCAAATGTTGAATACTAAAGCCGAGTCTATGCCTGTACTCATGACAGTCAACACAGTTAATAGACAGATTGGCAATTACAATGTTTAGTTATTCGCAGACAGAAGGACGCTGGTAGGTATAGGGTTACCAGATAGAAGATTAAAAAAAAGCCCTGAGAAAAAGTCTGATTTAAATTAAATTTTGCGACTCCTTTCGCAAACCTAATTGATAGGACAGAGTGTGTAGATAGATAGCAGTCATCTCTCACAGTTTGTATGGAATCTAAGTGTATTTATTATTTTATGATTTGTGAAACATACCTAGATCAAAGTCGATTTTCAATTTAGTAATGATTTTTTCTAATAAAACCTCTTATAAAATTTCAAAAAAAATCTGAGACGCTAATATTTTCTGAGATTGCCAAAATCTAACTGCAATCTTGAGAAAAAACCTCAGGCTCATTCGCGACATAAACTTTACTATTAATTGAAAAAATACTTAGAAATCACGATCAGCTTTTACAACATCTAACTGTATGTAATTTAGTTGATAATAATATTGTTAGTAACCATACGACATTTTATTTGAATGCCGTATTTTATTTTATTAACGCCAATGGCCATAATCTACACGTACATTTAAATTGGTATTTGCTTAAGGCAAAGCTAAGATTATATTCTAAAATCTAAAAGATATACCTCTTATTGGACGATAATTAAAAGTAGGTACCTACTATACTTATCAGTTTATTAAGACTCGCCCTTTTATCTCGTGTCAATTATATTCCAAATTAATTGCTCTAAAACAACATTATCTACAATCGTAGTAACACTTCGCTCCTCCCACCGAATAATATCGTAATCGATAAATTCAAATTTTACAGGAAAAATAAAACAGTGGTTTTTTATGATTATTGTAAAGATTGTCCAACCTAACAGAATGATTTATATATCAAATGAACGGTAATTTTTTATAGAATCATTCTGAATAAACGTATTTAATGTTTATTATATCAGGACCAAGTTATTAAAGAAAATATATTTTACTGGATACGTTATAAAAACATTATTTCGTAACAAAACATTACGATATTATTCGCGTAAAAACAAAAAGACAGCGTGCACAATAATAGTGTACTACAATGTTATTCGTTGAACAAAGACATCCAAACATAAACGGTAATAGACTGTAACTGGGATTTTCGCCGATATAATTTGTATTCTATTTTGAATTATTGTTTTAATACTATTTTATTCTTCAATTGCCTGTTAAGTAATATCCATTATTAGACATTTAACTTTCAATAAAACTATGGGTTTCTCATAAAAGAAAACCCATCATCATCATCAACAGCCGGAAGACGTCCACTGTTGAACATAGGCCTCCCCCTTAGACCACCACGCCGAACGACAATTCGCCACTTGCATCCATCGGTTGCCCGCGACTCTCACGATGTCGTCGGTCCACCCAGTGGGAGGCCTATCTGCGTCTTCCGGCCCGCGGTCGCCACTCGAGAACCTTTCTTCCCCATCAGTTGTCAGTTCTACTAGCGATGTGGCCTGCTTATTGCCACTTCAACTTGCAAATTTTAAGAGCTATGTCGGTGACTCTAGTTCGTCCCCGAATATCCGTATTCCGGATTTTATCCCGCAAAGAAACTCCGAGCATAGCTCTTTCCATTGCTCGTTGAGTGACTCATAGTCTCTCTAAAAGGCCAGCAGTCAAAGACCACGTTTCAGAGCCATATGTAATAACTGGCAACACACACTGGTTAAACACCCTTGTCTTGAGACAGTGTGGGATTCTCGATGAGAAGATATTACGTAGCTTCCCAAACGCTGACCATCCGAATTGGATTCTTCGGGCGACCTCTTTCTCGAAGTTGGACCTACCTTACTTAACAATCTGTCCAAGGTACAACACAAGGTATACTGGTCTACAACTTCGAGCCACAACCGATACGGGTGCCACGTTCGTCATGACTTTCGTCTTGCTCGTGTTCATTTTAAGGCCGACCCGTTGGGAAACGATACTGAGGTCGCTGAGCATAGCATTGAGGTGATCCAATCGCCATTGATGTTGATGCCGAGTCCGTTCCATTCCAAGAGCTTGAAAACGTCTCCCAACGCGTTCATGAACAGTTTCGGAGAAATAACGTCTCCCTGTCTCACGCCTTTCTGCAATCGGATTGGTTTCGTGCTCTCTTCCTGAAGTCGGATGGACATGGTGGCGTTTCTATACAAACACTTTATCTTCGATATACCTATAGTCGATATGACATCGTTGGAGGGACTGCAACACTGCCCAGGTTTCGATTGAATGGAAGGCTTTTTCATAGTCCACAAACGCTACATATAATGGCCAAATATACTCCTTTGTCTTCTGTATAACCTGGCGTAGCGTGTGTATGTGGTCTATGGTACTAAGACCATGTCTGAAACCGGCTCGTTCGGGAGGCTGGAAGTCATCAAACCAGCGTTCGAGACGGTTCGTAATCCTCAGCTTTGTCATTTGGCTTTGCCCAATAGACGAATTCTTTGCGAAGACTTTTGAGCCCTAGTTCCGCTCGATTGTCTCTTTGATCCGTGACATACTATAGACATGCAGGTCACGTCGTCGCATTGATTTAGAGATTCGTCTATTGAGTTTGCCATATTCCGACATATTAGCTGAAGATTGCAGCCTCATCTCGGTCTGGTCTTGCATCAACTTGGTAGTTCCGTTCGAGAGCTTTTGAGGCTTATTGCGGCGCGGGGTCTTAAAGAACTTGGACCCCACAGCTAGGACAGTTTCCACCAACCCATTGTTAATCTCGTCCACAGTTTTGCATTCGGTTAGGCACTGGAAGCGATTGTGCGGTTCGAGTTGAAAGACGTCTTCGGGGTTCTGGATGTGGGCAGGACCAGGTTGGAGCGTGGACTTTACCAGGCGAGATCTTTCAAGCACCTTTCAAGATCGCTACAGGTTTTTTCATTGGCGCTCACAGAGACATCACTGAATATTCGCTTCTTGGTCGTCATGATGAAGTCGATCTCATTTCTGGTAGTACCATCGGGACTCATCCACCTCCTGGATGGCCTTGGCCGCTTCTGGAAGTAGGAGTTCATTAAATGAAGTTCTTCTTTTGCCATAAAGTTGACCAGTCGCTGGCCCCTATGATTTCCCTGCCCATACCCAAATGCCAACCACTCTCAACTCATTGCCATTCCGTGAGCCCACATTCGCGTTGAAGTCCCCCATAACAACGGTGAAGTATGTTTCGGAGGTATGTATGGCCTCGGATATCTCCTCATACAATACCTCTACTTCATCATCCTGCTCGACACACTGTCGACTTTCATAAAGTTGTTAATGAGGGACCTGCAGACGAGAAATCCAACACCACCCTGGTATTTACGGTAGAAGAGCATGTTGCCGGAATCTAGAACTATCGTATCCTGACCCTCTCTTCGGATTTCAGATAATCCCAAGATATCCCAGCGCATTTTGCTCAATTTTTCCTCCAGCTCGATAATCTTATCATCGGTCCTAAGTGTGCGGATGTTGGGTGTTGCCAGGGCCAAAGTCCGTTGGGGGTGGTATGCCACATACTCGGTATTATTCTATTTCCTTTCTTTATCATTAGAAAAAAAAGAAAGCGATGCGAATGCTTGTGGCTCGTGTTAATAGATAATACAGCAATCGTAGATTGAGTGTAGATATCACCTCGGTAAACTATTGCAAAAGTAATTGCTATTTGTTTTTAATATATAATTAAATAGTAACCAGTATTAACCATAGTTTTGAAATAAAATCTCTACGGGAATAGTATTGTTAAAAAACTTTACTATAAAACGAGTTTGCTGTTCTTACTCGAATAATATCGTTATCGTAACATGCTGAAATTCTTATTAAGAATGCTACCCGTAATCACTAGAAGCGATTTTATTCGCGTAAATAAGTACAATAAATCTGTAACGGAATATTAGGGCTATGGTTAATAAAAAAATACTATTTTGGAATGTACTCATAGGAAAAATGTGAAAAAAATTGACAACGTGTAAGAGAGTACGTACATGATGAATATGCAATAAAACGCAAAGTATCGTTATATCACATTACGATATTATTCGGTGGGAGGAGCGACTTCTTCTTAGATAAGAATATGTTTAACACATGTGTATAAAATGCTGTATAAATAAATTAAAATATGGGCTGGTCTATTAGCAATAAATAGTAACCAGGAGATAATAAGGTCAAAGAGATAAGTCAGTACCGATGTAATAATGTAAACAATTACATAGACCGCAGTTTTCCAACAAATGCGTGTGGAGATTTAAATTAAAATGACTATCTGTTAATGTAGCGCGGGCGCAGCTGTGTTGTGAGTCAGTTTGTTGACTTGCTGACCAAGAATTTAATATAGACAGGACTGTGCAATGTTGTGGTTTATGCCCACTCAATAAGGTTCATAACGGTAAGGATTTTTTAAATAAATTATACGCAGTAAGGTCGACATTTAGGAAATGAATTAAAGATTTGACATTGCCGACCGATGGGTAAGCATAGTTCAAGTACTTCTCGAAACTGTTTTTTTCTTTTAAGAAAAAACCTTTGTAACGGTGAGGTATGACTATCCTAACTTACTTGCATATATGCACAACTGGCGGAAAGTAAGTGTACCGTTTCCTAATTATTCGGGAATAACAAGTGTGTACCTACGAAAATATTCGATCGAACAATAAAGAAAATATCACAAGTCATCATCATCTTCCTGCCCTTATCCCATTTTACTTGGGGTCGGCGCAACACGTTTGTTTCTTCCATTCTCCCTATCACAAGTCATAGTATCATTTAATCATTTTTCTTTCATATCCTTACTTATACAATCCATCAAAGAAAATATCACAAGTATTGTTACGATTTGTACCTTCATTAAAATTCTCTGCCATTATTGTGTCGCATTCACAAAAAGTAGACTACGAGCATTACTTAAAGGTACTTGCTGTTTTTAATATTTCTGTGGGTACTTTTAAAAACTGCCAAATAAGAAAGCATAATGTTTTACTCAGAAATCAATGTGTTTCCCATACAACGCGAATCTGATTATTTTAAAATAAACTATCGTTTTCTAAGGAATAATACCAAAATCAATACAAAATTTGATCTTGACCGGAAACCAATTAATAAATTAAAAAGTCAACTTCATTAAAAGACCCCACAGTTTTGTAAAAAAGACAATAATTTATGGTCATTTATAATTAACTTTTCTTAAAAATTTGAACACGTATTTAAATTTAAATGTCGAACATTCCAAAAATATTAGAGTAAATTCAAATCTATTTCGATGCGTGGTCTTTGTCGGTATGCCTTTGATGGTGCCGGTAGCCCATTACATACCTATACAACAAGAATGTCGGTAACCACAATAATTATTATTTATGTAAAAACAAAATAACGTTACATTTTTAATTAACAATAACATATTGTTTGTTATATAGAAAAATATAAATATATTGACACTGTTCATTTGAATATTAGCATCATAATTATTTACGCATAATACATCAATTAACTGGATATAGTTGATCAAAGTCCATGGTTGCACTTTGGTCTTATCTAGAGTCAGGGCAATGGTTAGTCTAAGCTGAAGTAAGGGCAATGGTCAGTTTAAATTGGATAAGAAATTAAGATACAAGTTGATAAATAAAGAATTAAGAAAGTGTTGTATATCTTAAGAGTACGTAAAAATCTACACGTAAGCCTGATTTTTGTAACGCTATGGAACAAGAAAATATTATTATATTCTCTTGAAATATGTATGAAATTGTTAAGTTAAAATAATATAATAAATAATTATGTATATTTGTAATCCTTTAAATAAATAAACACCAATGTTTAATTTCTGCTGACCGGGCCGCAAAACCAACACTGATTTTAGTGAAAAGTAGTTTTAGGAAGGAGCCGACAACACCACTACTGACGGCAATTAAAAAACCGATATGAGAAAAACGAGGTATTCCACATATGGCACCTGGCACCTGCGAAAAATTTTGACAGGAACCTTATGTGGATGAGATAAGGTGTTAGTAGCTCGGGTGCCATTCTCAGCGGGTGCCCTTCGTGGAATACCTCAGAAACACCATTATATTAAATCAAACAATAATCTTTTAAATTAATTGCCTTAGCTGATGAAATAAGCTGAACATGTGTGCTGTAGCTCACCTTAGGCTCTCCTAAGTCAGTAGTGGACTGCAATACGCTGAAATGATGATGATGATAAATCTTGAAACTAAAGCAAAGAATTCAAAGTACTAAAGCATGTTATTGAAAATCACTCACGCGAACCCATTAGTAATCCAGACGGCAGAGCTAAAACCTTAAAACACAGCTACGAATTTATGTATATCCTTTTACGCCCTTATCCTTACAACCTCTGCTTGTAAACTCAAGTCCTTGAAACTAAAAAAAGAGTCAAGAAACGAGGTAAAAAGTAAAAAATATCGTGTAAAACCAGTACTGGAAATGTCCTCTGAAATTCTACTTTCAGCGGCTGAATTTCAAGAATGTACCTGAACACGCCAGCTTTGAGCTGAATAGCAAGACAGATTATGGCGTAAGTCGTCGCTAGAGACCGAGCGCACACTGCGACATACTACACGTGTTTGGAAAAAGAGGAATTTTTCATTTATTTTTATTTCTTGTAAAGCTTTTGTTTCACTTGAAAGTGAAAGCTTTGTTACTGCAACAACTGCATTTCGTGTGTTTTGAATATGTGAGGTTTGACGTGTATTTTATGTTGTTTCTTTAGAATACTTATTTAAACTGGAATTGTGAAGGTTTTAAAACGGTTTTTTGAAGTATTACAACCAATTATAGTGTAAAGAACCTCTTTATCAGGTATGTAAGTAATATTTTTATCTACATAATCTTGTGAGTATGAATTTATATTATTTTCATAACGATTATTTTTTTCCTGACAGATTTAGATGATACTCATTTATTTACTTCATAATTATCTTCAGTAAAAAATAGCGCTTCAGCAGAGTCATAAATGAATTCCGACAAATTGGCAAAATAGAATTTTCAATTTTATTTCTCAAGCAATAGAATTCTGTGAACAGGGACACTTTGTTGGCTGAGGCAAAAAAGGAATTACCTGAAATTTTCGGTTTTTTGTGGCAGTGCTACCGGCACCCTTCTAAATTATTGTACAAAAATAACGTTTTGGAGTCAGCAGTCGGATGCCAACAAGGTGACCCTCTCGGGCCTGTCATTTTCAGCCTAGCCATACATTCCATCATCCAAAAACTAAATTCGAAATTTAATGTTTGGTATTTAGATGATGGAACTCTAGGAGGTGATGTAGACACCGTTATCAATGACTTAATTTTTCTTAAACAAGAATTTAAATCCATCGGTCTTGATCTAAACCCTTCCAAATGTGAAATTTTTCTTTCTGACACGACTGACAGACTATCTACCCTTGATAAATTTAATGCAATAGCTCCCCAGATCAAAATTTTAGACAAAAATTCCCTACACCTCCTAGGTTCCCCTATTTTCGAAGACAGTTTTTCATCATTCATCGACGAAAAAATTAATCATTTTAACGACATTTCAGATCGACTTTCCCAAATTAATTTACATTCAGCTTTCACCATTATTAGGTATTGTTGTTTTGGTCCAAATTTTATGTACTTTCTCCGGTGTTCTCCTCTGTGGAAACACACACATATTTTGGACAAAATTGACCAAATTATTCGTGAAACGTTAACATCCATCCTTAATGTGGCCCTGGACGACCGAGCGTGGCTGCAAGCCACCCTCCCTATCCGATTTGGTGGACTCGGCGTCCGCAAAATTTCTAGTGTGAGTTTACCGGCGTTCCTGTCCTCTGTCCACAGCACTGAAGCCTTAACCAGGATGATTTTAAGTCCCTCCCTGGTTGACCCTGAAGTGCCGTGCTTGACCGATGCAGAGAACGCCTGGAAAATGACTTGCCCGAATTCAGATCGACCCGTGAACCCATCTTCCCAGAGGCAGTGGGATGAGCCGCTCTGCAGGTTGGTACGGTATAATCTTATTAATACGTCAACCAATTCTGTAGAGCGTGCCCGCCTGCTGGCTGTGGGCGAGTGGGAGTCGGGTCTATGGCTTCAGGCACTACCGTCACCCAACATAGGCACCATGCTGGGTGACGAAACCTTCCGGATCGCTACATGCCTGCGTCTGGGCGCTCCTTGCGGGGCTCCACATCGTTGTCAGTGTGGCGAAGGCGTCGACTGCCTCGGGCACCATGGCCTTTCCTGCAGCAAGAGTGCAGGTCGGCTAGCACGGCACGCTAGTTTAAATGACATTATCCGTCGTGCTCTTGTCACCGCCGGGGTGCCAGCCGTTTTAGAACCCAGTGGCTTGGCACGCGACGATGGGAAGAGACCAGATGGGATGACTGTAATGCCATGGAAGTTGGGTAGACCTTTGGTGTGGGACGCAACATGTGTCGACACCCTTGCGCCATCCCATCTTCCTGGTACTGCATGCTGTGCTGGTGCAGCTGCTGCAAGTGCCGAAAACCTCAAACGGCGCAAATACAATGGCTTGACTAGTAGCTATGTGTTTGAGCCGTTTGGGGTTGAAACACTAGGGCCATGGGGTCCGAGCGCCCACCAACTTTACAAAGACATCGCCAAGCGTATAGTCGACGCCTCGCGTGACCAGAGGGCTGGCCTATATCTTGTTCAAAGGATCAGCATTGCAATCCAACGAGGCAATGCTGCCAGCGTTCTGGGCACTTTCCCCATTGACAACGAATGTGTATGAATTTTTCGACGCCCTGTAACTTTTTATTTCAATCATTTTTGTAAATATTTTACGTTTAAGTTTAGTTTTTAAATGTAGTATATGTATATATCCCCAATATAGAATAATATTTATTTCAAAAAAAAAAAAAAAAGCAATAGAATAGAAATAGTTTTATTGCAATTTACATTTCGCGAAATTTCTAAAATATGCTAGCATACAAACCAAAAAACTCCCTTTTTTGTCCTTACGTGTACATGTCTACCCATTGTGCAGCGCCCGCCGCGCCAAGTGTCACGTTACGCGCGTAGAGCGTCTGCGACCGATGACACTTGCAACTGCTATTTGCTCTAATTGCAAGTATTATTACACGGCAGTGTACGATATGTTGGTGTCGGCTGTGTCTACAATTTCGAGAGTTTGACTCAACTTGAGTTGCAGTTGTGACTTGGGAATTTGAGATAATTTGACAATGTTATACCACCTAGACTTGCCATATGTATACGATTACCTATACATTCGGTAAAATTTGGGACAAAATGTATAGTTTTTTTAGAGGCACTTCTAAATTGTGAAAAAAAAACACGATTCCACGGCCCTGAACTAAAAAGTCAACTGAAGGTCTGACAGCCCTTCCGCGCCATAAGGTGGGAGGACTCTTTGATGATTCTAAGTCCCTAAAAAAGCCACAGTCAAAAGGCATAATAACTTGTAAATGAAGTACTGTAGTTTTTTTCCACACTTTTGCCCACACTTTCTTTTTTAGGTGGTAAAATCATTAAATGTGCTGTCCTCCCGCCCTGAAGGGGAAGGGACTTTCAGACTCCCTTCCTTCAATTGCCCTTTACTTTCCAGGGCCATGGTTACCAGACTGAACATGCCTGCGACCCTGGGCGACTCATGATCCAAGAACGGACAACGAGTCATCCATTACTCGCCGTGCATACGCCAAAAATTGCCCACTCTAAGACGTACATCTTTACGGAGTATAAATAAGACGCAGATCAATACATTACTAATAAACGAAACTATAAGTAAACAACTAGTCAATACTCAGTTTTAACAATGTTTACAAGTAGGTACTATATCACAAATATTATTCATTGTTCAAAACCGCAATAAAACTATGTTTAGATTATGTTTATTTATTTTTTACATTGAAAACATGTTGTTCTTGAAAGTGCGGATAGCATTTTGTAAGAGTTTCATGAAAATTATTAAACATATCGTAGTATCGGTTTATGTAACGTCTACGTTTTTCAAGCGTCTTTTGAGTTTAAATTATTATAATATAATATATATAATTTATTTAAATTTAATGAAATACTTAATTAACTAACCTAATAATAAGTTGCGACTTTTGACGATTCGAATCGTGTGTTTGAACCCAGTTAGGTACTATATTTGTTTGTTTTGTTCCACTGCTAGGCGAAAACCTCCCCAAATAATTACCAGGACCTCTTATGCTGTACCTTCTCGAACCGTGGTACTTTTCCAGGTCATCTCGCCACCTTTTATGTAATTAATACACAATTACAATACTTCACATTACTTTTTGAAATTTATTTCATGACCACTGCTCTGAAAACCCGTGAAAGAAATGCATCGTGAGAATAATAAAGAGGTAAAGTTTATGAGCTTGTTTGTAGGAAGTTATCTCTGGAAATTCTGAACCGATTTTGAAAACTTTTTCACCAGCATAAAGCGTCATTATTAAAACATGATAATTTATATGAAAACTAGCGGCCCGTCCCGGCTTCGCACGGGTGGAGGACCAAGTCTAAAACCCGGTGCCGATTGTTACAAACACAACAAAAAAATAATTATCCGAATCGGTCAAGCCGTTTTCATGTTATGTCGTGACAACGGAAAACGGGTTTCATTTTTATATATATAGATTATACCGCTGCGAAACCAGACCGGATCGCTAATAGGTACAAAAAATAATATAAGATGAAATAGTTTTTCAAAATCTTTGAGTTTTTTTTTTTTTTGGGACGAACCCACCACATTATTCCCAAACCACTGCAACTCCTGAGAGCCAGAATCAACAGTGGCAACCACCAGAAAAGCGCCGAGGCAATGAAGCTCGACGTGTCCCGGAGAAGGAATTTACCTGTCTTGGATCCTGCAACGAAATTAATCAGAAAATAATAGTGGAGGAGTAGGAAAAGGAAAAAAATCTTTGAATTACTTACAGTCCGTTCTCACACGAGGTTGAATAAGGCCAAGTTCACTCTAAATACCTCTCGATATTTACCGAATCTACACGATTACTCCCGATCATTTCCGATCCACATTATAGGACTTTTAACTGCGTATGAGCACGCAGGTTTTAATTGGAGATCTAGTCATGATTTATGCAACAACATCAAACTATTTTAGCACCCAATTATTAATTTCAAGTTCGTTCATTTATACAGCTTATTAAGTTTTGACACAGATCATGCAGTTTCTAGGTCCTGAAGATTCGACTGATAGTAGGTACCTACGGTTGGCGCAGTGGTTGACTAGTGACTGCTTTGCTGCATGTCGCGTGTTTGATTCCCGCACGGAATAAATGTTTGTATTACCTAAATGTATTTGTTCTGTCTGTTGTTGTAAACGCACCTATCACACAGGAAAAAATCCATTAATGCTGAAATTAACAATTTTGCTGCAGAATGCAAGAAATGCTTTAAAAATGTAAGTATTCTTTTGAAAAATGTATTTCCTTTCTTCCATGTTAGCGGTTCAGCCACATAAATCTATAATATAAAAATGAATCGCAAAATATGTTGCAAAGCTCATAACTCTAAAATGGCTGAACAGATTCGGATAGTTCATTTTTTGTTGGGTTTGTAACCATCGGGACCGGGTTTTAGAGGACTTCCACCCGTGCGAAGCCGGGACGGGCCGCTAGTATTTAATAAATATGAGGTAGGTACCGCTAAAGCTGTAGTAAACACCTAGCACTTCCGCGTTCGTCAAAATTTTACTTTCGAAAATGAGGAAAACTAAACACAGACTTGTTTTAAGACTTGATGGACCTTGTTTTCTTAGTTCTAGCATAAAATTAAAATCGGTACAACCGTAATCAGCGATCACCTTTACCGAAATCCTTGAACCTAATCAAACGGCTCAATAACACAATAAAATTGCGTGCAAATCTCAATTTTTCTCACTTATAGTCGATGACGCATCCTGGCTTTATCTGCACTAGGTATAAAACCGTAAATAAGTTTAATCGTATGATGTTGGCATCCACACGTGTTTATTATTTTGTTATGAGTGTAAACAAGGGGTCCTTTTAGTATACTGCGTAACATACGTAGGAATAAGTAATTATACATTAGTCAGGTAATAATTCCAATAAATTGATTGACTTAACATTATTTCAGGATACCTACTTTCAAGAACAACATCATTTAAAATTCAATTCTAGTGCGATTCCATGATAAAAGGGGCAATTCTATTGCCATCAAACTGGCACAAATGTCCAAGTTTTTTTTTTTAATGAAATCTTGACCTTTTTCCTTGTTGCTTTGCCCTCGATACTACCAGATTTTTAAGGGTATCAAAAGTGATACACTACAATCCCAGGATATGCCCTGACCATATCCATAGCGTCAAATAATGCCTGTCGGAGTTGCGGGATTATCTTAGCAGGTTACTGTGACCCCGGGGCGCAAAGGGGTACTGACTTACTGAGGGACCGGTACAGCGGTTCGGAAGGTGGATTTTTAGTCAGCATGAGTCCGACAGTCCGACACCCAAGGTTCATTTTGATGATTTTACCACCTAAAAAAAAGTATGTTCGTTGAAATTCTGTCAGTAGGTATTTAAGGGGTAAAAAGGAAACCGGCATCCAAAATTGTGGCCGTAAAATGGTACAAATAAATGTGATACCTATATGCCTACCAAAGTACAAAAACACAGAATAATAAATATAAAAGATGTAGGTATAAACGCAGTTAGGTATCCGTAGTACTACGAGTTCGATAACCCGAGGTCAACTGGTGTTTACTTTCCGCACTCGTTATTATGTTTAAATCGCAATTATGTGCACAAAGTCCGTCTTTTGAGGCGATCGCTAGATGGCGTTAGCAGTATTATTAGTTATTCTGTACCGAATATTATTATTTTTTGTATTTCTTTATTTTTTGCCGAGTTATTTACTTTTATATAAGGTGTGAGAGTTATCTGTACTAATATTATAATGCTAAAGGTTTGTTTGTAAAATCTCTAATCTCAGAATTTCAGGAACTTTTACTAGTCCCAAAAAAAATGTTAAACAGTCTTTTTATCAAGGCTGTAAATTATACCACATCACGCTCTGGCAAATAGGTGTTAAGCAGATTTCCTGGAATTAGCGCGTTCAACCTAACAAACAAAAAAATGTACAGATTTATAACATTAGTTATAAATAGATAAATGCGCACATCACATAATACAGCTTATAAATTCAAATAATACTTTTAACAATATATTTTTGCAAAACAATAGCCGTAACAAACCTACCGGTTATAATTGATAATAATTAAACTATGGAATTAATAACCAGCTTGTAAACAATCTGCTATCTAATTACAGAGTTAAGTAATTGTATAAAAACTGTTGCTAATTGTTGGAGCATTTAGCTTTAGACTTCATGATGTAGTTTTTACGATCGTTGCAAGTTTTTTTTTTCATTTTTTCTGTGTGTGCTCTTGTCTCTGTCTAGGTTAGAGTGACGGAGTCAATGTCTACCGTTGGTATGAGCTTATCCAGAATAAGCCTGCTCTCTCTAACTTTGAAGAGATTCGAATTGACTTAGGACTCATTCGAAAAATTAGCTCCGAGAGTGAAATGACACCATTAAAAAAACGAAGGCGTCGACTCATCCGCAAGTTCGGATGAGTCGCATAGCTAATATTGATGTATTAATTTCATTCTAATATGTATTAGATAGGAATAACAAACAATTATTATTTTTATACAAAAATTGTACAATAATATTGTGTAAAATTTATCACAAAATGAGAATACGCTGTGGAATTTGAACGGAAAATAGGTAGGTACTAGGAGAACAAAATTATGAAGGTGTTTTGATTTTTTGTTAAAAGAAAATAATATTTATTGAATAAAGAAGGAAAATTAGTCGATAGTATATATTTGGTTTTACTATCAGTTTTAAGCCAACCGAATATTTGCACAATGAATTGCATACGATTTATCTTTGACCTTTCTTGGATTCTCAGTTAACAAACGAGGAAAAAGTGCAATAAATTACAAAGTGTAAAATTAAGTGGAAATCTCTCATCACCGAGCAATTATACGCAACACTGCCTCCGTTTAGTCACTATCACATGTGATTAGAGTCATCAGCGGGATCCCCCACAGTTTTTTCAGAATGAGGAAAACTGAAGTTGAAATTTCTTGGAAATAAATGGCGTGACTCTAACCAGTGATAACACGAAACAGATGATACTCGTTTTGGCCCAGTGGTATCGGCCTCGACTTACGAGTTGTAGGTCGTAGGTTCGAACCCAGCCTGGCGCATTACTTTGTGTAATTTCTTTCATCACCACTGCTCTCAAAACGGTGAAGGAAAACATCGTGAGGAAACCGGCATGTCCTAGAACCATCAAATTCGAAGACATGTGACATCTGCCAACCCGCACCGGGCCCGCGTGGTGGATTATGGCCCACTCCCTCTCCCAAGAGAGGAGGCCTGTGTCCCAGCAGTGGGAACGTTATAGGCTGATGATGATGATGATGATGAGAATGGGATGAAAGTGACTAGTATCCTTACCATTTATCACAGGTTTTTGACTGCTGGCCTTTTAGAGAGACTAAGAGTCACTCAACGGGAAACGGAAAGAGCTATGCTCGGATAAAATCCGGGATATGGATATTTGGTGAAAAACCAGAGTCAACGACATAGCTCTTAAAATTTGCAAGTTGAAGTGACAATGGCCTGCCCACTTCGCTCATAGAACTGACAGCCGATGGGGAGGATAAGTTCTCGAGTGGCGACCACGGACCGGAACACACAGCGTAAGTAGGCCTATATTCAGCAATGGAAGTCTTCCGGCTGATGATAATGATGATGACGATGATCAAAGGTTTTTGTAACCATTTACGCTTTTAGATTGATTCATTTTTTTTAACGGCTTTGATTTTGCCCAGAAGCAAAGATGACGCCTAAATGTGTCGCTAAAGAAACTGGAACTCCTGTGGTCCGACAGTTCACAGTAAAAACTGTTTGGCCTTGGACTCCGACAGGATGGTAGTTGTTAGTCATGCGGTCCGGGTGAAAATGTGCAGGTGCCCATAATGGGATCGCATCCACATCTGAAGTTATGATTCTTTAAAAGTAAGCACACCGTAGTCGCCGTAAGCCACCGTAATAAAAAAATGGATTGAAGAATTCGACACATTAGGCAGAAACTTCGATGGCTCGGTTGGAAAAAGAGCGTCGGATATATTGAATTCCGAGATCGCAGGTTCAAATCTGGCATCGTTCAAATTTTAACATTGTTTTTTAAATAGTTTTCTACCAAAAAAAAAAATAATGTTAAAGATTTTTAGGATATTTTAGGATAGAGATGAAAACTCACATCTATCCAGACCAGAAACAACTACCTGTAGACCATACAAAGACTGATTCCGTGCGGGGATCGAACTCCCGACACGCTGCGATCGACTGCAACGATCCTCAGCCGTTGCACTAACCATGCTGTAAAACATACCAGTGTGTTTTCCTAAGTACTACCTTCCAGTAAAAACTTTTTAGTTCCGGTTAAAGTTCTAACTGCAATAAAGGTTAAAAGTGAAACGTATGATTCAGATGAAACAACAAATGAGTCAAAAGGAAATTTTCCCGCAGATGTGGGCCAGATAACTCGTAAAATGCTGAACGACGTCGCGTGCAAGTTGTAAGCGTCAATTGAAGATGAATTGTGCACGTAGGAAGGTGATGAGACCGTTCCTGTTTATAAATCTGGAGTAATTCAATAAATATTTGTTTACGAACCTTTCTAGAAATACTTAAAGAAAGAGTGAACCTGTGTAGGAAACATTTTATGAGCTTTTAACATTATTCATCATCTGAAAACTATGTGAAATGCGCCACAGTTTTTACGCCACTTTAAGCATTCTTCTAAAAGTGATTTATTTAATGATTTTCCAGTAATATTTTTAGCAATTCTTCTAATAATAGAAAATGTTGCATGCACTTGTAGAATCGTTTTCAAATTATTTCACCATAAAATTCCTATACATTATAGGTACCGAAATTATCTATATCTGGAAAATAAGTATGGAAGGAGATAGATGGGGTCCTGGTGTGATGAAATGTATAGGTATAATATTATGTGAGTTTCTATTCCCACAGTACAGGAAAGATTCCTAGTGTGGGGGCAACGTTTTTTTTTTTAGAAAATGATTACGAACTGACTAATATTGCTAAAGAAGTATTTTTAAACCCATTCTTTTACATTTTTATTATTATTATAATAACGTGTAAAAATATAGCAAACCGTATTTTTCCTCATTTCATTAACTCCACTAATTCCGTAACCTCAAAACGAAACGTTTTATTACGTTTTGAGGTTACGGCTTCTGCAGGAGTCGAAACAGTTACTCAAATTACTGACACAAACTAATAAAAACAGGAAGGTTGCGATAACCAACAAGTAATAACCGTTTACAGGTAATAAACCGAAATAATAATTAAAATCATCAAAGGCGCCGCGTTTAGTCAAAATTTTTAACGTTTTGCGATTCGTCACGATTTAGAGTTTGCATTGCACCGGCTGTTTTAGCCACCATGCGTTTATTAATGGAATTTGTTTAAATTTTAGTCGAGGGATAATTATTACAAAAAAATGTCACTGAATCTTCCCGCTGTCCTAGACTTCTGTTAAAAAGTTATCACCAAGACTATGTAGGGTGAGTTCTTTGATTAGTAGTTAACCTAACTATTTGTTAAATTCGATACAATTTTTTAACAGACCGTTAAAAAATGTAGAGACTTTAAAATTAGGTTAAGTTTGATTTGCGATGTTCCTAGAAGAGTGAAATGATTTAGTTACAGTCAGCTTCAGAGAAAACTATAACCCTCTTGGCAATGAAATTATCAGCAAAGGGCTCTCTTCTTATATAGCTGAATGAGGACAGCAAAGGAGTGGAACTCTCTGCCTGCGTCTGTGTTTCCGAACGCATACAACCCTAATCTCTTCAAAGTTAGAGTGAACAGTCTTCTTCTGGGTAAGCTCGCTCCATCGTCGACCTTTTCTTAGTCATTCCTGACCTAGACTAAGGTCAAGAGCAAACCCATCTCACATAAATAAAGCTTCTCTATAACAACTTACCGTACGTGAGCATCTTTTTTTAAATCGTTCATTTGGCAAATATCGCGTCGTGGCCCAGTGTGGCATCAGCTTTAGTGTTAATATAGCAAGTTCATTGCAAAACAGTTAAAGACATAATATTCTGAAATATGACTGTTTACAACCTAGTAATGAAGTCCGAACAGAAAACGGGACTTTTAACAACATACTACTTTAAAATTTGAGTCAAACCCAAAGAATAGCTGACAGGCTGGTTATTAACAACACAAAATGTTATGTACCTCATCATTTGCATTTTGTTAAGTGTCAAAATTGTATGGAGAGCTGTGTTTTCTTAGGCCTTCAGTCTTTTATGGCTAACGGTACCGTAGCCTCGGAAATTTAAGTACAAACGAAAATTTTCCCCTAAAAAAACCTTCTTGTACTCGTACGATAAAGTTGAAAATCTATTAAGATAATTTGACAGATTGGGGCATCTTGATGCACTGGCATCTGTACCAAACGTATCAGTAGGTGCATTGTAGTACTCATTAGATAATAATGCTATTGCTTAATAAAATAATCATAGCATTTTGCATTTTGTTTGCGCACATTTTGTGCAAAACTTCAGCAGTGCGCGTACTAAGCTGGTATCGCGTTTAACCTCTGGGTACACTGGCAAGGCTGTGAGTAACTTAAGTTCGCCTACAATGCAGCAGATTAGTGAATGTTTTTTTTTGAATTTTATTTAAATTTAATTTGTGAATTTTCACTAAACTAATAATATGCGCGCTTGAAAAACGAGTCTGCTGCTCACGTGTGCGCGCACAAAAGTATCCAAGTATCAAAAATCTAACAAATTGTTCGTAATTGAATGAGTCGATCGGGTGACCTACCATAGCGTCTTAAAATGAGAGTAATTCTACTGTAGGAAAGAGACAGGGCAATACAAGCCGTCTAGCGCCATCTTATTCCCACACTGGATTAATTTTCGCTTTAAGACGATAGGCCACTAGAGCGAACATTTGTGCCACATTCTGTGCCACACAGTGTCGCAAACCGGTAGAATCGCATCTTAATGTGTGAAGAACCATTTGTAAAGGTGTAAAACGTTTTATTACCGCATGTATAATTTTGCTAGCACGAAAAATATATCTTGACTTAATATTTTTGCTTCCTTTAGCTCAATTCGTTACATGATGTTACATTTAGTAGCGTGACGGCGACAGTCGCTTCTAACTTGTGTCGACTGCCAAAAATATTAGCAGGTTTTAAATTAATTTTAGAAAATCGTTAGTGACTTTTATTAGTTCGGAAAATAATGAAATCTTCATCCAGTAGATAGGTAAGGATTTTGAAAGAAACCTATGTCTAGTAGTAGTATTTTTATTAAAAATTAATTTGGCTGATCAAACTAAAAGTTTGTGTATGTGAATTTATATTGTTTGTAAATGCACCAATATTACAAGAGAAGATTTTCCCTCGAATTGAATGAAGAATTCTTTTTTGGAAGTCAGTTAAAAATTTACCGCAGTGTAGTCAAAAATTCATGCAACTTGCATGCAATTTTTTACATCGTTTAAATTAAGGTAACCTTTTTTTGTTTGTGGCAAAGGCAATTTAACCGAAAAAGAGCGATGGCCTTTTACTTCAAATTATTATTTCACAAAAAGCACAGTATAATAATCATACAGTAGCGTAACTCGGCCGCCAGACAGATTTAAATACCTACAGCCGCGCGGTACGTAAACATGCGTTAGGGCTACCCGTCTACAACATTTTAATAACATTTGCCTTTGCGTACTTTCTGTTTCTATTTTAGTCTTGTGATTGTAAATATACTTTTTTATATAAATAAATGAAATACTTTGTATAATGAATAGGAAGTGTTCAATAAAAATGCGTGTTGTTTTTTGATTGGTAGATTTCATTTAAAAAATCCTGTTTTTGTTTGAAAAACAAATCGGGCTTATAAAGTCCGATATATTATAGAAGTATTTGACACCGAAAAATATTTACGCCACGACTGAGTCGTACGAAATGCTTTATTGTTAAATTTTAAAGTATAATAAATCCGCATTCTCATATAAAGCTTAATTAAACTACTCGTCTTATTAGATATGTACTCTGAACTGATTTTTAGAGATAAAAACACGCGGTTACTGTTAAAAAACCAACACACCGTCCGCTCGACACTGCGGTACAGCCGTGACTGTCTGCACCCCGAGCGCGCCCCGACATCGAGGCGCGTAGGTATAGCTCGCTTTTGGTCCGTTTGTATGAAGTTGGGGTACTGTATGATTATATTACCGTGCAAAAAGAGTCATAAAAAAATCTTATTTAATATTTATCACATCATTTTCGAGACGTTAAAGTACAGTTAGCCGAATCTGTCTTAAGCTTCACAATAACTAAAGCCCCACAATTATTTTTAATTCCTTCGCGACTTTGCAATTTCGTCTCCCATATAATTTATCGTCCATAAAACCGAATTCGGCACAAAGTGACAATCCCTTTGTCGTGTTATGTTTCCGAGAAATCGTTTGATGACAGACAGACACTTATTATGTACTCGTACAGGCTTATGTACGGGTTGAGTTTACATCTGTCAAAGATATTATTAAATGCAGTATTTTTGGCAAAATGTCTTTTTGATATATTTTTTACTGTCGCCTGTCGCGTTAGGTTTTTTAAGTGTAGCGATGATTTTATTTTATGATCTTGGTGATTGGATCTAGGTGCGAACGACTATTTGGAGTGATGTTAACTACTTTAAAAATAAAAGATGTATAAGGGATAAATTGTTATAAAGTTTATTATTTCAAAGACAGTATCATATATAAATCAACTAGTGAATTGAAAATGTATCTCTAAATTTGAATTTAAATAGGTGGGTGGGATCCATTTCAAAGCGATCCACCTCCACCGGATTTTGCCACCAGGCAAAGGCACTAGCTACTGGCTACCTGTAACCTGCGGTGACATTTAAATTATCACTGAAGTGGTGGTTAGGGTAACGAGAATCGGTTTTATTGGACGAACCCGTATTTTCAGGACATTCCTCCAAGAAACCGGGAAATCCCAGAATTTTCGAGACTTCGATTTCCTGGATCCATACCCTAGTACCCTAGTATCACAACGCCAAATAGTTTTTACTGTGTTCAGTGGGTACCCAGGATCAGGAATTACAATTTATTGGTTTCTGGGTGGGCATCTTAGGTCTCATCTTTGCCTCTAGGTTTAATTGAAGCAAGAAGCAAACCCATTTTGGATTAAAAATATTTAATTGGGCGTTAATGCGACATTGTCAAAAAAAAATCGAGAAAGATCGACGGATGAAAAAAAAAGTATTTTTTAATACCTCTCAAGACTAATTTAAATTAATTAGGTACGTATAATAAAATTAAGCCTCAAACTTGTATTGAGTTCAGTCAAACCTCGCCTATCTGAAAATACAAATACAAAAATCCGCAAACATAAATACACTTAATTGCATAAATACGAAACAATACCATCACTTACCGCGCCAATAAAAAAACTCGGTAAACGCCACGTGCGCTGAGCGCTGTCGTAAATTGTGTGCGTCCGTTTATTTGCGTCCATCTCGAAAACGTAGCATCTGCGTTCGGTGCGCGGTTTTGCGTTTATTTCGCGCACGTATTTAAGTTATGCGGTGAAGTGTTAACGAAAACTAGAGGAATTTTGTGGTATTTGTTGATTTTTTTTCTTGTGAATGAATGTCACATAGCTGTAGTCAACAGTAACTCGATAATTACGAGAACATAAAATCGGGATAAAAACTCATCATCATCATCAGCCGGAAGACGTCCACTGCTGAACATAGGCCTCCCCCTTAGACCGCCACGCCGAACGACAATTCGCTACTTGCATCCATCGGTTGGCCGCGACCCTCACGCGTTTAAAAACTATTTTATGCTAATCCGTAGTTTAGTAGTAGGTATGTCGCGGGCCTTATACCATCACCGTGACCCCGGAACATAAAGGGCTATTGAAGGACACCGTGGATTTCAGTCAGTACAAGTCGGACAGTCCCTCCCGCCCTGCCCGGGGTGGGAGGCCTCATCTGATGATTTTACCACGTAAAAAAAAAGGTTAACAAACTATGTGTTTATCTCACGTGGTAAAGTCTTCAAACGACTCCTAACCCAGGGCAGAACGGAAGTGACTGTCAGATTTGCACCGACTAAAATCCACGTTGTCTTTCATCAGCCTTTTACGTTCCGGGTACACGGTTATCTGATATTTTGATAAGACAGTCCCGGGACCCCGGCAGGGTTTAGCCTTCCAAGGGGGCTCCGTCATATCCAAATCAGTTCAGTCGATTTTGCGTGAAAGAGTAAGTAGTAGCAATGACACATAATGTACTTAGTATGTTATAAGATTTTTTAAGTTATCGCCTATCTCATGCTGGATTTAGTAGAATACTTAAGTGATCGCAGCTTGAAAAATACTCCCAGAGAAGACACTTCTGCCCATCCTTTTAAACCAATAGCTAACTTGCCTTTTATAGACAAATAAAACACAAACAAATGCATAAATATAATTAAATAATTTCTATGAGACCAAAACACACAAACATTCCAATTTAAGAGAACACTCATTTAAATCCGCAATAAATAATCGCAAATAGCCAGAACAAACGGCGCGTACCCAGTAACGTAAACACGTGAAATGTAAGCGGATTTGTACGGCCGTCAAACGTAAACGTAAACTTGAGCGTGAATTGCAGTTTGTGAGTACGTGGTGTGCGTTTTATGTTAAGTGTCTTAATTATTGTTTTTGGGAATGCGTTTATTTTGTTACATTTTTGGAATTCTGAAAGAAAATACGTTGTTCTTGCGCTATATGAGAGTAAACCATTAAATAAAATAAAACAACATTAAGCAGTCAATCTTAAAGCCTTCTTCGGAAAAGAACTCTTGGACATATCAATGAGTTCAGATCCGCGACCCCTTATACAGTCCACGACCCCTTAAACAGTACGGGACCCCTTAGACAGTCCGTGACCCCTTAGACAGACCGCGACCACTTAGATAGTCCGCGACCTTTTAGACAGTCCACTACCCCTTAGACAGTCCACGACCCCTTAGTCAGTACAGGACCCTTAGACAGTCCGCGACCCCTATAGACAGCCCGTGACCCTTTAGACAGTCCGCGACCCTTTAGACAGTCCGCGACCCTTTAGACAGGCCGCGACCCCTCAGACAGTCCGCGATCCCTTAGAGGCTTAGACAGTCCAATGTCCCAATTCTAAGCCCAGAATATTGAGTTATGTATAAGACTTAAAAGGTTTCTCATCTTGTAACTAGCAAAAATTTGAATGTTTTTTACGTATAAACCTTCCGAGATAAAATCAAACAAACACACATTCCCAGCACTAACAAGCCGCAAACGTGAAGCCATTAAACTAACAACTTGTCCAATTTATTAGCAGTTCAGCGAACCCCACACCTATTGGTGCGCACACGCAGATTAACTCGAATTATCTAATAATGAGTGCAACGAGGGAACGCCCGCGCACTGCAGTCTCGGGTCTATACTGAAGACAGAAGGACCAGTATTAATAATAATTTCAGTAGAAATTATTGGAAATAGGTTATAAGGTAAAGCTTGCCGTCCGATCAAGGACCAGCCATATTATATCCTATAGGTAAGTCTCAGCGCTGCCGCGGCGAAACTACGGTTCGTCTTCAATACATTTTCGACTTGTATGTTTTGGATTACAAAGTTGATAATCCACTAGGACACACCGCTGCTTCAGCGCTGCTGCGGCGCTGAGTCTTATAGAGCATAGCAATACAGGTCTGGGTCGAAGGTGCGTAGATGTCCACGTGCGCTTTAAACAGCTGTCAGCAAAATCACGGAGACCCCATAGGGCCGGGCCTGCTGTGGTCGCAGGACCGCAACAAATGAAGGAACGGGATAGTTTCTGACTGACAGTCCCTCCAGCTGCACCCAGGGCGGGAGGACTTATTAACACAAGTTATTCTCGTGAATTGTTTTACTGCATTCCCTATTACACGCAAACACTGCGCAGAAACTTACATGGGTGACGATACTGCGTAGTGTTCGACTTACCAACCATAACTTGAGCCCTATTTCCGAACAATTTAAACGACACTAGGGGTCATCATAGTCACAATGCTGCGTAGTAACTACCGACCAGTGTAATTTGAATCGTAGCTTCTAACATGAAGTGTTAAGTAGTGGGTCAATAAAGATGGTGGTTGACTTATTACGATGATATGGTTCGTACAAGCTTTTCCTTTTGTTCGCTTTGA
This sequence comes from Agrotis ipsilon, assembly GCA_028554685.1. Lineage (NCBI taxonomy): Eukaryota > Metazoa > Arthropoda > Insecta > Lepidoptera > Noctuidae > Agrotis > Agrotis ipsilon. The sequence continues at coordinate 15,920,492 of CM052971.1, forward strand.
CAATTAATTGGTGTAGGTTGCGCCTCATCGACCTCATGTTCTATTGTTAAGGAATTACGTATGAGATGTTAATAGATAAGAAATCCTTACATACTTAATGTATGGTTTAACTTTTTACGGTTTTTCGGGAGTAATTGAAATGTTTGCAATTTTGTCGATTAATATAAGACAATTGTCTTGAGTTATCTTTAACGAACAGGAACAGAAATACTTAAGTCTACCAGCATAAGTATTTACCTCTAAGTTTGTCGTACAGACGGTTTGTCTGTAGGACGTTGTGGGGGTCTCTGGGTCTGGTCTCTGGGTTTGTCTGATTCTGTGAGTAGTGTTGATTCTGTTGGTAATACGGTATTTTACACAAAAAAAATATTAATCTGAAATATAGATTATTAAAAAAATTAAACCCGTATTTTTTCTTTTGTCACGTAAACAAAAATTGACGAAGATACAACGCTTCTAAAAATCTCAAAAACGTCACTCGGTCGGTACAATTTTACAAGCGCAATGACGTCACAAGCCCCCCACTCTCGAATTTGGAAGCGTTTTATCTTTGCCAATATTCATTGCTTTGAAAAAATAAAAAATACGTGTCCATTATTTTTCAATATACTGACGGACTAAATAGATTATCAATTTATTTATGGAGTAAAATACCCTATTGTAATTATATTCATTCTTTATTATTAACACCACATGCTCCTATCGGTGTCATGTCATGTACCAAAATAATTAAACGACGAAAAAAAAGGAGGAGGTTCTCAATTCGACATGTATATTTTTTTATTACATCAACATCGTAATCCTCTAAGTCCGGTACTCAATCATAAACGACACAAAGAAAAGCGAACAACACTGAGGTTTTAATAAACTGACTAATAATAGCTCATCCAATGAGCTAAATTGAGCTAAAAGCCAGGAAAATTACTGATATGACTTTTTAACTGAGCACAGAGCAGCAATTATGTCTAATATAGAGCAGTGCTAGGGGAGAGTGCGCAATAGTAACTTGATATTACACTAATTGGTTATTTCAGTCTACGTTGAAATTCAAGGCTAGCTTTGTTGTTTTAGCCTGGATTGTTATGTACTTTATGTGTTAGGCATTGGGTCGCGGGATTTTCTAAGCGGGATAATACCGTGGCTCTGGAACGCAAAGAGCAACTAGATGAACAGGATGAATTTTTATTCAGTGAGACTGACAGTCAGATTATGTAAAAGGGAAAAGAATAAACTTTAATTGACCTCTCTCCTTTATTTTTTTTATTTTTAATTCCAATCCCTAAGATAACTATTGATTGTCTTATATACATATAATTGCTCGTGACTGTACCTATAAAACTGTGTGCCTAACTTAGTGGCGAGACAGAACATGTCTGGGCATGTATAGAAGATAATACCATGCTGCGGCGTTGCTTGTCAAATTATCCTTTGACGTCGACTCGCCGGGCGGACGTTTTGTTCGCCGCACGAATAGACAATATTCTCGTAGATTTTATATGCATGGGTATGATAAAAACGGTTATAAAGTGTGGATTTTTTATTGAATATCGGGATGCTTTTGTTTTTACGGTAATAGCGAAAGGCAAAAATTCCTTTCAGAAAAACTTCCTATTTATTTTAATTTACGTTATCAATCAATGTATGTATAATTCGATTTTTTTTTACGAAAAATTTACCAAAATTATTAAATAATTACATGCATGTTTTTCATTAATTGCCGGTTAATAGTTTCGTTGCCGGCCAAAGTACAAGTAGATAAGGAAACAACAAAATGTTATGCAATAGCTTCACCGCGGCAGTTTTGGGAGTGCCACATGTATTTTTGTTAGATACTATTTTAGGAGATAATTCCATTCTAACACCATAGCTACATTATGTTGGAATCTCCCACACTGAAAATCCCTCATTTTACATACTCCACAGAAAGGACTAAACGCATAATATGTGGCTTATTGCAGAAGTCTGGCCAGTAATTCTCTCCCCTATTTCTTAATACCTATTAGTTTATAATTAATTTAATAATTTTAGACATAGTTTTGTGTCAATAGAATATTAGGTACAATGGGGTTGACGTATCCATGTGGATAAAAACCCCTATTTATAAATAATGAATAAAAAAATAAAAAAACGTACTCCACACACTTTAAAGTTTTGGCTCGTTTTGGTTTCTTAAAGGAAGGTTCATATCTGACGTAAAATACGTCGAGCGTATCATCGAATGTTCTTTGACGCACTAACGTATCATCGGTTGAGTGTGAACGGTCAATTGTTTTTCTACACATTTGTCTGTTCTGGCGATACGCGACCGATAATACGCGACGCATGTTCCGTGATTCCGTCAGATATAAACCTTCCATAGACTACAAACGTTACTTTTCCTTGAAGATCGACGAATGTCACTTTTTTGTAACAATGAAAAATTTATGGGCATACCCAAATGACATTTTTTTTAACGTTGCCACACTATTAATTTCTCCTGTAGTGTGGGTGCGTTTACAAACAAAAACGATTTAACGATGACTTTTACGACTCACATACACAAACATCCAGACCCGGAACAACTATTTGCAGTTCATACAAATATTTGTTACATGCGGGGATCAAACCCGCGACAAACAACGCAACAGTCCAGCTCAGCCACTGCACCAGAAACCACAAAATACCACGTAATTAATCGACCGTCCTTTACTAAAGACGTTATTCTTAAAAAAATGCCAATATCAATCACACACTGAGACATGTTCGTATCTCAACCTACATTACAAACACAACAAAAAAAAAGGCAGAATTTTTCCACAGTTTAACAAACGGTCGGTCCACAGTGCAACGCTCTTCAAAACGTCAGTAAGTATGCCATTTTCAATACAGTACCGTACATTTGAGTACGAATGTGTAATTATTTAGCATCCTGCATTATAACGGGTAACGTGGACCATTGTACTTGATGGACAAATGATTGCGAATTTTTCTCGTCTCTTTCGCACTGGTTTTTTGTCCACACAAAAGAGTCGACGCAGCGTGCGTGCGATAAATTTTTCCGAGAATTAGGATGCGATACGCTGGTTATGGATTTGTGTTGTTGAACTGTGACCTTTATGATTCTTTGGAATTGGGTTGTAATTTATTTATGTTTTTTAATTATAGGTTTAGGAACACCTCTGCACGCGTAGCATGGCGATTCTATGCCTATTCTGCCAAGAAAACACAAAGTTATTTCATCGTTATTTCTACACAAGTCAACTGTTATTTTGCTCAAATATGACACCAATCGTACACTTTTGAAGAATAGAACGTTTATTTTCTATATTTTTTACATTACCATGCTTAAAACAATAAAAATATTTCTAGGTTCTGTCATTTTGTCTATTCTTCCGTCGACAAAACCCCTTTTTACGGCGCCATGCTACGCCTGCTGATCATCAACACAAACTGTCTATAGCCAATTTATTTATTTTTTCAAATCAACCGCTTATTTCTTCATCACCTTCTCTTCCTTTCATCAGCCGTTATTTTACTGTCTCATTTCTATAATTAGATTTTAATTTTCTGTTCAGGTCAAGGATTATAAATTCTAAAATTATAAATGTTTTATCATAGTTTTCATTAAAAACACATTTTTTCCAATACACACCACCTTTTTGTAGTCATCATCATAACACAGTGATAAATTCAATAATACTAATATGCTATAAATGCTCCTTCTCACTTCATATGAAAAGAAACAATCTTTGTTCTAAGGGGCCATTCATTAATTACGTAATACTATTCTCGCTAGTTATTGAGCCCCTATTATAATAAATAAAAAAATAGGCTGACCCCCTCTCCCTCTGTTTAAGTTATAGGAATCTAAAGGAAAAAATGAATTCGTTTGGTTTGTTTTAATGTTTATTTTTCAAAGTCACAATTTTTAGTTGCCACTCAGTTGTCACTCAAATCTCAATAAATGGAATCGCGATTGTGAACTCGCTGTTTTAAACCATAATTCTAACTTTGCGCATTTTTGTGTTACGAAAACTATTAAGGTACTTGATAGTTTTTTTTTTTTGTTATTTTCGTCCCACCCGCTTGTAAGAAAAAATAAGACATGACCGACCCCTCCCTAAATCGTCCTCCCCAAATTACGTAATAAATGAATGGCCCCTAAACTGAAGTAACTTCACAGCTTTAATTAAAATTGTCTGTCGTGAATTGTAGATAGATAGTGATGTGTGTATTCTTACACATAATCTTCAGTCAATGTAAATCCGCGTCGCTGAAAGCGGAGAATTAATTCTCGCTGTGCAAACAACGAACTATGCTGAGCCAATACTATTAGTAATTTGGTCTGTAATTGTCTGACGAATAATAATGCAAATATGGAAGTTCCTTGGTAAATATTAAACAACAACTGTTGAGAGGCTTTGCATATAATTTTGGATGAGTATGATGACTAAGACAGACAACTTTAACAAACATGAAAAGACCTGGGGGCCTACCATGGAAAGGGAAAGAGATGGCACTAGACGACTTGTATAGTTTTTTCTCTTTCCCTCACTGGAACTTCTGTCGTCTTATGACGTCATGGTAAGCCAGGATCATACCCAGGGGCGAAGTCCGAAGGAATAAGAAGGTCCAAGAGACATGAATTAGCTCCTGTGCGGGATTGATCTGAAAATGTCTATTCATTCACGAAGGCGAATTATTTGGGATATTGCTACGTGGCCCTTTTAGACCCTCCGTATTGGGTGTTTTTTTTTTTAACTGGTGTTCATCAAATTCCCGCCGACAGACACAAGAAATTCCTGAAGGATTGTTTTTAGAAAAGAAAAAGAAATAATAATTAACTCAGTTCTTCACACAAACAATGTTAAAACGGAAAGTAATGATAATGTTGAGTTTTGATAAAACAGGGTAAAATCGTCAAATTAAAAGGATCTTAAATCATTTAAATAATCCCGTCACTTCATTTAAATCATTCGTTCATTGTCATCAAACTAAACCTCACAGGCTGATAATTATGAGTTTTATGACAGAAACAAAAAAACTACGATTTAATTATTGAAATGCTCGCTTGACCTCAGTTCCCTCGCTACGCTATGATTCATTTTCCACTGAATTCCGCTTATCATCGCAATGTTTTATTATTTCGAAGAATCGCCATCGAGGTAATATGATAATTTTGTAGTAAACACTGTTTGTGGCTTTTCTAATAAGCTTTGTTTTATGCCACATAACTGGAACAAATTGGTTGATGACCTGGCTTGAAACAGCATAGAGTTTTTGTTTCATTTGAAAACACGTACCTAACTGGCTATAATCGGGAGTGATCATAAGATAAATCACTGAAAGTCTTGATTTTGTGCATTTTGATTTAATTAAGAGTCATACATAATACAAATAACGTGACGAGACACAACAGATAATTTTTAATCTATTATATACAGAGTGTTTCTTTTAAATGAGCCAAAAGGGAGAAATCCTTATCCATAAGAGATACGGGAAAACTTTCTTAGGAACCTTTAGCTCTTTTTTGATGTTGACAATTTTGGCGTTTTTACTTTTTTGGTCAAGTGTGAGTCGTCCCCAGAAATGAGTAAAATTGACCAATTTTTTTTTTAATGCCTATCGACTCTGTTTCATGTAAGGATCATTTCATTGTATCGGAAGAAAAAAATCGGGACGGCGGAAGTTGGCCAAATTCAGCAAAAAAAATTTTCATACAAATTGTATGAAGGAAAAAATTACCATTTTTTTTTATGATGTTTTTTGACTTAGTGTCATTTAAGGATCATTTCATTGTATGAGAAGGGAAATGTCTGGGCATCAGAAGTGGGTAAAATCTAATGAAATACTGAGTACTAGTAATACGTTTTATGCTGTAAGAAGAAACATTACTGTACTTTTGACTAACTTCTATTGCCCAGACATTTTCCTTCACATACAATGAAATGATCCTTACATGACACTAAATCAAAAAACCACGAAAAACAAATAGGTAATTTTTTCATTCATACAATATGTATGAAATTTTTTTTTGCTGAATTTGGCCAACTTCCGCCGTCCCGATTTTTTTCTTCCGATACAATGAAATGATCCTTACATGAAACAGAGTCGATAGGCATTAAAAAAAATTTTTGGTCAATTTTACTCATTTTAGGGGACAACTCACACTTGACCAAAAAAGTAAAAACGCCAAAATTGTCAACATCAAAAAAGAGCTAAAGGTTTCTAAGAAAGTTTTCCCGTATCTCTTATGTATAAGGATTTCTCCCTTTTGGCCCATTTAAAAGAAACACTCTGTATATAAAAGAACAGGGTTTTTATTAAGACTCAGCCACCGACTCGAGCCGAAACCGCTAAACGCAGTAACTTGAATTTTAGACAGCAGTTGCAGTCCACTGTGGAAGCAATAAGACGAAGTCGCGGGCAAAGTGCTAGTACAATACTACAAAGTTCCAACACCACAACAAATATGTGGTTTTTTACCACATATTTATAAGCTTGCCAGATATTATTATTTACATAGGAATTTATCTAGGACAAAAAAGAAATGTTTACTTAAATACTAAATTAAAACCTATATAAATAATGTTACCTAAGTTTTCAGCAGTTGGACTCATTTTTTAAGGAATTGGCCTACAATCGCACTAGATCGGAAAATGTGGAAAAAGGGAAGGGAGGCCTTTGCCCTGCAGTGGGACGACACAGGCTTATAATAATAATTTCAGCAAATAAATGCTTATAAAGAAATACTTTATTATTTAAAAAATACACAAAAAATTCTGCCGCAAAACAAAGATAAAAAAAACAATACAGGGTTTCCCTAAGGAAACAGATTAGAACTCGGTGTGCGTGTACAATAGAAAACTATTGGGCACGCTAGGCTGTCACTCACTCCAAGGTAGAGCCCATGGTTTGTGGCTTTACCGACTTCCAAGCTTTGGATGTGGGTACGAACCGGAATTGGAAACGAAAGGTCGGAACAATTGCGGTAAGAAAAAATAGGCTTTAATTTCGAGATGTAAAAATAATTATGGCAATTTTCTGATGTTCTTTGGCTTGGTCTTTTTTACATTTGATTAGAGTTTGTTATATTTGTTGTTTTCAGAAAAATACATATTTTTTTCATTATTTTTTAAATCATGAGCCATTTTTGCATGCAGAATTCAGAATTAAGGGTAAATAAAGTCTACAATAATTTTATAACTTTAAATCTATTAAAGTTATAATTGCTTCCAATTTACACACAGCTTTGTCGATTATTATTTTATGTAACGCTGAAAACGTCTTTTCGTATTTTTTGAAATTATTGGAATTCCAACCACATACATTTAAAACAATCTGTCATAAGAAAACGCTTGCAATTCCCCGGTAAATTACTCCAATAATTCGTCATAAACGGAGACTTTTAAAACAACTGCAGTAAGCTAAAATCTGGGCGTATGAGGTATTAATTAAAACAGAAGTATTCCATGTATTAGCTGCTACGTTTGGCAATATCCCGGAGTCTAGCGCGGAAATGTGAAAGAGATTAATATGACCCTCGCTGAATAGGAATTCCTTTGCAACGCGTCTTAGGCTGGTATGGTAGTGTGAGCTATAAAGTGGTTTGATGATGTCCAGCTTTCAGCTATTTAAGAAAGACACTGATGACATGTTCTGACCCAGACATGGACTTAAAGAAACTGTGAGCTCGGAGTTGGTACTTTTTATTAAATGACTCTAAGGCCTCCAGTCAGGGGAAGAATCGTTTTTTTTAATTATTGTTGATGGAAAAATCACTGATGTGCAAAAGTTGTTTCTTTGTAAAAATCAATTGCCAAAAAAAAACGTTTTAAACCTGTTAATTTTAAAACTGAGTACCTAAATCTAAAATTACTATTCTGCAAAGCCTAAAACAAAACAGCACAAACAACCCCAGTAGAAGAAAATATTTATTTATTCTTCAGATCTGTATGATCATTATGTAAAAAAGTTCAACTATACCTTACCCGCTCTCCTGTGTCTACACAAACCACTGTAGCGACTTGTATTTAAAGACCTGATACCATACAAATTACAAGCATACAGCGTAGACAACATTTAAGTTCACAAAAGGGTAACAGTTACATGCTCATATAGAATCTATGAAAATATGTTTTGTTGATTTTTTCAAAAACCGCTTTTTCTATTTCGATAATTTTTTCATCTGATCTGAAAAGTATACATGAAAGTATACACCTGATTTGGAAAGTATACACTTTTTAACAAGAAAAAGGAATTTTTCAAATCGGTTGTTAAGCGAAGGATACACGAACAAATAAAAAAATAACCCACATATATTATCCAAATTGAGAACCTCCTCCTTTCTAAATCAGTAGCGATTACAAAATCCATATCTGTCTTTCAGTAATCTCATCTCTTTTACTACATCGCAGCTTTACCCCGGAGTCGGTATGTACGATGCGTGTGACAGTTGAGAGTCTGCCAAAATCGTCGCGTGAACAACTCGACGTCGCATTAGCCGGTGCCGGATTCCAGCGTCCGTGCCCATACCCGGACCCTTTACTTTAACACGAGATTCATTTTGTGCATTTACATTGTTAACTGTCTCGGAGCCTGGATTGACCCCTTAAAACTATGTGCGGTGATTAGATAGTTTGAGTTCTAAATTGCCGGCGAATTTTCCAGACTTGTTCGAGATATTTGGATAGATTTAATTGAATGTCAAAATAATGTGTAGTCTTAATTAATGATTTTATTGTAAATAAACTAGCGGCCCGTCCCGGCTTTGCACGGGTGGAAGACCCGGTCTAAAACCCGGTCCCGATGGTTACAAACACAACAAAAAAAAAACTGCCAAATCGGTCAAGCCGTTTTCATGTTATGTCGTGACAACGGAAAACGGGTTTCATTTTTATATACATAGATATTATAGGCAAAAGTATTGTTATATAATTATCTGATAAAAACTGAACATGTGGTGTTAGTTATTAAGTAATTGTTACACTTATAAATGCAAGCATAATGAAATTGTTGAAGATGTGTGTAAACAATTGTTGACTAACCTAATAAATAAAATAAAAAGAGCAATTTGTCACTGAATAACTCTGCTGCGCTGCGTGTAGTGGGTTCGATTCCCGCACGTAGCAAATATTACTATGATCCACAAGTAGTTGCTTCAGGTCTAGGCGTTTGTGTATGTTTGTAAACGCACCCACGACACAGGAGAAATACTAGGTGTGGGGGCACGATTGGATGTTTAAAGCTGCTTTGCGTCCGTCACGTCACCGTCCAGGTCCAGTTGAAAACCAGCGTCGAGCACTTAGCTGCTCGACAATTTGCTGAACTGGACCCATTTGGCGTAGCCGTGGGACACACAATGTTATATTATTATTTGCTGTTATATTTACTGTTTTAATGTTATACAACTTAATCTTTTATTCATTTTTTTTTTCTTCTTTTATTTGTTTATGTTGTGTGTACCGGCTACTCAAATAAACGTTTTTTCTTTCTTTCTTTCTTTCTGGGGCAACGTTTATAAAAAATATACGTAGGTACGAACAGCGGCGTGGCGGTCTTTGGGTCGTGGGACTGTCTAAACAGCTCACCATGACTCTGGATCATTCAGTGCTATCACCGTAGATTTTAGCTAGTACCTACAAGTCGGACAGTCCCTTCCGCGGCACCGAGGGCGGGAGGTTTGATTTGGTAATTCAAACAAAATAAAAAAAAAGCCGGGCTTTGTTCAGGAATGGTCTTCCGGCTGATGATGATATGTAAGTAGCGTGCAGAAGGGTCGATGAAGACGAGAAGTTTTTTAATTTTTATTTGGAACCAGTGCTCTGGTATTGCGGGATAAAATTCGGAACACGGAAATTCGGCGAAGAACCAGAGTCACCAACGTATCTTAAAATTGCATTTGCAAGTTGAAGTGGCAATGGGCAGGCCACATCGCTCGTAGAACTGACAACTGATGGGGAAGAAAGGTTCTCGAGTGGCGACCACGGACCGGAAGACGCAGCGTAGGTAGGCCTCCCACTAGGTGGACCGACGACATCGTTAGAGTCGCGGGCAACCGATGGATGCAAGTGGCGAATTGTCGTTCTGCGTGGCGGTCTAAGGGGGAGGGGGCCTATGTTCAGCAGTGGACGTCTTCCGGCTGATGATGATGATGATGCTCTGGTGTGATAAATATTAAGGAACCTAAACGGTATATTTGAAACGGCCTGAAAAAAGAGCTCACAGAAGGAATTGACGAGTCCTTTGATCAGCAGTGGGACAGTGCAAGCTTAAAAAAAGGCCTAATTTAAACGGATGAATTATTTTAACTTTTTTTCGAGGAAAAATATTCTGTACATGTTGCTGTTAGGTAAAATTAAGTCGAAATTTCAACAAAGAAACCACTTACAGTGATAGTCAGATAGCAATAATAATACCTATACTAAGAAAAAGTTATAATTACCATACAGTTTACGTTTTCCCTGTACAGTAATCAGAATTACTAAATCGACTGTTACCGAACTTGGCACTAGACGTCTGTTCATGACCAATGCGACAGATGGCCAGAGTTCGGATAAGAATTTAAAGAAGACCAACTATGAACAAATCAATAATTTCTTGGTAAAAAATCGAATGTGACATCCGCCAACCTGTACAGGCCTGCTTGGTGGATCAGGTTCTTGCTTCTTCAAGAAAATAGAATTACTTAAATCAGACTTGTAGTTCTAGAGGTTTTACTATGAGAACTAACTTTTTATAAGCACAGGCTGGATCAAGCCTGACAAATGATTTTTGCAATATCTATATATATAAAAGAAAGTCGTGTTAGTTACACCACTTATAACTCAAGAACGGCAGAACAGATTTGGCTGAAAATTGGTAGGGAGGTAGCTTAGAGCCAGGAGGCGGACATAAGATACTTTTTATCCATAAACGAACAGGATCCGCGTACGAAGTCGCGGGCAGAAGCTAGTTATAAATAAGTCGTAGAACTGGGTAATACGTTCCAGTAAAAAATCAATTACTGTGAAGTATGGGCGCGTCTAAGTTGACATTATAACATTTTAATCATTAACAAATATGCATTTTTATTTAAACGATCCCTTGCAACACGCCACAAGCTAGTCCATGCTTTTTTTTTTTTTAGCGTTGAAATATCATCAAATGAGTCCTCCAACCCCGGGCAGGGCGGGAGGGACTGTCAGACTTGTACTGACTAAAATCCACGGTGTCCTTCAGTAGCCCTTTATGTTCCGGGATCACGGTGATAGAAATAAGTCCCGCGACCCCGGCAGGCAAGCTAGTCCATGCTTTTTTTTTTTTTTTTTTATCGTGGTAAAATCATCAAATGAGACCTCCAACCCCGGGCAGGGCGGGAGGTACTGTCAGACTTGTACTGACTAAAATCCACGGTGTCCTTCAGTAGCCCTTTATGTTCCGGGGTCGCGGTAATAGAAATAAGTCCCGCGACCCCGGCAGGCTTTGGCCCTCTGAGAGGGGACCCGTCATTTTTTGCTGACAGCTCTTTGAGGCGCGCGTGGAACACGACGCGCCGTTGACCCGGGCATGGTCCATGGTCGGACAGCGAGTTGCCCTTTACTCGCTGTCCGCATGCCCGCGCCTACGGTGGCCGGAGATCGTCTTGCGACGTACGGCGCCGTGGGCGTACACCACTGCGGTTGGGGCGGAGGGAGGACGCTGTCCTCTCTCTCTCGCGGCCCGCCGCCTCCTTCACGAGCATTACTGCCTCGCAGAAGGCGGCGACCGCTTCCCACTCCGTCTCGCTCCGCAGCATGGCCGAAACCAATGCCGGGCGCGAGAGGTCTCCGCCTATCGCCGCCGTGAGGACACGTCGGTGCTCTGCCCAAGCTGGGCAGTCTTGCACCGTATGCTCTACTGTGTCCTCCGGGCGATCTTCGCAGTGGTGACACCCCGGCGTTTCCTCCTTTCCCATCAGCCACAGGTACCTCCCGAAACTTCCGTGTCCGGTGAGGACCTGCGTCATGCGATAGGTCAGGACGCCGTGACGTCTCTCCAGCCACTCCTCAAAGAGGGGTCTTACCGCCGCGATTGCGGCGTGCCCGGCCGTCGGTTGCGACAGTCGTCCAATCCATACTACCCTGAGCTCGCGCCGGAGCTCTTCCCGCCACGCCTCGACTTCTCGAGGCAGCGGGGTCTCGCCCCGGCGCTGCGCCTCCACAAGCTAGTCCATGCTTGGACGGTCGCAAAAATGAATATGACAGGATATTTATGACATAACTGAGAAAAGAATACTATGATTGCGGACTTTAACCTTTGATTTTCAGTCTTAGCATGCTAAACTTCTATCCTATGCGTCATAATCGAATTATTCATTCCAAAAAAGGGAAACGAAAGAAGCTAAGAAAGCTGCTAATAAATAAATAATGTGACACATTCTCAAATTCACCCAACTCACTGCACTACACTTAACACCAAGTTTCTCTTAGCACCCACGACGAACACCTAAACGAACAGACAGACAGACAAATTGACGGATAGCTCGCACAGGATACACGGCAGACGAAACAAAAAAACTTTAGCTTATTAACGTTTACAACGTAAATGATCGCAAGTGAAACGACCTCGGTAGGATTATTATTGGATAAGGGTGGGTGACCCCTCAGGGTTGCGGAATGGAGCTGAAGGATTAAGATCAGACCAGAGGTCCTAGTACAAGATTCCTGTTTGTGTGAAGTAAACAGGGACTTTGACGTTAACTGGAAAGTAAAAAATAGTTCCTCGTTCACACGCGCTTTTTCATTTTCCATACAATAAACGCCGTACAAACGTCATGTATGTCTGCTTCCCCTCCTTCTGCGAAGTAGACATTCTACCAAAGAAGGAGGAGAGACGGGTGAGGGATAAGACTGCGTCTACTTCACAACCAAGCCGCCGCGGGATACGCTCACGGCATCGGACGTCGCTAAGCGATTTCCGGCCACCGTAGCTACGGACATGTGTATTGCGAGTAATGGGTAACTTGCCGTCTGAACATGGATCCTCTCAACAGGTCATCGTGTTTGGTCAGTACGAGCCTGACAGTCCGTCCCGTCCCGCCTTCGGTGACAGGACTCATTTGATGATTTCAACACAATAAAAAGAGCAAACCCGTTTTTAAATAAGGCTAGGTGTATAACAGCTAGAACTCACAATCTATTTTCAACCAATCCCTCTATACATTAGGCTATTGATACTTCTATAAGTTAGGCTATTGCTACTTTGAGCCGAAAGATTTATGCGTTGGAAAGTAATGTCGTTAATGGCTGTACACTAATAGCGCACACACAATTAACTCCGCTAAACTGTATGATAATGTCACTGACACAATCTTATGTTGACTCATGGTGACTATGAAAATTTCTGGTAGATTATTGGTTCAAACTACTAATAGAGAATTTTCGATTTCTGCTTAAACTTAAATACTACATTATGGGTCACGAGACTCAAGAATTACCGTGACCCTGGAACGTGAAAGGCTATTGAAGGATGCCGTGGAATTTAGTCAGTACAAGACTGACAGTCCCTCCTGCCCTGCCCTGGGTTAGGACTCATTTGATGAATTTACTTTTTTTCTGATTGTTTTATTTTTGTGTCGTGTATTTTGATGACGTTTTGATTTATGCAAAGACGCTTTAGTTCAATAGTGTGTGTTGCAAGGGTTTTATATGGAAAGAAAAATTCGAACCGCGAGCAGGATTTGATCCTGCAACCTCCGGATTCAATACATCCAACAGTCTTACCAATCGACCCACCGAGGTCTCATCTGCAAGCGTACTAATTCTTCAATCCATTTCTAACGCAGAATATGGAATATTCAGTACTGTTTATATCCACCAAAATACTGTGAGATTCTGAGTGATATATTTCATCGAGTATCACCGCTGTTTTGATAGCATTACTCCTCTCATTTCCAGGAACTAGGCACAGTACATCGAGTGCAATATCGGCCATAATTTCGAGAGCACTAAAACGTCAGTGTAAAGCTACGGACACATATATTGAGTGCAGCGTGTCTCACCGAGATCAAAAGGAAGTGAGCGCGTTATTTCTGGATCATAATGTAAACTGCGCTCACCAAGGTTGTGTGCACTCCTCCTTTTTGACATTTGTCAAATTAGCGATCGTTATTTTGCTGGCGATGCGACCGGAGATGAATTTGTGTTATTTATATGTTTGACTTGATATTTTCTTGAGTGTGATTGACCGAATGACGAATATTATTACAGTGCTCTGCGGTATCGCCGTGATTATTTTTGTAAATATTGTATTTTCGATGATACCGTTTGCTTTAGATGCTCCAACTTCGAATTGTTGGTGCTTTGAGTATTTAAGACTTAATTGTGACAAAATAAGCCTGTTATTTCAACAGTACTTTTTAACCGACTTCTTAGGCGATTGAAGACTTTCGACAGGGTTTGTGTTCGTATAAATTATAATACTAACACCAGGAAGAGGAGGAGATTTTTCACAGAAGTTCTGCCCTTTTGCTTTATGTCATCACCTTGTCCATCATCTTTTTACTCACAGTCTATCTCCTCTCTTCAGCCATTTTAACCTTATGAAGCATACGTAAGTACCAAAACGTATGTCACGACAACTATAATACAGTTCGCTTAAGAACACAGCGCTGTCGCAGCGTTGAAATTACAGCTTCTTGTACGCTTACGAAACTTGTCGACATGCCCCGGCGCTTATGGTTTGTAAGCTTTACTACAACCCATAACCCATAACCCCGATTCTGAATAGGTAAATCACAGTCTCAAAATTGCCATTGCAGTATTATTTACTCTTTTTATCAAAATTAAATCGTAATTTATTAAAATAAAAGATACTCAATATAAAAATAAATCCCTTGCCCCTCGTTTCTTCTCTGTTGTCTTCTCAATTTTATTATTATTTTCTTACAACAACAATACAATCATTTAAATCTTTAAAAGCAACCCGGAACGCGGCAACCTGCCAGCGTCACAAGGATGTTACATAGAAATGCTTTCTGTCATAGTTATGTGTTGATTAGCATAAAACATGCTCCTGCGCAGTCAGGCCGCGCTCTTCCGGATTTTTTCAACGTTACACCACAAACGGAATTCCAGCCCGCATGACATTGAACGTTCATTGCCAATGTTTTGCATCTAGTAATAAAAAAAAATGTGAGTTTGTCTTGTGGAATTACTTTACAAATTTAAAATTCCTTAAAATCCGCGAAATGAATTCAAAGGAACTCGTAAAGAATACGAATAACTAACAAACTTGTTAGCGGAACACAATAACAATAACTCTGCATAAAACATCAAAAAAGACTCATAACTTCGTCTAAGAAACCCTCTTTTGCCTAGACCCGTGTCAAACTAGATGTCCTGGATATAATCAAACTACTACACAATACAAAGTTTATCAATAACGACCAGTCACTAGCAACTGAATAAACAGAAAAAGTCTAAACTAATTTCATACATGGCTTACAGTCAAAAGTTTTAATCAAAAATCGTTCTCCTGGCCTTAATTTTTGGGTAGAAAATTGATCAAATGAGTTCCCTCCCTGGGTGTAGTGAATGGGACTTTTTTTGGGACAAACCCACCACATTATTCCCAAACCAATGCAACTCCTGAAAGCCAGAATCAACAGTGGTTACCACCAGAAAAGCGCCGAGACAATAAAGCTCGACGTGTCCCGGAGAATTAATGTAGGTACCTCTCTTGGATCCTGTAACGAAATTAATCAGAAATGAATAGTGGAGGAGCAGGAAAGAACACGTAGTATCCACTTAGATGTGTGACCACAATGGGAGTGTCATACTCTTGTTAAAACCTACCCTGTCTCTTCAGTTGCCCTTTGCGTACCGGGGTCACTGTAACCTTAACAGATGGCCCCGTGACTGGGCGCCGTGGCACTATCTCATTTGGTATAAGTTCACCATAATTATATACTTCTTTTAATCCCCTTATTGACGTTTAATAAGTGGCCTATGTGGAATAAAATATTTTTATTTTATGTCATAACTTACCCTGAGTAATAAATATCTTTCGAAAACAAAAAGCAGAATTCTAAACACTATAATCCATCAACACAAACAAAGCTCAGACAAAACCGCCGCACGCACTAGTATGCAAAACAACGAACAATGTGACTATTTGTCACGCCACTGACTTAGTATGTGCATAATTATGTCCTACTGAGGGTATGTACTTACTATCAGACATGGCACCTGTCCTGTTTGTCAGGTGGCCTGATGATCTTCAAGTAGAAATGGCGTAAGGATCATGGCCAGTTTTATTTTGGAAACGGACAAGACTGCAAAAAAATCTTTACTATAATTTTTGATAATCAGATCGATTGATTATTAATTATAATTTATTATCAAAAAATATTTACTTTTTTTTGTTACGTAAGCCAAAATTGACGAAGACGCTTTTTAAATTTACAATTTGTATTTAATAATTTATGTACACACAATTAAATAAGGACGTTCCCAACCAAGGAGTACAAAGGCACTAACTTACTAATTTCAAAATAAATTTCTACCAGCAGACCTGTGAAAGGCAATAAGTCACATAGAGATACTCGTATAACTTATTTGTCATAGTACTGATGTCACAACCCTTCACTCCCCTAATGCGTTATGAATTTATTAATATTCATTAAAGGATATTGAGAAAAAGTGGGCCCACCTCTCAATAGGAATAAGATACATATGAATGAATAGGTATTTTTATGCTGAATAAAAGTTAGTATTACGATTAAGATCAAAAGTCTGTACTTTCGGAGTTATCTATAAAAATTAAAGATCAGGGTATGGTCGTAAGACTCTCCTACAGCCTAAATCGCTAAACGTAACAACATGTTTTTTTTACAATAATTACAGTTTATTGTGTAAGTGGCCACTAAGAAGGGGTTTTTTCGAAAATCTTCCTATTAAGGGTTGAAAGGGGGTGAAAACCTTTGTATGCAAAATCTTATTCCTTGGGTTTATAAACTTGAAACTTAGCATGAATACGAAGGTAAGTAAATGAAAATGATTGGCGTCATTAGTTTTTTAAAACTACCCTCTATTGGTGATTAAGATGGTGTTAAAGTTTGTATGGGACATTGATAATGCGTGAGCCCATGAATTTGAAACTCAGTATATAGAAAGAAGATAAAAAATAATTAAATACGTATTTTAGGATTTTCCGAAAATCGTCCCCTAAGTTGGTGAAAAGGAGTAATAAGGTTTTAACGGAAGGATTTTACTGCTTGCTTCGATGAGCTCAAAACTTGGCATACATTATCTCATAATCAATTAAACGATGCGTATTTATCTATTTTTAAAAAACCAACCACTATTAGTGTGAAAATCGCAAAACTCTTTTTCTTTTAGTAATTGATTAAGGTTATTTTATTTAATTTTAGTTGAAGGGTTGTGGGTGGGTTAACGAACTTAATCTTTTTAAACCCTAATTCAAATGAAGTGACACGGTACGTCTTTAGATTTTCCAAAAGTATCCCATAAAGAGGGTTGCCGGAAGTTAAAATTCACGAATGTGAAGTTCAAAATACGTACGGATCAAGTTGCGGGCGGAGTGCTAATACACACGACTACACAACAAGCTATGCAAAACCTGTATTAGCTGACCGTTCATTGTATGTGAAATTCGCAAGAAGCGAGACCAAGACAAACTGGTTTTGTATAGCTTGATGTGTAGCCGTGTGTACTAGGTACCATAAATTATCCTCCTATCTGAGAATTTAAGAGAACTTAAAACCGGAAATGTATTCGTTACACAACACCTAAGTTATTCCAACTGTCTTAACTTTGAACAGTTGACAATGAAATTAAATAGTGTAACAATTAACTTGTATTAAAAAAAAAAACTAAAACAAAGTACACTGCATAGCGATTTGCGAAAAAAAACGAGCTTACCCTAGAGCCAGCAGCCGCTTATGATGAATAACATGGGGTGGATTATTAGTAAGTAGGAGTCGTACAGTCCCTTCTGCTCCACACAGGGCGGGAGGACTCGTTTAATGTAGTTATCACGCCGATCGAGTTTTCTTCTAAAAATAATATATGCAGCCAGGACACTGCAAGTATGACTGACTCAGAGACTCAAACGTCTTTACCGACTAGGCGCCACATCTGTACTTTTTATAATTTCGTATTAATCCCGGCACGGCACAGCTTGTCTCCGTTCCGCTCCAGTGGAACCGCAGCTTTAGTCATTCAGCTCGTACACTAACAATATCAACATTCTACATTCAAATCACTTTCACTCTAAACAAGGATTTTCATGAAGAATATAGCCCTTTTTAATTAAATGTGATACAAATAAAATGTTAGACGAGACAACTTTAAGACCTCATATCTCCGAAAGTACTAACGTTAGACCATATGTTTATTAGCAAATAATGTTCCCCTTAAATAGCCCTATCCAACGGTATATAACATGTTACTATTGAAGGGTGGGCCCAAATCCCATACATCGATTTCCCAATGTCCTTTAAAATATTTTTAATACACTTATACAGCTAATTAGGTTAGCTGTCATCACGTCTGTTATATATGTGAAAGTAGGTTGAGTCTGTGTAGGTTGCATCTTCACAGAACATGTCACTTTTTCTTAATAAACTGTCAGTGCTAAGCAACTCGTTGTTTCATTCGCACGTACGTAACAACGTCTATTTTCTAACTAAAACTTAACTTAATCAGCAAGGTATGACTATCAAAGCTGTTTGAATATTTGTTGAGTGCAAATTGTAAAGATAAATCAAAGCTATTAATCTAATTTATCTATAGTAAATAAAATTGCCGATCGCTGTCTGAGAATACAGTTATTCGAGGCTTTTATCAGCGTAATATAACCCAAAACAATGTTTTTGTTCAGTTTTTCTGAAGCTCACGGAAAAGATATTTGTATGAATAACAAGTAGAGTTATTCCTGGGGCCTAAGTCTACTAATTTATAAATGTTACAATGGTCTCTCAATGGTGTGTTTTTGACAGTTTTTGTATGGCAAATCTGTCAAAAACTTACCATTGAGAGACCATTGTGACGTATATAAATTAGTAGACTTAGGCCCCAGGTCTGGGTGTTAAGAATGTGAATTTCAATGTTTTTACGGTACGGGAAAGCATCTTTTTTTTTATCGTGGTAAATTCATCAGATGAGTCCCCGGGCAGGGCGAGAGGGACTGTCAGACTTGTACTGACTAAATTCCACGGTATCCTTCAATAGCCCTTTATTTTCCGGGGTCACGGTGATGGTATTGGATGGATGATACCGCGACCGGGAAAACATCCTAGAGATGAGCAATGTTCAAAAAAAAAATTGTTTTATTAATTTCACAGCCAATGCGTAAAAAAAAAACTTTGTTCCCATCTCCTTCAAAGGCACTCCCCTTAAAAGGCTTACAATGAGCTACTAGCAAACAAATCAACATTAAAAGGAAAGCAAATTAGAATGAAACAGATAATACTATCAATTGCTACCATAAACTTGCTGACCGATACCGCGATAACACCATTTTATTGGGCCATTGTTCTTCAAAAGGATTCTCTGCTTTAGTGGTTAATAAATTATCGCCTGTGCATTGAACTTCTGACCTGAAATCATCATTTAAGGAATGATTCTGATAGGGTGTCGTTTATGGCTCGGGTAGATACTGCTCAAGAATTTGCAAATGAAATTAAGAAATTATTTAATATTTTGTCTTTGAAATGTCGGTCTTCTGTTTACCAAAGAAGACCGACATTATGTTTAGGATCGATGGCACTCATTAGCAGTCTGGACTTGGTGGTCTACCATGACGTTTTAAAGCTCCATTAACTCCAGTGTGGAAACGAGGTGGCACTAGACGATTTGTAGAGCTCTGTCTCTTTTCCACACTTGAATTACTTCTGCTATGACGTCGCAGTAACTCGCTTCTTTATCACAGGGTCTGAGCTAGCGAAAAGTTTGTGTACGTATTACATGTTCGCGTCACTGTTTAAAACAAAAACAAGTGTTCTGTTTTAAAAGATGATTATTTTTTAATCCTTGAATTGAGATCAAGGTACAAGAGAGAAAAAGTGAAGACCCAAAACATAAATCCATAGCGCACTGCAAGTGTTAATATAAACGAGAACCAAGAAATTATTGATAGCATTTACCTAAAATAGTGGTGGCAACATGCTCCAGAAATATGACTTCCCCAACGTTCAGTAAAACGGACGATGGCAAAGGGCCAAGAATACACTAGGATGAAGATGAAGATATATTATGACATTGTACATTCACGAAGTGAGGAAGGACTAAACGACCAACTCAGAATTTGCGTCACCACTCAAATGTTATAGGTATTTGCGAATGGGTGTAGAATCAATCCCATCCCATCCCATTTGCTTCATTTTAATTATTCGACGTTTAAAAGTGCCTCTTTAATGGCCTAATATTTGAAATAAATGATTTGATCTTGACTTTGAACCAGAAAACACGAAATCAATGATCCTATCCTACTATCCTATCCTACTAATATTATAAACGTCAAGGTTTGTTTTGGATGGATGGATGTTTGTTCCTCTTTCACGCTAAAACTACAGACCAGATTTGGATATAATTAGGTACTGGAATAACGCATAGGGTACTTTTTATCCCGACTTTATGTTCCTGTGGGATAATTTTTTTGAGTTGTAGCGGGCAAAGTCGCTGGCAACAACTAGTGGAGAATCATAGAGTGGAAGACACCGCAACTGGCCGAAGTAAAGTTGTCGACTCTAACCAAAAGTGACGGCACTTTTTTTTTTTTTTAATCGTGGTAAAATCATCAAATGAGTCCTCCCACCCCGGGCAGAGCGGGAGGGACTGCCAGACTTGTACTGACTAAAATCCACGGTGTCCTTCGATAGCCCTTTACGTTCCGGGGTCACGGTGATGGAAATAAGTCCCGCGACCCCGGCAGGCTTGGCCCTCTGTGAGGGGGCCCCGTCATTTTGCTGACGCTCTTTGAGGCGCGCGTGGAACACGACGCGCCGTCGACCTGGGCATGGTCCGTGGTCGGACAGCGAGTTGCCCTTTACTCGCTGTCCGCATGCCCGCGCCTTCGGTGGCCGGAGGTCGTCTGCCGACGTCCGACGCCGTGGGCGTCTACCACTACAGTTGGGGCGGAGGGAGGACGCTGTTCTCTCCCTTTTGCGGCCCGCCTCCTCCTTCACAAGCATTACTGCTTCGCAGAAGGAGCGGCATTAGCAAAATAATTACATGACCTCCATATCAAGATAATAAACTGTTCTACATTTATGATGTTTATTTTTGAGGACTTTAAAAGAGACTGTGACCTCTGAGTTTGTTTCGGCTGTTTCTTCTCGGAGTAGTCTGGAACGAAACACCGGCCCCTCCTAGTTTTATGAAAAGACGTGTTAAAGTGTTGCAATAACCTACTTGCAAAATAAACATCATTTCAAAAGGACAATAAATTAAAATGCCTTTGGATAAACGATGTTGAAGTAAAACGACCTACTAGTAAAACGTCTAGAATTTTAAATCGTCATACTAGTAGAACGTTTAAATCAAAGTGCTTTTACCGCGAGGTAAAAAACAGTGTAATTAGATTGATTTTAAGAAATAAAGCGAAACCACATTCTACAAGATTTAGTTTTATGTCAAAAATTTGTACGCCTACACGGCAAAACATAGTGGCCAAATAAATATATTCTGATTCTAGTAAAAAGTATACGGAAAAAGGTTGCATGAATCGGTTACAAGTTACAACAATTAAAATTCCTAGAGGAGAGTAATTAAAATCCCATGAGAAACAAAAAAAGAATGTGTAATGTTTTTGATCAAAATAAGAATTAATTCAAATAAATATTCGAAGTTATTTGACAAGTAAAGAAAATTTATAATTTCAAATAAACTACGGCTTATAATCATCGAAAATATTTTCCCATACACGTCGTTATTAGGGCGAATCGTAATTGCCCCTCATTTTAATTAATTGGCCTTTGATTTTCCAACTTGGGTCAACAATCACATATTTCAAATCTCGATTCTCCACGTGCTACAATAAAATGTATTATTTATCTAATGTATAAAACATAATAATCAATTTAATGGGCCAATCAAAGGCCCCTATCAATAAATAAGTTCGAAACTGCATTGCCAGCCTTGGAAATTACTTATCATTAATCGCTGCGTTTTGGCGTGGTGTAAGTGGATAAAAAAAACGTTCACGATAAAAAAAAATAGTTAACGAAATCTGTTGTTTTGTTCTTGAAATGTAGACGATTACATAAAAAAAAACACATATTGAAAGTTACAATTCTTGATTCAAAAATAAATTTATTCTGAAATCCTAAATTTAAAACTATGGCATCCACAAGTACTGCAATGGACGTGGAGCTAAGTAAGGAGAGAAAAAACTAGGAAAAATTATAAAGATTCACAGCTATTATTGGAGGGCCGGCAACCTTCTGTAGATATTAATAAATCATATTTTTATAGGGATAATGTAGATATAGATCTGTTTGATAAAATTTCAGGGGTGTTTATAACTGTATTCACATGCCTGAGAAAAGAAGAAAATGATCCTGCAGGTCACCAAAAATGTCTTGCTTATACTGCCAAAATAAAAAATGGTTTTGCATCTAAACAATTGTGGATAAAATTAAAGGTTTTTATTGAAAAAGATGGCGAGTTTAGAAGACGCGGAAAGAAATGTTATTTTTTCACAATAATAGATATTACATTTATACAGGGTGAATTTTTCAACTGGGCGTGGATGGCTACTTTCGAAACTATGAGGAATATCGAAAAACGTTGAAAGGAGTCTCGAGGCCGATTTTGACGAAAACTAAAACTGCATCATTGGATTTTAGAAAAATCTAAAATCCTGGCCAGGAATCGAACCCGCTGATTTTGGAAAAAAAAATCACACCCTGTATTATTACACCGTTCGATAGAACACTATCGAACGGTGTAATAATACAGGGTGTAGACGATTACATAAAAAAAAACACATATTGAAAGTTACAATTCTTGATTCAAAAATAAATTTATTCTGAAATCCTAAATTTAAAACTATGGCATCCAAACAACAACATTTGCAACAGCAAATAAGGACCAAATTCTGGGAAGTTATCATATACGGCAAACTTAAGGAAATGGCTGATTTTTATGAAATTGCTATTTTTCCATGTTACTTTACATCTACTGAGCCATAATTTATTCGAAATTATAAAATTTCAATGTTTTCAATGTCTCAATGGATTTGACGTTTCAACAATGCCACTGTACTTAGCAATACGACATTATTGAGTTGAACTAAAAATAGCATAATTTTAAAGAAGAAACGGTAACTTATGTATCAAATACAGTCTTTGCCTTTAAGATTAATCAGTTTTTTTGTAATTATACGTTTTCCTTAAGTTTGCCGTATATGATTACTTCCCAGAATTTGATCCTTATTAGCAACACTATCGAACGGTATAATAATACAGGGTGTATTTTTTTTTCCAAAATCAGCGGGTTCGATTCCTGACCAGGATTTTTGATTTTTCTAAAATCCAATGATGCAGTTTTAGTTTTCGTCAAAATCGGCCTCGAGACTCCTTTCAACGTTTTTCGATATTCCTCATAGTTTCGAAAGTAGCCATCCACGCCCAGTTGAAAAATTCACCCTGTATATTTGGGCCTCTGGGGCTCTGTTTGTTTGCTGACAGGTTCTTAAGGTATGCGTTGAACACAACTCCGCAATAACTTGGACATGGTCCTTGATCGGACGGCAAGTATGATGCCCGGTAATCGCTCTTTGCCCACATTACCGCATTACACTAGACCACAAAGATCTCATAACTTGTACCACAGCCTTAGATCACAATTAAGTTGTTAGGCTCATCGAAAACGCTTGCCTCTAATAAAGCCAGCCAGTCGGTACCTATTAAATATTCACTTACTGTCCCCGATCTATTTTAAATAGCTGGAAATAAAAAAATGCGAAAAAAGCTTTCTGAAAAGTGATTTGATTTGTGAATTAAAGGTTGTAAAGAGCTTAAGCTAGAATTACAATGAAACTTTGAAGAGTATAAAGTAAAATGACTTCTTATTAATATGTTGGAAATAGTACACAAACCAGCACGTTAACCTACCTCAATCTATAAAATTAATACATTTTCAACCTTGTCACAATAGTCAAAGGTTAATTTTTGATTGGTAAAATTACAGATTGAGGTAGCTTCTGGCGTCTCTTTCGATTTGCTGGCGTCATGTACTAATGTCATGTCATGTCATGTACTAACAGAATAACATAAAAATGACGAAAAAAAATAAGTTAATGCAAGGAAACAGAGAAGTTAAGTATGAATAATCAAGCAACACCCCGCAATTAATCACTCAAGTAGGTAGGCAATTTGAAACTTCCAAAATATCTTAACTGCATAAATATGAAACTGGAACACAGAAACACAAAACTTAACAAAACTAAAATCAAGACACAAATGAAATATGCAAGGGCGAAAATTTCGTCCATTACAGAGGACTCCATAAGTACATGTCTTGGCTCACCGAGCGAGGGAAAACGCACACTTGATGTGCCTCCGTCGCAATTATCGGCGGAAATAGACGGTTATTAAAGGTTCAACAATGATAAACTTTAAATTGAACCTTACACAGTCGACATAGATGCTAATGACCGTGACCGGGGCTGGTAAAATAGGTTTGCAAATGTTTTAAAGAAGGGGTAAATAAAGCATATGGTTTCGTGTCCGTTGCCATTCGAATGGACGGTGAATAAGTTATGTGACACGATGAATTGAATAACACTATTATTGTGGCATCGTTAGCTGTGTTGTGGTGCTCTGTGAGGGCTATTTTCTGATCGAAAATGAAAATTGTAGAGTAGAAATATATCAAATATTAATGAACTTGTCATATTGCTAGTGAAAAGCTTAACCTGTACCTTTAAATAATATCAGAAGTAAATAACCAATAGTAATTATTTGATCCTTGACCAGCGATAGTCGTGTCAGTCCATGGTCGACTTTGGAGGCTCTCGTTAGGCAGCTGTATCAAGGGCCTGATCCAGAAAGCAATTCTTTTGGACACAGCGCGCAATGTTAGGATATTAATTTCTTTCTCTGGAGCCCTAACCGGTAGCTTGTACCCGGATTCCGCAGTGGGCCACTAAGTATTTGTTTATATTTTTTTTAATGTTTTTTTTGTAAATTTATGATTATATGAAAAAAATTAAAAAAATGTAAAGAATCGTAGCAATTTAAAGTTTGACGACGTTGCAACGATGGGTCATGCAGTGCTGTAAAATACATGGTATTAAGGTCACTCACAGTGTCCAAAATCACTAGTAGTAGCATCTGTAGTAGTCTCCTAGCGCTAAATTCATTTCTAACGTGTGTTAATGACAGATTCAAACAGAAACAGGTGTGCAAATTATTTTGTGCACTTCAGCAGTGCTGGTAGGTATTGCGTTTAGCCTCTGTGTCCACAGGCAAGGCTGTGCGGTGCAGTAAGTTTGTGCGCGAACATTTTCATAAAACTAAGCCTAGCAATGTTCGCGCACAAGAACGAGTCCACTGCCTACATGAGCGCGTACAAAAGTATCCAGTTATGCGCGAATTGTTTGGAATGTTTGCTCACAATAAATTTGTTCTTGTTTACTGAAATAAGTCCACCACAGCAAACATTTGTGCCACACACCGGTAGAATGGAATTGTAATATTAAAAACATTGTTATATTTGGTATCTATATTAGCCCTATAAAACCCGAATATCAAAAAATATCGCCTACGGAACACGACGAAACCGTTCATATTTTCCAGTCCATTGCGAGAATCCTTTGAGGAACCAACCATGCAGCATTGACCTTAGCAGAAATGTTCAGTATTCATATCACGCGCCGGCTAAAGCCAACCACGATACATACTGAGACAGTTTAATCTCTTATGTACTATCACGGCCAGTTGCGCCTAACCATTTTTTATTTTCCCCAATTTTGTTTTTTTTTACGTGTTGAAATCATCAAATGAGTCCTCCCCTCGCAGCACAGGACGGGAAGGACTGTCGGACTAATAATCCACGGTGTCCTTCGATAACGCTTTACGTTACGTTCCGTACCTAATGAGTCCTTTGGCCGACCCCTCCATATTGCTGACAGCTCATTGGGGCGCGTCGTCGGACAGCGAGTCGCCAGTTATTCATAATAGGTGCTTTGAAAATAACTATTTATTTCAGTGGACGTGTTACCGTGTCCTTTGCAGCCTTATCTATACTAATAGTAATAAAATACTATATAATTCAGAAAGCAGTTCTTCTGGATACGGCTTGCATTAGGAGGTTCCTTTCTCTGGAGCCCTGACCGTCGGTAACTTGGACCCTGTTCCCGAAGTTTTTTTTTTTTTTTAATATTTAAAAAATTATTAAATAAGGTTAAAAAATGAATAAAGAAATCTTCTATATAAATAAAAATGAAACCCGTTTTCCGTTGTCACGACATAACATGGAAACGGCTTGACCGATTCTGATAATTATTTTTTTGTTGTGTTTGTAACCATCGGGACCGGGTTTTAGACCGGGTCCTCCACCCGTGCGAAGCCGGGACGGGCCGCTAGTAATATTATAAAACTGAAGAGCTTATGTGAACGTGCTAATCTCAGAAAAAAATCTTGTGTTGGTTATTGCATTTATCGAGGAAGGCTATAGGCTATAATGTATAACATCGCGCTACGACCAATAGGAGCAGAGCAGAGGGAGTGAAACCGCGGGGAACAGCTAGTTTTTGACATGTCTATATAAGGTCAACGGGGCGGGGCTAGAAAGCGCAGTAATGTTATGAGTGCAAGCAAAAACAAACTTAATGGTGGCCAGGCATTCATGTCCATGACAGTACATACGTTATTCTACGCTCAAGGTTACAAATACTAGCGCACGACTAAATTTGAATTCAAAATAAACTTGGTAAATTAGGTGATGGCCTTGACTCAGGACAGTCGCGATAGTAATTTCGTGGGTTACAATTTACACGAGTTTTTGCTTTTCAATGTTTCTGTGTCAACCGATGTAGGTAACGAATTTGTGAAGTTGTCGAAGAATGTGTCATTGTTTTTGTTCTTACACGTAAAAAGGCTTTCTATCAGTTTATTACAGAAGTCTTGGCATCCCAATAGTTCGACTGTATCACTTTTCAAATCTTGTATACAGTAACCTGTCAAGCACTGTCAATTTTCACGTTACGCTGTCAAATTATTACGAAAACACTTTTCATTGTCAAACTACGCGTGCTATTCCAAAAAACTCCGTTGAAAAGCCGAAAAACACCCCGATAGTCTCCAGTTGTAGTGGCTAATAATCCTCTGTAATCAGCCTATAAGTTCCCACTGCTGGGGTACAGGCCTGCTCCATGTGAGAGGGAGAGGGCCATAACCCACGTATTTGTGGTTCTAGGACAAGTCGGTTTCCTCACGATGTTTTCCTTCACCGTTTTAAGAGTGATGCTGAAATAAATTTCACAAAGTAATGCGCCTTACTGGGTGCGTACCCACGACCTACAACTCGTAAGTCGGGGCCGATACCACTGGGTCACCACTGGGCCACCACTGCGCTCTATAAACCTTATAGAAATATAAAATCAATGGCTGTTCGTTAGTCTCGCAAAAACTCGAGAACGGCTGGACCGATTTGGCTGATTTTGGTGTTGAATTATTTTGAGAAGTCCAGGGAAGGTTTAAAAGGTTTTTTTAATTGTTTCTGAGGCGGCACGAAGTTTGCCGGGGCAGCTAGTATAAAATAAAATATTGGTCAGTTTAAAGCCCGTTGCATAAATTACTCTTTTTTTAGACGACTAGTATTCTTTATATAGGCCAAGAGCCAATAAAGGTTATTTACCGTAAACGTTTTACGCATTTGGAGTGCCACAGAGAGCCAAATTCGTACCACTGTGTCAATGTCAATATGAATTGGGTCACCAACATTGTTTCAACAGTAAATATAGTGTTGATGTGTTCCGAGAAAAATAAAGCCATTTTTGCGACCGTTTCTAGTAAATTCTTGTAGTATTTGGACCTTTTATATCTGTTTTCATCCCTAATTTTATCTTACCCAAATAACTACCGGGTCTACGGCGCGTCGTGTTCCACGCGCACCTCAAAGAGCGTCAACAAAATGACGTGGCTATCTCAGAGGGCCAAAGCCTGCCGGGGTCGCGGGACTTATTTCCATCACCGTGACCCCGGAACACAATAAACAGGCTATTGAAGGACAAATCTGACAGTACCTCCCGCCCTGCCCGGGTGGGAGGACTCATTTGATGATTTGTAAAAAAAACAAATAACTAAACATTGTTGTTCAGTTCCGAGTTCAGCTTTAAGACAGTAATTTTCCGTATTAGGTTGGCCGTGTTCGTAAAAATGAAAATTTCATCATCATCACCATCATCATAGCAGCTCTAGGATATCCACTGCTCAACAGACACTTCCCCTTCAAAATACAACGGGTTGGAATTGGAATCAACTTGCATGATTCTTTTTCTGAACATTCACCATCTTACAAAAAATAAATATAAACTCCCTATCCCTTACCACGAGTTTTCAGTATTTGAGACGTAAAGTAAACTGGAACTTTGACAATTTCAAATTGACAATTTTCAAGGAAAAAATTAGTTCCTTCTTCGCACACCAGAGGCGCTGTTCCATTTTTTCATACAACAAACGCTGTAAATACTGGAAAGACTCTGTAAAGTAAAGTAGTGAAAAGTCGTGGTAAGGGTACTGGTGAACGCTATAAAAAGTTAAATTGCAAAACGACCCGTATATCAACGTGATTTTATTTTGACGTTGACAGTTTTCTTAGACAAATGTTCGACAGATATTTATCTTTCTTGTGGGAGACGGTTAATGATTTGTCAAAAGCTTCGCTAACTAAGAATTGGTCCTTTAATTGATCAATTCATTAAATAATAATAAAGCTTCATTAACTAAATATATAAACTTACATAAAATGTGCAAGAGGTAAATAAAATGGCTTAATAATTGCGCTTAAAAAGATAATAATATAATTATAACAGTGTTAAATAAACGAAAGTCTTGTTTTCTTTTATCGTTGTTTATAGCACATAATTCGTTTATGTAAATCAGGTCAGATTGTGTATCAAATGTAAGACGGTTTTATTAATTTAAAGTGCTTTAATGGCCGAGACTTTTGCGTTCCGGGAAATTAAAATAGGACGCTCAAATGTACAAACACCAGTAGGTCAACCTACCAAACTGTCAAACTTTACAATCGAACATTAACCTTCTGCAGTTGTGAAAAGGTTAAATATCTATTAAAGAAATTTTGACAGATTGAGGTAGGTTGATGTGGTGGCTTTTGTACATAATTATAATGTCCTGACCTCTGGAAAACTTCTGAATTAAATCTTGACTTAAGTTCATTCTTTTTATGTGTAAAGGAAATTCACATACCAAAGATGACCTTCACATACCTGAAATGAAATGAAATGTTGTTAATTTATGCAATTAGGTTATGTCAACACTTTTAAACGTCTTTTCATAAAACTAGGCCGGTGTTTCGTACTTGACTACTTTGAGAAGAAATAGCCTAAACAAACAGTTATAGTCTATTTTAAAGTTTCAGACATAATAATTATGCAACGACGATATATTACTAGACTCCGTAAGCACGATCTAAGGAACAAAAACTATTCTGTCAACTCGCTGAGGTACTACGTAAGCGATGGGGACGGGGTATTGCGTTGTGATTGGCTAACTCAAGGTTCTGTTCTGTCTCAAGGTATGTTTACGGCTCACAGGAGTGGTCGCAATAAGACGGATATAAGACTTTTTTGGCGAATGTGTTAACAGACATCGGTCGCCTCTTATTAGGAGTCTAGTAATATATCGTCGTTGTAATTATGTGTATGAGGACCATGCAGGTTAGTGTCTGAGATGGTCTTGTGAAGAAAGAACCACACTGCTGGTTAAAGACCTCTTCCAAAACCTTCCAGGAGCTTCTATCCTGTATCTCATCGAATCAGCCCTCTTTTTTTGTCTCTATAATAATGAAAATGAACGAGGCCGTGAAGGAAAACTTGGGAATGTTGCCATATCTGCTAAAGCATACCTAATTACCTGATGAACCCGATGCTGCCAAAGATATCGGCTCAAGAATTTTGTATGAACGCGTCTTTGACTTTTATGTTCAAGGGAATAATTTACTTTTGTTGTTGCAATTTTGATACGGCGATGTCAAAATGTTTTTTATTTATAAAATTGAAGCAGTTGCCGTTATTTGTGAGTATAAGTCAAGTCTTTACTAATCCTACAATCCTGCTAATATTATTAACGAGAAAGTTTGTTTAGTTGGATGGATGGATTTTTGTTCCTCTTTCACGCAAAAACTAATTGCAAAAGACACAAGAAAAAAATTTCGCGAGCGACAACGACGCTGTCACCTTACAAGTATTTTTTTCGCAACCAAATCGAACTGAAAACTTCAGCAAGAACCAACACTTAGGTAAATCTTACAATCAAGATTGATTCTAATCTCTCGTTTGACGCCGTCAATGTCAGCCAAACTATCCCATATTCAGTGCGTGATCTGAATGATCGTCCACATTTCACGAGCGAGGCAGAGTACGTGCGAAATCCACTCATTTCATGCCTTTTTACGATCGCAGCGTAAATTCCAGCACCAGAATATAGCTGTCATAAAAAGAGGAACTAGGAATTGTGAGAATAAATACCGATGCTCCTAGCTTTAGTTTTGTTTAGGATAGCCTTGATGAAATTTTTGGAATATGAAATTGTTGAATTAAGGTGTAAAAGTTTCTACTGGGTCCCAGGACTGTGTTATCCTGTAAACGTGACCCGGGAACGGCTTCCGAAGGAACACCGTGGGTTTTAGTCAGTACGAGTCTGACAGTCCCTCTCGTCTCACTCTGCATGGGAGGACACATTTGATGATTTTATAACGAAAAAAAAACAGGTGTAAAAATTTGTGCCTATTTTTTCTTTTAAAAATATCAAAAAGTAATCCACACTCAATTTGATGATCGGACCATGAATGACATGAATCTATTCCAGTTCCAAGTGCAACGCTTTAGGCAAGATATTGAATAAAAAATAATTATGCATATTAAATGTATTTACAACAATATACTTTTATAATTAAATGTACTTTTTTACATACAGATAAGAAGTGCTGACAGCTCTTTTCTATATTTCGTTTCATTAAGGAAATAGTTTTTTCGTCAATACAATAATTAACTCAATAAATATTCTTTGAACCGCCAAAACCCACAACCACTGCATTAGGCAACACAGTAAGTGGTACTCCCAATCCCCATATAACAAGTAGGTATTATCGTAAAATCGCTATCAAAATACACGAGGCAGACGTATTGGCGTATCGAAATACATTTGAATTTCAAAGTTCAAAGCAAAGCTTAGTTTTTATGCACCGCTCTAACTGAGCTTACGGTGGTCGGTCGGCAGCCTACGTGATCGGACTTGTTGACAAATTGACAAAGATTAGGTGATGGCCGTCAGAAGCGGCAGAGACGTTTGTTTGTGCCTACGCGAGAGATATCGTTACGAGAGAACCTCTGCCTACTGTTCTAAAAAGTATTTTTGTACAAAGAGACAAAATATAAGGCATTGAACTAAGGTATTAGTATTCTAGACTGCCCAGGACCGGGATGGTCGGTTAAAATGAGAGAAAGAGAGATAAGTTAAACAAGATTTAAGAAAAAAAAATCTATTCGCTAATAATATTATTTTTTATTAGTTACCAAAGAAACAAATACATAAATAAATCAATTACTAAACAGTATCTTTATCTAGTGGGCTTTTTATAAAAAATAAGAAATTGACCAAATTTTTGAAATTGTTTGCAAAAAACAGAAATGTAAAATTCACTGCCTTTTTGAGTAACTATGTGACGCTGGACTACAGGCCTCTGTCAAGGCTTGCACAAACACAATTTTAACCACAACTGATTGAAAACTAATTTCTTAATGGGGATATAATTATTAAAATGGAAGTTTCACATCTTTCTGATCGGAGATCCCATAGAGACGATTTTGTCTGGATAAAAAAGCCGGTTGTCATGTCTGTTCAAATTATGATTGTTAATCTATGTCGATCGAACCCATATCGACTACAAATTGGGCGGACTACGAAGCCGTAGCGAAAGAAAATAATATTGTTTCTTAGCAAATATTTACCATTCCCTTAGTCCGTGTGTCTTTACAGTGTACGATATACGATGGTCACATATTGATCGACAAGAATTAGCCAGTTAGACGACTTTTAATGTTTGCGATGGACGTTTTATTATTTATTTGAAGGGCTTCTGTTTGTAACATTTGCATGTTTGACTGAAATGTAGAAATTTTATCTATTAAACCCGTGATGGTTTGTGTTGGTATGTTATATGTTCAACAACTAATGATTTACAAAGATATTTTTCAAGGAACGAAAAATTGAGCTGCGAGCAGGATTCGAACCTGCTTCTTCTGGATAGGTACTCCAGACGCCTTAACCAATTAGGCCATCGCAACCACTTACACTTGCAGCTGAATTTCTCGTTCACTTGTTTGAGAAGACGCTACGCAGGCGTTATTGCGTTTATAAATATAAAACTAATGATTGTTAGACGGGTCTTAGTAAAAAAAAAAACATAATATAGAAAAATCATAAAACGAATGTTTGTGGAAATATGAAAAGTACGAGGGAATTTATAATTTTTCCCCGTTTTAATAAATATAGTGCATTTATTGCTATCAAAACTACTGTTATTTGTAGATAAATATTTCAAAAAAGCTTTTGGATTGAAAAGGGAGCGATCACATCAAGATGGAACTCAAACTTGATTTCTTGGAACTGCGCATAGATGAAAACGACCAAAGTTTCAAATATACTTAAGTATTTCCGTGAACAATTTCAGTGAAATATAAACCAAATGCCGGTATCGATGTTGCGAAATACTGTTATGGTTTCTGCACCAAAATGCAACCACGTATACAGGGTGAATTTGGATAAATGCGACAAAATGAAATGGGAGCTTCAGTAACAGTAACATAGTAAATATTAACTGATTTTTCTACAATCTAAATCGTTAAAAAAAAATACGCTATTATCATTTTCAAAAGGTCCATTGATGTTATTATCTTTATTTAAGTACGAATTGTCGGTATTCCAGCTTTTAATGTGCAAAATAAATAAGACAAATCAAAGTATCAAAAAATCTCGTCCGACTCATCGCAGTGCTCAATAATCGTCGTCGGAGTACTCATGTTATTAAACGTTGCCGTTCATAGCTTAACACTGAAAAATTATTTTTTAATTTTACATTTGATATTTTATACATTCTCATGAGAACACGTATTATTGTATATTGAGGAGGTCGTGACTAAATAATTACAGCCGCACAGGCCGATCTTCCGGGTTAAGCCGCGATTGCCGAGGTTGGTCTGTGGATGGGTGACCATCTGTCATAGCGAGTTTCCTCTATGCCTCGGAAAGCACGTAAAGCCGTTGGCCCCGGCTGTCATTTGTAAATCTTTGACAGTCGTTACTGTTAGTCAGAAGCTCTAAAGTCTGACAACCAGTCAAACATGGGGTATGGTATTGCCCAGTTACTGGGTTGTGGAGGTCCGACAGGCAGTCGTTCCATGTAAAATACTGATATCCAGCTGAATCTGGTTTGACTGGAAGCCGACCCCAATATAGTTGGGAAAAGGCTAGGCAGATGATGACGTATTATTGTATATTTAAATTTGTCGCATCTATTCGTTTTCACCCTGTATTTGAGCAAAATTGTCAGTCAACCATTACAAGCCAAGCTTCCTATTCCACTTAGAACAATCTCTGATACGCAACTCTTTCAATATAATACGAGAACAATTTATTTCGTCATTTAACTATCCAAAGTGGTTTCATACAAATTGTATGTAATGTGATTGTAGAATGATGTAAACGAGGAACGAAGAGGCTGATGACTATCATTATACCTAATTTATATATTCTGTCAGAGGAACGGACGATTCGTGGGAGAGATGGGTGGAAAAGTGTTAGAAAAAAACTTTTTGTGTCACCATTGAAATGAATTTAATCGACGCCTTTTCATTTGGAATTCAACAAACTTACAGGGACTCAGTGTGGTATAGAGAAGTTGGGGTCGCGGAACCGTCTTAAAGGAACGGTCCTGGAATGCAAAGGGCAACCGAAGGAACAGGGAATTTTAATCAGTAAGAGTCTGAATCCCTCTCGCTCAGTGCGACCCCCCCTGAGTTGACTAGACCAAATGAAAAAAAACGAGTGCAGGGCAGTGGCCCAACTGCTCTGTCCAATTAGTTGGACCATGGGCCTTCACTAGGGGCAGTTGTCCAACTTTGAAAATAGTTGGACCACAGCACCTTTTGATAGTTCCGTGGTCCAATTAATTTAAAAATTAGTTGCCCACCCTAAAAGCCTCAACTGTATAATTAGATATTATGTGTTTACCTACCGGTTTGTGGTACCTACTGGTTTTGGCTATATTGAACCAGCTTATAAGCGTAATTGGCCAGAGGCATAGGACAAATGACATTTTAGAAAGCTCGCATGCAAAACTAAGCCGGCGCACTAATGCAAAAAATGTTACAATGTTGCGTCTATTAAATGTTTTAGAAAATTTTACATCTCTATGAAACGGAATCGCAAAGAAAAGACGTAAGGTCCAAATTGACAATGATTATTACATTCGTGAAATTCAGCTACAACTGAGTTCAGGTGAAATTACTGTAGGCCATGCTTTAGAAAAATTTCGTTGATTGTTTAGTTGTCAATATTGTAAAAAAATAAAAGTTTTAAAATTATTCACCCGACACCCTTTAATTTTGTTATTCTACTGCAAAAAGGTTCAATATAAACGTAAACAAGTAGGTACCGTACACATATAATTATACAGTTGAGACTTTTAGGTTTTTTTAATTAATTGGTGGACCACAGAACTCTCAAAAGGTGCTGTGGTCCAACTATTTTTAAAGTTGTACAACTGCCCCTAGTGAAGGCCCGTGGTCCAACTAATTGGACAGAGCAGTTGGACCACTGCCCCGCACTCAAAAAAATGATGAACAACCCTCACTATAAGCACTACTATCTACTTTACTACGGAACCCCCACTCTTCCGCATCCAGCCTAACATCGTACGGCTATGAACTTGAACAACAGCGTTTTTCCTTGAAACTAATTAAAATCCTGTTTCCGCACGGAAGACTGCTCTTGAAGATCTAACAAAATACGTATACACGTCATGATAATTCCGCTTCTATATCCGCTTGGCAGCGAAAATAAGGCCAGCACAAGTTTAATAATATTATTATTTTTATTTCATATTTTGAAAAAATATTTTGAAATGTTAATAATAAGAAAGGAAAAATGAATAAAGGCATAAGTATAATAATAATATTCCACAACTATCACAACGCCATCTAGTCCCAAACTAAGCAGAGCTTGTGTTATGGGTACTAAACAACTGATAAACATACTTATAATTACACCCAGACACAAAACAAATAATCGTTCTCATCACACAAACATTTGTCCTGGGTTGGACTCAAACCCACGACCTCCGGCATATCAGTCAGGGTCACTAACCACTAGACCAACAGGCCTGTCGGCAACAGTTTTTTTTTGAAGATAAGTTGGCAAATGATTTTCAAATTCAGATTCAAAAATATTTGTGTCACATGTGTATGTAAACGTAGATTCTAAAGAGGACGCTGACTTACATTGATCGAGCATAAGCTGGATCCAGCGCCACTGTAATGTACCTATACGTTTTTACGATCCAACGCTAAATACTGGGGTTAAACCATGATATCTTTAAGCGAGAATATTTCCACTGTGGGAAAGAGATGGCGCTAGACGACTTGTATAGCTCTGTCTCAGACGTCATGGTAGGCTACCTGGACGCTGTACTGGATTGAAATGTAGATTAATCCAGTCCCAATCAAGCACTGAAATCCAGTGAGACCAGTTACAACTACTGTAAAAACTGTAATACTAATATTTAATGGGCGTTTATGTATGTAAGTTTCTAAGGTGTAAAGGCACCCACGATACAGGAGAAATTCTTAGTTTGGAACAAGGTTTTTTTTTAAATTAAGAAAAACCAATTCACATTCCTCTAAATATCTTTCAAGACATAATAATATTATTACTTTGATTTTTTTAAAGCTGCTTCTATATCAATCGTCTCTAGCATTAATAGCTTTTTTTTTATTTTTTGTTTTTTCTGTGTTATATTTTTTATTTTGAATGTGTGTGTCTATCGTGGTCCCCTTGCGCCAAATAAATGTGTTTTCTTTCTTTCTTTCATTACAATATAAAAAAAAACAAAATCTCATGAGCAACTCTTTTGTCCGCAACTGTACAATAGTTGCTTAAG
This sequence comes from Agrotis ipsilon, assembly GCA_028554685.1. Lineage (NCBI taxonomy): Eukaryota > Metazoa > Arthropoda > Insecta > Lepidoptera > Noctuidae > Agrotis > Agrotis ipsilon. The sequence continues at coordinate 15,956,863 of CM052971.1, forward strand.
AATAATTTTCACCGTAATTACGATAGGCCTATCCAACTATACTTGAACTCAATATGAATTGACACAAACCAAAGAAATCAACTGATCATTGCACTAGTTGAATAATTTCATTTTACTTCAATTATTATTGAACAGGTAGTAGGAGGACCTCGTGGTTAAATAATTACAGCCGCACAAGCCGATCTACCGGGTTAAGCCGCGCTTGCCGAGGTTGGTCTGTGGATGGGTGACCATCTGTCATAGCGAGTTTCCTCCATGCCTCGGAAAGCACGTAAAGCCGTTGATCCCGGCTGTCATTTGTAGATCTTTGACAGTCGTTATCTAGTCAGAAGATCTGAAGTCTGACAACCAGTCTTACCATGCGGTATGGTATTACCCAGTTACTGGGTTGTGGAGGTCAGACAGGCAGTCGCTCCATGTAAAATACTGATATCCAGCTGAATCTGGTTCGACTGGAAGCCGACCCCAATATAGTTGGGAAAAGGCTAGGCAAATAAAAGGATTATTGAATAGGTAGTTGCCGATTGTAATTGCAAGAATAAAATGAAAAACATCGAAAAGTAAAGGTACTTTTATTCCCACTACTTTTCTTTATATTAAGCGGTATTTTTACAAATGTTTTCTCCCCACCCAGAGCGGGATGGGCGGGATTGTCAGACTCGTACTGACTAAAATCCACGGTGTCCTTCAATAGCGATTTAAGTTTCAAGGTAACGGATACCTTATAAGACAGTCCCGCGACCCTGGTACCCGATGGCCCTTAGATCTACGCCTAATCCAAAGCCTGCCGGGGTCGCGGTCAGACCTCCGACTGCTGACAGCTCTTTGAGGCGCGTGCAGAACACGACTTGCCGTCGACCTGGGCATAGTCCATGATCCGACGGCAAGGCACCCATTTCTCACCCTCTGGGCAACCCTTTCTATGAATACCAATTGCATTATTTAAATAGAAACGTGACGTCGGGGATAAATGAAAATACAAGAAAATAATTGCATTCCGTGAAATGTTCATATATGCTGAAAATTACAGGAAATGAAAAACAGTTAGTGTTTAATAATCCATGAAGAGGTAACCGAACTGTTGATTTGTAGTTAAAAGATGAGATTTCTAAAAATTGACTCCAAATTCTTACAAATCATATTAAATTGACGTCCATAATTATTATGTACAATCAACAAAAGAGACAATTTGTATCCAGAAAAAAGTTGTTAACGGTTTTTCAAAGTTTTGTTTTAATGTTCAATGTTATGTGTATCAACCTCTTTGGATGTATGTAGCTATGCTATGCAACAACTAAACAGCAGAAACATACATATTACAGGAAAACTATTTAATAATTGCAGTCTGGAAACCAACGACGATATATTACTAGACTCCGGATGCACGATCTAAGGAACAAAATCTATTCTGTCAACTCGCTGTGGTACTACGTAAGCGAGGGGGACGGGGTATTGCGTTGTGATTGGCTAACTCAAGGTCTGTTCTGTCTCAAGGTATGTTTACGGCTCACAGGAGTGGTCGAAATAAGACGGATATAAGACTTTTTTGCCTAATGTGTTGACAGACATCGGTCGCCTGTTATTAAGAGTCTAGTAATATATCGTCGTTGCTGGAAACATATCTCTTCAGGTGACCGTACACCTCAAATCTCAACCGATTAAAATGAGATTTTTAAAACGTTAACACATTTTTTAAAGAAATATGTAAGAAAACGGCGAAAAGCGCGTACTGTAAACCAAACCAAATAATAAAAAGGAAACTTTCATCCTTTTTGGTTAATTTGCGAAAACAACTCGGGCAAAGCCGCGGCCACAAGCTTTACATAACATAGACTAAATTAAATAAACACATCAACAACCGATGCCAACAACTAAATAAATATTGTAAACAACAAATTAATTTAAATTCTAAACATGGTATCAACAACAGTTAGTGCTAATCTCTAGTTAGATCACGGATAATAAGTAGGTGTTACAGGTAGTACACACGGCTACACATCAAGCTATACATAACCAGTTTGCCTTGGTCTCGCTTCGTACGATTTTTGCACACAATGAACGGTCAGCTAATACTGGTTTTGCATAGCTTGAAGTCAGGACAGAGGCCTCTGAGGCTTTATCATGAATTTTAGTCTTTGTGACGTAAAGTAAAATGGGACATTAATTTCAAGGAAATAAATAATTCCTTCTTCGCACATTAGAGGCGCTGTTCCATTTTTCCATACACTAAACGCAGTAAATACTTCAAGTACGCTATAAATAAAATACTGAAATCTTGTGATATGGCCTCTGATAGCAGCTTAGACTTTTAAAATACTCAAAAGTTTGAATTTATGACAATTGAGATTGATTCCATCACAAGACTTCCACTTTTTCGGAACATTTCTTAATTAAGCGACAAGTTTTAATACTAATTTAATATTTAAGAAAATGTTACAAAAATACTCATTTTAATATTGTAAATATTGTTTTAATATACAATAAAAAGAGAATATATCTATTAAAGAGGATGCATTGAAAATGCAAAACAAAGAATATTATAAAAAAAAAATACAATGGTAATTTTATTTAAACACACAACAAATAACCATATAATTATTTATATGAGTTGTTTAACAAAATGTTATCATTATTTACATCGATAAAAATATGTCGTCACCAACATCATAGATCATTAGAGAATGGCAATAATATAAATTATGATTAAATTATCGTTACATTACCGCAGATCGTTATTTTTATAGTCAAAACATTCGTAGACTCATGCGCACTTTTCAGATAATTGTGTCTCGCGTCATAGGTTAACGACCCAGAACTCGGTCAAGGTTCGCTCTAGTTCCAGACAAATTCGATAGATGGCACTGTTATACATTTTTTTTGTCGGTGAATACCTTCTTGTAAGTAGAGTTCGATTTACGCTTTACTAACGCTCAGGAAAGCTATATCATACATGAAAAAATGGTATAAGGAAAAGTTAATGTTAAAATTCTAAATACACCTTATAAAACTTCTCGCAACCAGTGGATATTTATATTGAAAAGAAAACGAAAATGGAAACTCTCTTCTTTAAGCTTTATTTTGAATTCTGTAATTATTTAGTTTGATTAAGTTGTAAGACTAGCCAGTGATTTAAGATACCCCGATTGGTTAAAACTGCCGAAATTTAAGTTATTAGAAATTTAAGCATACTTTAACTACTTTACTTTAATGTAAGCTACTTTTATTTATTTTTATTTTTCTATCTTTATCTATTCTATAATATAAAAATGGATCGCAAAATGTGTTGCTAAGCTCATAACTCGAAAACGGCTGGACCGATTCGGATAATTCTTATTTTGTTGTGCGTGTAACCATCGGGTATGGATTTTAGAGGACTTACACCCGTGTGAAGCCGGGACTGGCCGCTAGTTGATTATAAAAACTACAACTCTTTCTAACCTTAAGGAAATTACAGATATGATGAGTTAATTCAAAATATAGCTTTAGAAAATCTATGGTAATTTTGCTATCGTTTTATCTCCTCACCCTCTAATGTTTAACAAACATACGATTAGTGAACATTACTACTCACAAAGGGACACATAATAAACTTTACGACATTCAGTTCCTGTATCCTGTAATATGATTTATTTTACGACTGAGAAAGTTGAAATATCACGCTTAGGACGACTAGTTGATATAGTCCGAGAGGATTATTGTCATAACCATTATGTTTTTGTCGTAACAAAATCTGTTTTGTTGTAAGAAAGACCAGGATTTAGCTATCTGTCAGATGGCCGATCTGTCTAGTTAGAAAAAATGGGTTTTATTTATGTTTATGAATGAATGGGAATACCCTTGGCCTTGGTTCCCCATGGCTGCAAATTGGCACGTAAGTATATTGTTAGTCGGGGTCGCGGGACTTATACCATCACCTTGACCCCGGAACATAAAGAGCTATTGAAGGACACTGTGGATTTTAGTCACTGCAAGTCCGACAGTCCCTCTCGCCCTGCCCGGGGTGGGAGGACTCATTTGATAATTTTATCACGATAAAAAAAAGTATTTTTGTTAGTAACTCAAAAAGTTACTGCAACATTTTTATATTGAACTATCACTTTTTCCTTGACTACGCTCGCGCGATTTTCCTCTGTGAATGTCTACTCTTTATGGAATGTTTTGAAAAATCTAAAGAATTAGCCAATCCAAATTTGAGATTCCTAGCTAGAAGTGCTGAGGTTACGAAGTTTCATACAAACCAAACATCAACCCCAAAAAACCGTAGGGGTCGAATTTCAAAAGCCCGTCTTAAAGACCACCTACGTCAAAGAAAGAACTTCCATGCACAATTTGACGACCTAAGATAGTCGCATTACATAAATATGGCATAGCAGCAAGGATGATTTTTATTTTTAGTGTGTCCCGTTATGAGCGCTTGGGCAAAACTGCTGTTTAGTGTCTATTCCCCAAAATATAATATCATCATCAGCCTATAATGTTCCCACTATTGAGACACAGGCCTACTCTCTAAGAGAGGGAGTGGGCCATAATCCACCACGCTGAACCAGTGCGGATTGGTAGATGTCACATATCTTCGAATTTTTGGTTCTAGGACATGCTGTTTTCCTCAAAATGTATATTTTTTTAAATTTCTCTTCTCAATTTCACAACAATAATAATATTCACAGAATAGATAGGTACATATTCTGCTCAGGTATTTTCCTCGTTTATAATCGGGCACCTATCCAACTGTCGCTGGCAAGTATTTAGGTATGCAGATCAAATGAATTACTACTACCTACTAGGTATTAATCATTGGCCAATAAAGTAGTTAACATGTTACAGTGATTGTAATAAGGAAGCTAGCTGAGAGTTGTATGGCTGTTGGCCGTGTACACAGTGGACAATTGATGTAAATAATATGCAAACAGATTAGTTGACGTACATGACAATTACTGTTATAAAATATCAGTACTAATATTTTACAAACATACGCAAACACACATTACATCACATCACGTTTATGGAGATTGATAAATAACGTCAGGGTGCTTTTGTTGTCTGCTAGGTAAGTACAGGGTAAAAATTTCTAAAGACGTCATTTTTCGACAAATTTTACTGACCTCTAACATTAGCTTTCGACAAATTGCGAATTTGACATCCCCAGAGTAGCAACTTTTAAAATTTGTCGAAAAAATTACGTCATTCGAAATGTTTGTCGAGTTCGACACCATCTCTAAAACCGAGAATTGGCCCCCTAGTCGGTGTTGAAGATCTGTCAACACACTGCGAATTATGTAATTTAATGATGAATTTATTTAATGATTCCTACTTTCCCGCAGTACGGTAAAAAGCTCAAGACGTGCTTACGAAATGACAGTTTGTCAACACATCGTGTTACAAAAAAAAACCTACAGAAAAAACTTCGTTACATCTCTCTACTAATGAACGTGTTCATACGTGAAATCAGACATGAAAATCAAAACACACGCTAGACGATTTTCCTAAGAAACTGCCAAAAAAACCGTCAAGTGCTGTTTTTTTCGAATTTACGTGGACAGCCGTGAACTTGGCTCCGTACCAGAGAGCAAGAATCCGTCCGATAATGACGAACTTCCGGTCAGACGGACGCACAGATTTCGACTCGCTGGAAATGATAAATGTAAAACCATTTTTTATGTTATATTTTTTTGTTTAATTAATTCTTGGGTTTAGATGGAAGATTACGAGGAAAAATGTGTATCATGTTCTGGAAGATGCATGTTTAATTATATTCTATTGAAAATCGTATGAATGTTACAGTTTAGTAAGTGGTTCGGGATAAAAAAGTGTGATGAATTCAAGTTCAAAATTGTAACTGCTTTTTTTTCAGTTTTTGTGGAAAGGCATTCTGTGGTGGCAAAGTTTTGAACGTAATCTTAATAATGTCTAGATGAAAACTGCATAAACAAAAAATGTTTTATTTTATTAACTGTTATGGTAAGTGATGAACCTAGATGACGATGACTAACGACCGAAGACATCCTAGTTTTTACTACAGCGCATACTAAGCTTTTTTCATTGGTTACGCAATGCAGTTAATTAGAAATTCACCTCCATTTGACAATTACGTTTGTAAACCGATAATTTTGGCACCGAGCGTGAAGAGGAAACCATTCAATTATACATTTTTCCAAGTTGTTGTATATTTTTCTAGGTTTGCGTGCAGTTCGAAACCACGAGGTGGCGCGGGTGATCGTATACTCAGCGTAGGCTGCCATACGCGGTGTTCATAGAAGTTTTTCAAAATAAACTGTGTGTGGACATAAAACTCAGAATTGCAAAAGCCTTTGATAGTACACGTGCGGATTGGCGCGCGCTCATGAAACACGTACGTCGATACGTGCCACAAATTATATCAGAAGTGAATCAGCAACTCTACTTCAAGTGAAGCTGAATTTTTGGTGCCCATCATGATCTGCCTAGTCTTTTACCAGCTACATTGGGGTCGGCCTTTAGTCAAAGTGGATGGAGCGACTGCCTACTGCCTTACTGGGTACTACAATACTCCATATGATAAGTAAAACTGGTTGTCAGACTTAAGAGCTTCTGACTAACAGTAACGACTGTCAAAGATCTACAAATGGCGGCCGAGACCAACGGCTTTAGGCTCGGTATCCACTAAAGCGGAGAGGAGAGGAGATGTGTTTGAATAACCAATCAGATGTCCACATCTCCTCTCCGTTTAGCTATAGTTAACATCTAATTGGTTATTCAAACACATCTCCTCTTCTCTCCGCTTTAGTGGATACCGGGCCTAACGCGCTTTCCGTAATTTTTGGCGTCCATCAGCACAAAAATGATCCAGTGTTGCGCACAGTTCCCAGTGCATTCCTCCCAGCATTTTTGAAGGGCCTATAAAAGTAAAAATATTCGGGCGCTGGTAAATTTGGGCATATTTCAATAATAACAGCTCGATTAAAACAGTTGGGCTTTTGACCCGGGCATCCTCACATATAAACAAAACATTTTCACGCAAATTCTGTAGCGAAAATAACTTTTATAGCTATATCTGCTGATACCGGGTTGATTTCTGGGGTATTTACGAGTTGGTCCTTCGGAAAAAAGTAAAAAATTTGATGCATTTGACTGCAAGGGTGCAGAGGCCAGGCAATCGACTTGCGCACTGTGTGTCGCGGGTTTGATTCCCAGACGGAACAAATTGTTGTTCTTTGCATGATGAACAAGTAGTTGTTCTGAGTCGGGGTAGTTGTGTGTACTAGTTAAAATATTTGGTAACGCTCTAACGACACGGAAGGAATACGTGGGGCATGTTTAAAAATATCGGCAGCTGCAAAGTTAAGATTTACACCATTTATGTCTCTATCTTTTCCCTTAGACTTAAATTCCCAAACTCAAGTAGATAATATAGATTTTTTGCAAAAATACAACAAAGCAACCCATCGAAAAAATCCGAGGCTAAGGCGGCTTTTCCACCAGAGATGCGCTATGCTTCGATAATGTGGATGCATTTGATATCTAACAATCATATTCACTGGTTTACATAGCATAGCACTGGTGGAAAAGGATTCAACTAAGATGTGTTTTTTATATGGAAGGATGCGTGATAATATGACTGCGTGCTATGGATGCGTGCTATTCTTCCCTACAATCGATGCATCGCATAGCTCGAACCTCTCAGCACAGCTACATTGTTATGTAGCTGCGATACTCCCATCGATGCGATACCCATCTCTCGTGGAAAGGCACCCTAATCACGAGTTACTCTTTTTATGACATAAAGTAATCAGGGACTTTGACGTTAAGATTGATAAAATTAGTCGCTAGTTCGTAAACTAGATGCGCTTTTTCATTTTCATACAATTAACGTCTTAATACCTACTTCAAGTATGCTTTACGCCTAAATACGTAGAATTCATGTTTCGCGGGACTTATTTCCATCACCGTGACCCCGGAACATAAAGGGCTATTGAAGGACACCGTGGATTTTAGTCAGTACAAGTCTGACAGTCCCTCCCGCCCTGCCCGGGGAGGGAGGACTCATTTGATAATTTTACCACGCAAAAAAAAGGGCCTCAGAAATAATTAACACATATTCATCACACTACTAAATCCAGCGGCCATTTTAAACTGAAACAAAACAAAATGTTGAACGAACCGGCACACATCTCGTTGCATCCAAGGTGATTTTGAAATCACATGCACTGCTAATGTAAACCATTGCTAAATAAAATAAACACACTCTGTTTACGTACATCGGCCAATATAAATTACGGCCGTATGTATTATATGAGACTTTGATATACATAGATAGATTTCGAAACATGATGTCGGACGGGGAAATAATTTTCTTATTAGGGAAATTTCCAGAATAGATATTATATCTCTTTACATCTTTATAGGAAAGGACTGACGGGGCCCCTATAGAGGGACATAGCCTTGCCGGGGTTGCGGGACATACGTATACCGCGACTCCGGTACACGAAGTGCTACTGAAAGACACCGTGGATTTCAGTCAGTCAAGTCTGACAGTCCCTCATTTGATGATTTTAACACGTAAAAAAAGGACTAGTTATCATTATGTGGGCTTTAATAAGGGGATTGGGTTAATTTACAAGTGCTATATCATAACTGACGGAACGTTAGCGCAATGGCTGAACCATTGGCTGAAATATCTTATAAAGATCTCAAGATCGGTTTTTAAAGTCAAAATCGCGACAAAGTCGCATATTTTTCAAAGTTCCGAGTGAAATAATCTTAGACATAAAATTCACATTAGCATACAGATTTTACACACAAACACCGTCTTTTATTACTCACTATAGATAATCTTGAACATTAAACACCCATATATTTATTATAACCATAAATCAGTCTCGTGCTCTGAGGTGCATCACTGAACCGCAGGCAAAGTGCACTGCACTTGTATCTCATGAAATACACTGAAAAACACACCTTAAACCGAGAACATATATTACAAAATTACGTAGCGAGGCCATTCATCCTACATCATTTTGGAATAGCAAAGATTTTACGATCCTACCAACCCAAAGTGAACTTTAGCGATCTAAATTTAAAATTCGATTTTGTAGATTATATTGCTCTCGTCTTCAATTTTACGACTGTTGCTTCTGCACTGCAAATTCAGCTTTAATACTGGGGAGACAACATTGATTATGCTGCATCATTGTAGTGGTTTTTATGAAGTTTTAGATGCGGGTAGTAGGAAAATTGACCTCAGCTGGGTCGTCCCTGTAAATATTTGTACATCGGACGCGGTTGGTGCGAACTAGTAAGAGATTAGCGAGCAAAACTCCTGAATTTTAAACGCTTGTAATTTGGTAAAGTCCAAAGTTAGGAGAGACTTACCGGCTTGTAATAACTGTGGCTATTTGCGGGAACAACCAGAAGGGTTTTAGTATAAATGAGGATATTACATTATATGCAGATCTTACTTCAGCAGCCGGTTTCCTTTGCGTTTAATTCAAGCATTAGGTCCTTTGATTTATTTTTATTTTTGATTTGACTGGCCTGTTGGTCTAGTGGTTAGTGACCCTGACTGCTATTGCCGGGGGTCGTGGGTTCGATTCCCACCCAGGACAAATGTTTGTGTGATGAGCATGATCATTTGTTCTGTGTCTGGGTGTAATATGTCTGTATTTAGAAATATATAAGTATGTTTATCTGTTGTCTACTACCCATACCACAAGCTCTGCTTAGCTTGGGACTAGATGGCGTTGTGTGATAGTTGTGGAATATATTTATTTATTGTGGAATATATTTGATACAGACAGTTTTGTGATAAAGATATGCTCGTATGTCTATCTGTTTAATGTGAGTCCGAATGTCACAGGAATAACTAACAGACTACTGAGTGATTATTCGTGTGCCAAAATCTGTACTGCACTCTTAGAAGTGTAAAAACTGTGTCACTGAATTAAAAAAAAAGCTAAACACTAGGTGACACTAGCAAGGTTTTATTAAAAGTTTTAGTTAATTCATATTTTTTAGGGTAAAATCATTAAATAAATCCCTCCTCGGGCAGAGTGGAAGGGACTGTCAGAAATCTAGAAGACCACTCTGTTCCTTCGGTTGCCGTTTGCGTTCTAGGGCCACGGTATCCTGCTGACAGTCCTGCGACCCATCTTAAAAGGACCTAAACCGGATTCTTATATCACTATCGTTTCTCAAACGCACGTCAAATTAAATAATTGTTTTTCCATGTCATGAAATATTATGAGCACCAAAAATATTTCAGTTTAAGCTTCAGGAATCAAGATATTTACCTTGAAGCCGTCCTCATTTCTCTTTCATTCCAGATCCAGCAAAGAAATATTAGTGACGCGTTATCAAGATTTTACCCCAGAAATATGTTCGCTACCTAACTCAACCGCAAAAAGGCGAATACGTTCGTCAGACGAATACACATTTTTTTATAAATATCTCCACATAAAAATCTCAATTTCCCGTTTTTCGTGGGAAATAAATTGCTCGATGTAGTACATTGGGGTTCAAAAATGACGGTTACATAGATGCGTCGTAAACATCACGTTTTTAGTGTACCGTGTCGTTTTCAGGACTCTTGCCATGTTACCATCGACAGGTTAATTGAGCGAGTTTTTTATGTACACGGAAAAACACATATTTTTGGAATGAAGGAAAATGTTGAGTGCCGACTCGTGGTGCTGTGGGATGTCACGTAAATACATTGCAAACATATCTTACATTTTTACATCAGAAAAATATTTTTGAAGACATTGAAAAAAAAAGAAAACGTTTGGTAGGCATTTCCATCATGTCACACCCAGTAGAGTTTCTGTAGATCTTTGATAGTCGTTACTGTCAGAAGCTATAAAGTCTGCCAACCAGTCTTACCATGGGGTATGGTATTATGCAGTTCCTGGGTTGTGGAGGTCCGACAGGCAGTCGCTCAATGTAAAATACTGATATCCAGCTGCATCTTGTTTGACTGGAAGCCGACCACTATATAATTGGAAAAAAGGCTAGACAGTCTGATGATGACACCCAGTAGAGTTTTGACGTGCGGCCTACAATGTGTACATAACGATAGTTTATCAAGGAAGTAACATTGCGATCGTAGTATTATATCATGGTAAACAGACCATAAAGAATCCATTTACCATAATTAAAATTATAATGTTTCTGTGGTATCTATAGCGTCTCCTAATATTCCCAGTCGAAAACCAGCATCAGGCACCCAGTGGCCTGGCTTTTTTTAAATCTATTTAGACCAGCCGTAGACCCCACGGTATCTTTTGTATCTCCTTATTTCTAATACTTTTTTTAGGTGTTTAAAACGTATTTTCTTTCTTTCTTTAAATGAACTTTTAAAAACTTTTACTTGCAGTATGCTAGTAAACCAAACAACAATCTCTGCTTACCTAATTGGCGCAACAACGAACATACTATTTACTAGCTGTGCCCGCAACTTCGTTCGCGTGGATGTCGGAATGTAACAATGTATGTTTTAGTTGCAAGCGCTTAATTCAGGCCACGTTTTTCATATAAGCCGGGTATTTAGAATTTTCTTAGATTAATCAAAAATATTTGACACTTGTATTCCAGGTTTATGTATGACTACTTTCCTAATGCCCGCTCTCATCTCATCACACCACACCACACCACACCACACCACATCATATTCGAATTCGAAGTTAGATCGCGCGACTGACGTACGAAATCAAATTGTGATACCAAAGTGCACTCGTAATTTTACTTCTAAAACACTTTAAATTCAAATATCTTTTGATAGACTGAACCGATTCCAATGAAACAAAAACTAAATTCCTCTCCAAGTTACGCTTAATCATTGTGTATAAAAGTTATCTACATTTATTTCGTACATTTTACGTGATACCTGGACAAATAAACATACAAACAGACAAACAGACAAAAAATCTAAAAATGCTAGAAATGGGTTCTATTGGTTGTCCTTTAATACCCTGGCTATATTTTTTGAGCTTTTTTTTAATGAACAAAAATAACTTTTCTACAGTTTTATTATATTATGTATAGATAATTACATTGCAGTTTTAACCAATCCAAATAAGAAACAAACTTGCACATTGTTTGACCAAGTAAAAATAGACTCAACTATTATTAAAAACTAACAATGCCAAGTCCCAGTCAGAAGGTCGTGGGTTCAAATCCCGGTTGAACTGCTACGAACCCGAACATTTATCTCGGTCGGATGAGCTAATAGAAAGGTTACAGCTGCATCAAGTGATACTGTGTATTTTAGAACTATCACGCTGGAAAATAGAGACTGGGTAAGCACAATAGTCGGATAGTATACGCTATCAGAAAGAGTTTTTTTTATCGTCATAAAATCATCAAATGAGTCTTCCTACCCAAAGCAAAGGCATGAGGGACTGTCAGACTTAAACTGACTAAAATCCACAGTGATCCTTCATCAGCCCTTTACGTTCCGGGTTCACGATTACCTAATGAGACAGTCCCGCGACCCTGGCAAGCTTTGTTCCTCGTCAGATCAGAGAGAAGATGAGAGCAGTGGTAGTCCAGTTCTATCTTCCCGACTTACGAGTTCTAGGTCGTAAGTCGGGAAGATAGAACGAATTGTAGACATGTGAAATCTACCAACCCAAATTGGGCCCGCGTGGTGGATTCTGGCCCACTCTACCCTTACAGAGAGAAATCCCGTTTACCAGCAGTGAGAAAATTGCAGGCTAATGATGATGATGATGATAATCGTAGTATGATTAATACACACTGAAACGGTTTCGTTTAGCAGAAACTCATGACTTTTAAGGTGACAATATCATCAAATTAATCCTTGGTCTTGTATGGAGCGAAAGGCGCTGTCAGACTCTTACTTAAATCCATCCTGAGCACTTAATTGCCCTTTAAGTTCTAGGGTCACGGTAACCAGCTTAAAACGACCCACGAAAAACACCACCTTTTTTTGCATCATCATAATTATGAATTCTCTCACTAAATGAGTCCTCGCACCCCGGGCAGGGCGAGAGGGACTGTCAGATTTGTACTGACTAAAATCCACGGTGTCTTTCAATAGCCCTTTATGTTAACGGTGATGGAATAAGTCCGGTGACCATGAATTCTCCCCTTGGGTGTAAGTCATCCTGGGTAGAAAAGATACCATTGTCCATTATAATCATAACGTAAGTATGAAGACATTTCCAATGAGCACACACTCTGCTAATCCCATTAAGGTATAGCGCGGTAGACGTCGCGCCCACTGAGTATCATTGACCACGAGCATCGAACTTTAACCTTCAACTCTACCGGCTCGTACTTACAACGTAAACACTCGATGCAATGGGGAAAAATATTGCACAGGATAAAATATTAAAAGGTTCAGAAAAAATAAATATGGAATTAAAATTATTATTCACACGTACACGTAACGGTCGGCGCAGTGACTGAGCGCATGACTGCTGCAGGTTCAGTTCCCGAACGGAGCAAATATTTGTATGATCGAACCGTGTATGTGAGTTAAAATGTTTAGAAACGTACCAACATTACAAGAGAAATTCATAGTACGGGACCTTTTTTTTTTACGTGGTAAAATCATTAGATGAGTCCTCCCACCCCGAGCAGGGCGGGAGGGACTGTCAGACTTGTACTGATTAAAATCCACGGTGTCCTTCAATAGCCCTTTATGTTCCGGGGTCACGGTGATGGTATAAGTCCCGCGACCCGCGGGCGATAGGACGAGACCTAGATACAAAAAAACTGTCATGCCCATTTTAAAAATAAGCTAACGCAACTAGAAAGGGACCTATTCTAATAATATTGTTCGCTATATTTAATTATGAAAAGGCGACAAAAATGATGATGAATGATCTGGGTGTGTTCGAAAAGAGTCCAAAAAGATCAATACCTACATATATCCGTCCATAGAAATACAGACGTATACATGCAATTATTGTAGCTAATTCAACTATAATATTTTCGTTATCAAAGACTGAGAGTGAATTTCCCGGGACCGAAAATTGCGTGGCATCAATGAAATCGGTACTAAAAAACATAGTTATAACGTTCTCAATTTTTATCCGGGTAGGTGAAATAGTAATCTATGTGTAGCACTAAATGTTTATTTAATTGGATTAATAGATATTCCAAAAAAAATTATTAAACCTCGAAATCTTTCATTGCCGTGTTTGTCCACACTTCACCTTGTTGTGTATTATTTCACATTGATAAAAATCTATTGGCTATTTATACTTAAACCTCATTTTATTTGATACATGAATAGTTAAAGTATTGCTACAGAATACATTTATTCAAATATTTAAACAAAACAACGAATGGTTAATAAAAAATCACTTGTCCCAGAACTACCCTTCATCGCCGTGTCCTAATCATGTTCAAGGATATTGTTTTACCTACTACTTTCTTCCCCCTTACCGGTATGCTAAACGTTGCATATTAGTGCTGCCTAAGTGCTCAACGTGGAAGGAAGTACACACGTGCCTGCGTTTTCGCACCATAAATTTAAATAATCAATTTTTATGTTACTGGAAAAATTTTCTTTAATCGCCGTGGATAGATATAACTGATATTTGAATAAGTTTGTCTTCATGAGTAAGCATTCGATAGAACACCATTCCTCATATGTTCATTTGTGAGGTGCTTATTTCTTCGAATAATTAATAGATTTTTTGTTATTTATATTTTTAGCCTTGATTTTCATCGACGTGTTTTCATTGCCGTGGTTTCCGTGGCCGAAATTTGCTATGGAAATGAAAAAAAAAACATGGCAATTAAAAAAATTTCATTGCCATGCCTTGTAAAACAATTTAGTTTCATTGCCGTGGCCAGGTATTTCATTTCCGTGACTTGTGTTTTCATCGCCATGGTATGATTAGGCAAAGAAAACATCTTTTGTCACCTGCGATTCAGGTAATACCGATTACTGACAGTACAAAACTCGTCAAGTTAACTCTAGATTGTTTCTCTCTGGTCTCTTTAGATTTGATTTGAAAGGTCCAGCCTGATGAAGTCTACGCTCCCACCTACTCGGTCCCATATTCAGAACCCCGAAATCAACTAGAGCTTTCTAATCACTTTGCTTTCCCTGAGAACTTATTGACCGAGCAAACCTTAAACCTCATGTCTGAACGAGATTTGCTACAGTTGCAGTCTTCCAATGACGTGAAGTCATAAGCAGCTAAATAGACGTATATCTAAGTCACTTCAGAGCTTCTGAAAGCGGGTGGAATACCGGTACTTAAAGTCCTCCAGAAGCTCACTAATACCGTCCTGTTCTAGGGCAAAACGCCTGAAGCATGGAGCAAAGGTGAAGTGGTGCTTTTCTTAAAAAAAGTTGATAACAGCCTATTGAAGAACTACATACCCATCATGCTTCTGAGTCATGAGTCAGACTTGATGACTTCTAGCCTCCCGAACAAGCCGGTTTCCGAAGAGGCTATAGTACCATACACCACACCATACGCTGCGGCAAGTTATACAGAAGACCGAAGAGTATAACTTGCCATTATGCTTAGCGTTTGTGGACTATGAGAAAGCCATCGTATCGGTGGAAACATGGGTGGTACTTGAGTCACTCCAACGATGCCGTATTGACTATCGGTACATCAAAGTGTTGAAGTGTTTGTATGATAACACCACCATGTCGGTTCGAGCACAGGAGCAGAGCACGAAGGCGATTCCATTGAGAAGAGGCGTAAGAAGGATGTTATCTCCCTGAAACTGTTTACTGCCACAATGGAAGACGCCTTCAAGCTCCTGGAATGACAAGGACTTAGCATCAACATCAACGGCGAATACATCACTCACCTTCGATTTGCCGACGACATCATAGTCATGGCAAGTCGATGGAGGAACTCAGCATGATGCTTGATGGCCTCGACTGACTTTCACAATGGGTGGGCTTGAAAATAAACATGTACAAAACGATTTTTTTTTAAAATTTCAAATGTCGGTTTGATGCATAATATTATTTTGTCAAAATCTGCCAATCAGATTGAATATAATTGTAGTTCTAATTTTAACATATATTGTACTCATCGTTGATTGATTCTTTCATTGCCATGCCACAGTTCTTTCATTGCCGTGGGCGCTTGTTTCATTGCCGTGCACGTATGTTTCATTGCCGTGGCACGAAATTTTTAAATCCTTATATCTCGTTAGTTTTTTAAGTTATCTGCTAGACATTAAGCAAGAATATATAAATTATCAAAAACTTTAATAAGAGCGTTTCTTTTTTTTTAAAAAGCTTAAGATTAAAAAAACCACGGAAATGAAGATTTTATAGGACCTGTTGAAATTCACTCCTGACAATGAGATCAAGAAACTTCTCTAAATCTAATGTTAAAATTAATAAATATAAAAGAGTAAAACTGAGTTTGCAGAACTAAAAGCAAATTAAATCTCGGAATTAAAATCATAACACATATCCGAAGTTGTCTGTTTGTTTTGGTCAATACCGTGACAAAATAAGTAAACTTATTAGAACATTACAAAAGGAACTGAACTAGAACACGTAAGACTCACAGTGGAACTGGTTTATAAAAAACTGGAAGCACCAATAAATGAATCATCGTCGTCGTGAGTGCATAAGAAAACTTGACCCCAGCAAAAATCAGGACAAACGAGAAAAAAATCTTCACAAAAAAAGGGTACCGCGAATTTTAATTTAATTTAATTTTTTTTTAAATTCTAATTTTAACATATATTGTACTCATCGTTGATTGATTCTTTCATTGCCATGCCACAGTTCTTTCATTGCCGTGGGCGCTTGTTTCATTGCCGTGCACGTATGTTTCATTGCCGTGGCACGAAATTTTTAAATCCTTATATCTCGTTAGTTTTTTAAGTTATCTGCTAGACATTAAGCAAGAATATATAAATTATCAAAAACTTTAATAAGAGCGTTTCTTTTTTTTTAAAAAGCTTAAGATTAAAAAAACCACGGAAATGAAGATTTTATAGGACCTGTTGAAATTCACTCCTGACAATGAGATCAAGAAACTTCTCTAAATCTAATGTTAAAATTAATAAATATAAAAGAGTAAAACTGAGTTTGCAGAACTAAAAGCAAATTAAATCTCGGAATTAAAATCATAACACATATCCGAAGTTGTCTGTTTGTTTTGGTCAATACCGTGACAAAATAAGTAAACTTATTAGAACATTACAAAAGGAACTGAACTAGAACACGTAAGACTCACAGTGGAACTGGTTTATAAAAAACTGGAAGCACCAATAAATGAATCATCGTCGTCGTGAGTGCATAAGAAAACTTGACCCCAACAAAAATCAGGACAAACGAGAAAAAAATCTTCACAAAAAAAGGGTACCGCGAATATAGGTATTAGGTATAGATCCTTTTTAAATTAAGTGAACTGAACCGTGCCCAAATTAAAATTAAACTTCAGTCATGCCCTTTTTTGCGCAGCCCCGCTATTATGCCATAATCTTTTCAACACAGCCCCACAATTAGCTAAAAATAATTGGGACCAATAAAAGTCAGATTCTAAAAACTCGGAACGAATATCCTAACATTTGTTTTTCGGGCGTAACCGATTCCTGTTCGTATGTAGATAGATATAAAAGATTATGATGCCATTCAATTTGATAGGGCTATTGATCAACAATGGGATTCAGTTAGAGCTGAATTTGAAAATAAAATTCGTAGTGTTGAATAAATTTTATATTTGAGTCTAGAAATTGGAAACGATGAGCTATGAATTTATATAAGACTTCAAGAAGAAGCAATAGCAAAGATTATTTTGAAAGAATTGCGTTCTCAACAGGTAAAAGCAAAATAAAAAAGGACGCATTGAAAATTTTTGAAGTAAATCTGTCTCGAAAGATTAACTCAAGAGAGAAAAATGAAAAAGCTTTCGCGTAAAGAAAAACGTTCGCTTGATAGACACTTTAACAATGTTCTATCGAAATCTTCTCAAAAACACACGTCAATCTTTGACATTTCTATTATTCTGTTTACTACGTTTTAAGTCTAAGAGTGAGACCAAACGAACGTAATTTTGTGAATCATAAGTCGCAGAATTTCGGTCGCTTTCATAGAAAAAGTTTTTCGTGACGCAAAATCTGCACCGTACCAGAAAATGAAATGAAATTCTACGCTCGTTTGGCCGCACCCTAAATACGACTGATTATTCCCAGACAGGGATTATTTTTAGATTCAACGAGAAAGTAAGGTCGGATCAAACTCGAAATAAAATATGACGAGCATAGTATACCTAAATAAAATGTATTGGTATCTGTAGGTACTATCTATCGAGTAAGACTAAAAAACAACTTCTGTTTACCACCTCTTTCTGTGTTTATGGGTGAATAGAATAAGACTTTAGACGGGATACCATTGTCCCACATATTTATTTCTGCACTGTTTCCATGGTTTAACTCATTTTCGAATTTAACTTCTTTGCCTGCAAAGAATAAAATACAAATTCCAAGAGGATCAGTTGAATAACCTTCAGCGCTGATTTCCTAAACAGTCCCACTTCATATCAGTTCTTCAATCTTTGTTTATTCGCTTTAGATATTCAAGTCAGCAGACCGAATAATCATCAGGTTATAATATTATGAATAAAAAATCTATTTCAGATCGTCTGGGCCTGATTCACACCCCACATACTAAATTTCTTTATTTTTAACCGTAATACTAACACAATGCCGCATTTGAAATTTTATCGCCAAATTGCATATTAATGTAAAAAGTTTTTAAATTGACGTAGAAAATAAGCTTGATTATAATTTCCCAGTAAGCAATCGTGAACGTTTTCATCTTAATTTTACGCCAAATCTCCAGTGCAAGATAATGGATCAGATCAAAGATTTCAATGTGTAACTACTACTGTTGTTCCGAATTACCTCTCAAATGGTCTGTTTCGTAAAAAACACATAAATGATGTGTATTACAATAGTGAGACACTAAGGCCCGGTATCCACAAAAGCGGAGAGGAAAGGAGATTGAAAAACCAATCATATGTCCACATCTCCACTCCTCTCTGCTTTGGTGGATGCCGGGCCTATGGAATGTCATTTTGCCATCAAGAACTGAGAAAAGGCATTGGCATCTACGCCAACAAAATTGTAACAATTTATAAAAAAAGAAATTAATTTGTACTCGTAGAAATTCGACAATCAAGTATCTTAAAAAATAATGAATAACTAGAGCCTATTCCTTATAAAATTCAATAAAATACACGAAAATGCACACCGCGAAAAAAAACTAAAATCAAAATCGATCTTCACCTCAAATGACGTCAAACATTTAACAACAATGACAAGGATTCCACTGATCTGACTTAAACAGAAGAATTCTTAAAACATTTCACAGGTGCTCAAACAAAAGATTATGATACGCTTCGATAATTGATTTTTAGAACAAATTATTACATCAAAGGGAACTTCAGAGAGGATTGTCAAAGTAATTTGTCAACGAGGCCCGCCTGCATAAAAGTGAGCCGTTGATAATTCTTCCGAGAAAACGACGAGTGGGTTTTTATTTAGAAAGTGTACGTAAGAGATGACAATAATTCGTCCGAAGTCGTCTTGAAGTGCACAGAACTTTGATAGCAATCAAAAGCCCGCTGTACACATTGTATCGGCCAAGGCAATGGGTTGGGCCAAAATAATGAATTCAAAAGGTGTTTTGTTACACATTGGGCCAACGTGTGAACACTGTATGCGAAGCACGCCAAGATCCTTTCTTCAGGCTTCTGATGCAGCTTTTGGACTTAAGTACTGTATTTTTATTTAAGTTCAGGTTTCCTCAAGCCATATCAGAGGCCTATGCGGTTCCAAGAGGCTGCTTTATTAATGCTATACCATAGATTAGCCATATTCCTCACACGAAAAAAGAAAATCCAAAACATTAGCTCTTTAATAAAGTGCAGAAATATCAAAAGAAAAATAGTTCGGCAACAAGTAACTAAAATAATACAATTCCATACAAAGGATCATTGACCTCTAATACTTGGATAATAGCGTTCATGAAAAACTTATCAGTCAAAGATAGATCCGCTGATTGTTTGAATAAATTACCGCTAATTAGACTTTAATGGAATTCTTAAAATGTTTCAACAAAATCTAGAATTTTCCGTTTAAGAACAGAGTGAGTGCTAATGATAAAAGCTGTTATTTAGTTTTGGTTCATTGTACTGAAACCCAACAGTTGGTATAAACCTACTGATTGCCTTTGAGAAAACCCGTTTTGTATGACTTAAAAATCTACAAAAATTAAAACAAAACAAAACTTGATGATATTTTAAATCTTGAACGGTAAATCTAAAAGCGTAAGACAAAGTTCAATCAAGTTATAAGAAAGAATTTGAGGATGAATGGAGAAAAAAAAAATGATGCATAAAGAAATGCCTGTTGTCATTAAAACGCTTGATAGTGGAGAAAACCATAGAGCGAAGCAAAAATAAAAAAAAAAAAAACTAAATTCGAAAATGACAACTATGCAGCTTCTAACTTACCTGTCCTAAAGATAGCGCAGGACTCCTTACAGTACTTTTAAACAGTAATTTTCTAGAAGATCCTTTTTTAAATATTCTTCTACAATAAACTAACTTAACTTCGAAACTTCTTTTTCCACAATTTTCCACAGAATCTAACCCATTAACATGAACTGTAACTTAAGTTAGGATTAGCATAGCTTTAACGACACGAGCCAGCCACGATAGTCGGGCTAAGTTAAATTATCTTGTGCTGTTTAGGTCTTGGCCACTAGCACACGCTCTTGCGACACATATTTTACGACAGCGACTGAAAAATTATTATAAGAAGATTTTTAGTGCAAGCTCACGACTACCGACAATGCATGTATGACATTCATTTTCCCCAAGTGGCATCGCCCGAGGACATGGATGTGGCCTACGATAGAGAGCAAGCCTTAAAAATCTTGGCGTAAAATATTCAGATAAAGTAGAATACTACTTCGAAAGTACTCATTTAAAAATAGTACTATTATTTTCCACATTTAGAACATATCGCTGCTTGAACACAAAAGGGCCACAAGTCGAAAAAAATTGATTTAATTAATTCCTAAACACGAATACGAAAAAAAAACAAACAAATCGAATGATATTTTAAAAACCTTATTCAAGCTTTCATCTGTGGAGGTTTCTGTGGCTCATACCAGGCAATGAAAAGTTGCTGTTGTACGAAATATGTGCGGCCCCAGCAATAGATTCTAATGTCCAAGCGTCGCTTCCTGGCCATGCCTCCATCGGTTGCCAAGTGACACTGACCTTGCGATCACCGGCCAGGTCAAGGTGAGTGGTTTATAGGGACCTGCCAAGGTCACTAGCGGTGCCAACTGTTGCCAATCATGGCACAATGATACGCAGTAACTATGGCAGAGTGGCTGATTGTTCGTGGTTTTACGCCAGGTCGAAGTGTAACAATGAGTAATTAAATAATTGCTGTTTTATTCAAAACTGGCTGTTTGGCAGCGGCTTTGCCTATTTCAATTCACAATTATACTAATAAAGTATATACGCATGTTTTAAACAACTTTTAATGTAGTACAATGGATCTGGAATGACATAATATTTAACGGTATTGATCAGTTTTCATATCAAGAACTACAGTAGATATTCTTCATTTAAAATGTATGTTTAGTTGTAGCTTAACGTGGCTGTAACTTGTATTTGAGATAGAAATCAAATAATATGTTTGGTCACGTCTGTTTACGAAGTTTGTGTTGGTTTGGGAGGGACGCGTCAATGTTTTAGAATCGAGACTTCTGAGCTTGTGGCACAGATGTTGACTGAATCTTTTGGTGTTGCCAACTTGACCAAAGAAACTTTTTGATTATTGTTTAATTCTGTTTGTTGAAGATATTTCATGACATAACCATTGAATTGGTGATTTAAAACAATGTCCTTTTCAAGCCGATATTTAAAATATGTTTTATGTGTAGATAGACTGACATATAAAACGTCGTTATATTCCTGTACTGAACAAATATTTGTATAATATACAAGTAGGTAGTTGTTCCCGGTCTGGGTGTTTATGTATGCAAGTTAAAATGTTCGCAAAACCAACCACGCTACAGGAGTAATTACTAGCAAGGGTAGGAATTACGTTTAAAAAAGACCTGAAAATTGCAAAAAAACTTATAGAAAATAGTGTGATTAATTTCTTCAATATTTATTTTGATATTCAACTTCCATAAAAAAGAACGCGCAATAAAAACCGAGGCCAAGACACAGACCATTATTTTCCTGTAAGTTTTAAAGACAAGATTCTATGAAACACAAATTATTCTGAAAAGCTGAAACATTACAAAACAGTCCGAATGCAGATCATGACGATGATTAATCATCACCGTCTGTTCCGGGAAGGGACCTTGGGGCCGAGGTGAAGGCCATTGGTGCGACGCCCGGCCGACGAACCGCGGGTAAATATGGCGGCTGAAATGGCGGGACAACGCGGCCGCATCGGCGCGGGCGGCGCTGCGTGCGCGCTTAACTGTTGCACTTTATTGCGTATTACTTATGTACCAGTATGTATGACTTTTTAGATAGGTATAGGTTGTTGTAGTATACCTAATATGTCTATTAACATACAACAGTTTAATGGAGACGATTTTCCGGTAAAAATTAGAAAAGTAATGAATTATAAGTATTTCATTTATAGGTACACGAACCTTTCGATAATTGTAGTATGTATTATTCTCATATTATTAATAATATGTGCGTCCGTCACGTCAGCGTCCAGGTCCAGTTGAAAACCAGGATCGAGCAATAGTTGCTCGACAATTTGCTGAATTGCGCCTATTTGGCGCAGCCGTGAGCTACACAATGTTTTTATTTTCTTTATTTTTAATCCTTGTTTAGATTTAACTTAACATTTTTTTAAATCTTTTTTTTATTGTTTTGTTTACGTTCTGTGCTCCTGTTGGCGTTAAACAAACGTTTTTTTCTTTCTTTCTTTTCTTTCCGTAGATACACCTACACACACTATTTTGTTTCGTGCTTCGAAAAACAAAATAGTGTGTTTCGACTATGGTGATTGGTGAGTATCCACGTCATCGCGTCATCGTCAGTAAAATTGCCCAGACGTGTGATGCACATAGATTGCTGTGTTTGCAGAATCTAGAGGAGGTCATCCGTGGGGCCGACCCCCTTGCCTTATTTACTGTTCTTGGTAATAAAAAATCAACCGCAAAAATTAAGTACGTAAATCTAAATTGGGATATTGAAAATGGCTCGCACTTTAGTTAAATATATCACGGGATGCATTGCGAACATGGTTGCATTTTATTACTGAGTTATGTTCTGTGGTCGAACTAAATTCTGTTTGTAAATATCTGCACAGCTGTTTTCTCTCTCATGTGTTATTTGGATGTAACGTTTTATTTTGTAAAATGGATTTTTATAAATGTAATTTTTAGTTCTAGCTAGCCGATTTGTGATTTGAAGAGCGCTCTGATTGATTACATTTAAGTATTTATAGGTATGTCATAAACATTTCGTTCATTTAAAGAAAACTATATAATTTCATTTCAACAGTGACATAAATTAAAGCATTTATGTACCTATGTTTCACTTTAGTGTTACTTAAAAAAACCTTTTTTGATAGATTTTAAGTATAAAAATTTGCTGGCATGACTACAAATAACATACAAAATAATCCAGTTTAGGAAATAAAACGTCTTGACCTTAAATCTACAAAATTTTGAGTTTAAAGGATTAAAAATCGAAAAACATATTTATACGTTTTGCAAATACAGATAAAAAGCCAAACTTCAAAAGGAAAAATTATGGAAGATAATCGGATTCGGATTGGATTTAATTACATATTGCTCGTAACACATTTATAATCCTGGGTCGACGGCGCTTCGTGTTCCACGCGCGCCTCAAAGAGCGTCAACAAAATGACGGGGCCCCCTCACAGAGGGCCAAAGCCTGCCGGGGTCGCGGGACTTATTTCTATCACCGTGACCCCAGAACATAAAGGGCTATTGAAGGACACCGTGGATATTAGTCTGTACAAGTCTAACAGTCCCTCCCGCCCTGCCCGGGGAACCATTTGATGATTATACCACGCCAAAAAAAATAACACATTTATAATCTCTATACAGAAATAACTCTTTACCTTAAAATCAGAATTAAACAATCCAGAAAAAAAGGTAGAACTAAATAGTGTATTTAACTTCAAAGAGATTGAACACCCTAATGGGCCTTATTACAAGATAACACCTGATTACATAAGTAGTTAAATACCCCCTTGTTTCATGCTCAGAGTATAAATTAAGTTCACACTAATATCATTATCATAATTACGTACTTTTAGCTAACTCGTTAAGAGAACACGTGTTGCTGATCGGCGCTAATTAACTAAGTGTTGGCGTGTGGTTGTCGTTCATTGCTAAGAATCAGGGACTTTGTTAAACCATTTATTTAAATATAAGGCATTTTATTGTAATGTCAGGAATACAAATAATTAGACTTATTCCGTTCTGATCCCCAAAAACTGATCCCTTAGAAAGTAAAAATATTTGACAGGGGATCGGTTTGGGGATCAGAGTGGAATAACTTAATAATGACTATCAATTAAAAAAAACAATATAATAATATGTATTATGCAAAAATAAAAACTTAACAGCATAGTAAAATATATGTACAAAAATAAAGAGATAAATATTGTCAAAGGGCGTCAATTCGTTGAAGAGTACATCCACATCGCTGTCAACGGGACCAGCTGCCCAAAAAGCTGGCACCATTGCTAGGTTGTAAGGCAATGGTGCCAGCGTTTATGCCTTGCTTGCTTTGCGTGCTTTTGGCCTACGAATAGGTCAGCTCTCTTGTCACGTGATGAGTCTATCCCCATTATTTCTTAAAATATATAAATTCACGTCCTTTGCCCATGGGGATAGGCAGAAAATACAGAGCGCCACCTGCTACGATCCTCACACACTCATTTTGCCTCTTTCATAAATCTGGACATAAATGCACGTCGATTGCGAGTACATACTACGGACCTGACTTTGCCGATAAAATCAGTGTAGCACTTCCTAGGGCGTACCTTCCCAGCGTCACCACTCATCTCTTCCTTATATTTCTTTTTTGTTAGTCTCCTTTTACTCATCTTATTTACATGACCGAACCACTTTTACAATATTTGTACTATACACCTACGCCATTATTTTCAATTAAAATTCATAAAATTTTTCGTTTTATACAACATCTACAATAATATTCATCAATCTCATCATCAACATCACAATCAATCATTACATCGTTGAACACCTGGTGAGATAATGGTCAAACGTGCACCTAACATTAAATAAATAAATAGTCGCCACTTTTTTGCACATAAAAGGCAAGAGTAAAGCTACGAGACGAACAAACCAAGTATTTTTTAAAAGAAGTCATTAAATGCAGCAATATTCAAATGTGAACCCGTTCGAATTTCAAACATAGTATTCCGTTCGAATTTTTTTTTGGTGGTCTGGTTTAGGCTATACAAAATTAAAAAAAAATACCGCATTAACTTCCACTTATGTGAAGTGAGTTCATAAATGCTATCAGCTATCATGCAGAACCAAGTCATGACTATTCCGTCATATCTTTTAGTGGGAAACAAATCAAAACATTTGGGCTATCGTCATTCTACGAACATCATAATAGAACACAATTTTCAAAAAAAGAACTGTTTGTGCTAGCTGACCTATGCTCACTCCGTTGGGCGTCAATATTCATATTTTTGAAAATGGAAGGTGGGTGTAAAATACTACACGACCTACCAAATTTAAGAAAAAAGAAATTGAATCGAATGAGATGATTCGTTTGTACTTTTATTAAATGTCTTCGTATTATGGCGATTGAATGCGTGTGTTGTTAGAATAGTAAGAAAATAAAGTTACTCACAGGCACAGGAACGATGTCAAAATTTGAATCCAGAAGAACGGTTTCATTCACACACAACACAATATTGTCATTTGGAGATACTCCATTAGTTCACAAACGGTTAGTAACACTATTGGCAGTAATTCAGGTCAACACACACTTATTACTACTATAAGCACAACAAATAAAGAAAAAGACACACCGAAACTTAAATATCAATAAAAATTTCAACTCACACGCGCGTTCCAAGGACGTTTTTTTTTTTTAAATCCGTTTTCCTTTTTGGGAAGGCAAAGGGATCTAGCCCATGCAGTTTTTTTTTTTGTTTCTTTTCTTTCTCTCTGGGACAGGCAAAGGGAGCTGAGCCCATACAGCCAAGTTCGAAAGACACAAACTGTGCTAACTTCATTCTAGACCACGCGCACAAAGTAGAGAGTGAAGTTAGCGATTGGTTTGTTGCAATTTGCAACCATAGATAAGAAAGCATGGACTCGATTCTCTAAAACTAATTGCCACATACGTACTATTCGATAAAATAAATAGTGAATGTGCAATATTGTGAAGTAATACACGCTTTTCCAACAATTGACAATAGAGATAATTTTAAAAGTATCAAACCTACCCAGGACGGAACGAGAGGGAACTTGTATTGACTAAAATTCATGGTTTTTCTTCAATAGCTCTTTACGTTTAGGGTTACGGATACCTCGTAAGACAGTCTCGCGACCCCGGGAGGCTTTGGCGTTTATATAGACGAGACGAGACGAGACGAGACTGCTGATAGCTTTTAGAGGCGCGCGTGAAACATGACGCGCCGGCGACACCCAGGCATGGTCCATAATCGGACGCCAAGTCATCCAATACTCACCTTCCATATACCTGCGAACTACTGTTTAGGCAGGCTCGTTTTTATTTACATTTAACTACTGAATTCAATTCAAAACAAAAGCTGTAAAGCATCGATAAACCTTTAGTGAAGTAATTAGTAAAACAATCGTATCTCGAGCTCAGTTGAAGCAGTTTATGAGACATGCAGTTAAACTTTAACGTGTGTTCGTAGTTCAGTTTGAACGCTGGTTAATTGCGCCGCTCGAATTTAAACGGAGCAAAGACATGTATACCCGATTTCACTAACAGTCGGCGATACTTAAATAAATGCCTAAATTAAGAGGTTTATCGGATTTTCAACGTACTGTTTAGACTTCCAAAGTTGGTAGGCTTCCCTGTCAGGTAAACGTCCCTGGAACGCAAAGACACAGATTACAAAGGGCTATTGAAGGATCACCGTGGATTTTAGTTAGTACAAGTCTAACAGTCCTTCTTTCCCCGGGCTCCCCCACCTTGGTTAGGAGGACTCATTTTATTATTTTACCACAATCCACAAGGATCCATAAATAGCCCTTTATGTTCTGGAACGTATGTATGATTAGTATGAATGATTCTCATCCATAATATTTATTTCAGGTATCACTCTGCCCAACCTTTTCCCAACTATATTGGGGTCGGCTTCCAGTCAAACCAGATGCAGCGGAATATCAGTATTTTACATGGACCGATTGCCTATCGAACCTCAAATATCTACAAATGACAGCCGGGACCAACGGCTTAACGTGGCACGAGGCACGGCTTTCCGAGGCACGGCTCGCTATTTCGCCACGAGCTCCTCCGATACTATTTATTTCAGTGCTAATCTGAAAATCTCTAAATAAATATACCAAGCGTCTAACCAACCAGTAACCACAGATAATGCAAATCATTAGCCGACAATACGCAGAGGCGTGTCCACTCGTAATGGGCCAGCCTTATTGTTTACCTGCGATTCAATCTACCCTTGACACATAAACGGGTTGACGTTAATATTTGCTGCACTATAATTGATGTTGTTGTGGTGATTACGTTCGTACCTAATGATTTTATTATATCTAGGTATACCTAAACATTGCGCGGGCATTCGGACGGCGAGTAATAGGTGACTTGCCGTCCGATCATGACCTTTTTTTTACGAGCGTCTCAAAGAATTGTCAGCAATCTAATCCAACAGGACTTCTCTTAGAGGGTCAAAGCCTGCCAGTGTTGCTAATTTGATGTTTTTACCCCGATAGAGATTTTTTTTTCTAAAATACGCGATCGACAGCGTAATAGGAATTACTTATAACTTAAGGTAAAACTTTGTTAAAGTGTAACTTGACAGAGATCAATAGACATTGATACACCTTAAAATAAATGTGGTTAATTTTCTGAAAGAGGTAACACGAAAGAGGAAAATACCCCAAATACCAAGTGCTCATCGTATACGTGAGGTCCCTCACATATTTCGTAGAAATAATTATTTAAATTATTCTAAGTTTAAGTATTCGTTAATGTTATTAATAATTTGTACATGCAAGTACCTAAGTTCTACGAAATTTTATTACTTATCATATTTTTTGCAGTTAATATAATGAACATTTCCATTGTGACTTTCCAAGCATTTATATAGGTTTTCCTTAAAATGTCCGTGACCTCACGAGGTAAAAATAAATATTCATTTCTTTATAATATAAGTAAAGATGGATGGATTGTATAAGTAAGGATATGAATGAAAAAAGAGTAAATGATGTTAAGAGTTGTGATAGGGGAGAATGGAAGAAAAAAACGTGTTGCGCCGACCCCAAGTAAAATGGGATAATGATGATAATATAAGTAACCATACACCATTACTAATATTGTGGTGTTCTTTAGGCAGACCTCTCTATTTCGTTAGCCTTTTTTTTAAGTGGTTAAATTATTATTATCATGAGTCCTCCTACCCAGAGCAGGAAAGGAGGGACTGTCATACTTGAACTGACTAAAATCCACGGTATCCTTCAATAGCCCTTTAAATTTGGAGTCAATAGTGGCGAAATATCAATTCGGCAACATGATTTGGTTGATGGAACATTTTGTACACAGATTCTGTGCACAAAAACAAGTGTGCGTGAGTATAAACTAATACTCTTTACACACCTAAACACACAGCATGTTGTCAGCAACGTTACCTCAAGGGATCGTGGTGAAGAGGGCTAGCACAACTTCACCACTGGCCTGGCCTCATCACGGTCGCGGGACTGTGTCATCAGATAACCGTGATCCTGGAACAGCAAGGGCAATTGGAGGATCACCGTGGATTTTAGTCAGTACAAGTCTGACAGACCTTCCCGTCCCTGCCCGGGGTGGGAGGACTCATTTGATGATTTTACCACGAAAAAAAAAAACGCAGCCGTAGTTGCGTTAGATCCCACTGCCCCCCAATTTTAGGAGATAAATGAGGCATTCAGCCCAGGTTGGATCGAAAGGAACTGTCAGATTTGTACTTACTGAAAATTCATCGCCATTCAACGTTTAAACACTCCCAGACTCGCGACTCTCGCTGGCCCCTGACGCACTTAAGCGAAGGAAAACCGTGGGGGTTTGTCAGTCGTGTCTGACATGCTCCCCTTTCGAGGGTTTAGGCAGTCTATGAGAATCTCCAAGAAGGTAAAACAAATTTAACATAGAAGAAATCAGGGACAGAAGGGAGTAGTTATAATTATACTTTATGCCAGTTGTCCTTCGTACACAAGGCGACGCAATTCTCCGATACGTTACGACTTTGGCATCCATTGACGCGTGCCTGTGCACGAACCTCTATGGATTTGTTTTGCGATAGTCTCCTGGATACCAAAGTCGTAAAGTATCAGAGACTTCGTGTGCGAAGCGGCTATCAGTTCCATTTGCCCCATTTTCCTAGGTTCAGTGAGCCGGGCTGATCCTGAGATACCGCTAATTTCAATAGTCATCTGATGGCTCGCAGCCCCATCCCATCGTATTGTATTATGAGTTATCCTCAGTGCTCCATAGATATCGTCATCTTCACGACTTTTAGCTTTTTAGGTTAGGTTCGATGGAGCAGTAAATCGGAGTTTGTCTTTCAGTCAATTATTCAATTTATTGCTTCTGTGGATGAATAAAGTACTTAATAAACTTAAAATAGCGTAAGTAAATGTAACCCTATTTTTGTTTGACTTTCAAATTCAATAAAAAAAACTCGGAGAAATTCAACAGTCCTCTGTTAGTAATGAGGTCCGACCTGGCTTCATGACGGTCGCGAGACTGTCTCATAAGGTAACCATGACCCTGGAACGGCAAGGGCTATTGGAGGATCACCGTGGATTTTGTCCTGCCCTGGGTGGGAGCCATCATCTGATAATTTTACCAGTTAAAAAAAGGCAAATCATCACACACAAATCCATAATATATAATTATATTTCTCTATTGTTTCTGTTTTGTTACAGAACTTTTACATTTTTACTAAGCAACTTATGAATACAGAAATAAAGTGCGGAGACTTATATTTTATAGTAAAGAGAATTAAGGTACAATAATAAAAAAAGAAAAAAAAAATTGATGCACTTCTATTTTTTCTTTGGACCTGAGATTGTACATGACTAATTTCAAACGGAAGTCAGCACCTGAATCATATAAATGAATGAATGAAATAAATACATAATGAATGAATTCTAAGTACAGATAATGTTTAAGTACATTATTTACTAAGATAATTGCTTAAACAGGTGCAATATATAAATTACATTAGCACACCTACGTTAAAGTCAGGTACTTATTTTATGTAACCGCAGATTGATATTATGACTACAAGATATAAGTCACGTAGTGTCGAGATTTGGATGACGCACAATTGGTGATTTGACCCCAAGTGGATATTTTATCTAAATGGGGTGATGGAACCAGTTGTTGGCTTCCATTATTTGCGATGTTTTCTCTATACATAAAGTTTAACTTTATTTTGGGTTTCGTACTCAAAACGTATAACGTTAACGTAAAACTGAATCGGAACTAAGCACGGAAATGTGACTTAGGCCTGTGTTACAGAACGACACTCAAGACATACTCAAGCGTTACTTAAAGGTCGCGGGACTTCTTTCCATCACCGCGACCCCGGAACATAAAGGGCTATTGAAGGACACCGTAGATTTTAGTCAGTAAAAGTCTGACAGTCCCTCCCGCCCTGCCCGGGGTGGGAGGACTCATTTGATGATTTTACCACGCTAAAAAAAGCGTTACTTAAAACTAAGATTCAAGGCGTTTGAAACTAGTTTTAAGTTACACTTGAGTTTTGAGGTGCGTTCTGTAATACGTGCCTAAGAATCCGTCCGTCTGACTCCAGGCTGTATCTCCTAAATCGTGATAGTAAGACAATTGAAATCACAGTTGAAGTATTTCTATTGCCGTAATTACAAGAAAATAGAATACTTACATTCAATAAATGTATAAAGAGGTTCCCATACACTAGGAATTTTTAAGACAAATATCCAGACTTGTTGATCAAAGATAGGTATTTGTTTCTTGTGGAAATCGAAACCAACCTATTAAGCAGATTTTGTGAGGAATGTCCACACTTTAGCACAAGATACATTTCGTGATTCATACCCGGAGATAATTTAAATAATTGTTTTTAAGTATTTGATAAGTACCCTAAAATAAAAATATTTTAGATTATCTATGAATAATTTGATTGCTGTATTTTACACCAAGATACGGAACAGTAACTAAGCTGAAAAAAAGATCACAGATGTTATCAAACATATTTTTACATACCAAATAATTAATTAATCCGATTACATTTTAGTTGCTGTTGTCAATAAAACCTTAAGTTATTAGGTATATTTAATCCTTGAAACCTTCAATAATCGTTTCACCAATAAATGGTTGTTATTCTACGGAAACATCGCAAAAAAGTAAAGTCAAAAGTTCATAAAAATAACATAATTTGTAGGAAGTGCAATGCCGGTAGCGTCACGTAGGCATTTACTACTTATCTTCATTACAAAAATAAAAGCATGCGCAGATATTGTATCAAATTCAGTATTTCTCTGTTTATGATAAAATATTTTAAGGGCAAGATAATTTCCTTGCCTAAAAAGATAATAATTTGGTCGCTGGACTTATACCATCACCGTGACCCCGGAACATAAAGGGCAATTGAAGGACACCGTGGATTTTAGTCAGTACAAGTCTGACAGTCCCTCCCGTCCTGCCCGGGGTGGGAGGACTCATTTGATGATTTTACTACGCAAAAAAAAGGGGGTAAGAGAAATTATTTTGGTATTTAGATGACGGAACTATAGGAGCCATGGGATGTGACGTAGACACCTTTATCAATGGACTTAAATTCATCCAAAAGGAGTTCAATCAATCAGTCCGGACCTCAACCCAACTAAAAGCGATTTTTTTCTCTCAGACACAACCGACAGACAGACGTCCCTTGATAAATTCAATGCAATAGCTCCTCAAATCAAAACTTAAGAATTAATATCTCTGAATCTCCTACGGTTCTCCTATTTTCGAAGATAATGCAGGATGTTTTGAGAAATTCGACAAAATGTAAAGAAATAGGTGTGTCCTCGAAGTAAATATAAGAAGGCACGTGACATCCATCAAATCGCACAATGCTCTATTCTAAAGATTAAAACGGACTCTATTACGAGTACACACGGCTACACATCAAGCTATACAAAATCAGTTTGTCTTGATCTTGCTTTGTATGATTTTCACACACAATGAACGGTCAGCTAATACTGGTTTTGGATCGCTTGATGTGTAGCCGTGTGTACTAAGAATCCACTGTCCGTCTGTTTGTTTGTTTGTTTGCCCGTTAGACACTTAAAATTTACCAGGATGATGTATTTTTGTTGCCACTATAACAACAAATTATAAAAAAAGAATAACAATTTAAGGGCCCACACACCTACTTACACACTTTTGTCAGTTTGTTCATGAAATAAAAAATAAATCTAGTTTTAATTCCGCGATCAAAATCCAAACAAAAAATTCAAAGGGAAAAACTATGTACCTACCTACGTACAAAATATCGTTGAAACTGAACAGTAGATTATTTTATTCATATCATTTCTGAGAAAATAAACAGAAGAAGATAGTTAAAGATTAGGTCATAGCTACTCCAAGAACATGATAGTAGGAATAAGGTGACAGTAATTACTCATCCCACGATAATTAGGTTCAAAAGATCAATCAAAACTAAAGCATGCAATGCCTGTATCATCACGTAGGCTTTTTTCTTGCTTATCTTTATTTATAGTAATTAAACTTAACACAGATAAAATCGATGTTTTTGCTAAGTTTTCCTCATCTTATTTTAGTAACAAGATTACTCAAAATCTTCTGAGTATGCTTAACTACAAGGTAAAGATAGAAAAGATGACGAGGAAAGAAAAATATTGTAACACGTCATTTTTCGTAGGTATTTTAGGTGGTCAAATCATTAAATGAGTCCGGTAGCCCCGGGTGCAGCAAAATGGACTGTCAAACTACTACAGACTAAAATCCACCGTGTTCCTTCAACTGGCCTTCAAAGGGTCACGGTAACCTGTTTAGATAGTCCTACGACAAAAACAGTCCCACGATCTGGACAAACCTGCAATCCAGAACAGGATATTCCTTACTCTTAAAGAAACAATGGTTGATGTAGACTGGTGTATAGACTTTCTGAAGGACACTATGGATGGAAAAGGTGAATAATATGAAAGTAGGTAGACACTTATTCCCTATATAAATAGAATAGAAGTATCAAAATGATGGAAGAAGCGATTTCGATGGAGTTTCACAGAAAATAATCAAAATCCTTCGAAACAAAACTACGCCTTAAGATGCCTACTGATTAAAACATCGCCATAATGTCTGCCAATCCAGCTCACAATTGCACCGAGATAAGATAAAATATCGAATGACGTCATTCCGGCCACTTCTGCATTATTTCTATCGGCTGCTGTACAAGATAGCTTATCGAGCGCATTGTCTGATAATTAGTCAGGATTTGGAATGTCTCCTTGAGGAAGTAATACGTTGTAATACATTGCAATATGGAATCATAGCGTCAAAAAAATATAAGAAATATTATAATGTTTCTTATATTTTTTTGACGCTATGATTCCACTTGGTCAGTCACGACGCAAGACCTAAATTTAATGTGGGTAAAGGGTCCTCTCAAATATTAAAAAACCACTTGAAAATACAGAAAAAAAAACTTTTGGAAAACAGGAGTTTTGTAGCGCAAAAGGCGCAAATTTTCCCCTTCATATTTTCGGGTGCTTTTCATAATATTTTCGGGTAATAGTTAAATCTTTATCTCTTTAATAGATCAACAAGGATGCTTTCTGACTCCCAAAAGACTATATTATTTTTCGATTGTT
This sequence comes from Agrotis ipsilon, assembly GCA_028554685.1. NCBI lineage: Eukaryota > Metazoa > Arthropoda > Insecta > Lepidoptera > Noctuidae > Agrotis > Agrotis ipsilon. The sequence continues at coordinate 15,990,929 of CM052971.1, forward strand.
TGGATTCACATTCATAAAGTTGAACCTCAAAGTTTCGTCCTCAGTAAAAAATCGACTTCATCGACTATGCATTAAATGTAACGAAGTGACTAATTCAAAAGTAAAATACGAAACAACGAATAAACATTTTTCTGCACAAATCTTTTTAGGGGGATGAATGGCACTAATCGAAGAACATTTTCCCATTCGTCCCCTCTTGAATTAGGATTGGGACGATCGGGAACAAATTAAATATTATTTTGTAAATTCCCTTTCATCCCCCTTGGGGAACGAAGTTGAGGGGACGAACGGGAATACACGCAATGATTGGTCCCCAACACGGCTTCAAGTTTTGCTTTTCGGCTTTTAGGCGAGAGGCCCTTTGCACCGCGAGGCGGAGGACAATGCGAACCACCGTCCACGCCTTACGCCGCCGCCGTCACTGCACTTCGTGGTGGATTATGAAAAAGAGGTGTTCCTAAGATCAACGTTCAACATAACACGCAATTTATACTTGGCTATTTCAAATTTCAAGTACCTAAACAAATATAAGGATCGAGATATGATTTTATCACCATTTTATGATTGATTGATATGATACTAAAAAAGGAAATGATTTCCAAAAAATACAACAGAATTCCACAAAATTCAAATCATCGAGCTTAGGTAATTTTTTTGTGTTTACGTCAACAATTTGCGATAGCAGCAATCGTCTTTTTTTTTCTGACATTTATTGAAGACTTCCGTTGCCTCTCTCTATAACTCGTCATCAGATAATTACGATGTTTACTTTGGATGAGATATGAAACAAATGGTAGTGGATATAGCCTACAGAATTAAAAAAGCCGAAGTGGCCGACCATATAAGTCGTAGAAACGATGATTGGGGTAGACGTGTTCTTGACTGGAGAACAAGAATCAGCAAAAGGTAGTGCGGGATGCCTTAGATCACGAGAGTAACAAGCTACCGTGATTCTGGAATGTAAAGAGAGCTATTGAAGACCACCGTGGATTTTAGTCAGTACAAGACCCACAGTCCTTGCTATCCTGCCCTGGGTGGGGGAACTCGTTTGATGATTTTACCACGCTAAATAAAAAAAAAGGGTGAAATGCCTTAGTAAGACAACTGTAACATATGGGTGAAAGCAGTAGTTCATAGAGGGAAATGACGTGCGATTGTAGAAAATAGCCGTCTCCAGCAGTAAACCTGCTACAAGCTGATGATGATGATGCCATGTGCCATTTCGGAATAAACCTCTTTCAAATAAAAAACAATTTTGCAAATCTGTCTCTGTGTATTGAAAACACAAAAAATCAAACTTCTAAATTGAAAACCTTTTCCACTTTTCAAGCCAGTGAAATAACAGCGCACTCGGCACATAATTTTATATCGTGATTATTAGTGATCACACAAAAATTATCCAAAAGAAAAAAAACCTTTGCAAATTAATTTCTTTTACATAAACACAGGCTTTAAGGTCAGGCTATCGAACCCAAATCATTAAAATAATTTAAAAGCACAGTTACAACTAAAACAGAATCCTAAATTGAAGCGATTTTCTCCGATCCCTCGTGAGACGTTAACGGCATTCTTTAATCGATCAATTTTGAATCTTTTTCTTTAATCCACATGGTTGAGTTTGGTCTGTTGCGTGTCGCATTATCGGTAACTGGGGATTTAATTATTTGTTAGTCATTGGTAACGGACATCGGTGAGTCAGGGCTCGAAAGATGTTGGAAGGTTTATAACGTTAAAGGTCAATTTATGACTTCTGTATGTATCATTAGGTGTCATTTCCGCAATAATCGCTGATAAGTTACGAGTACTGACAGTGTGTAGGTATAATTTACTTGTACAGTTATAATGAGGTGATTTACTTGTCATTTAAATGTTAATCTCGTTTTGCATCCGTTTGTTTATTTGTTTGAAAATCTCTTTTATGGGTAAAATATTTTATAATATTTATAACAGTAACCATCATTTATCAAATAAATCAGAACCGTCATCAAAATTTCAAAGTTATTAAAGGTCAAGCAAAATTTTTAGATATTAGGTTGTCGGCTAGATATCATCATCATCAGCCTATAATGTTCCCACTTCTGGGACACAGGCCTCCTCTCTGTGAAAGGGAGTGGGCCATAATCCACCACGCGGGTCCAGTGGGGGTTGGTAGATCTTCCAATTTTTGGTTCTAAGACATGCCGGTATCCTCACGATGTATTCCTTCGCCGTTTTGAGAGCAGCGGTGATGAATTAAATTACACATAGTAATGCGCCTGGCTGGTTTCGAACCCACGACCAAACACTTGCAATTTGGGGCCGATACCACACTAGGCCACCACTGCTCGGCTAGATAGCATGTCACGAATGATAGGTAAATACCTATCATTCGTGCCGTTTCGGGCCGTTTCGTGCCGTTTCGTGCCGTTTCGTGCCGTTCGAGCCGTTTCGGGGATGTGCAACCACAAATGTGGTTGCACATCCCCGAAACGGCTCGAACGATTTCAATGAACCTCACCATCGTGAGGCACCGTCTAGCTGCCTTGCCAGGTGGTATGAAAGACTTGACTGGTACTAACCTACACAGATTTAAAAAGGCTCTGACTACATTATGCCTATAAAAAAAAAAAAAAAAACGAGTCATTGTGGGTCTAGGTAGATGCGCGTGTCACTTTACATAAATGTTTATCCCATGATTCAGATGAAATTGCCAATGTGAATAAAAGTGAAAAAAATAATATGTACCTTTAGCACTAGTTTTCAGTATTTGAGACGTAAACTGGAACTTTGACAATTTCAAATTGACAATTTTCAAAGAAAAAATTAGTTCCTTCTTAGCACACCAGAGGCGCCGTTCCATTTTTTCATACAAGAAACGATGTTACTTAAATACTGTAAAGTAAAATAGTGAACACTCGTGCTAGGGATAGTGTTGCTAGCTCATGAAGCTATAAGACAAAAGACCTAACACCTGGAACATTATCATCTAAGGATTGGTCTTTTACGAACCAAGGATCACACAAACAACACCTTTTTTCTATGAAAAAACTTTCTGAAAATCACAACTAAAAAGAAAAAAATTATAAAATTATTCATTCTTAAACCAACTTGTTATTAATTACGCACTGTAGCACTCACCGCAGAATATTTTGTTGGCAAATCGTAAATTAATGTAGAAATAAAATTAGCATAACAATGATTCACACTTAACGTGTTTTTAAAACTAAAGTGGACACTCCTCTGAGTATCAAGGCCCGAGGTCATTGGTTATGCGTGAGTTGTCCCGCTCGACAAGTCGGAACAGGTACATAACGCACCAATAATGCAACCAATTCTCGTAGTTATACATTGCGCGTTTTGATCAAAACTGGCTGTGGGTGATTGAAAGTGACCGAGCAATGTGCAGAAAAGTCTTTAAACTATCATTAATTTGTTACCTACTTCAAAGTTACATTTCAAAGGCTTCTTTTAATGTTCCCAATGTTGGGAAACAGTCCTCTTCTCTATTAGATACAGAAGAGGACTGTACATTGTAATGTTCTAGAACATGTCAATCTTTGCTTGTGTCGTTTTTGAGCAATTTCTCATGCATCTTATCATACAAAGATTGCCTGGTACAAAATGCTATTATGCTATTTCCGGTATTAAATATGTCTCTGATGTACTTTTGAGTCCTTGAAGAATTTTTTTTTTTTTGGTGTAGTAATGTTACATAGATGATATTTTAACATTTTTTCTTTATGCTCAGGTGGAGAATTTAACAATTGAAGAGTGGTTCCTGACTCGACCACAGCTGGATCGAAGATTTTGATGTGGCACAAATTCGTTATTATAATAGGGTATTTTACTCATATTTTTTTATTAGTCTGAAATATAGATTATTAAAAAATATTAGCCGTATTTTTTCTTTTGTCACGTAAACCAAAATTGACGAAGATACAACGCTTCTAAAAATCACAAAATGTCAATCGGTCGGTACAATTTTACAAGCGCAATGACGTCACAAGCGCCCACTTCTGAATTTGGAAGCGTTTTATCTTTGTTATTATTCATTGATTTGAAAAAATAAAAAATACGTGTCCAATATTTTTTAATATTATTACTGACGGACTAAATAGATTTTCAATTTATTTATTCAGTAAAATACCCTATTGTGCCACTAGTGTCATGAATTTGTGCCTTTTACTTTTTGAGTAATAAGCGTATGATTGTGGTTGGGCATCATGGTTCCTGACAATGTTCCTGATAACTACGAAAGTGATATAAAGCCAACTGTGAGTGAAGTCGGCACCAATAGTGATTTATCCGAAAATTGGTCGTGGTCGGGTCAGGAACCGTGATTTTTTTATGTAAAAATGATCAAATAAGTTTAACTACACGAATTAACGCATGCGTTGTTAATTCTGAAGGATTTCTGTTTTTAACGTCATCTTTCAATCAAATGTTGAATCTTTGAATCCATTTAATATAGAAGATACAATTAGAATATATGAATGGAAAGATGCGACAGGCCTTGGTGGCTCGCTTGATATGAGCGTCGGTTGTTGCTGTTCAACAAATCCGGTGGTTGCTGTTTTAAATCCTGCTCGACGCCGAAATATAATCTTTTCATACAAAATCTTTGATCAAATGAGTCCTCCCGCCCTGAGGGGATTGTAAGACACGAAATTTCTTCAGATGCTCTTTGCGTTCCAGAGTAGCAGCTCCTTTTAGTTTCGCGACCCCGGCATGCGTTTGGCCCTGTAGCTCTATCAGTTTGCTGGTAAATCCTGCGTTCGAACTCACGACCCACAACTCAGAGGCCGGTGCTGTGCCCATTGGACAATCACTCCTCCCACTTGTATTTATTCGAACAGTCACCGTAGATTGAATTCGTAACATCATTGTTTATTTGAAAGTGTGATGTTAGATAGGAAAAGGATTTAGATCCTTATGATAGTAGAAGATTGACGCTATCACTGAGGTTTTACGTGCTAATAAATAAAAATTGCGCAATTATTAGAAATCGATTCGCGACGGTAAAAATGTTATTAAGGGGATGCAATAAATAAGTTACAGTTTCAGTTTAAAAGCGATTGTAAATCTTTTGCGAAAATAAAAAAGTCTAAAACCGTATACTTAAGTTCGTAATAATTCCAACTCTACGAAATCAACAAATATGTAGCTAGAAGGCAACCGTTGTTATTTATAAGCATAATAAACCCTTGGCTACATTCAAAAGCACATAGAAATCAATTTAAAAATTAACAATATTCATAAACTACATACATATTACATAATGTGTAGGGAAGAATAGTCTATTCCAATCCTGCTAAAAGTGAAAAGTTGCGTACAATTTACATTCGATAATAATGTTGACGAAAGCAATAGCGGAAAATTCATGGCCACGACAGTTCCTGGACTTAAAAAAAAATATGGAAAAACAATTGAACCGTTTAATTTTTTTTACATTTTAAATCTATATATCTTTAAATAAATAATCTAAAAAGAAGATGTCCCAGTAGAATCCACCTTAAAAAAACACGATTTTTCAAACAGTACCCTTAGCACTTTTCAGTATTTGAGACGTAAACTGGAACTTTGACAATTTCAAATTGTCAATTTTCAAAGAAAAAATTAGTTCCTTCTTCGCACACCAGAGGCGCTGTTCCATTTTTTCATACAAGAAACGCTGTAAATACTGGAAAGACGTTGTAAGTAAAACAGTGAAAACTCGTGCTAAGGGTACTGATCCAAAACTTTTTTTATGTGTGTACTCACCCTGTTGACGTTTATGCAGTATTTAGCGTTTGAAATAGATTCATTCAGTCTGTAGTTGGTTTTTGTCATCATCATCATTTCAGTATCAGCAGGATGTTAGATCTTGTAACTTTGAGTATAAAACGTGGGATATATGCAATTTAAACACAATGCTGTCAATCCTCAAAGAAAATAAAAATAACAACGATAAGATAATGAGTTAGACAGTTCGCTGAGCTTTTCTGTCACCCCTTCGGACATTGGACATGACGTTAAACAAAATAGGTACTAATAGGTATTGATAACTACCTACTTACAAATTGATCAATCACAATAGAAAAGTTAAGAATTCAGAACCAAACAACATGTAACAACTAGAGCAACAACAAAAACAACTAAACGCATAAAGAATTCATCAGACGCCCCCCACACATGACACGTTCAAAGCTAGGTTAAGTATCTTTTACTGTACTACGAATCGACCACACATTAAAAAGCACTCCTTACGAAACATGCCATCATAACCATCAATACTAAATTTTACGACTCACTATAAAAAATCACACCGTAAAACAACCATTGCCTAGTTAAAAACAGATCGTTTGGCATAAATCCTTGGCTGGCTCAAAAATGAGTCAGCCGCTCGAGATTGTATACAAAATTATTAAGATAATAAGCGGATACGTATATTTTGATCACGAACCCATTGACAATGATCGGTACCGTGCCATTTAGTGATGTGAGAGGGTCGATAAATCGATAAACAGAATCATCGATACATGGCTACGATTCCTAATATTAAAATGGTCAATATTATTACAAAAATACTGTATAATATTTCTCCAGTGTCGTCACGGGAGAATGTTCCTAAATGGTACCCTAAAAATTATTGGTGTTAACAACATGTCTCTGAAGAGAAGACCATACATTTTGCAAAGCATTGAATTTTATTAATAAAAAGATTTAACACTAGTCAATACTAAACTATATAAAACGTATTTAACGTTATAAAATGGTAACATTGGTAATATTTTGGCACAAGAAATAGGACACTGAACAATCTTTCACATTTATATTAAAATACCTGGAATAACTTCAGTGCTAATTGAAACTCAACAAAACCAACTTCAGAAATAAACATGGACACAAATTCTGATTCAACATTAATTTCATCGACATCGTATTCCAACACTAACCACCGACTAACCTTTACTCGGCTGTATTTTGCTTTTGCAAGTTTAATCATGCTTCTCGGTCGGTTCGTGACGCAATGTTTCGCAACCCAAAACATTATTTTATCTTACAAATTGTATTCGTGTTGCTGTCGGCTGTCGATACGTTGTCCCCGAGCGTGCGGAGTATCGATAACGATAATTTATTGGGGTGTGTGTCATCACTAATTCTTGTTATAATTGGCGTTGATTTTAAGACTTCTTTTTGTATAAGGATTGTGATAAGATTATAACTAAAATACATGCAATATTAGAAATAAGCAGTACCCTTGTGCTATAGTAAAATTACCTCTGTATATTTGTGTGCTTAGAGTATAAAATAAATTAATCTCAATAGTGTACAGCAATGATTTACGATAATAGAGAACTTTAATGATTTCAATTAAACTTAACAACTACAATTGCGACCATTACAAAAATCATTAAATAAGTTAACACCTGCACAATTCAAGTTATGAGCAATCTTCGTGTTCATACCAAGTTTAATACATACTGCTTTGCAATTTGTAATTGCTATGATCTTTATGATTGTTTTACACACCTAGACCTAAATCTGTAGACGAGATCTAGGGCAGTGCATGCGAATAAAAATTGAGACAAAAATAATGAGAGCCAGAAAAATATTTGAAATCTCGGTAGGCCCCATTTCTATTTACGCATCTGCAAAGAAATCTAAAGAAGGAATATGTCTGTCGTGGCACTCCAACTTCCAAGCAGGTCTGTGGCCCTAGAATGCGAAGGGCTAGTGAAGAAACAAGGTGTTCTAATCATCCGTAGAAGTTTGACACTCTATATTCCGTTCCTTATTTTTAGGAGCGGAATAGAGTGTCACACTTCTACGGACGGATTAAAATCCGTGGTGCTAAGCAACTGCGCTTACTCCAGTTGTAAATGTCCTCGTTTTTTTTCTGTCTCCTGCTTGACAATTATAGGAAGTGTAATAAAAAAAATGGCGGAGGCAAAACAAAAATACACAAGTAGGTACAGTCATCAAAGTTGCTGACCACATTCAGATTTTCAAAATCGCTATACACCGTAATAATACGTAATCATAATGTACAGCGATCTAGAAAATCTGAATGTGGTCAGCAACTTTTGATGTTGACTGTACCCTTTTTTTTGTTTTATTAATTTTATAGCAGGATCCAAGAAAGTAAAACTCCGGGACACCATAGATCTACATTGCCTTACAAGTTGCAGTGGTTTGGGAATAGTGTAGCGTGATTGTCCCAAAACAGTCTCTTCAACTGCAAAGAAAAAGTTTACGTCAAAAAGCTGCCACTTTGATTTTTCTCTCTTTGACACCAGTGCTGAGCCAGCCTTTGCCAGTACACGAAAGAGACAGTCACCCACATAATACAAAACACATTTACAGCGACAATCGTTTACACCGGCTGACTAACGTCATAGAGGTTACTGTCAGTCGACCCGGGGTTAACAACCTGCAATAAAAAACCTCATAACTACTCTATTGTTTTCTATTTGATTATAATTTGCGCTTCAATATTGTGTGGTTACGGGTATGTTAATATTTCATATTATTGTTGCTCGACTCAACAGATGGTGGATAAGGAAGTTGAACGGGGTGAATAGACTTTTGAAAAAAAAAATGTAACAACCTGCTTCGTAGGTCTACTGGATACTCATGCTACTATTGAGGTCCTGGATTTGATCCCCAGTTCAGTCAGTGTTGTTCGGTTATTCAAACCGGAATTTAGTACAGGGATCAGGATTCTTGTCAGGTTTTTGGAATGGGCTCGCCCAATATTACTTGAGACCAAACAAGTGAAATGTAGGTATAACCTACGAATATTATATATGTATAACATTTACATCAGCTCTACTTACTGATCTCTATCTCACATCGCCTTATGTAGCCTTCTGGTTATAAATTAACAGGGTTATTAAATATAGAAATTCGAAAAATTGTTCAAAATCTACTCGCCTATGTTCGTAGACTTAATGCTGCTGAGCATGCATAAGTCAAACAGTTCAGCTTTTCTATAATAACAAAGTCCTCACTGTACTCATATTTCGAGAGCAGAGGCTTTATCAAAATATTTCAGTATTTTATTGACAGCGTACTTAAAAGTATTTACTGCGTTTTTTGTATGGAAAATTGAAAAGCGTCTATAATGTACGAACGAGGAAATATTTTTTTCCGTCAAAATTCCAGGCTTCTGGTTGGCAGTTTCGGCTGACAATGGATGTTTCAGACTTCCAGTTCTTCTATTTTGTGTTTCGATATTATTGTAGAGTGCCAGAATACCAGCCAGCTCTAGGGCCATTATAAAGCTACAACACTGACACATTAAGGTCTTTCAAAAACAGAGCAATATCAATGTGAAAAATTTCTAATTGTTAGGTTAATTAGTTATTCAAAACCAATTTTCAAAATAAACATTATCTCTTCAAAGTTAGAGTGAACAAGCTTCCTGGGTAAGCTCACTCCATTGTAAGCTTTGTCTCAGTCACCTTTAGCCCGGAGAAAAGATTAAAACAAACCATAATAAACAAATAATCGTATCAAAAGTCTAAAAGAAATAACCCTTCACTCTTTCCAAACACTAACAAATTCACACGAATCAACCCTAAAACGATACAGACAACTTAAAAACATACCTAATGCAATAACAATAAATCATACAAGTTTTCTAATACATTTTTAAACCACCCCAGAGTTGCATCCCCCTGGAATATTGGTCGCATAAATCTTCAGAGCGCGGTGTTTTTATATCACATAGCGTTCGTTTGTCGATGAACTTTACACATTTTGACATTAAAATAAGGTTAAGTGTAATAATTATATTATTTTGTAAATGTGTAGCTAAAATAACGCAGTAGTTAATTGGATCCCTGTAGATATTTTTTCTTAGTATTGACATAAGTGATTTGAATGATTCTTGCTTAAATCGATGAATAGCTATTGGAAATAATTTAAATAATTATGTTCTTTTCATCTATTAATTTAATGATAATATTGTAATCTTTATACCCTAGTGTTGTGACGTTGAAGGGAAAATGGAAAACCCAACAAGAATGGGGGCAAGAAGACGATGAACAGACAATCAAAATGATATTTAATTTACTAGTATTCTACATAAAACAATTTCAATAGTAAAGCGACAAAGAATCCAAATACATGTCCATGTTCTAATTAAATTCCAAACAATTATAACTTCAAGGTATTTTTACACAGTTATTATGTACAGCGAAGAGACACTATTTATGCAAGTTATAATAACCCCGAGACATTCATGCAATCAGCAGAGGTAACGATCGCCCTAATACAGCTCAGAGTGGTAGACCTTTAATAATTTATAATAAGAGCGTGGGCCGCTGGTAAAGACAGCATCCCACTGGTGCGTAAGGTTTCGATAGTGTTTTGTAAAAGTTATTCCGAAATTCACAAAATATATGAATTTCAAAATACCGATTTTCACAATTCCAATTGGGAGATTTGGTTTGGTGATGGGAGATTTGGTTTGGTGATGGGAGATTTGGTTTGGTGATGGGAGATTTGGTTTGGTGATGGGAGATTTGGTTTGGTGATGGGAGATTTGGTTTGGTGATGGGAGATTTGGTTTGGTGATGGGAGATTTGGTTGGTGATGGGATATTTGGTGGGATTGGGATGGGATTGGTTGGTGATGAGGAGATTTGGTTTGGTGATGGGAGATTTGGTTTGGTGATGAGAGATTTGGTTTGATGATGGGAGATTTGGTTTGGTGATGAGAGATTTGGTTTGGTGATGGGAGATTTGGTTTGGTGATGAGAGATTTGGTTTGGTTATGTATAGATTTTTTTGGTTATTGAATTTTTTTTTGTTGTTTATTTTGATATTTGTGTTTTGGTTTATTTTAGATTTTTTTTTTTATGTGATATTGTTTTTTTTTTTATTGTTAGAATTTGTTTTTTGTTTATTTTTGGTGATGGGGAGATTTGGTTTGGTGATGGGAGATTGGTTTGGTGATGGGAGATTTGGTTTGGGAGTGGGAGATTTGGTTGAGTGAGGAGATTTGGTTTGGTGATGAGGGAGATTTGGTTTGGTGATGGGAGATTTGGTTTGGTGATGGGAGATTTGGTGGTGGGAGATTTGGTGGTGGGAGATTTGAGGATAGGATTTTTGAGGATGGGAGTTCTGAGGATGGAAATTTCGAGGATTTGAGGATGGAACTTTTGAGGACAGGTGTTTTGAGGATGGAAATTTGGGATGGGTGTTTTTGAGACGGTGTTGTGAGTATGGTGTTTGAGGACGGGGTGTTTTGAGGATGGGTGTTTTGAGGATGGAAATTTTGAGGACAGGTGTTTTGAGGATGGAAATTTTGAGGACAGGTGTTTTGAGGATGGAAATTTTGAGGACAGGTGTTTTGAGGATGGAAATTTTGAGGACAGGTGTTTTGAGGACAGGTGTTTTGAGGATAGGTGTTTTGAGGACAGGTGTTTTGAGGATAGGTGTTTTGAGGACAGGTGTTTTGAGGACAGGTGTTTTGAGGACAGGTGTTTTGAGGACAGGTGTTTTGAGGATAGGTGTTTTGAGGATGGGTGTTTTGAGGATGGAAATTTTGAGGACAGTTGTTTTGAGGACAGGTGTTTTGAGGATGCATGTTTTGAGGATGGGTGTTTTGAGGATGGAAATTTTGAGGACAGTTGTTTTGAGGACAGGTGTTTTGAGGATGCATGTTTTGAGGATGGGTGTTTTGAGGATGGAAATTTTGAGGATGGGTGTTTTGAGGACGGGTGTTTTGAGGATGGGTGTTTTGAGGATGGAAATTTTGAGGATGGAAATTTTGAGGATGGAAATTTTGAGGATGGAAATTTTGAAGACAGTTGTTTTGAGGACAGGTGTTTTGAGGACAGGTGTTTTGAGGACAGGTGTTTTGAGGACAGGTGTTTTGAGGACAGGTGTTTTGAGGACAGGTGTTTTGAGGATGGGTGTTTTGATGATGGGTGTTTTGAGGATGGAAATTTTGATGACGGGTGTTTTGAGGATGGAAATTTTGATGATGGGTGTTTTGAGGATGGAAATTTTGAGGATGGAAATTTTGAGGATGGAAATTTTGAGGATGGAAATTTTAAGGATGGAAATTTTGAGGATGGAAATTTTGAGGATGGAAATTTTAGGATGGAAATTTTGAGGATGGAAATTTTTAGGATGGAAATTTTGAGAATGGGTGTTTTGAGGATGGAAATTTTGAGGACAGGTGTTTTGAGGATGGAAATTTTGAGGACAGGTGTTTTGAGGACAGGTGTTTTGAGGACAGGTGTTTTGAGGATAGGTGTTTTGAGGACAGGTGTTTTGAGGACAGGTGTTTTGAGGATAGGTGTTTTGAGGATGGGTGTTTTGAGGATGGAAATTTTGAGGACAGTTGTTTTGAGGACAGGTGTTTTGAGGATGCATGTTTTGAGGATGGGTGTTTTGAGGATGGAAATTTTGAGGACAGTTGTTTTGAGGACAGGTGTTTTGAGGATGCATGTTTTGAGGACAGGTGTTTTGAGGATGGAAATTTTGAGGACAGGTGTTTTGAGGACAGGTGTTTTGAGGACAGGTGTTTTGAGGATAGGTGTTTTGAGGATGGAAATTTTGAGGACAGGTGTTTTGAGGACAGGTGTTTTGAGGACAGGTGTTTTGAGGATGCATGTTTTGAGGACAGGTGTTTTGAGGATGGAAATTTTGAGGACAGGTGTTTTGAGGATTGAAATTTTGAGGATGGAAATTTTGAAGACAGGTGTTTTGAGGATGGAAATTTTGAAGACAGGTGTTTTGAGGATGGAAATTTTGAAGACAGGTGTTTTGAGGATGGAAATTTTGCAAGACAGGTGTGACCGGGCCGGGACCGGTTTTGGAACCGGGGCCGGGACCGGTTTTGGGACCGGGACCGGTTTTGGGAGGATGGGTGTTTTGAGGATGGGAGTTTTAAGGATGGGTGTTTTGAGGATGGGAGTTTTAAGGATGGGAGTTTTGTGGATGGGAGTTTTGTGGATGGGAGTTTTGTGGATGGGAGGTTTGTTGATGGGATGTGAGAGAACGGGACCGGTTTTGGGACCGGGACCGGTTTTGGGACCGGGACCGGTTTTGGGACCGGGACCGGTTTTGGGACCGGGACCGGTTTTGGGACCGGGACCGGTTTTGGGACCGGGATCGGTTTTGGAACCGGGACCGGTTTTGGGACCGGGATCGGTTTTGGGACCGGGACCGGTTTTGGGTCTCGGACCGGTTTTGGGACCGGGACCGGTTTTGGTACAGGGACCGGTTTTGGGTCCGGGACCGGTTTCGTGTCTGGGACCGGTTTTGGGTCCGGAACCGGTTTTGAGGACGGGACCGGTTTTTTGAAATAGGGACCGGTTTTCAGAACGGGACCGGTTTTCAGAACGGGACCGATTTTGGGAACTGGACCGGTTTTGAGAACCGGACCGATTTTGGGAACGGGACCGGTTCTAGTAATGTGACCGATTCTTGGGAATGAGTCCAGAACCGTCCAGATCGGTTGAGGATAGGAGTTTTGAGGATGTAAGTTTTGAGAGCGACTCTGAGTACTTTGTGAATAACTCCTAAAGTAGCCTTACTCAAAAACTTTTAATTTAAAGCAAAAGGTTAAGTAAAATACAGGGGTACTTTTCGAGGTAGAGTATAAAATGTGATATTAATATTCAGTTATTTTTGTGCACAATTTCGTGTTTACCCACGTTTTTTGATTATTTTACATATTATTTAGAAGTTTTTGATAAGCCTCATTTAACTTTGCAATAAAGTCATTTGCATGTATGTAGGTCTCTTGGATTCAAATATATTTGCATTTTATTGAACAGTATACCCCAGTTCGACAGATCAAAAAACCCTATTGGCCGCTATTCTGTAAGATTTTTTTTTAAAGAATCAAATATCCCATTTTAATATCGCTAACCCGTGTCCGGACACACTATAATATTATATTTATTTCTTAACCGATTTTCAAAAAAACACAAAAGCAGATGGATTCATGCTCGACAGGGGTATAGATTGTGAGATTGTGTTGTGCTGCAACCAGTATGTCACAAAACCCACAATCCTTTTTATTCTGAAAAACTTTTTGTTACTTTGTTACGCACCAGTGCAAGAGCACCCTAACTCCAAGTGAACCCAGTCATCATTATCTGCCGTTAGCTTTAATACGTTTATGAATATAATGTTAAAATCTATACAGTTATGTAATATACATGGCCATAAGTTTACCCATGTGTGGGTGTGAATTAAAATAAGTTTGAAAGAATCGTTGAAAATGAGTTATTGGAGACTTATTGAACCCTCTCGTGGCGTAGGTGTGAGCAGAGATGGGGTATTAATCAAACGATCCTTATAGGAATAATATTATACAAAGTTTTGGTGAAATATTCGTTTTCAAGGGTCAGTCATGTCTATGGAATGATGAAATTGATGGTAATTATCCAAAGCTACAATCATTCTAAACTAGCCGCCCGCCCCGGCTTCGCACGGGTAGACATGTGACACAAAAAAAAATCCATCCTCTATAACCCGGTCCTGATGGTTGCAAATACAACAAAAAAAGAATTATCCGAATCGGTCCAACCGTTTTCGAGTTATGAGCTTAGCAACACATTTAGCGCTCCTTTTTTATTAGGAAGAATATTTATTAAGAAGATAGGTAGATAGAAGATAGATAGAAGAAGATAGATAGAAGATAGATGGAAGAAGACGGAACCAAACGCCATTAGCACATCAAAACTAGTCGGTCGCTGCAGTTGCCTTGAACTCTTTTTTCTTGCCACAAATAATCGTTCACGTCATTAAGGTTGAGGATGCCTATCAGCGAACTTAGGACCTTGAGGCCATAGGCCCTGGTCAAGATCCTCGCTATAACCATGTCAATAACCTTGCCCGTTCTATTCGATTTAATCCTTTTTCCAGGAACATCCAGTATATCCACGTTGCACTTTCCTGGTAGAACAATACATTTTTAAACTTTTTAAAGATCCAGAATAAAATATATTATCTAACATTTATTATATTGTCATGATCAAAAACGTAAGAACTAACAATAAAATTATTATTACCACTGAGTAAGTAATTATACGAGTATACAATGACTTGTATCTTTTTTACTAGCGTCCATAATTTAATTTATTCGTGATTAAACTATATCTGACGCAGAAATTAAATCAATCGATGAAATCAACCTCCCGTAATAAATCAACTGATCATAATCATTATATTCGCATAACTAATTGATTTTACGATATTAAGACTTGTTTATAATATAAGCTGGGAAATAGTATCCTCTGTCACCATTAGCACAAATGTGCTACAATTCCTAAATTGATCCTAATCAAAGAAAAGGCCCAGTTCGACGGAGCGGTCTATAAAACTACTGCCGGGGTCGCGGGTCCGTCTAGGACACCGTGGTACTCGAATGTAGAGGGCAACTGAAAGAACAGGGTGGAGTTTTAATCATTAAGAATCTGACAGTCCCTGCCATTCACCCCAGGATATGTGCCCCAGGGTAAGGTAGGACTCAGAAAAGGGTTAACTGCAGATAAACTATGTGGCACATACACTGTACATAGCTGACGATGACGATTTTTGAGCATCAGTTTGAGCCCTATCTATAAAAAAAGCGCAAAGTTAATATAAACCTTGTAAAAATAAGATTCCATTGAACGAAACTCGGAAAAACAAACTTCCAAGCGTGAACCAATTGATGACATTTTTTACTGGGTGCAGATATCTTTTGGGATATTGTAAACCCAAGACTAATTAAAGTTGGTAGAAAAAACCTATTTTGCAACATTCTAAATTGGGCTGGTTAATATCGGCGTCATTTTGACACATAAACATACTTTTAAATTTCTAAATACATAAATTTTATAGATAAATTAGACCCAGACACTGAAAAAATGATCGTGCCCATTAATGCTCATTAACAAACATTTGTCCTGGGTAGGAATCGAACCCACGACCCCCCCGGCATAGCAGTCAGGGACCAAAAGAATTGTTTTCGATGCAGTTCTAATGATAATAAATAAAACCGGACACAACCACAGACTCAACGATTAGTGTTACATCTAGCGTGCGTACTCTCTGCACATTTCCTTACCGTTACCAATTTGTCACTCTATAAACTAATCCATATATTATTTCACAAATAAATGCCTGACCATTTGATTCAATAATTATTTTGGTAGCTTCAACCCGTGTTAGCTGATTGTCTAATTCACGGCCAAGCAAGTAATGCGTCACATCTGACGGCACCACTATTTATGACATAGCACTGACTCTAATACAGCTTATGACTAGAGACTGACGTAATTACTGACTATGAGGTTCAACATCCTGCTGCGCTTTATATCACCAGCCGCGGTTCCTCTTAACTATAAGGAAGCGTTTAAAGTTAATTATGAAATAAGTGGCGCTTTGCCGTAATGTGCAAATTAGCGGGTAGTGTTTATTATTCATATTATCGTGGCTGTTGGAAATTTAATAGCAAATAACGAACTTCAATTCCTGGACAAGTTTTAATTGAAATCTCCCCTTGCTCCACATTAGGAACTTATCCTCAATACTCAATTCTTTATTGCATTCCATATGTAACAAACTTAGATGGTAAAAAAGAAAATGGCACAAGATCAAATATGGACCCTGTCGGGCACGCAAAAATTAGGAGAGAGGAAGAGGGCTGAGTTACAATTTACTTAATTAAATCAAAAATATCATAAAATGTGTTTCATTTGGTATTAATTATAATTAAAACATATTTTGTGTAGATAGGTGTAGATAGGTATATCAGTTGTTATTATAAATGTATTTGCACGAGATACAATGTTTAATATTAAATTCTTAGAAGTTTCGCTTTATTATTATTTACCTAGATTAATTTATTAAACAAAAGAAAATATGATATTTATTTTTTATTAATTATTCATATTTTTATATTTTTACTTAAATATTATCTGTATTCAATTTAATATTTTATGTATATATTATGTTTTATTAATATTTATTATATAATTATATTATTATTATTATATCCTTCCTATCCTTTATCGTGGGTGCGTTGATAATCATAATACATATAATAAACTTACATACACAAGCACGGTTGCGGGACTTATACCATCACCGTGACCCCGGAACATAAAGGGCTATTGAAGGACACCGTGGATTTTACTAAGTACAAGTCTGACAGTCCCTCCCGGTCTACCCTGGGTGGGAGGCCTCATCTGATGATTTTACCACGTAAAAAAAAAATACACAAGCACCCAAACCCGAAACATGTACTTATAAGTACCTCATAAAATATTTGTTCTGTTGTTGCATCGCACCCGCACCTCCCTACGTAGCAGTCGATCGCTGAGCCACTGCGACATCCTTCGCAATACGTTATTTGATTTCTGGTAGTAATTATGGACGTCACGTGATTATAACCTCAACTATAAATAAACAAAGTACGTATAAATTAGTAAATTCGTTTTTGCTTCTTACACTTTCAGACCTAACACTTGCTAAACCGCTTTAGATGAATTTTGAAACAAGTTTTGATGGGACCCCAGAGACGGTTTTATAAAGCTAAAAAAATATTAGATTTTCTTTTTTTGGGCGATGCACGCAAAACTTACTCGTGAGAGCTAAAGTTTGTGAGTTTGTTTGAGGAAGTAATACCTCGGACTGCTAAACCGATTTTAGAAAGCTGCATATTTATCAAGTAACTTACATAGACAAATTACACCTGTGCAAAGTCAAGGCGTCTCTAATATTAATCAAACAAAAAGTAACTAAAAAATGTAACCGACTTCAAAACCAACCACTAAAAAAGGGTAAAATAACCTACAAAATAACTTTTATTTCGGAAGTCGGTGGTTTTATTTTTCATTGTCTTTTTTGCCACCGACTTCCGAAAGAAAAGTTATTTTGTAGGTTATTTTACCCTTTTTTAGTTGTTGGTTTTGAAGTAGGTTACATTTTTTTTTGAAAAAGCTTTTATTTTACTCTTTTTAGTTTAAATATTCAACCCAAATTCTTGTCAAATAGGTACATCATTTTCTTAAATGTGCACTAGAATTTTGTAATCCGTAGCACCGGTAATAACATCGCTCATGTACAAAATTAGCTAATAAAATTCCCTATCTCAAAAACGACTGAACCGATTTTGATGAAACTTGCAGTGTTCCCTCAGTTGAACAATACCTAGTATAACAAAAAAAGAATGACTTAAATCGGACTTGTAGTTCCAGAGATAAGCGAACACAAACTAAATCAGTTGATGCCTACTCCTTACTGTTAAGGAGTTGTACCTTCCATCATCAGCTCAGCTACATGAAATTATGATTACCATACGCAAATACTTAAATTACTTCATAATATTTGCAAAAAACTATAAATAATAAATAATAAAAATATGTTTATTTTTTCTCTTCACAAAGGTTCACACGAAAATCACAAAAAAATAAAAGTTCTAACAAGAATTAGATAAAACTTAATAATTATACATGAGCATTTGCGAGAGACTGGCGTCCGTACTAGGATACCCTGTGTCACGGATCCCCAGGCTCTCACCTCGAAATTAACATTAAAATATAAATAAATAAATAAATATTCGTGAGGCTGAAATTAAAGTACTGCTGATGGAAAAAAGAAAAACTTACATATTTAAAACTACATAACCTAACAAACTAAATGAAAGAGAA
The DNA here is from genome assembly GCA_028554685.1 of Agrotis ipsilon. Classification (NCBI taxonomy): domain Eukaryota; kingdom Metazoa; phylum Arthropoda; class Insecta; order Lepidoptera; family Noctuidae; genus Agrotis; species Agrotis ipsilon. Next base: position 16,009,557 of record CM052971.1, read on the forward strand.
GTAAACTTAATTATATGTGTGTGTAGTGTAATGCGAGTGGAGTGTGTACCTACAATATAGTGTGGGAGATGAAGTGTGTGAGGTGTAGGATATGGGTGTGTGCAATAAGCTCGTCTTATATAATTATTAGTTTAAGTGTGTAAGGTAATACAAGAATCAGGATGTATCTGTGACTATATGTGGGCCTATAAAATTTGAGGGTTGCCCTCGATTTCTCCAGGATCCAATCATCAGATCTTGACTTGGTGAATATGGGACCACTCCGGAAGCATCTCCTTTCGAACAAAAAAAGAATTTTGAAAATCGGTCCACAATCGCCGGAGCAACACACAAAAAAAAAAACATACCGTCGAATTGATAACCTCCTTCTTTTTGAAGTCGGTTAAAAAAGAACTCGCACCCAATCCTAGAAACCATTACATTTTCCAACTACTCAATTTGATTCGCAAACTGAACTAATAACGTCTATACACCTATATTTAAGTACACACGGCGACACATCTAGCTATGCAAAACCAGTATTAACTGACCGCTCATTGAGTGTAAAAATAGTACGAAGCGAGACCAAGACAAAATGGTTTTGTATAGCTTGGTGTGTAGCCGTATGTACTCACAAGTAAAAAAATAAAAAAAGAACTAACTTCAAAAACAAACAACAAGAAGCACTAAGTCGGTTGTTTTGTTGATTTTATTTCATTGCCTTTTGCTACCTTTTTATTTTACCCTTAGTTCTATTTATTCAATAAAAAAATTATATAATCGGCGTCTTTAAAAATCCGCCATTGAAAGAAGCAATAACGGATCCATGCAAATATCGGCACAGGATATCAATTATTGTTGTAAAACATAGGATCGAACTGAGTACCTCCTTTTCTTCTGAAGGCGGTTAAAAAAAGAATAAATAATATTTTCTCAAATTTTAATGCTGCATGACCTGCCTCTATGTCACAAACCTCGGTCGGGAACCGAACTTAGCCGAAGTAGTGGGGAGCGCTCGATTTCGGTCGTTTAACAGCAGACATGCAACCCAGACACCGCGTGGGATGGCCCTCTATAGGCGGTACGACGACCCTGTGTGCCCGTTTTATGTTCAAGCTTACAGGAGCTACGGATAGCATAGTGGAGGAAAAAAAATGCTTCGAGAAAGACTGTTGTGCCAGTTATGTAAAAATTACAGTCATTAAAAGAGAAGTAAAGAAAAACCACTTGAAAAATTGATGATACCGGGAATGACATTTTAATTAATCTCGATACTTATACACACCACATATTGTTTTAAAATGAATATTATTAAGCCTAATCTAGACGATGTAAAAAATTGCATGCGAGTTGCATCATCGACTTGTTTGTTTGATCAACTGAATTAATTGATCATTAATAGACCGCAATGTAGTCAAAACATATAGTAGGTACTTCGTTTAAATGAGACTTGATAAACTGTAACCAAGAAAAATGCCATAACTGAAAAACCTTTTAAAATGTTTAATGACATCGTCTGACCTGAACAGCAAACTCCTGACCTTACGTAAAGTAACCGCATTTAAAAGTAATAATTATTGATCGCAAGACGAAATACCGAGAATCACCAAGTATGGGCAGCCTTGAATGACTATACAACTCATTAATAATACATAGATGCACTAACTTTGCAAGGGGCATTGATTTGCTTAAGGCCTAAGTCTTTGACCGGCCGAAAGGTCAAAATCCGATCGTTCGAAATCTGTACCAGTCATAATAAAAGATTTGGTAGTATTTAAGCAAATGTATTAAGAACGAATACAAAAATATTTTGTATTTTAAATAATTAATAAGACATAAAAAATCTGATAAGCTCAGTTTTTTGAAAATATATCTTGGAACCTTTTTAGTTAGATCTTTTTTTTTTATGTAGCATTGTCAAATGTTACGTAACTGCAAAGGTTAATATCAGCCAAACCCAAACTTCAGGCTCGCGAGTGTTTCATCCTAAGTTCGAACCTGTATTCGATTTAAACGCAATAAAGTCCACTTTTAGTACAATTAAATAGGAAAATGTACACCTACGCACCTGCGTAAATACAGACATAATATTGAAAAGAAAAAAGTAATTGTAACTAACATAACCTGAAACAATAAACCAATTACAATCAAAGCAGGCTTCAATACAAAAAACTTAACAAATATTGCAATAAAATCACTTTTCAGCGCTGTAAACAATCGTTGTGATTTTTCAATGCATCACCATTCGCTGGGTGCAGTGAACATGATGTTATTCACCGAGCATCGAACCCGTGTCCTTGGCCTCAGGTCTTTGCCGCTCGAGCCTACGTCGCCGAGAGCCGCACGGATTTAAACTTGCTAGAGGTGACTTCATTCAATTAGGTAGGTACGGTTCTATGGTAAGAAAATATGTGTTTTGTAGAAATTGATCGTGGTACCACAAAAACTTTCAACAATGATGAAATTTATCTACATTAGCCAACAAACTATAAAATTATCTCGTAGTTTTCAGGGTAGTACACAGCATAGTAGACATACACAGTCTCTAGAAAAACTTAGGCCCGTATTACAGAACGTCACTCAATACTCAAGCATTACTTAAAACTAAATTCAAGGTATTTGATTGCCTGTCGTGTGGACACTCCAACGCGTGTCCCTCTGATCAGCAGAGGGCACAGCGGTGGAGCGGGCTTGCGGACGGTGAGTAATGTGTAGCTCGCCGTCCGACCAAGGACCAAGTCCGGTGGCGCGTCGTGTTTCGCGCCAAATGCCTGCTGGGGTCGGGGGTATTTCTTAACCCAGGTTACCGTGGCCCCGGAATGTAAAGAGCATTCGAAGGAACACGGGTGGATTTTAGTCAGTAAGAGTCTGACAGTTCCTTTCGCCCCACCCAGGGCGGGAGGACTCATTTGTAGATTTTACCACCTAAAAAAAAGGTATTTGATTGGTTGAAACTAGTTTTAATGTAAGATTTAAGTTTGGATGTGCGTTCTGTAACAAAGTGTATGTGTGTATGTCTAATATACTGTACTGTACTGACTGTGCTGTGACCCTGACACTTCGAGATAATTTTATTGTTTCTTGGCCAATGAAGATGAATTTCAATGTGCTAGACGTTGGTGTATTTGTGGAAATTAGGCGTTTTAAAATAAGTTTGTATTTTATATTTCTATCCTGAAATCTTCAACATTATTCTAAGGTTTGCTGGGTCATTTTATAACGTTGGTATTTAAAAAATGAAATTACGACATAATAATGCATACAATGTACGTTTTAAAGAAAATATTAACACGTACTCAATCACTTAGCTTATTTATTTTTAAAAGTTTAATGATTTGCAACACAGCAGTTTATACGTAGTAAATAATAATAGTTGTGAAAATGAAAAATTGAATAGAAAAAATTTTGCAAACCAGGCCTTTGCATACAGGACGCGGACTTTTTGTGTGGTAATATCATCAAGTGAGTCCTCCAACCCCTTACTGTCAGACTTGTACTGACTATAATCCACGGAGTCTTCGGTACCCCTTTGTGTACCGGAGTCGCGGTGTACGTGTGTCCCGCAACCCCGGCAAGGCTATGGCCCTCTAAAGGGGGGCCCGTCAGCTTAAGGTTTAGTTTAGGTAGGCCTTTAGGACTATACTTAAGGTTGATTACCTTTTTAGTTTCTTAGAAAAGTCTGAGGTCACATTTTTTTTCAAATAAATATTATGTTGTTGTGTCATGTCTTGAATGAAAATTTGTTCTTTCCACTGCTTGGGTTTACTTTAATTACCCATAAGCAACAAAATCTAAACAATAAATAAAATCTTTATGCAGTCAACAAATAAGTATCAATGTCTTTGTGTACCAAACTCTTTGACTGTATGTAGCATTTCTTTTGATGACCACACATCCAGTATTGATGATATGATATTGATTTTTACAAAACCAGTCAATATAACCTTCGTCTTTCTGCACAATGGCGTATCTAGTTTTCTTTGAGCCGTGTACTTGCAGGATACCTATGCGCGATGCACAATAAGATCTGTGCTCAATATTTTTGTTCTCGGATTTTTATGCTAATACATTGATGTTAGCAAAGTTATTATGTTGAGGCAAGTTATTTAATATAATGAAAGAAAAAACGTGAGAGATTTCCATAAGTGTCGAGTTTCCGATTAGCTGTTTTTAAAATTGTACGCATTAAATTAAATTATTGATAATAATTATTATTTATCATGGTTATGGTAAAGACAGGACAATCACGGGACTGTCCTTCTCGTAGTGACTAAAATCCACAGTTTTCCTTCAATAGCCCTTTACGTTCCGATAATTTTTTAAGAAAGTCTCACGACGATTGAATGCCTTTGCTTGCCCTAATAAAATAGTTCAATTCATGCTTCATGTATCCCTAAGTTAAAAGAAAAATAAAATCAAAATACAACCGAACGTACACAAACACAGACAGAAATGTAAAATCTAGTTACATAAGGATAAGTAACGAACGTTCACCACAATTCAAGGTTACGGAGATTGGGCGGGACATACAGATAGACAGGCTGGAACATGTCCAGAGCGAGTCACGACCTGTACGAGATATGGAGCCGCTACCACTTGTCGATAAACTTGTTATAAATAAGGTTATATGCTAATTATGTATTTATAGCTAATTGGCTGATGTTGTTTGGCCTTATAGGGTGAAAAAATGAGACGCAGTAGGCTGGAAATCTCGCTTATTAGTCATCTTAAAACATGACATGACTAAACACCATATTTTTTTTTCTTTAACAAAGCTTATAGAACACTAGTTTCTCCTGTATCATCGTAGCGCTTAGAAACAACACTATACTAATATTTTTTCGATGTGAGAATCAAACCCGCGATACTCAGTGAACCAGGCAAGACTCAGCCACTGTCGGCAGATGATCTCCGGCCACCGTAGGCGCGGGCATGCGGACAGCGAGTAAAGGGCAACTCGCTGTCCGACCATGGACCATGCCCGGGTCGACGGCGCGTCGTGTTCCACGCGCGCCTCAAAGAGCGTCAGCAGAATGACGGGGCCGGGGTCACAGAGGGCCAAAGCCTGCCGGGGTCGCGGGACTTATTTCCATCACAGTGACCCCGGAACATAGTGCTATTGAAGGACACCGTGGATTTTAGTCAGTACAAGTCTGACAGTCCCTCCCGCCCTTTCCGGGGTGGTGGGACTCATTTGATGATTTTACCACGCAAAAAAAAAGACTCAGCCACTGTGCCAATAGAATTTTATTTTATTTTAAAACTTATTTGTTTGTATTTTCCTTAAGTCCAGTTTTAAATCCACTAAAAGGTACAAAACATAAACTTTTTTTTACCAAAAATCCGGTAAGTCGAAATGTATCATCTTAAACTAAGGGTCCATCGACACCGCACGAGTTACTAACAGAGCGTTTAGCAATCTGCGATTACTGAACTGATATTATCTTAGTACGATTAATGGCCAGCCCTTTATCCAACGTCGATAACCGTGGTAAAATGAAACGGTGCAACCCACCATTCGAAACATCAAAACTGAACCTTATGGAATTGGAAACTAAGTTGTAATTCCAATACAGGCCGAAAAGCTTCCGAAAGATTATAACGTCGACTGGATTCTGAATTATATCAAGTCCTGAATAGGGTTCTAAATCAATTGTGTGAGGATTTCTAAATAATAGCCTATGTGCACGGCCAGTTGTATGTCCTCGGGGTACAATAGGTAGGTCTGCAACAGATATATCTTGAAAACGAGACAATTTAAGGTTTAAGTGGAATATTAAACGTGTCATGAAGAAGTAAGGTCTTTATTGTAAGGTACTCAATTGACAGTTTGTGTTTCCAATTGATTTAGAGAGGTACGCTTTGTTTGATGGCTTTGTCGATAGCATTTCTACATCGTAACTTTGAAACATTCCAATATGTGAGCACTTTTATTTTATTTTTCTCATTCCTAAATAATCATACTTAAAGTTTTGTGGCTTTAAAAATTAATACATATTTTTATTATGATGGATCTGACCGTGTCATATTGACCCGACTGCGCTAGAATGAGGGTTATGTTATTCGAGGGTTTCTTTTTTTTACGTGGTAAAATCATCAGATGATCCCACCCAGGGCAGGGCAGGAGGGACTGTCAGACTTGTACTGACTAAGATCCACGGTGCCCTTCAAAAGCCCTTTATGTTCCGGGGTCACGGTCATGGTATAAGACCCGCGACCCCGGAAGGCTTTAGCCCTCTGAGAGGGGGCCTCGTCATTATGCTGACGCTCTTTGAGGCGCGCGTGGAACACGACGCGCCGTCGACCCGAGCATGGTCCATGGTCGGACAGCGAGTTGCCCTTTACTCGCCACCCGCATGCCCGCGCCTACGGTGGCCGGAGGTCGTCTTGTGACATCTGACGCCGTGGGCGTCCACCACCGCGGGTGATGTTATTCGAGGGTAAGTAAATTTTTTATGGGACGCTTTAAGTCTAAACGGTTGAATGGATTTCGGCTTGAAAGGTAAGATTCGTTTTTTTTTGTGATTGGGTTTGTTATTAAATAGAAGGATTTCAAAATAAATGTTTACCTACTTCGTTGAAAATTATTTTGTAAATAAAATCTCATGAAACCGGTAGCATTAATATTAATCAAAATAACATTAAAGATGCTTTGTAACAGTCCAATACGAGTAAAATAGCGCATACTATTAATTAATTAACCTAAATTATATTTAAAAAAAAGACTAAAAACGCATCCGGCGGTGGTCTCGCCAGTCCAACATCCTACCCATTTACTACTCCCTAGATTGATATAAAATATACCACAAAGTTTTATTACCGACTAAAATCAATGAGTCTAGAGGCCCAGGTCACGGTAATATAATAATACAGTACCCCAACTTCATACAAACGGACGAAAAGCGAGCTATACCTACGCGCCTCGATGTCGGGGCGCGCTCGGGGCGCAGACAGTCACGGCTGTACCGCAGTGTCGCGCGGACGGTGTGTTGTTTTTTAAACAATAACCGCGTGATTTTTTCTCTAAAAATCAGTTCGAGTACATATTTAATAAGACGAGTAGTTTAATTAAGCTTTATATTAGAATGCGGATTTATTATACTTTAAAATTTAACAATAAAGCATTTCGTACGACTCAGTCGAGGCGCAAATATTTTTCGGTCTCAAATACTTCTATAATACATCGGACTTAATAAGCCCGATTGGTTTTTCAAACAAAAACAAGATTTTTTTAATGAAATCTACCAATCAAAAAACAACACGCATTTTTATTGAACACTTCCTATTCATTATACAAAGTATTTCATTTATTTATATATAAAAGTATATTTACAATCACAAAACTAAAATAGAAACAGAAAGTACGCAAAGGCAAATGTTATTAAAATGATGTAGACGGGTAGCCCTAACGCATGTTTACGTACCGCGCGACTGTAGGTATTTAAATCTGTGTGGCGGCCGAGTTACGCTACTGTATATTATTATACTGTGCCCAGGTCTACCTGCATCGATACTAAGCTAGCCTGTTCAAGAATTTAAGCCCTTGTCAAATAGATAGGCGAAGCGAAGGCGATCCGAAGCGTTTTTGTTTGTAATTTATGGAATTGTTTGAAGCCAGTCACATAGACTTTCGGACCGCTTTTGTTTTTCAACTAAGCTGTTGTTAAACAGACAGCTGAAGCGAACGCGATCCGAATCCTGTCAAACAGAAAAGCGAAAGCGGTCCGATAGTCTACAATCCCATACATCACAAACAAAAGCGCTTCGGCACGCATTCGCTCCGTTCGTTAGTAAGGCATCTTCTTATAATTATATAAAAATCAATTGCTGTTCGTTAGTCTCGCCAAAACTCGAGAACGGCTGGACCGATTTGGCTGATTTTGGTTTTGAATTATTCTGGGTAGTCCAGGGAAGGTCCAGGGTTTTTATTTGTTTCTGAAGCGGTACAAAGTTTGCCGGGTCAACTAGTTACAAATAAAAACGCTTCGGATCGCATACGCCTTGCCTGTCCGTTTGCCAAAGGCTTTACTGCTAAGCCCCTTAAAACTTCGCCGTGATCAAACTTCGCAATCAATTTTTAGTATAAGCTAATTGAAGTTTGGGTTAAAAACTTTCTAACTTTAGTTCTAGCTAATGATTTTTATAATGGCCGTGGTTTGGATAGTAATTATGATGATATTTAAAAAATCTAAGTGCTAATGTTGTCACAGAGTTCGAGGAATGTTTTTAGACTGTTAAGCCATGCAATATAAGTAGTATCGGTGGATACTAATAAGAGAGGAATTAAAGACGAGGTTTTAGTAAATTTTTATTTTTTATTTTATTATATTAGGTTCACCAACAACTAATTACACTGATACAAACACAAACAATACATTTAAATGGATAACATAACAGTGCATTAGTTACTTATAGGTAAACACCACATGCATACAACAATGAATTAGAAAAATAGGCTAACTTACTTAGTAATAAGCGCTAATATTAGGCAATTGACAAAAAGGTACACATTAAAATAAATTATTTGATTTTTTGAAAATCAGAAGGCTTATCCCTAATTGACCTTAAACCCACAAAGATAAGGAACCATCAGGTGTCCTGACTTAAAACTCAAAGTTTTCCGTAATAAAACCCGGTACTAAGTTCTTTTTCACAAAAAAACATCTACAGGCTGATCCTTTTCGCGCGGCGTCCAATAATGCGATTTCAATGTACCTGCTAATTGCGTCCAGCGTTGGTTTGGTGCCCGCTCTAGTAATGTTTGTATACAGGGTGAGGTGTTTCCGTGTTTTCTTCATTAAGATGGATTATGGGCAAATTTTAATCTATCTATTAGGTCTTGAGGATTGAAAGATACTTGTATTTTAGGGTCTAGGCAGCTGGTAAATTATGTAAAGAATACCTTTTAAACCTTAGCTAAGATTCTGACTTCATCGATCGTTTAACAAATCTTTGACAAAGGCGGCAGTATTTCAAGTTTCAACTAAATAAAATAATAAGAGTTAAGTACATAAACATTAAATTTCTACAAAGTATCGAATACACGTTTATCTAAAATATACAATGGCAAAAACCTTAAAAGTTAATTATCTTTAAAAAGTTAACTTTTTTTTAACTCAAATAACTAAATATTGAACAATCTCCGTACGCCCTGTACACCACGAGTATCGCCACCTGCGACAATGGACGCGAGGGAAGAAAAACAAACGAAAGTCAATGGCGGCAGTCTACGGGCGGCAGGCTACAGGCTACAGTCTACGGGCCACAGGCTACGGGATACAGACAGCGGTAGCTCTATAAACACAGACAGGCTATTGATATAACCGATAGGTGTTTATTCTGCTAAGGATCTCGATTAAGGAGACCGTGAAGAGTTTGCTAATCCCTTCTAGAGTTTAGATAGAGTAGTATCACGATATCTGTATATACAGAGAGTCTGAAATTGGACTGAGCCAACCACGTTTGTCGAATTTCAGACCATCGGTGGATAAAATTAACATCGACATTAGGGCCAAAGGAGAAAACTAAACAAAACAACACTTAAAACAAACCGAAGATAATAATATCTAGACGAGAAAAACGGCTTCATGAAGGACTTCAGCCGGGAGACGTGGAAAACTGAAGGCATACCTTGATCAGGCGGTGAGGTAGCCAATACTCGACGTCACCAGCCCTCGCTTCTCTTTCGACATACGTTCTTAATAAACCACAAGATTTCAATCTTTCTCTAATTTCATACAATAACCGAAATATAAAACTATAATAGATTTAACAAGAAACAATAATCTTATAATAATATTAAAACATCACTGCATAGGACAAAATTCTTAGAACACGTTAGTTTTTTAGATCTGATTTCATGTTTCGGTAGTTCAAATATCAGCTTTGAAAGCTCCACTAAAAAGTTTATATTTGAACGAAGTAAGCAGACGGAAGGAGTTTGTCGCTAACTCGCCATGATTATCCGTTTTCAGTTCATGAAATGGTGATTCGCTGAAGATTTGTATGATTATTTATTCCGAGAAATGATTGTGAAAGCTTACTATGAATTTTCAGTATTTTATTCAGATGTTGACAGGATGTTTTGATGTTCTTGATACACAATAATCTCGAAATGAGACAGGAAATTATTTTTCCGAATTCATTTTGTTATTTTCTTTTGTTTTTATTATTATTCTTGTCTTGTTTACCTGTTATCCGCTGAATACGTTCAATGTTATCAAAATTATATCTGTTAATAGTGTTATAAATGCGAGTTGGTGAGTATCTATGTGTGTATTTGCCACTCTTTCACGCAAAACTACTGAACGGAATTAGATAAAATTTGGTGTAAAAATAGTGTGTAACTTGGATTGACACAGAGTTTTTATCCCGTGTTTATGTTACCGTGAAAACATTTTCGAGAACAATAGTTAGTAAATAATAAAATATGCCATGGTTATGGGTAGAAATTAGATGGAAAACTACATTAGTCGCGTAGCCATTTTTCCGCTTCTCGAATATAATCGCGAACCCCAATCTAAGCACAAGTACAAACATATCAAGATAGTTATGTGAAGCAATAACAAATTATTGCTTTATAACTAAACAAATATTGACCGACCGATCAAACATAACAGTTAAAGGTTATAGAACTTCTACACAAAGTTACAGATGAAAGTCAGACTATTAATCTCCGAGACTAGACAAACACTCATTATTGAACTGATATTGTTTCGATAAGATAATGAAATGGATGTTTATTTTATTTTTAGGGTTCCGTAGTCTACAAGGAAGCCGCAGCATGGCCCGAGTAACCGGCGCGAGTGTCGGTGCTCCATCCAAGCGAAGCAGACGTCCACCGCATGCTCCACCGTGTCCTTAGGGCGTTCCGTGGCGGTGACATCCGGGCGTCTCTCTTGCCCAATCCGACTTAGGTACAGGAACTACAGTGTCCGGTCAGGACCTGTGTCAGATAGAAGGTGAAAAATGCCGTAGCGCCTCACTAAAAACTCCTCAAAGAGGGGTCTTACCGCCGTGATTGCGGCTTGCCCAAACCTGGGCTGAGACAGTCGATCCATCATCATGAGATCATGCCGGCGCTCTTTCCACAGTGCCTCGGCAATTTGAGGCACGTACGCCTCCACAAACCGTAGATGTGCTAAGGGGCTTTTTGCTTTCTTTCCATAGCGGCAATCCAGCAAGGTATCTCACCAGAGACCATGCTGTATCCCCGGATGACTATGACCTCTCTCTTGCTAGTCGTGTCTTCATGGAGAAAGCCTACGCCGGTGCACCGGTGTATAAGGAACCCTTGGGCCTTTGTCTCGTAGGCAGTCTATCCATGTAAAATACTAATAATCAACTCCATCTGGTTAGATACAGCCAGATAGATGACGACATAAAGATTATGAAAAAAACCTAGATAAACATTTTGTATTACTATACAAAACTAATTTTCTCTTTTCACGCAACAAATAAAAGTTAGATTGTATCAATAGCTTGTATTACAATGAAAGTTATAACAAAACTGGACATTAATGTCTAAATTACAGCAATAATTTGTACTAATGGGATATTAATAATTTTAAGTGACAATAACACAGCGGCTAAGGTATTGACTGGCGAAGGTCGGGAGTTCAATTCAATCGCATTGAACTTATGAACTATTGGGGTGAACCCAATCATTGTGCAAGCTAAGTATAGTTTAGTAAGGAATATATATGGACTGCGAATATAAATATTTTATGTTTCAATATAAAAATAATCAGAACAAAGATGGAATTCCCTATTTTTTTCTAGCCCTAACCACCTGTAATATGGACCCTGCTCCCACACCGATGGAACACTATTTTTATATTTTTAAAGATCTTTTATGGATTTTTTCAAAAAATATTTAAAAAGGGGGCTGAAAACAGAAATAGATCAGACAGAGTGGATACATGGTCCCTGAGCCTTGAGGGCATGACCTCCACCATGAGCAAAAAAGCAGACCTAGCCAATGACGATGTTCCTAGCAACCCTCTTCCTCAGAGGAAATAATCTCAGGAAAATACTGACCAGTATCGAGAAAACGGTGAAAAATCCCTTACTAGTAAAAGTCCAAACGTACCGGGATAAAAAGTGATACCGATGTAGCCAAACGGAAGCGTAGGGTAAAATCGAGATGACTTCAAAAGATGTAACTTTGAGCAGGATTGCTGCCTCCTTCCCGCAGATTGCTCCTGCTGTTGTAAAGAACACGGGGGTCATGGGAAAGGCGGACCTGACATGTATATGTCTAGAACAACCTAGATTATAGAGAACTTAACAACATCCCCTATACTGACTCATGGACTCATTTCCTCTCTGATCCCAAACGGGAGGATGCAAGGTACATCCTGTTGAGGCAGTCCTCATACTTTTTCAACATTGAGAAATCCGTCACTTTGCAGATGCCCAGTGCAAAGAAGAACATTGTGAATGAGCCAATGATGCGCACTCTGGAATCTGAACATGTTTCATTCGAAAGCTCAAAGCATAAATTGTTAAGTTTCGGCATTGTCAAAATTGCGTCATCAACAGTATCTTCATAATTCATAGTCTTTCATGTAGATTCTTAGTATAAATAATGAGCATTAGAAAGACTCGGTCTAGAACGGTAGATGATAATAGCAACAATCATAATCTTTAATAAGACAACTTACAGATGTAAAAAGAGAAGACAGGGTGCGAAACACTACACTGCGTTCCAAAACTGGCATAATAGATGTTGGTAGAAAAGCTGCTAGTCTGAAATAGGATTGGGCGGGTCACGTCTGTCGCATGCAAGAAGACCGCTGGGCAAAGATCTCCACCAAATGGAAGCCGGGGGATGGACGGCGCCGCCGAGGCCGTCTCAGAAAAAGATGGCGAGACGAGACGACTTAGACGCTCATCATGAGAGCTGGTTCGAAGCGGCCCAGGAAAAGAAGAGTGGGACAGTAGATGCTATTAAAAAAAAGACAATTACTTAAGCTACTTTCTTCCACTACAAAATACAATCAAGACACTTAATCAACTCCCATTGAAGCCTCACGGAAGATAAAGACAACTAAATCGCCTCAAAACCATCGCCATTTAAAATTAAACATTCAATTATCAAGAAACGTTGCGGTTCAAACAATCGTGGCTCCATTCCGGGGCACAATTAATAGAACTTAGTCAATCAGACATCTTGCAGAGCTCAACAAATGTTCTCCATTATGCTGATAACATCGGTGGAAGGGGTCTTACAATTACTGTACAATCTACAGACAAATCAACGGGTACCGCACAAATAGATTTTATATCTTCGTGTATGGTGGAAGTTACAAGCTTTTCGATTTAATTTATCTGGAAGAAGAACATTCCTGAAATATTTAAGGTGAATACCATAATACTCGTCAATAATGAAAATACATTATCGGCATCGATAAAAACCCCTAAACAAATAAAGAGAAAAAAAAAATGAAAATACATAACAGTACTGATTAAAATTCTATACCAACAGGACAGCAGAAAGCTAGCTCACGTTGATCAAGAGTAGTTTTGACTGATATTATTATAAGTCTAACCTTATTCCCTCCACCCATCTGCATTTAGGAATTAAGATTGTAGAAGGGCGGAGAAGGAGCGGCAGCACAGACCAGGCCAGGCCATTCTTGGCCATGTTGAGTGAAAAATAAACTGAAGAGCATCAATCCTAAATAAAATGGACAGACAATGATAAGATAGACTCTGCTATTTCGTAAGTTGCAATCAACGCGACACAAGTCGACGGATTTCAACTACAAATGAAAATCATCCTTACCACTACGACCTATGACATAAAACGTGCTGTTATCTATTAACGGTTAGATGAAAAACAAAACACGCTCGCCACGACAACGTAAGTATGATATAAAGATGCAATTCAACTTCAAGGACGATTTTAATTTTTTCGCGTCAACAGCAAGCTCGCATTCTTCGATCTCCGCTCCCGCTCCCGCTTTCGCTTACTTCTTAAACGTTTTCACGTTTAGTGGCAATAAATATTTATCGCTCGCGTCAGACCCTGGGATTAAGACGAAACTACACAAATATTGTGCCGATACACTCCAGCGTCTGTGGTCACTTTGTAGTAGATTGTTTTAGGCCTGTTATTTATGAGGTGCACAAGTGGTCCATGTTTTCTTTCCTTTTGCTAGGTTTTTAATGACCTATAAAATTCGTTTGATGGTAACGATGGAGTTTTCTAACAGCTTCGTTGGAATAAGATGAAGAAGTCTATGGCTATAAAAAGTTTTTGAAGACAAAACAGTCATCTCCTTCAATATGTCCATAATTCTTATATTTATGTAAAATCAGTGTCGACTAAGTTATTGGCCAAGGCGAAAGCATTGGCAATAGATTTACAATGAATTTAAAAAAAAAAGTTATTTTTCAGAACATTTCAGTATCAGACAAAATAGGCCACATGTTGTAGCTTATTTTGTCCACTCTGTCTTTACAACAAAGATAGGCATTAAAATTTGATATTTTAATGCCTATCTTTAATTATATTAATTGTAATAGTGATTACAATTCCGGGGGGATTTTCCTAAATAACATTTTGTTTCCCTGTGAACAAACAAACATGATTTTACAATTAGGTATTATCATTTGTGATTCAGTCCATGGAAGGGAAAGAACTAAACGTCATTATGATAAAATCTTTAAGTGTTTGTTTACGTAAAAAAAATTGTACCTATATATTTAATAAGGATTGAAAATATTCATTTACTGCAGATCGTCAGCTTATCGAACATGAACCTTCCTCTTTGTCATAAAGACGAAAATTTACTAAAGATTTCTGACATATGGAGAAGAAAATTCTCATTAACCTGTCAGTTAGATTACCAAAAAATATTCGACACGTTTTTTCTTTTGTTCCGTCAACCGAAATTGACGATCATACGACGCTTTTAAAATTGCCAAAACATCACTCCCAAGAATAATTCTCACTAGTTTTGCCGTCACAAGCCCTGACTCCCGAATTTCGAAGCGTTTCATCTTTGCCAATATTCATTGATTTGAAAAAACTAAAAAATATGCATGTATTAGTTTATTAATATTCTAAAAGATGGACTAAACAGATTTTCAATTTTGTTATGCAGTAAACTACCCTATTGTGTAACATTCTAAATAGTTTTTACGTCAAACAAGAAGAGATAAATCTTTTATACCTAAATCTTAAAACCGATGCCACTCCGCCCCATGCCAATCTCTTCACCACTAATTCGAGTAACACTATTCAATTTATTTATTGAACCAGGTGTTCCATCAAATGTATTGTCCAGTAATTGTGTGGGAAGGACCCTTCAGACCCAGAACCGGGACACTTTGTCAATTAACTGACCCGGATTCCAAAACACCATTGAATTATTTCATTTACACAGATGCCCCTGAAATTGGAACTTTGGAGGAAACCGACTCGAATGTACGGGAAGATGGTAAGGATATTTATAAACTGGGTTTACGACCTGCTAGTTACTCTGTTAAGCGTTCAGACTTGAGATCGATCGATCGACTTTGCAGATAAAATCGAGGCTGTTTTATAGCGAATACCAAAATCTTAGAAGAACTACGTGACGTACAGTTGCCGATTCTGTTTTGTATTTTTTTCTGTGCTTTAATGTTCAGATTTGGTTTGTTCATTTCTCAGTCTTCAATATTTTATTTTTGTTGTATGTATGAGTGTCTGGAAGAGGTGGCCGCGTGAGGGAGAGGACAATGTCCTCCCTCCGCCCAACCCGCGGTGGTAGACGCCCACGGCGACGGATGTCGCAAGACGATCTCCGCGGCCACCGTAGGCGCGGGCATGCGGGCGGCAAGTAAAGGGCAACTCGCTGTCCATCCATGGAGCATGCTCGGGTCGATGGCACGTCGTATTCCAGGCGCGCTTCAAAGGGCGTCAGCAAAATGATGAAATTTTAGTCATGCAATGCTGAGTGTAAGTAGGTCTCTTCCAAATCTTTCCACTTCCGGTGTTGTTTTGTCACTTGTTGTCCAGTGAAGAATTGTTAATGACTTGTAAAAGCGGTGAGCGATAGGGTCGCTTTCAGTAGCTTAGTGAATAGCAAACTTTAGTTTGGAGCGCTGGCGCTGCGGCAGCGTTGTCACGAGGCTGTATTAAAAATATAACACTTCTAGTAGTCACTTCGATCAATACCAACGGTCGGCACTTTAATATCGGGAGTTTTTTTTAATAACAAAGTCGACCCGAAACAGTTACTTATCCTTACTTATGCGGATACTGAAAAATTGAAAATGGGC
The DNA here is from genome assembly GCA_028554685.1 of Agrotis ipsilon. Classification (NCBI taxonomy): domain Eukaryota; kingdom Metazoa; phylum Arthropoda; class Insecta; order Lepidoptera; family Noctuidae; genus Agrotis; species Agrotis ipsilon. The sequence goes on from CM052971.1 coordinate 16,025,808, forward strand.
CAAGCTGAATTCCTTTTTCTCGGTTGTATTCCTATCATACCATAAGGCAACCCAATATGATAAAAGTGTGTGTAGCCACCTAAAAAAATAGCAAACAACCATAGCGTAAGGACAAAATTAATATTGTGAACAAATTCAAATAACAAAAACGGAATAACCTGAAGTCTGAAAAACAACAAACAATAAAGTAGGATGAAGGAACTGTTTAATTCAATCTAAACGTTACACCTGTATAAATTTAATTACCTATTAGAAGTGTTATACACTTAAACAATTTTTCACATCGACATTTGTGTAAATCCAACCGGTTTGCAATAGTTTGATGCCGGCTAAAACCGGTACGATAAGCGAATTTGTGCAATTTGTTATCTGATGCTAAAAATGACATTTTCTGCAGTATGATATATATGCTTTATTATCTTCATGATAGAGAAAGATACAAAAATGATTTAACCTAAATAACAATGAAACTGGAATGAAAAGAAGCAATTAAAACCACTTCAAATATAACACCTATAATTAAAACTAAAGTAGTTTCGATTTTAAGACTAAATAACTAAATTGCAAGATTTTTTTAACAGTTTAAACAATTGTTTAAAAAAACAAAAACTGTCGTCATTAATTTTTTATTCCTTTCAAGAACAAATCCTATACAGCAAAGGACCAGTCTAGGGCCGGGCAGGTCAATTAATATTTAATATTATTATAATGCTGTCTAAAATCCCAAAACATTTAGTTATCAACAAAACGTACGATTCAAAAGAATATCATATTCAATTTTCTTATTTTAAAGAATCAGAGGCAATTATTTTCTGACACCAAAGAACTAGAAGAGAATTTTATATAGCTAGGATTATCCTTAGGATCGGTTTATATTCAACGAGAATTATTCTCTCTGAAGAAAAAGAATGAATTATGATTGTAGCAACGGAGATTGGACGCTAGATGGAAATACATATTTCAAGATTACATAAAAAAGGGAACAAATAGTGAAATGTTTGCCTTATAAAGGGGTAGTTTCTGAAGTTTTGGATATCTAGGTCTTATACTTATACTAGATAGTTTATTTATTTTCTTAAAAAAAAAACAATATATGACTAGGAATTTCTCCTGTTTCGTGAATGCGTTTACTAACATTGAAACTCACAAACACCCAACCCGTGACTTCTTCCATCACCGTGACCCCGGAACATAAAGGGCTATTAAAGGACACCGTAGATTTTAGTCAGTACAAGTCTGACAGTCCCTCCCGCCCTGCCCCGGGTGGGAGGAATCATTAATTTGATGATTTTACCACGTAAAAAAAAAACCCTACTATTACTTATTTTACTACGACTGACACTCAACAAACAAGTATGTATAACCTATTTTACAAACTGAGTGACATTATCAAACTGAATATAAACAAAATTCTTTGCCAAACACGCATAAGAAACGAGACACTTTTCCTGTTGTCACTAATTGCTGTCTATTCTCTCTGTCTTTAGAGCTTCTATCACATTGTCCATATAACCTAATGATCACTCCATTAATGTTTATTCTGTGTTTTTTTTTTATAATAATAATTCTTTTAAATATTTGAAACTGCCTGCCATTATCAGCTGAAATATTCTATTTTGTAATGTGCAGATACTAAAAAATATTAATATCAAACAAATTCGAACAGTATTGTAAGTTCATAGTCCGCCTGAGTTTTAAAAATAGATCTCTCCTTTACTATTATTAGGTATTAAATTAAATAGTTTATGAGTGTGTTATGGTAAAGAAGAGTGAGTGTAAAAAAGGTGGGAAAAAAATACCAAAAAAAAATTTACCACGTATCTTCTGAGTAAGCTGAAACTCCCACTTATAGCCTATTTCATTCAAGACCGGTTGAGCATTTCCTGAAATTACCCTCTACATAAAAACAAATGTTATTTTACCTCTTTATAATATTAATATAGAAAGATGACCTAGACTAAAGTCAAGAGCAATCCCAGCAAAAATTGTGTCATCTCATCAACATCTCACCAAGCATGCAAGTACAAAGACCACATCTAGTACATATATATCAGTCTCCGTACCAGAGAGCAAACACGCACACATGCACATGTACCGTGTCAATGTTTAGTTCCCGAAATAAAAACAGTGTTATCGTGCGTCGTCGACTAGTCTGGTAGTGCGCACCTTGGCAGGCGATCCAGATAACTCGCTATCGTTGCAGCTATCAAAGAGTTTGGGACAAGACAGAGGTTGAAGCTAGGAAGGAATTAAAATACTAATTCAGGACTTGGGAAATACTTATTGACCCAAACACAGTACTCTATCACAAAATTCTAGAAATTTAAGGCGACCTTAATCATTACTTTAAACTTGTCATATTTGTCGCACTTGCATTGCGGCCGCACAGTCAACTACAAGCTACGATTGTGACTCAGAAATAAAACTTCTCTGAAGACATTGGTCAGTGCGCAGGAGTTGCAGTTTCTTCTGGTGGCCTCACTCTATTGTAGGTCTCATATTTGTCTCTAGGTTTGATATTGAAGCTTCTAGATGCTATTGAGCTCTGAGCTCTGTGCTCTGTAAATTTACACAAATGACAATCTTAATTTTTCGGAAGCATTCTTTCACGTTTTATTTCAAAGGCTAAAAAACCTTTAATTCAAAGAAAATTTGATATATTTTTGGGGTAAGGAAAATCCGAAAAATACGAATGCGTTTCTACGAAATTAGTAAGTCATTATTTAGCTTCATTGAAATATGTTTCTAATTACGAGTCCGCTATCCGCTTCATCTTTTATTTTAAACGTCGCGGTAGCAAGTCAGTATCGTACATTGAACCAAAGCGAAGGACAGTGAGAAACTATGTCTGTATGTATACCACTATTGTAATCTGTTTACATTGTGAGTTTATTGTGCTGTCATACTGTTTAACATCTCTTCTTATTTAAATCTTGGAGTACATGACTGTGATATGACAGTGACATGCAAGACAATAATGCCGGGGAAAGTTGGCAGGGAAAAAACATGGCGACATAATCTTCACTAATATTATTTTCTAGGTTATATCTTTTTTTTATATGTTTGATTATTTTTTCATATATAATTATTTTTCTTAGCAGAAAAAAAATAAAGAAAAACAAAAAAGATAAACAATAAAGATATACCTCAATGCCTCAAGACGACAGTCTTCAACCAATGTGTGTTACCAGTGATGAGTTACGGCACCGAAAAGTGGTCTTTCACTATCGGCCTCATCTCAAAGCTTAAAGTCGCTCAGCGAGCTATGAAGAGGGCTATGCTCGGTGTTTCTCTGCGTGATCGAATCCGAAATGAGGAGATCCGTAGACGAACTAAAGTCACCGATATAGCCCACCGGATTAGCAAGCTGAAGTGGCAACGAGCAGGTCAAATTGCTCGCAGAGCAGATGGCCGATGGGATCGAAAAGTGCTAGAGTGGAGACCACTGACTAGCAAGCGCAGCGTAGGACGTCTACCAACAAGGTGGACAGACGACCTTTTAAAGGTCGCCGGAAGACGCTGGATACAGGTCGCTTCCAACCGGTATATGTGGAGATCAAAAGGGGAGGCCTATGTATAGCAGTAGACGTCCTATGGCTAAGATGATGATGAAAAATTTTACCCTGATTTTTGTAGAACTTGACAGTCGCTACTATGCCAGAAGTCTCAAAGTTGACAACCAGTCCTAAGCAAAAACTGGCTTGTCGATGTCAGATAGTTTCTCCACTTCAAATAATAGTCATCCGGCTGTATGAAATGAGCCAAGTAGCTGAAAAAAAACTATGAAAAGGCTCGAAAGATTGTTCTGGAAGTATTTTTTCTTCTTCTCATTACTAAAAGATACTAGTGTCACTTTATACAAACAAGAAACATAAAAATGACTTGCCACTTATCACGACGTAAAACTAGAAAATTATTAATTCCACGTAACATTACGTTCGCGAACTCAAGACGGATTCGCTCAAACGAAGCGTAATATTCGCAGCGGGATTACGTGAAATGACGTCATAAAGCAAAATTACGCGACGAACGGTCCTCCGAACGATCGCTTGTTTCGTGGCCCGAATATATTTGCAATGCTTTTCTATTTGAGTGTCTCGAGCTATTTGATTTAGAGCGGATCTGTTTAGCTTACTAAGTGCACGCTGCTCATTGTTGGGCACTAGTGTTGTTCATACTGATGGGAATTAATTTGTGGTTGACTTGGTATTCCTCTCAATGAACATTGGTATAATACCATAATGTGTGTTTGAGTGTGTAGTGGGCTTTTACGTTTTGATTTGCGCAACTTCGACAAGGCCATCAGTCAACAATGTGAAGGAATTTTGAACAACAAAGTATATCTCACAAAATGGACCAAAAATAAAGTGACTGGCCAAATAAATTTATGCATAATAATTATTGGTCCTTTCAGTGATTTTTTTTGTCTTTCATGGAAAAATTTGTTGATTCGTTTCTATTTCTAAACAAACTGTTCTTAGTTTTATTTTGCTCTAATTAAGAATTTATTTAAATTTAAAATGATTATTTGAACTCCGAGCCGAAAACACGCCGACAGTGCCCGACGGGGTGTGACGTCACTCTATCAATTTCTATACATCGATGGTACGTATTCCAACTTTGAAATTGTTATTGTAGAAGCCAGTTGACACAGTGCTAAGAAAATTCTTTGACATAGTGACGTCACATCCGAGGTGAGCAATTGGGGCGCGTTTGTGTTCACGTCAATATTGTTCGAATTTTATCACTATTAAATTAGTCATAATTAATTATTACAAAGAAGTCACATTTTTTCTCTTCCATAAATTTTCTTTTGTTTTATTATGTAAAAAAAAACATATTTTCTTCTTCTTCTTCAAATACCTAATTATATTTATTATTGATTACATGAATACCTAAACATTTTTTTCTGACATCATTTCCGTAGGTCTGAAATCTGAGTCATTATAATAGGTTAAAATATTCCATTTCAGTCAAAACTAAAATTGAATTTAGTAGGTACCTCAAACACATCAATCACTTACAATCTTCGATATTAAAATCAATAGAAGTCAGATTGATAAAACTTAAAGAGTTTCACAGTAAAAAATCTAACAAGAAATCCTTTGAGACAATGAAAATATTGTGAAAAGAAAATTATCTAAATTGTTAACGTCAAGTTATTGCAGAGGTATCTCGTCGCACGACGGTTATTTTAGGCATTTTCAATTAAATACAGGACCATTTTTAGGGGTCCGTTTGCTGGATATAAATTTATTTTAAATTAGCTGCTGCCAGCGGTTCCACCCGCTACAACTCGATAATTATCGCACGGGAACATAAATCGGGATAAAAACTATCCTATGTGTTAATTCAGTTCATAAACTATCTGTTTACCAATTTTCATTAACATTCGTTTAACAGTTTTTGCGTGAAGGAGTAACAAACAATACATCTAGGACTCATTTGATGATTTCACCACGCAAAAAAGAATAAAAGGCTTATTGTAAATCTATTGAATAGACAGACGCATGTTCAGAAGTAAACATCCTACCGCTGATAATGATGATAAAATTAATTTAGGAAGTAAACCTCATTCTTTAATAATTAAAAATTACGGCGGCTAAATTGAGCTAATTTTTTAAATATTGGACAAAGTCATTTTATTTTAAGGACAACAAACTTAGGCTACTTAACCTATAACATCATTTTGATTTTTTTTACGTCTTCATAAAGGTGGATCGATGATCAATGCCCATAAATGAATCGTCGTATCGGCGAAAAGTCCAAATGTGAAAGAGTCTATCGGTGAAACGTCCATAAGTGAATCGTCCTGTCGACGAAACGTCCAATGGTGAACCGGTCGTCGGCGAATCGTTGCAGAATCCTTCATAAACACTACAAAAGACTGTTTAACGGAACCCATAGATCAGAAACCTCAGTTGGAGAAACTTTTTTTTTTTTTTTCTTTTGTCTGTTTCGACTACTGGCAACGATCCTACACAGCTCCGAGCCACTTGATTTTGTGCTACTACAGCTTACACCTATTAAACTTCGTCAAGTATTTGCGAAAAATGAAAGAATGTGAGACAGAGGTAAAATATTTCTGTAGACCGAGATCTAGATGTTGGTAATTTGCCCGAAGGTTTTAATGTTAAGAATTTTTTTTTAGAGCTTTATTATTTTTTATTGCAATGTCTTATGCTGCCAGCGTTCTGGGCACTGTTCCCGTAGACAGCGATGTGGACGTATTCTTTGACGCCCTATGAATGTTTTCTCTTTTATTTATTTATTATTATTTTTCCTGTACATATTACTGTGTGGGTTTTTATTTATAGTTCGTAAATTAAATCAATAAGTAAGAAAATTAGCGAGAAATATAAAAAAAAAATCAATGTTTACCTTTTTCTAATGAAGCGACACTTATAAGATATAATCAACTAGAGCGCCAATAGTACCTAGTTCAAAAATAATTATATCATATAAAAAATCGGGAAAGTTGTTCCAAGAGAAGAAACATTGATGTCGGGGAAATCCACAACATGGCGCCACGTGTTTTTCGAATAATGATTCAATTATTCGACCCAAATAGATTGTCAAATTATCGAGAATGACCCAAAACGAATTGACACAATAACGCCAGTGAAAACGCGGGTAAAAGCTAGTATTGAATAATACGCAAATAAAGGGTCCCACTAATAACTACAGTCATCTGCCTAGCCTTTTCCCAACTATATTGGGGTCGGTTTCCAGTCAAACCAGATTCAGCTGGATATCAGTATTTTACATGGAGCGACTGCCTGTCGGACCTCCACAACCCAGTTACTGGGCAATATTATACCATACCCCATGGTTAAGACTCGTGTCAGACTTTAGAGCTTCTGACTAAAAGTAACGACTGTCAAAGATCTAGAAATGACAGCCGGGACCAACGGCTTTACGTGCTTTCCGAGGCACGGAGGAAACTCGCTATAACAGATGGTCACCCATCCACAGACCAACCTCGGCAAGCGCGGCTTAACCCGGAAGATCGATCTGTGCGGCTGTAATTATTTAGCCACGAGCTCCCACTAATAACTACAGTACTAAAACATTATAACCATTTCGCGACCCATTCATTCACCAGTTTTAAAACAGTTATCAGCATTACAAAAATAAAAATAGACAAACTTTTAAAACCAGCTTCAACTTTACAATTTTACAAAAATGTTCGGAAAGGACTTTAAAATTACAAAGGCTAATAATAAGTTTCAGTTAGTTTGAATTTTAATAAAGTCGCTTGCGAGTTGGTCGGCAACTTGTTCGGGAGGGTTAAGACTTTCAGTATTAAGTCACGCTAAATTGGTAGCGACGATGGACTTTTTCAGAAAAACGAGATGATAGAGATAGATATTATAACGACACTTTATGTGATCGAGGCGTCACATTGTAAAATAAATAAAACAGTAAATCATGAGATACATTTATCAAAAGTAGAATCGTAATTCACCATATTAATAAAATATACAAGACTATAAGTAGTTAGTTAAAAAAAACAATCATCTTTAATTAAGTTTTTTACCAAAATCATGAATACAGAAACGTTTTCTTATACAAAACTACAACACCACAAACGCAGCACAATTTCAGTAATCATTTCAACTACTTTGTCCCAGCACATAAATGAATAAAACACTTCACCGATCCATTTCTCAAAACACGAAGTCCGAACCACCAATCTTCACCAAAATAAACGCAATTGCGTCAAATCCCGAGGTTTATCACTTTTCTTTATAAAAAATCCAGCATTGCAGGAACAACAAAAGCCAAAGATGAAGCAAAAAGGTTTAATAACGCCGTACGTCGGGTAATTCTCTCTATTTTGCCGGTCATAACTTAAGGAGAGAAATAAGGCAGCCTGAGTCGTTGTGCGAAACAATAATAAAAATAATAAATCCCCTTCAAACGCGGCTGACAGACGCGAAACTATTCGCCGGCAATTCTAGGGGGACCATGACATTGGGAGATTTCAGGATAAATTGGTATTATGAGGATTTCTAGGACTCACTCCTTGCTGTCGTTCTACGTTAAAAAATCAATCAAGGCAGCTGTTGCCTTAAACCTAACGTACATACGTAGTTTCATTAAAATAATACGAGTAATAACAACTTAATTTACGAAGCTGCTAGGCGACATCATTTTGAAACTGAAGAATTTTGAACTGAATTTTAAGTAGAGTTTTTTTTGTGTTTTTTTCTGTAGTATGTAAAATGGTTAAACCTAAAAATAAACATTCTTTTATTTAACCACAGATTGTAGATACGCCAGTTTGGATAGTGCCAGACAAATTGCCATATCACTACATGTGCAACTGGTAAGATATCCCATTGCTCTCAGGCTCGTTTTTACAAAGATGAACGAGGTCTTGCTACATTATGACAAGATCCACCAACCCTAAACTTATTTATTACATACCTTATACCTTGTATACCTTTGAATCCCCCCAAAAACAACCCTGACTTCTTTCTCCTGTACATCTACCATGAGTTTGCACAACCAAAACTCGCTAGCGTCTCCGTAAATTATTTGTATGAAATATTGTACAGCGCCCCTAGCGGTCACAGTGAGAATTAAAATTCATACCATGAGCACTGTAGATTACGATTGGTTAAAAACCTAACGTAATCTATACGACTGTCACTAACGTTTTTTAGCTGTCACCATACAAAACGGTACCATGAGTTTCTAATACTACAGGCGCTAGCGAACAATACGCTTGCTATAGTAGTTACGTAGCTCACTAGCTTTTTGGCGTGTGAAACATGTATTTACATTAAAGTTATAAACTTTTTTGAGTATAAAAAGTCAAAATAATGCTTGCAAGAGCTTTTTAGCACGGAATCTGTTAGTGGCCGCTTAATTTGGGAACTACAACGTGAATTTCAAGTTACAATATAGGTGAAAAAAAAATCTTAAAATTTACAAACCCATAAAAGCAGCTTTTGACGATTTGGACACATTATGGTTTATTTCTTGCGATTCTCACGTCTTTAGAACTTACACACTTACACTACCACATTTTCACATTTTTTATGTTACACATTAAATTTCGTTTAGGTTTAGGAACTATTTTAGAATTTTATAACTTTACTTTTATAACCTACTTTTTTAATAAATTAATACCAAGTAGAAACATTTCTTTTCATGAAAACCACCAATAATTGTTATAACAGTGAGGCACTTTGTAGTAAATAATCCAAATAATCTATTGTTATAAACTTTCAAACCACAAACGCAGTGTCAGTGATACTGTGATACAAGGCAAGGTCAACGAACAATGGGCGACAGTGACGTATTAGAAGTCGTTCTCTCTTCTTATTTGTGGGAAAGAAAGAAACAAAACATAAGGAGTGAAGTTAGCAACACGACACCACCTATCGAGCTTACATTATCGCCTGCGTAAGATTCAAATAAACTCATGGTACCAGCAATATCGAAATCTATTTGATCCGAGTTAGCACGCTAGCGATTTCGACGCTAGCGAGTAAGTTTTCGATGACAACTCATGGTAGAGGTACAGATCAAGCTTAATGGAAAACTTAATGTAATGGGTGAGTCATCCGCACTCTTCCTATTATTACAACACGATCTAAATTATAGCACTAAAAGCAGTAGCAATTCACCACTGCAATACAGTAAAAATAGAACCCAATTTCCGAGCTATCACCCACAAAATTTATGTCCATCATTTGCCTCTGAGGCACGAAAAAAACAACATCTCAGACACGCCACGTTTCTTTTATTCCCAAGGAAGTGGGATAACACTTAATTTGAGCAATAAAAACAGAAATCTCGCAAATTCATTAAGCTTTTAACGGAACGACCCATAATTATAGAGTCGTTTCACCATTATTAATAACTCATAAAACAATACGAGAAGAAAATAAATTGCTCAGTTCGCCTCTAGTGAAAATTCTTGGCTTCGAGCCTAATAGTAACATTCGAAATCAGTTTGTTGTGTTTCTTTTAAAACATTTTAACAATTATGTTGTTCCTCTAATCGTGTGCGTAATGGATGACATAGTTATACCGTTGTATTTTTTTTTACTCTTCTGTTGTTTGTTTTCTTGTGATTTTAATTGCGCCACTGTTTATTTTTTGTGCTTGATTGCCTACGCCTATGGCTATAAAGGAATAAATTATGTAGCTGTAATAATTTAAACTAATTTAAGCGTTCTTAATTCTTGAAATTCCAAAGACAGTCCACGTGTGTCACTCAAATTAACTATAATAGATAGAACACGCACGATGTTTGTTTTTTATTAATTCTGTTAATTTAAATTGACTGTAGAAACTTGGTATTTTTGTTTTACGATTAAATTTCTATAAGCAATCGTAAATACCTGTTAGTAACTAAATACTATTCACTGCTTTTTTACTAGTAATATTCCAGAAGTCTCAAAAACTTTTGAACCATGGCCACCCTACCAAAATCCCGTCACCGCCAGCAACTCGGTGCGAACCCAAACGAAAATGCGGGAAATTTTTGTTTTACATGCGAAAATGGAGAAATACGCCTTCAAGAAGCTAACATCGAGAAAAACCGGGGAACAATTGAACTGAAGTGTTTCAGTCCGCGTCGGGAATGACAGCTTTCCAATTCAATAGAATAGGGTTTATATATATATTTTAATTGCGCCATTGTTTATTTTTTGTGCTTGATTGCCTACGCCTATGGCTATAAAGGAATAAATTATGTAGCTGTAATAATTTAAACTAATTTAAGCGTTCTTAATTCTTGAAATTCCAAAGACAGTCCACGTGTGTCACTCAAATTAACTATAATAGATAGAACACGCACGATGTTTGTTTTTTATTAATTCTGTTAATTTAAATTGACTGTAGAAACTTGGTATTTTTGTTTTACGATTAAATTTCTATAAGCAATCGTAAATACCTGTTAGTAACTAAATACTATTCACTGCTTTTTTACTAGTAATATTCCAGAAGTCTCAAAAACTTTTGAACCATGGCCACCCTACCAAAATCCCGTCACCGCCAGCAACTCGGTGCGAACCCAAACGAAAATGCGGGAAATTTTTGTTTTACATGCGAAAATGGAGAAATACGCCTTCAAGAAGCTAACATCGAGAAAAACCGGGGAACAATTGAACTGAAGTGTTTCAGTCCGCGTCGGGAATGACAGCTTTCCAATTCAATAGAATAGGGTTTGATTCTGTTTGTGGCAGTCGTTCTGAGGAATTTATAATTTGGTGCTTTGGGCTCCATATAGAAGTTATGGATTGAACATTTTATTTGGAGGCTCTTGTGTGTACGCTCTGGTTACGTGGTCACAATACACATCAAGGTTTTTCGTATGTAATGGAATAACTTTTTCAAATCTGTAAACTGATTTTAGAAAAAATACTATAATACAGATAAAATTACTTATACTAGATATAAGGATATAAAAACGTGTATGTCACAGAACTTGAAAAAAATCATTTGCGGGAAATAAATAATCCCGTCTATGGGTGAAAATATGTTGATGAAAAATGACATACACGAGTTAATCGTCAAGGGTGCTCTATGAATAAACTGCCTCTAAATCTAAGCAAGAATATTAATAAAGTAAGTTACCTAACATTATTAGAGTTTTAACCCGTTATATCTAGGTACAGACTCCAGCAGGTCAGCCTACCCGAATCTGCCAAATTATACCAATCGAAAATTAACCTTCCGTTATTGTGAAAAGGTTGAAATCTATAAAAAAATCTGACAGATTGGGGTTACTTTAGGTGCTTGTGTCTGTACATTTTGACTCATTATGTCGGTATTTGAAAAGAACATGTAAAATAGATTGATAAAAATTAATTCCTGGTCAGTATTCGTAAAACGGTGTTACTATAATACAAAATTAGTTTTACACTTGTACTTATATTTTTTGTTTATGGTAACATTAACTTTTACTATTTTTTATTTCTCTGGTCAATAATAATTACGGGATAAAAAATATTTATTTGAAAGATACAAAAACCTACATACTAATATACAAAAAGATAAAGAAAATCATTTTAGTTTGTACAATATCGATGCACAAAGACAATTACTTTGATCTCAGAATATGTTTTTCACACTACCCTCATTTCATTTCATTTTTCTGAAATTTGGGGGTAGTTGAAAATTTTGGACGTAACAGACAGTCTGGTTCGAGCGTCGTGATTGAAAAGGTTGAAATAATCCCTTTATAGCCGCGAATAAAACTATTTGAGTAAAAATAAGTGTGAAAGTTTGGTTTAAAAGTGTAATGAACCCGTGACAATGACGATCGTGGACTTGTTAATCATGGAGCTAACAGAATCAAGAATATAGCAGGTATGTATATTTGTTGTATATTATTAAATATGTAATGGCTGCTATACCTTACGAATAATCATTACGATTAGACGGTACAGTTCAAACTGCAACGTTAAATCTACAAGTCTGTATGAAAAAAATTGAACAAACTGTACAGTTTTTCTCATACACACTTGTAGATTTAACGTTGCAGTTTGAACTGTACCGTCTTATCGTTACAATTTTTCGTGAGGTGTGTAGTAGCTACCATAACACTTTTTGTCAGGCAAAACGTTGCAAGGAAAATGTGGCGAGAAAACCCACAAGATCTTATAATACATTCAGAATCGGTAATGTTATGGAATAGAGGTATTATCTGTCAATTTTTTTTTTATTCCAACGTTAAGGATTTTGCGAAATGACATCAATGATAAAACTACCTTCGAAAAAAAAATTAGCGTCAGGGGGCCTAACATGATGAATAGCTCCACTGAAGGAAAGAGACAGAGCTATACACGTCGTCTAGCGCCATCTCGTTCCCACGGTGAAGCTAGTCTAGACGGTTTAAGTAAACTCCTCTTGATGATATGATAGACTAGATAGTGAAAAATTTGTAATAAATAGTGAATATTTGCGAAATAGATAATTATGGTGAAAATTATAAAATATAGTACGATTAGCTGAATTACTATTACCGTATTTCACACTGGCTATTATTGCCCACTGCTCAGCTTGCCCAGTCTAAGTTTAATATTTTCAATTTTCCGATCTAACTTTGTACCAATATTCAAAAAAATCAGATTAGCAGTTTTGAAGTGAAAACGGAACATACATTACACACTTTCGGGATAATAATAACAGATAGTTAGTAGATCATTACAGAGTAGATTTTCAACAAATTGTTTGGTAACCCTGATTCAATACGGGCGAGAAAAAAACGTGTTTCATAAAAAACTTTAACTGGCCCATATGAACAAAGTTCCGAGCTCGAATTCGGTCCTCTTTGCTTCAAAAGCGCTAATTAGCAAACGTGCCAGTTACTTCATCCATGATACGAACTTTAATAAACTGCTCTATATTCAAATCGTTGGAAAAGTGTGTAAAAAAGTAGGACTAAGGGTTGTTACAACCCTGGACAGCAAAGTTTTTATCGGCACGGGTTCGATTCCCACCCGGAAACAAATATTTGTGTGATAATAGACGAAAGCTCGTAAGTGCTCTAAAATCTATTACAAATACACCGTCTAGGTATCGTTAGGTATTAATTTTGAAATTTTACTCAGACTATGACATTGAACTTTGTTAAAAGTTACCTCTTTAACACTTATCTGAGAACATGCACGTATTCCTGAAATCCTAGCAATCCAGCACGTACGTTATAATTTTAATAATAGTTATGCGTTTTAATTTTAATAACATTGCAATATAATCGTTTCACACTAATATAGCAGCGCCCCCTAGTGAGTTAATATCATAAGACTTATCTTAGACCATGCACCAATCAACTACGAACCCATTGCTGGAAACCCGCATTGGAATCGGATAATTCGTTTTAATATTATTGCAATTATAGCCCTCTAGTGAGTTACAGACGTAATTTTACTATATTTTATTATTTGTGAACATGCACTAAGCTATCACGTACACATTTCTGAAAACAGAATTGTAATCGGACATTTCGTTTTGATTATATTGCAACATTATTTTGCACTAATATTGTGGCGCACCCCAGTGAGTTACAGCCATAATACCTATCTAAGAACATGAACTCATCGAACACAAACCCGTTATTGAAAACCGTATCAAAATCGGATCATTAGTTAAAAAGATAGGTGGAAACTTAACTTTGCACAAACAAACATCTCTCACCCGAAACGCATATACCTGCGATGCTCCGTTCCGTCGTAGGTAAAAATGATATCAAATTAACAAACAACTATCAATCAATGACATTTCATTTTGAATAATTGACTAATATATTACTCAACAATTAGAAAAATTGCGAAATATTGCTCCACAATACCAAAAAATGCGCAATGTGATTGCCACCAATGACTGCATAGCGTGGCTATCTACCAAAATAGTTTTAAACGGGTAATCCCGTGTGACGTCCAGAAACAGATAATTGGGATTCCCTAAAGCTTAAACATAAATATAAAAACGTGGGAAAGTTGTTTGAAACATTCCTGATACGTTACGTATCTTTATTGTTATACCGAAAATTTTCAATCTAAGGCCCTTCGTACACAAGGCGACTCCACTATCCGATACCTTGCGACTTCGGTATCCAAGCGACTATCGGAATACAAATCCATAGAGGTTCGAACACAGGCACGCGTCAATGTATACCAATATCGTAAAGTATCGGAGACTTGCGTCGCCTAGTGTACGAAGGGGCTAACATTTTAATTGCAACACTACGAAAGTCCTGTACAATCAAGATTTTGAGTCTAAATAGGTGAAGGAAATAGTAGGAACTTGACGTTGTTGGTGCTGGCTGATTTCTGCGCGTATCGCAGTTTTGTTTCCCGCACGGAACAAGATAAAGATAAAGATAAAGATAAAGATATATTTATTTGTAAAAACATGAGTGGTATAATACAGGTCTTAAAAATAAATGATGAGGTAGCTGCATGTTTTGCCATCTAGGTATGGCGTACAAATATTTATATGTATAAAAATTTACTTGTAGAAGTAGTTTTTTCGGATCTAGCTGTCTATGTAGTGTTAGTTTATAGCAGCCACGATACAATGGAGAAATTCTAATGTAAGGCAACGTTTTTTTTTTAAAATACTTAGTTCCTAATGTAAAATTTAACCTCAATATAACGGCAAAACCTGTACAATTACGTAAAAACATTAACTTTTTAACAAAAAAATCCTGTTTCGCAGTAAATTGAACTTCACAGTTGAACTGTAGTTATCGTCATAGAAATATAAACGTATAAAATATACTTTTGTGTAGTATGTATTTTTAACTTTTTTGCTGTTTTTCGAGCTTTATATAAATCATGGCTTTTATTTTGAAAAATATAAACATCTGCATAAAATCCACCATCTAAAAATAAAATCTCACAACATTTATTTGTCACTCTCATACACCAAAGAGGCTGGACCAACAATGAAACGAGAGACGACGATATATCATAAAACCAACTTCTAATATTTCGACACCAAATTAAGAATCTCATTTTCTTTAAATAGATTTTCAAGAAAAGACAGGACATCACCTAGAACGGTATGCTAAATATATTTTTGGATTGGTTTCATCCGACCCGCTGCTTCTGCCCCGTTAACGGGCCAGATGGGAATTGTATCATTCAGCCCGCTAGCCATCGTCATGTAACGGGGTCGGTGGCATAGGTTAAAAACTTAGTCTCATCTACCCTGCTTCGGACTGTCCTGTCTATGGAGTAGACTGAAAAAATAACATCGACAGCGCTGGCGTCTTGTATAAATTGAAACAAAAGCGAAGGAAGCAAGCTCGGGATTTAGGGCACCCCGACCCCGACAGGTTAGGTTGGCAGGACATGGAGGGGTCTTACAGAACCAGTTCATTTTTTTTTAAACCTTCAGTAAAAGGCGGCTTCTTTCACTTACAGGTTGGTTTAAAAAAAATGACCTTGGTGAAGGAAGGTTCGGTCGAACTAGTAATAGTAAAAATAGTCAACATAGTCAACCAACTGAGCCCGGTGGGGTAGAAGCAGTGGAGTAGAAGGGACCAAGTCAGATCAATCTAGTGCTATCCACCCCGTTACATATCGCTGCCAACAATAGCAGGCTCTATAACATATTTTTTCCCATCAAGCCCATTTTTTTTTATTACACAATTATCACACAACGCCATCTAGTCCCAAGCTAAGCAGAGCTTGTGTTATGAGTACTAGACAACTGATAAACATACTTATATATTTCTAAATACATACATCTTATAGATAAATTACACCCAGATAAAGAACAAATGATCATGCTCATTATACCAACATTTGTCTTGGAATGGGAATAGAACCCACGACCCCTAGCATAGCAGTCACGGTCACTAACCACTAGACCAACAGGCCACTCATGCCTGGTTAAGACCAGCTGGTGGGATGAAACTAACCCAATATTTCTAAGTAAAAGTCTAACCTGTAGAATTGTTACCTAGCTTCGTCGGTGAATCGGCTCAAGTCACCTGCACCAAGGCATCGATTTAAGCCCCGTATCATCTGAACGGGCGGCGGCGGCGTGAGGGTTTATAACCCTTATTTTCGATAATACGTGGGCGGATAACTGAAGTTCAATGCAGGCTGAAATTTCAGGCAGTTTGTGGATATTTTGAAGTGAATTGAAGATGGATGTGACTTTTAGTAATAGACAAATGTATGCTATAATGTTGTTTAAGTTTAGAACTGTATGTTTTTTTTATAATAAGGTTATTTTATTAGGATAAGAAATTGAATAAGAAAACAACGAAGCTTGGAGCTTCCTTGTTTTCGTAAGATTAGAGTTGGTGAAAATCCCACCAGAATAAACTTATACGTAATCTATTTTACTCTATGTGACACAAAAAAAGCAACAAAAATCACTTAGTATAATCCACAATTCCGCACATTTAGGTCTTTGTTTGTTGACCTGTAAGTCCTGTAACACAGGCCTTTTTCCCAAAAAACCTAAAATCCAGTCTTTCAAAACGCTGCTCAAATATTTTTGAACTAGGCAATTTTGTGAAGAGACTATAATTAACTATCTATTTTTCGGTCAGTTTATACAGTCCTCCTCAATTTTCTCGTAACTACAAAATCTCCCACAACTCTACTGATCCTCCAACGTCCACTCCACCTGATTCCCGCGGTATCTAATCCGGTATCAGCGGATTCGGACGCCATTTTACGTCTTTTTAGCTGCAATGGCTCGGATTTCACAGTTTTACTGCCATCATAAAACGAGATGGATGTATTTTGATTAGATTTAATTTGCTGGACCGGTGGAAGGCGGGCTCGCGTCTGGTTTTTGATGTATTAAAGGTTTTATTAAAGGGATGAATGCAGATTCAACTGGATTAAAGTACAGTTTTGTGTTCATCCGTATCATTTTGGTTAATTTTAGTGCTATATTTAGCATATACGAATTTCCAAAAGTCTTAGAACAAACATTGTTCAGTAACATGGGTTGAGTTACCCCACGAGAGGTTTTGCGCTTTTTAACCGACTTCAAAAAAAGGAGGAGGTTCTCAATTCGGTCGGTATGTTTTTTTTTTTTTTTATATATGTACATCGATTACTCCGAGGTTTCTTGTCCGATTAGTGTGATTATTTTTTTGTTCGATGCAGGATACTTGCAGTTTGGTCCCATAAAAATTTCATCAAATTTGGTTCAGTACTTTTTATTTTGTGAGCATTTTTATTAATTTCGCCTACTTGGACGACATGATGATCTTTACTTTTTGCGTGTTTGTTACGCGATTACTTCGCCAATTGTGGACCGATTTTAAAATTTGTTTTTTGTTGTACTAGGGATCGTTTGCCTTAGGGAATACTGCAAGTTTCATCGAACTCTGTTCAGCATTTTTTGAGATAGGGAATTTTATTGGAACTTTCTTTTATGTACACAACATGGGCGATGTTAACGGTGCTACGGATTACAAAATTCTAGTGCACATTTAAGAAAATGATGTATTTGCCAAGAATTTGGGTTGAATATTTAAACTAAAAAGAGTAAAATAAAAAACTTTTTTCAAAAAAAATTAACCGCCTTCAAAAACAACCTTTCAAATAACTTTTCTTTCGGCAGTCGGTGGCAAAAAGACATCGAAATAATAAAACAAAGCCACCGACTTCCGAAATAAAAGTTATTTTGTAGGTTATTTTACCGTTTTTTGTGGTTGTTTTTGAAGGCGGTTAAATTTTTTTTGAAAAAAGTTTTTTTAACGTTACACGTTGTATATTATTTGCATAAAGTATAATGCATCTGAGAATTTTGTCAGTTATTAATTAAGAGTCTGGCGTCTTCCGTAATTTGAAAAATTGCCAATAAGATATCGGAATGAAAAAATGCAGTTGATGCTAGAAAAATCATTAACAATCTGAATCCTAGAATTACTTTCTTTCTATCCTTTGTGAACTAGTATAAATATAATATCATATACGAAATGATGTACATACGGCTATAAATCAAGCTATACATAACCAGTTTATCGTGGTCTCGCTTTACATGATCTTTCCGCACACTCAACGGTCGGCTTATACTGGTTTTGCATAGCTTGATGTGTAGCCGTGTGTACAATTTTATTTATGAAGGGTGTTGTGGAAGTATGGATTAAATTGAATACGGGCACGAGCAAGGTAATTTTCAAACTTTTTACCTCTGAGTATATTGGTGCTATTTTTCATGATTTAAAAGTAATGATCAATTTTTTGTTTTTTATTTAAATTTTCACGGTTAAAAAGTTATGATCAATTTTGTGTTTGCTTCAATTGTTCAATAGCATCGACCGACATACTCAGAGATAAAATGTGAGATAAGCTTTACCGTTTCCCTATTGGCCAATAAGTTCCAGCATTAAAAGAATTGTAATAAATTTATGACACGGTTGGCGCAGTGGCCGAGCGATCGACTGTTTTCCAGTGTGTCGCGGGTTCGATCTCCGCACTGAACAATTTTTTATAAAAGTAGTTGTTTCGGGTCTGGGTATTTGTGTATATGAGATTCTGTTTGCAAACTCATCCACGATACTGGAAGAAATTCTTAGTCTTCGAATCAAAAACCGTTTTATTAACTGAATCTATGCCACCCGAAACAATTTTCATCTACAAAAGACACTCATAATCGTCAAACAACAACAGGTATCCTCCGACATAATTACAATTCCAATTAATCTGCAAATAATGAGCATATTGCGAACATAGAGCATGTTGATTGTGAAACAGATACTGTTTAGGCTTCACATCGTACCTGCGACAGGCATGCAGACAGGTTTAAACCCAACGGTATACATTTCAAAGTCATTACGGCTGGCGAGGCAAGCCATATTGCAATTTGGTAAAGGCCTATCCGACTTGATACATCAGTTCGTTTATGGGTCGTGTCCTGTAAACTGTGGTATAGTGTTTCCGCTGCAGAAAGATTATAATGTTAGGGATAATAAAAGTTAATTATAAACAACTTATTTTTAATGCAATAAATTACTTCTACATAAATAAGTAGAAAGAGGCTTTGACGAAAGTACATCAGTAAATCTTATGAATTACTAGCTGACCCGGCAAACGTTGTTTTGCCATAAAAAATATTTTTACACTTAGGGGTATGAAAAATAGATGTTGGCCGATTCTCATAGATACCGGATAAGCACAAAAAATTTCATCAAAATCGGTCAAGCCGTTTCGGAGGAGTATGGCAACGAAAACTGTGACACGAGAATTTTATATATTAGATACATACTTATATAGCTATTATAAAATAATTCAGTTGTGTTTTTCGTATGTGTCATCGCGTTGATCATCTAAACTACGTGACGGATTTTGAAACAATTTACAATATCAACCGGAACATTTTAATATTTAGAATACACTAATTAGACATACACAATCATAAAACATAATTATCTCAATGTTATAAGTTTTAAAATCCATGCAAAGGAGGAACAGATTTACAATATACCAAAATGAATGAATCTACACCACACGGGAGTATGTTTGTAGGAAGTAATCTCTAGAACTCCTGAACTAATTTTGAAAATTCTTTCCTCAGTAAAAAGCTAGATGATTACTGAGTAACATTTTGTTTTCAAATTGCACCTATATAAGCGAAGTCAGGATGGGATGCTAGTAAAAACTGCAACCTATTTTATTTCAAAGTAAACCCATAGATTTCTTTGAATATGCATCTTGAAACAGTTAAATAAAAAGAAAAGGAGCTTGCACAAAGCCGGTATGTAACGCGACCAACTAAAGAAAATCCAGCGTCCTCGAAGTCTGAGCTCTAGAACCTTTCCGGACATTCTAATATCGGCCACAAGACGTAACATTCGCAGGATATATCCGGTTAAATACTGGATAGGGATGCCCGGGCAACTTTAAGAGAAAAGAGATTCTATTGTTTTAATCATTTAGGTTCTTTTAAGTTTAACTATCAATTGGATTTTGGTAAGTACAACGATTAAAACGTTACTTGGAACTATTCTCATTAAAAGATATTTCTGAGTCAACCATAATTGATGGTAATCATTTAAGAATTCGTTTTATAAATTAATCAGAATACATAAGCCCGAATGACGAACACAAAACTACAAAGCGATGATTTTGCTCCGCATTAGAAATTGTATTATAGGTGCCTTTATAAACATTTTAACTCACGTTATAAATACTTGGACCCGGAACAACTAATTGTGCCGTTGCTACGTGTTCCGTGCGGGAATCAAACCTGCAACACACAGCCACGCAGCACACAATCCCACAGCCACTGCGCCAACCGTGCCGTCATAATTCAAATTCCAACTATAAAGCTTTTTCATAGAATTGAAGTATAATACTTAAATAGTAGTTATCAACAAATTCATGGAATGTGTTCTTGAAAAGCGAAGCATGCCATTGTCGGTAATTTGCTAGAATTGACAAGTATGTCACATATCAATCCGTAATTACCTTTTATGTTGTCTTATAATGTCGAATTAGTGTTTCAAAAGTTTGTTTCATTAGAGTAACGGTGGCCATGATGGTTTTAAACCGTGCATGCATACCCGATAACTGTACAGTTTTAAAACATACACGCTGGGGCTTGCCGATCGATTATGCATGCAAGGTGGTTATAACCGTGCATGCATAACTGACCAGCAAACCTTACGTGTATGGCCTCCATAAAACTTATTGTAGGCTGTATTCTTGCCTAATTTGATTTTATTGGAAATGTTATGGTTTTCACATTGGAATGTGTTTGTAGTTTTGTGCACCTGTTTGTATTTACAGACACTTAGCACCCATATTTTTATAAACTTTCCACAGCGATCATAATATTCCAGACCGCTAACCGAATAATTCCAACCATTCAATTCGCCAAACAGATAAATCAAAGAAACAATTGGTTGCATTTCCTCGCATCCCTGAGACGATACGTCCAGATCTACAGTGGGGAAATTGAACTGTTGTTCTCAAAATGTATTAGTGCATTTATTCGCGCTGGATGCAACCCGCCTCGATACCGTACGATAATATTTTAACTTTATCTCGAATACTGTAACGAGAATTCTTCTGTGTCACAGAGTAGAGAAATGTGGAGAATATGCAGTACGACAATACGTCTTGTTTTCGTTATATTTAAAAAAACGACAGCTTCAGACAGTATTAAACTATTTAACTTTGTAATATGAGATACGTAGACAAAACGAAAAAAAAAATCTAGTGCTGTACCACGAATTCGCACTAAGCGTTTTCAAACGTCTTGTATAATGCGGACAGCGAAGGAGTGGAACTCTCTGCCTGCGTATGTGTTTCCGAACGCTTACAACCCTAATCTCTTCAAAGTTAGAGTGAACAGGCTTCTTCTGGGTAAGCTTGCTCCATCGTCGACCTTTTCTTAGTCTTTCCTGACCTAGACTAAGGTCAAGAGCAAGCCCCTCTCACATAAAAAAAGAATATTAATTGTTAAAAAAATAAATAATAAAGTATTTCACTAGTAAATACAAAGGGACACTAACCAAAGTAAAGCTTTTTCGATTTATTGAGATAAAAATCCCACAATCCGCAGTTGTTTACCCCAAAAAAAATGTCTATTATTAGAGGAAAACAAACAAAATATAGCTACTATCGTTTTGTGTTTTAACTTTTTTTTTAAACGAGAAAACTAGCCAAAATCTTGCAACCATACAAAAATCACAGTCGACAAAAAATAACGAAACTGAACAAAAAAACTATTATACAAACACGATTAACATAGCAAATATTCATAGCATAAAACAAACATTTTGCTAACATAAACACAACTACTCAGTTACTAATATGAAAACTCTCATTTTAAAATAAACATTGATGTTGGTTTTTAGTGCATTTACCTGAATCACATGATTATACATAATATATTAGGTAATTAATTAAATATTTAATTGATTGCATACTCACTACTACTACTGAGAGATCAAAGACCAATTTAAAACATCAGGACAAAACCTTTTGAAAGCTAGTTTAGTAAAAACTCATTAATCTTAACGGCACTGGTAACTGCAGCCGTCGACGCGTCGACGGCAGCAGTCGACTTATAACGACACTTGCAGTTGTAAGTTGAAATGTCGACGGCTGCCGTCGACGTGTCAACGGTTGCCGCCGACGCGCGTCGACGGCTACAGTTACCTCTGCCGTTGGAAACATGCCGCTCGTGTGTAACAGCTCTCACGCTTTCATGGTAGGCCACCTAGGGGGGTATTACATATCTTAAAACCAGGCTTGTTCCAGTGAGTGAACGAGATGGCGCTAGACGACTTGTATTGCTCTGTTACTTTCACTCGCCGGAATAAGCCTGGTTTTTAGACGTTGTAATGCCCCCCTGGTTACTGCACTAGATTGAAACATATTCACATTATTCCAGTGCCAATTCAGCTCTGTAATCCAGTGACGCTGTATCTAGCTACTCCATCCAACAGATTAAAAAATACATAGAAACGAAGACCAAAAAGACGTTGACTAACTGCAATTCTGACTAACAATCACTACACTGTGGCATGCACAAAGGACAACGCCAAAGCGACACGGCATGTTTATATCCGAGGGAGGCGCACAAAAAGTGCTGCATTCTGGCTACCTCTTTAACATAATAATAGATTTTGGCTTCAGCAATTTATTTCTAACCAGCTTCGTTTGCCGACTCGTGAATGTCGGGCTACTATTTGTGTAAGTATTGATTTTAGGTGTGAAAACTCTTTTAATGGCTTCTCCATGCGAGATTTTATTGGTTATGGCAATATTTGGGATGCAGAAAGCAGATATTTTAGTCTGTATGACTCCGGACATATTTCATCGTAGACATTTTATTCGAAAACTGAAAATTTACGTGAAAAAACGACTGAGCTTTTCTCATTAATTCATTTATCTCTTACAACATTTTTTTTTTTGAAGTCAAACCAAACAAAATTGGTGTCAGGGTATCAATATAGTTCTCAGCAACTCGTGTCAACTGATAGTCCGTCCAAAAGCATAGCGGTATTGACACGTTGAATGGCAACACGATTACGACAATGGCAAATAATATTTCAAGTGATTCATCCTTTTATAGTCCACCCTTAAAATTAAGATGGGCTCGAAAATATAATTCCCAATTAGGTTGTTGTATTTGCGCTGCTAGATGTTTAGGCAGTCACAGCGGTAATGCCAACATTTATCAAGGAAGACGGAATGGACGTACCGATAGTTTTTACACATTTGAGTAATTTTCAAGAACTTTTCTTTCATTTTGGTGGCTTCTTTAAACCAATATCCAGCGATTCAAATAGCCGATAGTGAGCCCGATATTATGAACGAGCTTAAGGTTTACCCACAATAAAATAATAATAATAACTTACCCGAATCATAATCACAAATATTGATAAATTACTCGAAATATCGAATTAAATGTCCTTAAATTATTTCGAAATAACAATTTTCCATTTCTCATTAAAAATCTGTCAACTATGACGCCATTCCATGTTCGAATTTCAAAAAGAAAAAATGTAAGATTTTTAGTGGCCAGTGTTTTAAAACGTTTGTGAACTTTTTACTTGACAGAATAATTATTTTGATAGAGTAAAGGAGGTTGCAGTGAAAAAGGTTTTACTCAAAATTAAGTAAACCTCTTGACGACTACCATTACTTGTATTTGTATATTTCTCTGCTACAGACTAATTTTTGGAGGTTTACGAATAATTTAATTCTAAGAAAATATCAAATATGCAGCAAAAACCTTCACACTCTCATACTATTTCCCAAAATACGTGGAAACACCTCCCAGAATACCGCAACAAATATTATTATTAAACTGAAAACCGAGTTACAAGGAAACTCACTTCAATTCCGTTGAAGACCGCCCCAAAACCGTACAAGGTAGTTCCATTACAACTCAAATTTCGCTAAGCCTCACCCGCCGAGAAATATGCAAAAAGTAATGAGAAATACTGTAGCCATAACGAAATCAACGCACAAAACATTTTATCATTATTTAGACTAAGTATTAGGCTTATTACTTCAAGAGTTTACAAAATTATTTTTAAGTCAGAACTTGCAAAACACAACCCTATTTTTTAAGCTCCAAGAGCGAAGTTGACAGCAAAATAGTGATGAGCAATCTCAGTCTTATAGTCTTGTGTTTTGAGAAAAACTTTGTCAATCCCTATGAGGTGTATAAACCGGCTAATAAAGAAGTAAGTAGGTTGCAACTTAATTTGGCAACTCAAAGTTTAGGTCTCTAGAATAGGTGTTTGTTTAAAAAACGTCGGGACATAGCTTTGAGTTATTTGTTGAAGGTTCTGTATAGTTTCGTTCTACGTTTTTAATCAGTTTTTCTTAGTACAGCTAATTTTGACTGGCCGACTGGCTGGCTAATTCTGATGCGGAGGTCGTGGGATCGATTCCCACCCAGGACAAAATGTTTGTGTGATGAGCATGATCATTTTTCTGTCTGTGTGTAATTTATCTATAATATTTATGAATTTAGAAATATATAAGTCTGTTTATCAGTTATCTAGTACCCATAACACAAGTTCTGCTTAGCTTGGGACTAGATGGCGTTGTGTGATAATTGTAAAAAAAAAAAACATCTTTAAAATGAAACGAAAATCATTGAGAATTATTAGCGTAAGTACCTTTTAGTTATTTTTTTAGACGTCCCCCTTCTTGGTTGGTAATAGGTGTCATCAAATGAGTCCTCCTCGCTCTTAGTAGAATTGAAGAAAGTATCAGAGTCGTACTGATTAAAATCCGCCGTATTCCGTCAATTGCCAGGGTCACGTGGACCTACTTCTTCACTTCGTCAGTCCCGCATCAGACCATCAAAATCTTTGCAGTGCTGTATTTTATCTTCTGTTAGTTCTTTATCTATCTTCTCTATATCTTTCTTCTTCTATAATTAAAAATGGTCCGTAAAAAATGTGTTGCTAAGCTCAAACTCGAAAACGGCTGGACCGATTCGGGTAATTCTTTTGTTGTGTTTGTAACCATCGAGGCCGGGTTTTAGACCCGTGCGAATCCGGGACGGGCTGCTAGTTTTTTAATAAAATCGGGATTGGTAGAAACTTCTTTATATTATGCTACCTTCCCAAAAATTAAACAGTTTAATCAAAGGCAATGTCATTTTAAAACTAGTCAACCGGAAATTCAAGGATGTCAAGTAAATGCACTAGGAAACCAACTGTAAAAAGTGGATGACGTTCTCTGCTGGAACCCCGTTTCTCATTTAAAAACCTCGTAAAACGTCAAGAAAATGTTTTGACACTGTTCCTTATATAAATTTAGGGAGTGTACACACTTGATAAGGTAAGTTCGCTCGTAAAAGCCAACGAATCAAGGCGACGCGATAACATTGGGGGTTTTATCCACGTCTAAAGGAACCTTATTTTTCTTTTGGTTATTTTTGAAGTAATGATAGAATGGTCTTTGAGGATTTTTGAGAAGTTTAAAAAAAAATGTTGTTTTTCGGGAAAAAAAACTGTGGAGCGTGTTACTCTTAAAAAGTTCTTATTTTTTAGTATTTTTTGAATTTTTGATAAAACTTTCCTAACTTGGTTGTGAAACTGGTAATGTGCTTTACTGATAAATAAAGCGCATATTTACTAAAACTTGGTTTTACTCATCGTATGACTTGTCTTACTGTGACTAGGGTATAACAGACTCGTACCGTCTAAAACCGACCCTGTTCCTCCAATTGCCCATTCGGTTCTAGACCCGCTGCAACTCTTTCGAATATAACCTCAACCCTTTATGTGCTGTGCTATTATCGTCAGACTGTCATACTCTTGCTGACTAAAAATCCACCCTGGGCCTTTAGGTAAAACGCTCAGCAATCCTTAGTTGAAAATGTAATTTTCAACTTTATACTCCAGAACGTAAAGTTGAAAATCTACTAAAGATACGAAAACGGTCTGTACGTTTTCGTTTGTTACATTCGCTATGGCTCAGTAGTCTTTAATAGATTATCAACTTTGAATGCTTGGTAATTAAGTTGGAAATAAAGTGACGATGCCCGGGTCGACGGCGCGTCGTGTTCCACGCGCGCCTCAAAGAGCGTCACTGAATGACGGGGGACGGGGGACCCCTTTCAGTGGGTCAAAGCGTGCCGGGGTCGCGGTTTAATAATAATAATATAATAATAATAATATTCCACAACTATCACACAACGCCATCTAGTCCCAAGCTAAGCAGAGCTTGTGTTATGGGTACTAGACAACTGATAAACATACTTATATAATTATTTCTAAATACATACATATTATAGATAAATTACACCCAGACACAGAACAAATGATCGTGCTCATCACACAAACATTTGTCCTGGGTGGGAATCGAACCCACGACCCCCGGCATAGCAGTCAGGGTCACTAACTACTAGACCAACAGGCCAGTCAGTTTATTTCATTACCGTGACCCCTGAACATAAAGGGCTATTGAAGGACACTGTGGATTTTAGTCAGTACAAGTCTGACAGTCCCTCCCGCCCTGCCCGGTGGGAGGACTCATTTGAGGATTTCACCACGATAAAAAAAGGCTACTTTTCCTTCAATGGTCCAGTTTCTATTCCATTCTCTTCTCTTATTCCCAGTCTATCTACCCCCTAAAACCCCGATGCGTTCATCATTTCCTGGGAGTTTTTTACGATCCCCACCGAAACGTCAAGTTAATCAAGTAGTACCCTAACGTGGAGGCAAACGATTTTAATTAAACTAAATTGCGTAATTCTTTCGTCTGTTAAGAGTTTTATTAACGTATAATATACGGTTTACGGGCTCGCGTTTTGTTGAGATGTTAAATTTTTGATTAAATGGCGGGTGACGTGTTGGCTCTGTGTTCCTGAGACCTAACAGGGTAGGTCACATTTTTATTATTTGGTTGGTTTATGTGTTAGCCTGTCCATAAGTTGGAATACAACCCTCTGCTTTGTAAAAGGGAGTTTGTCCAGTGCGGGTTGGTAAATATCACGTGTCTCAATGTATCTGTAAATTTTTGGTTCTAGTACAAGCCAATTTCCTGATCAAATATGTTTCCTTTCTTTATTTTTAGTGAACGCATCCATTGGCACATGATGGGTCAAAAAAAAAAACCACCTGTTAGGAACTTAGAGGCTATTCATATCAGAATTACTAATCTCGTTACCTACAGTTAAAAATAATGATCATCATCACTGGTAAACATCGATATATTTATATAACGAAAATTCATAGTCATGTGACATTTCCTCACCCACACCAGGATCTTATGAGGCTGTGGTGAACTAATGGGCTGATGAATACAACCTGTACCCTTAGCACGAGTTTTCAGTATTTGAGACGTAAAGTAAACTGGAACTTTGACAATTTTAAATTGACAATTTTCAAGGAAAAAATTAGTTCCTTCTTCGCACACCAGAGGCGCTGTTCCATTTTTTCATACAAGAAACGCTGTAAATACTGGAAAGACTCTGTAAAGTAAAAGAGTGAAAACTCGTGCTAGGGATACTGATTCATCCATTGAGATATCATTTACGATAGTTTCGCGTTTGAACACTACTCGCCTGATGGTAAACAATGATGTGGTCGAAGCACGTTCCGTTAGAAGCGACCTCTTTAATTTTGATACACATGGGTACACGAGTACAAACTCGTAGCTATCAGAAAACACAGAATCTGACAGGGGATACCACTCCTTTCCTGTGCGCACAATGAAAGTAATTTCAAAACGCTACGTAGATACAAACACCTGCAGGTTAACATTCCTTACACTATTGTGATAAGGTTGAAAATCTATTAAAGAAATTTTACAGATCGAGGTAGGTTGATGTGCTGGTGTCTGTACCTACGTAAGGGATGTTCACCATTTTCCTAGTAACACAATTTACCCAATCGTGTTTATTTTTTTCAATAACACATAATAATCTAGTATACCTAATCTATTCGTTAAGAACTAGTATCCTACAATACAAAATAGTCTTAAAAATAACATACGAAGGTCGTCTGTCGAAAAGCAATTGTTCCAAAGTGGGGGTAGGTATGGAATCAGCGAACGTGAGAGCTCACCAACCGAAAATCTATTTTACAAATGAATAAACAAAATAAGCACCGCTTCCCTTTCAAGAAAATTACTTAGAAATATGACGATTGATACAGGATGTAGCTTTTTAGGCAAGTGTAGTGTTGGTGGGTAATTTTCTATGTGGTTTTTTGTCAAATTGTTTTTTACAGATAAACAAAACAAAAGAATTTACACCGACGTCCATAATCCGTCTGTCTGTCTGATTGTCCGCGGGATTTTAATACGATCTCTAAATAAATCTAAAGTTATTTAATTTTTTTGATTATTTTTTAACATACCTTACTGATTCGTTTACATTTCTAATTATATAAAAATATCATTTAACTCTTTATTATTCGAACTTAAAACCGGGACATTTAACATGTTTATTGTTTACTAGCTGTTGCGAGCGGTTTCCCGCTACAACTTGAAAAATATCCCACGGGAACATAATTTTGGGCTAAAAACTATCCTATGTGTTAATCCAGGCTATAAATTATCTATGTAAAAAATATCCGTATTATATCCGTTCAGTAGTTCACGTGAAAGAGTAGACAAACATCCATCCATCCATACAAACTTTCACATTTTATAATATTAGTAGGATTTGTTTTGAGTTCCCGATATGTTGAAACGGTTAAAAGCGACAATTTCACTCGTTGAACTCGTTATTAAAAATTAAGATCTAATTAACAAAACAGTAGATCCAAGCTAGCAATTGGAACTTATTTTAAGTCATAAAACTGAAACTGCAAAATATCAAAATCTAAAAAGAAAACATCTAATAAATCTAAACTGTATGTTACACAAGTTAAACAAACTAGCGTGCAAATGAGCATTAATGCTATGCAAATCATGCTATTAAAATAACACTCACAGCTTCCTTATATATTATTATTTAAAAATATGGTAAACATCTCCATTAGTATATAAAAATGGCAAAAACTTTATAATATGTATCATAGAACTGCCGTGCAGCGTGCATTGAATTTTATTAGTTTCCTTACTTAGACTAAAAGCCACGGAATTGAGGCGTGCTCAACGTTTTACATTTTTTTATACTTTGAGTAAAGATTATCTTGATAGAATTTTTCCCTTGTCATTCCATTGGGGATTAAATACAAAGTGAATACGAAAGTATATTTACTTTGAATAAAAATGTACATTAAGTAATACATAAATATCTTCTACTTATATAGAAACTAGAGGCCTGCCGCGGCTTCCCTAGGGTTTTTGTTAAAATTCTGGCAATAAAGAACACAACGAAAAACTTACAGATTTATCCAATTTTGTTCAGTAGTTCGAAAGTTATGTTCGTATAGACATACTTATACCGATTTTTTAAGAAGATACTATGTAAAGATACAGATTAAATATTACGAAGGGAATAAAAAATATTACTTAAAGCAATGTAGTCTAGGTATATAATTATATCAATTTTTAAATTTGCTTACAAACCAAGTTACCTCATACGTATATTTTGTAAAAAATCCAACACCCTGTAGACAAAATAAGGCGGGCGTCACACCGTGGGGGCGAACGCGTAACGCGTCATCAAACACCACGGGGCAACCATTGTTCTAAATATTCCGTCGGAAACCCGCCTAAGTGATTGTTGGCTTTAATTTTATCAATGGATTGACATGTGTGCAAGAGTTTTTACTGATTTAAAACATTTAATAAAACCCAGACAGAATGCTATGGCATTTATTATAGGATTTCGTAGACACGTTATGGCGCATCGGCATGGCCGGCGGCCATGCCGCCGGCCATGCCGCCATTTGCCGTATCTCAGCCATCAGGCATCTCAGCAAGGCGGTCTGAAACCCGGCGGCATAAGCCGGCGGCATATGTGGATGCGCCTTTACAGAACAAGCCATTTGACTAAAAAAAAAAATAGATTTCTTATCGGAGTTATGTTTCAGAATCAGATTTGTTAAGTAAAAACTTAACACTTAAGATTATCCTGATTTCTGAAATCACAACCAGTCTTGATGTGTTATATCTTTGTAAATATCCAATCATTATAAAAAAAATATTGTAGTTGAATATTTTTTTAAACTAAAGACTAATTAGATTTGAAATTCATTGATACTGTCATAGGAGGCAATGGGTTGTTTAATAAGGATCTTCAAAATCATAGAACACCATGATTTATTGGAATATGACTGTGTTCGAAAAATTGAATACAATAATAACATTATTTATTTTTCACACTACTTGCTCGTAAATGTCATATTATACGTCAGGCAAACCTACTGTAAAGCATGACATTATTCCCCCTCGCTCGAGCCGGGAATAATATATGTACTGAATTTCATTATTCCCGTGGGAATAATGTGATTTGAATTTGGAACCTCAAAGAAAACCGTATAAAAACTTTCACCAAGGAGTTGTATCAATCATGGCGGCCGCTGGCTGCAACAGCTGATCGCTTGCAGTGGTGCCAACTTCACGTTTGAAGGTTGTCGTACCACATCAAATTTCAAAAATGGAATTGATTTCCTCGCTGCAGTAGGTGTGAAAAGCAGAGTACGCTCCTCGGGAGTAAAGCTGCCTTGTCTTGGGCTAACTTGAATCCCTCGCTACACTAAGGATTCTTAACTTAATTCCCTCGTTTCACTCGGGAATTAACACTTGAACCTCCTCGCTGCGCTACGGAGGTTCACCCCCAGAATCCTTAGTGTAGCTTTGGGATTCAATACGCCCGTGACGTAAGGCAATGCTTTACTCCCTTGTTGCGTAATCTACTATTAATTCCGACCAAACCTTCGTATAATTAATAATAATAATATTCCACAACTATCACACAACGCCATCTAGTCCCAAGCTAAGCAGAGCTTGTGTTACGAGTACTAGACAACTGATAAACATACTTATATATTTCTAAATACATAAATATTATGGATAAATTACACCCAATAGTTTTCTCCTAAACACTTCTATGGAAACTTATCATAAGTAATAGTCAATTTTAATTTAGTTTAATGGCATGCGTGCAAGCAATCGCTTCATTATCCTGGTCTAAATTGTGAATTAATTTCATAATAACTGGTACGCGTATACTGTTGACACGGCGTCTAAGTGCTCAAACACACTGCGAGCCTAGCGCGGTGGCGGCGGCGGGCGCGCTAATAATGAATGTATGAAATCGCCGCTTGTGGCCACATTGAAGTGACTAGGCGGGGAGCCTAGCGCGGTGGTTACGAGCGACTTTGCGAGCCTAGGCGTTGCTAGGCAACAACCGATACAAAGGGCTGGCGGCAGGTGTATCAAACCTTTTCAATCTTTTAGTAGCGCCATATAGTTACCAGAACATGCACTAAAATACTACGGTTGGATGTTTTTATACATATTTAAATTATTTTTACCGTATTTGAGTGGAAAAATGTAGAATGATTTATAATTTAGTTGTATTCAATAATTATATTAGACAACCAATTAACAATAACAATAACAATAACAATAACCATTTAACCAATTATATTATTTTCTTGTATTTTGACTGGCCTGTTGGTCTAGTGGTTAGTGACCCTGACTGCTATGCCGGGGGTCGTGGGTTCGATTCCCACCCAGGACAAATGTTTGTGTGATGAGCATGATTATTTGTTCTGTGTCTGGGTGTAATTTATCTATAATATGTATGTATTTAGAAATATATAAGTATGTTTATCAGTTGTCTAGTACCCATAACACAAGCTCTGCTTAGCTTGGGACTAGATGGCGTTGTGTGATAGTTGTGGAATATTATTATTATTATTATATCTTTAAACATCTCGGGATCAAGGGATCCCGGACTTTTAAAGGGCGTGCCAGGAGCCGAAGCCATCTTGCAGAGGCCCGTTACGTAATTTAAATGAAATGAGGCCCAAACCGAAGGTTATCCCTGTATGCAGTTTGCCAGTATATCCAAGGACAACCCCCGGTTAGAGTTAGACTATTGCGGAAAGTGGAAACAACAGACTGGGTTATGGCGTTTGGTGGGTTTGGTGGACTGGTTATATATGTATCTATGGAAACACTATGGCCCCTGCCTAATCAATGTTTAATATACATAGATACGCTGGCAGGGGGTGACTCGCACACTCAAAAAATGGGCCCCCAAACATATCGCTAGCACTAGGTGACGTAGCGACAAGGGGCAAACATTACCTGAGGAGCTTGAGGAGTGGAGAGGTATTTCACGGTTCTCAGAATCGACCAGGAACCCGGAAGTATGGTCGATCCCTACAAACACTTACTGAAATACTTCCTTCCTCCGAGCACGTTTGCTCTTGCGAATCTCCACTCTGGCCAGCCGATTAAGGCAAGAAAGAGGTGGGAGGTCTGTTCCTCGTCAGTGTTCACTCTGACCGGCCAATAAAGGCAAGCCAGAGATGAGGAACGAGATATCTCCCGGGAGATCAGGTCCGTGTGGGTCGCAACTGCCCAACAGCTCGCCACAAGCTGCCCTGCGGGTTTATTATTATTATTATTATTATTCAATCCTAAATAACCTGTAAAAAAAATATTCTTTAAACCAGTTTTATAGAGTTTACTAGGTACCACCGGTTTGCAACACCTGAAGTCGCCGCAACAAAAACAAACGCTTGATCGGCAGTGTGGACACGTATCGCGCCCGCCGCAGCGCCCGCCACCGCCGACGCGCTAGGCTTCTAGTGTGGACGCACCCTAAGAGTGCTCCTACATGTATCGACTCGGAATCGGCTAACGCCGGTCAAAAAAGTCTTTATGTCGAATGAAATTATTGCTGATGTTAAGTTCCTATTCGTAAACAACAGAAAATTCGTTTAATCGTAATGTAATTTGTGTGTTTTTTCTTACATCTAACTAATGTAATAATAAAATTATAAAAGATTATGTAAACAAAACAAAAAATTGGGTCAAGTAACTGATAACTGACCCTGAATAAAAGGATAAACCGTAGTTCACTTTCAGTTTTTTTTTATTATCATGAAAATAATACCAGTAGGTAACGTTTGTAGGTTTCCAGAGGCCCTTCCAAAATACCACCTTTATCAAAAGAATACCAGTTTCCCAGTAATTCCGGGAACCTTGTGGGTTGGTGGTTGGGGAACCCTCTGGACCTCAGTGTTGGGACTGGGAAATCATGACATCGCTTTACCCAATGTTTGTGGAGCGAAATGGAGTATTGGTTCTTCTACAGACAGATATGTTGCTTGGGAGTTTGTTCCGCCACTTTTTCTTCCCAGCAAAAAACACTAGGAAGTGTCGAATGGTAATAATAATGGTAAATTTAAAGGTACACCAACAGCAAAACATACAATGCAGTAAATGAAAACAAAAATATAAACTTATATAATGTAAGCCTCTGACAAGTATACGCAACATTTACCATGAAAGTGCATCATTTTGATTGGTTAAATTATAATTTTTATTTTTTCTTAAACTAAATGAAAACTGACTAGAAATTTGAAAACAAAAAAACAATAAAAAAAGAAAGAAATTGTCAAATAAATTACTAAGTAGGTTGATAATATCATTTGGGGATACAAAAGTAACATTCTGTTAAATCGCTTCAATGTCTCGTCGCCATCACATTTTCACCCGCAGGTGGTCTAAAGTCGCTGAAGTTTTTATCTTTTCCTTATCAGATGTCATTGGTGGGCCAAACGTGACATGCCTGCGACACGGAGCGGCTGTTATTGCGTCCCAACACGGAAGGCGGTCCGAGGGACATGGCAACTTGATTGACATTACTTATTTATTCATTCCAATGTCCTTCGGAAGGGTTGGGTCAGTTCTGGCTCTTACTAGCTTCACTCGAAGATGGAGAGTTTTAGAAAAGATGGAAGATGGAGACTTTTTTTGCCACACTCATTACAGTTTCTCCTATATCATGAGTACCAATAACACCAAGTTTAAAATTTCGGTTTTTATGATAAATGCTGAGGTTGATAAATATTCTTATAAATTATATAATATAATATTCCCACAACTATCACTCAACGCCATCTAGTCCCAAGCTAAACAGAGCTTGCGTTATGGGTACTAGACAACTGATAAACATACTTATATATTTCTAAATAACCTTTATCTTTTCTTTAAAATATATAAATTGGGATTACACCCAGACACATGGAACAAATGATCATGCTCGTCAAACAAACATTTGTCCTGGGTGGGAATCGAACCTACGACCTCCGGCATAGCAGCAGTCAGGGTCACTAACCACTAGAACAACAGGCTAGTCAAAAAAATATAAATTTTTAAGAGAAATTATACATGATTATTTATTTACTGCTATTATACTATATTTATGTCTTGAATTTCTTGATAGATTTTGCCAACGAAATCATCATTATGAATATACTATGCTATGCCTTATTGTAGCAGTCCACTGCTGAGCTTTTATTGACAGATCTTTATTATAGTAAAGACTTTCACTGACATCACAACATACGCATGACATGAGTGCTAACATCCTAGAATCTAGATAGAGCGGAAGGAACTGTCAGACTTTTGACTTTCCCATCTTGTTCCTTCAGTTGTCTTTGGCATTCCAGGACCGCGGTTACCTTTAAAAACGATCTTTTGACATCATAGATTAAGCTTACCCTTTCAAATAACACTATAACAGTTTACGTTTAATTCAAACAATTATCGACCTTATAAACCACCTTAGATTCCATAAATCTTCAATCTTTTCGCTTTCCAAGGGTACGGGTCATTTTTGTTTGCGGTGCCTCCTGGACCCTTAAATACAAATAACGTTACCTTCTGGGAACGATGTTTATGAACTTTTCATTGAATGGAGGTCACTGAGGGGAGGGGGGGCAGGGACGGAAGGGAGGATGTTTGACGTAAGTAGTGTAAAGTATACCTTGGGACACGCTCTTATTTGTCAGGTCATTAACTCGCTGCAAACATGTCCCGGACAAGATGTCTCTGTTTGTTTATTTGTAAACACTGTTGTGTGTGTGTGTGTGTGTGTGTATGAGATTTAGAATTAAATCGTCGGTGTTTTGAAATGTTAACGCAAATTATTATAATTATCTTTCTGCGAGAAATCATCAGCTAGGTTCATTAAATAAGGTTGCTAGAAAAACTTCATACGCTCCCCTTAAAAAAAACGGTAACAATCTAAGTTTAACTGTCCATACTACTCTAGGCCCGGTCATGGTAAAGGTATGTTTGTCTCCTTCTGCAAAGCAGTAATGCTAGTGAAGAAGGCGAAGGAGGAGGCAGAACGCATGGGGGATAGGATAACCTCCATTCGTTAGTTAAAACGTCGCATTGAGTTTTGTTGTTTAAGGGTGCGCTAGTCGGCGGGACGAACTCGTTGGCGGGCGGGATTAAAATGCTTGTTATTTCATCCAACATCACGTATCGATAGGATGGATGAGCAGTAAGTAGCTAGGGCACTTATGCACACATACTCCACCCTTCGACTGACTCATGAATGCGTGATTACTTTGAATAATGAACTACTGCAACTTTTCAAAAGACCTTCGGGAATTTGGATATTATGAAAAAACTACTGAATGTATCTGTTCAAAATAAAGTTATCTAGAATTTTGAACAAATTATCTATTCCTGTATGGAAATTATTTTACAATTTACTGTCTGCTTTTGTTATTTATTTCCCCCCAAAGATTAATTAAAATTAGGCTTAAAATAAGGAAGTTTCGACACCCATAACTAATAATAGATGTTTTTTTTTACTTTTTTGATTCCATACAGGACTAGACAATGGTGAGATGAATGTAGATCATTGTTTAATGTGAATTTAAACCGTCAAAAATTGGAATAATCGCGAAACTACGTTTGTATGGAAGAATGACCGACTAGCGTACTCTTAAGAAAAGTCGATAAACAGTAGAAAACTGTCCTTTTTATCTCTGGCAAAAACCGCGGCTTCGGGAAAATCTGAAAATAACAAACAACATTGTAAATAAAATATGTCAATACGCAAAAACATATTTCTTCAACATCCTATCGGATCCAAACATGCCTTAGGCGTGTCGTTGAACCCTGTCGCAGACGAACTAAGTTGCCATCTAAATTAATTTAAATACTGATAATATTGATAACTGCCTAGACGCGGTCAACGAACTCTTATCAATGACCTTCCCCGCATCCGTCATTTTTTTTTCATTCCGATATTTTCGCATGAATCGAAGCATATGTCATGTTAGGATTACATGACTGTTTTGATTATAATCATGACAATTGCAAAAAGAAACATAGTCAGTCATCATTAAGTAACTAACTTCTAGAAAATAGCTTTTGCACGCGGCTTCACACGTGTTAATTTTGAAATGGACAATCAACTTGGATCCTACATGTGGCGCCGACTTAGGTGTGCACGTCTTATCCAAAAAATATTTGCTCCGAGGATAAAACGATACCCTTCAAAAAATGAAGACGTTGACTTATCCGTAATTTCGGATGAGTCGTCGCATAGCTAATATAGATGTAGCCATTTCATCCGAAAATGACATAGGTACAAACAATTGTGAAAAACAGAAAATGAGAACACGACGTGGAATCGGAACAGACAGTACTAGGAGAACAGGATCATAAGGGAGTTGTTTTTTTTAATAGAAAAGTACCATATATGTATGTCTCTGTAGGTATAGTAAAACCTGACAATGTATCTTCAAATTATGAATTCAGTGGTTTGGACGTGAAAAGGTTTCAGACAAACATACTTTTTCATTTATAGTATTACTTTAGATTCTGAAGTCATAATAGGTATTTCATTAGAATTAGAACCTTCGCTTATTTGTGACACAAAACTTCGATAAGAATGAAGATGATAAAGCAAACAAATTCATGAAAATTAAAGGAAACGACTCTCACTCATGTAACTTTTATTAACTAATGAACGAAAACAATCTTTTAAAGGTGCCTTAATAACAACAATCGCACTTTTCGGTCTTAAAAGGTAAGCTGCGCTTGCCGTTATTGGTCCATACATGGGTTACCTTTTGCCATAACCAGATTCCCTCATGTCTCACAAAGCATGTAATGCCGGTGAGGCATGCGGTCATTTGGTTGATCTATGAAAAAATATTGTTAGTCAGAAGCTCAAAAGTATGACAATCAGTCTTACCAAGGGGTGTTGTATTACCCAGTTACTGGGTTTTGGACTTCAAACAAGCAGTCACTTCATGTAAAATACCTACTAATATTAAGCATAATTATATTATGGTTCGTCTGGAAGCCTACCACAACATAGTTGAAAAAAGTTATGCCGCTGAAAATAACATAAATAAATAAAATAAATAATGTAAAAATGCAACTTATTTCATCACCTTTACTCTCAAAAATTTTGAAGGAAAACATAGTCAGGAAACTGGCATTAATCGAAGTTACACAGTTTTGACTTATCTTGACTAATACAGTCATAAATAGGCCGTAGGTATATACAGTGCGCAGTAGCTTATAATGTCTACCTATTTACACAATATTACACCATTTTTATTTATAACTGCCTACCGTACAGGACAAGTTCGAACTTGTTCTGATACGTTCTTGATATCCTTTACCTACAGGCTATTTAATATTCTAAAGTTGAACGGTCCACGTTTTAAGCTGACACATTTTTGTCAGCAGCGCACGCGCAATACGCGCCGCGTTTCAAAATTAGATATGAAACCATAATTTATGAAATTGGGAAATGCTGACAGCATCTGAATAATGCTGATGACGTTATAATGTCATAGGCGTATGGTGCACCTATAAAGAGCGAATGAAATGAAGGCTCACTAGACCCGTTTGACTAGCTACCACCATTGTCGGAGACCAGTGCCAAAATGATTTAGCTGTGTTCCTTGTGTTTCGTTCGTGTGTTCGGTGGCAGGAGAACCAGTCCCTTCTGTGTGAGCTCTCACCATATATGCTGTTTTGAAACCAAGAGCAAATCCATTTTATTTATTATTTCTTTCTTTAAAACCGTCGATAACTACATCTTACAACTGATATTCCAAAACTGTTTATCTGACCATCTCGACCACCACGACCAAGTGGTCAACTCGATGTACTTCAGCAAGACTGGTTGTTATAACCATAAACTTACCACCTTTTGAACAAACAACTGCTGCGCTGCATATCACGGGTTAGGTAAATAATAATAATATTCCACAACTATCACACAACGCCATCTAGTCCTAAGCTAAGCAGAGCCTGTGTTATGGTTACAAGACAACTGACAAACATACTAATATATTTCTAAATACATATAATATTATAGATAAATTACACCCAGACACAGAACAAAATAAATGATCATGCTCTTCACAAAACCATTTGTCCTAGCTGCGAATCGAACCCTCGACCCCTGGGATAGCAGTCAGGGTCACTAACCACTAGACCAACAGGCCAGTCTTGATTCGGGATTGCTGCAAGGACATAATATTTGTATGATCTCACAAGTAGTTGTTGCTTAAGTGCTTCTCCCAGTTGTAATGTCCCTTTGTGCCTATTGGCCTTGTTCTGTTCTGTCTCCTGCTTGCATGGAGGGAAGTGGAAACATATTTTTTCCTACTCCTCCACTATTCTTTTCTGATTAATTTCGTTGCAGGACCCAAGACAGGTAAATTCATTCTCGACGTCACACGTCGAGCTTCATTGTCTCGGCGCTTTTCTGGTGGTTGCCACTGTTGATTCTGGCTTTCAGGAGTTGCAGTGGTTTGGGAATAGTGTGGTGGGTTTAACCCATAAAAAAAAGTAGTTGTTCCAGGTATTTTATGTGAGATTAAATGTTTGTAAACACACCCAAGACGCAGAGGAAACACACTAGGACAGCTTAAATAAAGAAAATGAACCCTTTCAGCATGGAGACAAGCATCTAAATTCCCATATATTTTTACGTGTGGTACCTATTTTTACATAATACCAACATTTGTAAATGTACTGCCGTCTACCAACATGAGTGGCAGTTACCCGCGTCAAATTATACATGACGGCTATTTTCAGTTTTATAACTTTTGTAAAAACAAAAGGCTACCTTTCTGCTCTGTTGGGGTGTATTTTTATTTATTTACCAGCTATGTACTTGAGTAGGTAAATAACATACGATGTTGAGCTGTATTTTTAAATCCTTTTTCGATACCGATTATATTTTTATTTTAAACTTTTTGGATCGTGAATGTAAACGTATAAAAATATATGATAACGTGTATTTCTAAATGATTTTTTTAAAATTCAGATGTCTATGAAACACCTCTCATAGTATTCAAATATTTAAAAAAATCGCGCATCATCATGGAAAGCGAATTAAAAAGCATCCACCAATCATATGATTATGACGTCAGAGAACCACGATCACAATATTAGATAATAAACATAGCAAGGTGACACACTGATAAAAATAATCGGGGGTTCAACGACCACGTTATCAGCGCGACCTCAGAATCACCGATAGCGTATCACGATGCGTTACATGCGACTCGCTGTTTTAGAATATTTAGGTTTCCACACGTTGTGTTTTTTCTTTACCTTCAAATCTGGTTTGTAAGGTGTTTTGATGAAATATCAAATGTTTAACAGGTTGTGCATAAAAAATAAAGGAAATCTGTATTCACTTAGCCACTAAGATTGGTCCTCAACACACAAAAATCAGCATTATTTACTTAGTCATTTTATTTCTACATCGATTTAATTAACCAGTTTAAATGAATGTAGGTCTTTCAAACCATTTGTTTAATTCTAAACACACACATAGGTAACGCAAAATTAGGCCAGTTACAGGCACTTTTGAATTGTCAAAGACATAAAATAAAATAAGTACAAAAATAGTTATGGTTATTTCGATCGCAGGACTGAATAAGCAGGATACTGTGGCCCTGTAACGTAAAGGGCGGCTCTTTTAGTCAGTAGGTCTCTTCTGCTCCACCCAGGACCAGGAAGGTTACATTTGAAGATTTTACCACCGAAAACTATCTATTTCTTCACCAGCATCAGCTCATTTATTTACCTTGTCTTCATTCTAGGATTTAATCACCAAAAATAATTGATAATTAATAATTTGAAGAATAATTCCACTTCATGAAATCAAATTCAAAACTAATAGTAAACAAACTTACGATTAAAAATTCAATATGGCGGGTGTCCGTGAATCATTGCATGAAACAATTAACCCAGATATAGCGATGGAGGCATAAGCTCCATGAAATTATAAATGATGTAGGAAGTAACACTGTGCACTGGTGAATCAACTGGTTGCGTGCATCGCGGGGAAAACCGTGCTTAGTTTGAAGTTGGTTCAAAATTGATCAGAGTTTTAACGAAGGTAGAATCCTGGTTAATATTTCTGTTCGTAACTGGTGATTAAGACAACGCAGACCTCATCGTACCTCTGGCTGTACCTCTTATAGTAAGGGATGGATGTTTTGAAGTTAAACGATACTACTGCATGAGGCTGATCTGATGCTTATAATAATGCAATGCAACCTCTAACCTAAACTCTAGATTACAAGAATAGAAAAATGGATGTAAGTAGGTATGGTCCTCAAACAAACAATCAATTCGAAAATTTTGTTACTTAATACCAACTTAATGGTGGATCTAAATATTAATAATAGCATTACCACTACTTTCCTACTACTAAAAAAACAACTTCAGTCACTGTTCTGTCTACATTTCTGAGCATAAACTGATAAAAGCCTATGTTCGGCAACAAATAACTCAAAACAAAATCAAATCAAATTTCGTTTCCTTAGAAAAAGAAACACATTTTCAACAAAATGTCGTAAAAATTAGAAGAGACCGCAGTTGCACATTCGCCTGAACTAGGTTAAACCTGTGTCTGAACTGAAGAATGACTGAAAATATCTTCACTAAACACGAAAAGAATAACCTTAAAAACGAACAACATTATATCAAGTCCAAGTCCACACGCTAAGCAGTGGTACACAACCTTGTGCCTTATCTCAAAGTGAGTCAATACCGTACTGTACTGCAGCTGTTTTCTGGTTTACCGTCCTTCATCTACCGTGCGTTTCAAAGTAACTTAAATACTTAATAACTATACACTAGGTCAGTGTTACCTTGCATGATTTTTAGAACTAATTTGTATTGCAATAATTGCTTTGCTCTATTATGAGTTGCTGTTAAGAAGCAAATGTATCATTAGATTTATGTGTTGTGATGGCTCATCTGATTTAATGTGTAGTTTGATGAGTCTTAGCTGTCATGTTGATATATGGAGATTAAACACAGATCTCATTACTAGAAGTTAAAATATTCCTTGATTCCTCGCAATTTTGGTGGTCTTAAGTATCTACTAGGTACTGCTGGGATGTTTTTTTCTGGGACATTCCCACAGCACTATCACCATAGCATTTTATAACCACAGCAATTCCTGAAAGCCACAATTATCAGTG
Source organism: Agrotis ipsilon (assembly GCA_028554685.1). Lineage (NCBI taxonomy): Eukaryota > Metazoa > Arthropoda > Insecta > Lepidoptera > Noctuidae > Agrotis > Agrotis ipsilon. The sequence continues at coordinate 16,067,650 of CM052971.1, forward strand.
ACACCCATCTGAACAAAGGAGGAGCTCGTGGCTAAATAATTACAGCCGCACAGGCCGATGTTCCGGGGTAAGCCGCGCTTGCCGAGGTTGGTCTGTGGATGGGTGACCAGCAATCGTAGCAAGTTTCCTCCGTGCCTCGGAAAGCACGTAAAGCCGTTGGTCCCGGCTGTTATTTGAAGGTCTTTGACAATCGTTACTGTTAGTCAGAAGCTCTATAGTCAGTTACTGGGTTGTGGAGTTCCGACAGGCAGTCGCTCCATGTAAAATACTGATCTCCAGCTGCATCCAGTTTGACTCCTCTCCCCTCTATATCAAGCAGGAGACAGAACAGAACAAAACCCAAACGCACTAAAAGATTTAACAACAACTGACATTTTTTTTTATAACTGCAACTTGTTAAGTGCTAAGTTTGCCATTTGGTTTTCTCCCCGAATCGAACAGTATTATTGGGTTTTTCCAGCAAGAATTACTCATTACCAGTCTAGAGATTATTTTTGCAATAAACTTAACGAAACGAGGTAAATACAGGAAGACTGAATAAAAAAACAAAAGGTTTTAATACTAAGAGAGAATTGAGTTTTTCCCAGAGTCAAAACTATTTTGCTCCACACAAAGAAACCTTAATAAAAGAAATAGACAAAGCAGTAAAATCAGGTGCATTAGCAACAGGTGTTGAAGTTCCACAACAGTTACGGACTGACGAAATAATTCATACAAATTACAACACGTAACTACTAGTATTACTAGATATGACTACAAGTCTATAGTCACGTAGGTATCTAGATCCAATGAATCATAATTACTATGTACGGGATATGGAGATAACCGACAGAGAAATTAATAATGACATGTGTATGGAATTTTGTTCATTTGGAAGAGTTCGTTGCTCAATCACAGTAATGGCAGTGGTTTCCAAGGTTGAGCTAAGACTTCCGATGTTGGTTTGTAGATAGATGACCATCCAATACGTAGCAAGTATTTTCCTTGCCTCAAAAACCACGATAAAACTTTGGTTATGGCTGTCATTTATTGTTCTTTTCTGAGACCAAGATATTCGGTCTACCAACCAGTCTTTTCAAAGAAGAATTATAGTGTTATCCATATTCGTACACATCACTCGCCCAACCTCTCCTCTAGGAACCAGACCTCGAGAAACCTACATCTCAGCAGCGGAGACATAAAAAGAGGTTGTGTGATTGTCACTGGATAATGGTCATCCTATCAGTGAGTTGGTTCTGAACCCTTGAACAATGTCTACGGTTGTTCTCTGTCATGGGTGTTGCACATTGACCAGCAGCTGTCCATAAATTTCAAACATGGCTGGTTGCGTTCTGTGATTCATACCCAAGCATAGTCTTTCCCATCGACTGAAACTATCCATGAATCTATTATTGCTGCACTCGATGTTTTTTTATTTATTTAATGATAGCCACGCGTTGATTGGTGAGCCAAGATGTGGTCGACCCTGAAGCACGTTAAAACATGATAATCTTGGAATATAAAAGGCCTTCGATCAGGTACCCCTCAAAAGCAGAACAACCACCTACTTGCACCTTCTTATCATAAAATTGACAATCTAAATGAGTATTGTTTATAATCTCATCATCAATCATCGTTTTACCTTGCATCATGCCAAGATCATGTCCGCGGGAGTTCATCGCCACGCTTCCTTCTCCAAGGTCAGATGGTGATAATTGATAACGAGTTGTTTGTGTGTTTATGCTGTTATCAGTTTCGTCACCAGCTGTCTGTGTTTAGAGAAAGTTGTTTTGTTTTGCGCAAAATGTTTACATTTTAGACGTATTTTCGTAATCCGTAATTGTAGATAAGTTGGGTTTTATGAAGTTGTTTGCAATGAGAAGTAATGGGCTGTTGGTGATTTTGATAGCCATAATTTAAGTAGGATATTTTGCCAGGGCCACACGGTTTTCAAGCACCAGCCTGTCGGAGTCCAGCGCCAAATAGTTATTACTGTGTTCTGTAGGAGCACGAGAGTTTCGGTTCCTTCTGGGTAATACCTCCCAGTGCTAGGGCTTTTTACTTCTGGTCTACGTTAAGAATAAGAGCAAACCCATTTAAAAAAAAAGTGGTTTTAATATAGGATCAGTCAATCTGGTATGGGCAAATTGTCAGTGTCCGGTGTCCGGAGCCGAGTCCGGTTTGACCGAACTATTACTAATGTCAGCAGAGCTGACCGTCTGCTGTTCTAATAACTGAGTTTCAATGTTAATCAAGTAAATTTACAATTTTGAAAGATTTCTTTATATTTGAGAGTCCATACGTTGCTAACAAGATATTGAACAGCATTATAATTTTAATAAAAAATACTATTGGGATTGACGCAGAAGACCTAATCTAATAAGAATAATCGGGGGTTTTAAAGGGTGGCGTAAAATTAATTGCAATTAAATTTTACCTTAACTTATTTTTTGAGAACGAACTTACGAATGTTATCGCAATTCATATTATGTTACAGCTAAACTGCTAGTAAAATTATCCATGATAACTTAACTACCTTGTAATTAGTTTAATCTGGGTAGACTTTAAGCTGTTGTAATTAATTGATTTAGATCATCACAGAATAGTCCATAATCGGTCAAGTCCTGACGCAAGAAAACTCCGCTTTCTTAAGGTCACATTGTGTGTTGACATCATAAGGCAAGGATGACGGCAATGTCAATTATTGACGTTTGCGGTGACGTCAAAATGTCATTGACAGTGATCGTGCGCTGCAAATAAATATTTGGAAATGTTATAAAGAAAATCGTGATTGAGAAATGCATTGATTGTAATGCGGTGTTAGGTTTGCGTACCTATATTTGAATAAAACAAAAAGTAATCACACATTATTCATAATTTATTCACTTCTTTGATAAATCTATTTTTTATCCTTTGCCGCATTCTCGTACTAAGATTTTTTCCTGAATCGTGAGTGCGTGTACAAACATTAAAATTCACATACCGAAACTGCCAGACCCGGAACAACTACTTGTGAATCAGACAAATTTTTGTTCCGTGCGTGAATCAAACACGAGATACGAAGTGCGGCTGTCGAATATGCAGCCACTGCACCAATAGTCGATGCCATCGATTAATTTGTTGATCTTATTGCTTCATAATTATACCTACCAGAACTTCTTTAATAATTTACAAGACAAGCCGTTCCGGGTAAACATAAATATAGAATAATAATGTCATCATCATCAGCCGAAAGACGTCCACTGCTGAACATAGGTTTCTCCCTCAGACCGCCACGCCGAATGACAATTCATCATCTGCATCCATCGGTTTTTTTTTTTACGTGTTAAAATCATCAGATGAGTCCTCCCACCCCGGGCAGGGCGGGAGGGGGACTGTCAGACTTGTACTGACTAATAGCCTTTTATGTTCCGGGGTCACGGTGATAGTATAAGTCCCGCGACCCCGGCAGGCTTTAGCCCTCTGAGACCGCCTCGTCATCCATGGTCGGACGGCGAGTTGCCCTTTACTCACCGCCCGCATGCTCGCGCCCACGGTGGCCGGAGATCGGCATGCGACGTCCGACGCCGTGTGCATCCATCAGTTGCCCGCGATTCTCACGATGTCGTCGGTCCACCTACTGGGACCCCTGCCTACACTGCGTCTTCCGGTCTGTGGTCGCCACTCGAGAACTTTTCTTCCCCATCGGTTATCAGTTCTACGAGCGATATGGCCTGCTATGTCAGAGGATGGTTCTTCGACGAATATCCTTGTTTTTATCCCGTTATATACCCCAGATTTTATCCCAGAAAGAAACTCCGAACATGACTCTTTTCATAGCTCGTTGAGTGACTCTTAGTCTCTCTAAAAAGCCAGCAATAATAATGTAATTAACTGATAATATTAATTTACTCTTGACTTTTTTCAAAGTCCATAATATTTTCAATGTCATGTTTACTTTGCGTAATAATCTCTCAATTTATAGTAGTCAATTAATCGTACCTTATTTTTCTTAAAATTATAATTTGAGATTAATTACGTCTACAAGTAGGTACTTCTTTGCTTCATATTTCAAATTAAAAAGGCTTGGCTATATTATTAACAGAATATTTTAATCTGTGATTTATGATATTTGCTTTAATGCCAAAATAAAAATGAACTACCACAATTTTAACAAAATGTTAGATCTTTATAGACGTTCTTAAGCTAAGGTCATACGGTTTTAATCTCTTAAATCAACTTGATCGTGCAATAAAATTGCAAAATAAATACTAAAATGCTTTAACACTTTGCTGTGAGTACTAAATTGCTGTGTAAATTGATGAGATAATTAATGAAACAAGGACACAATCCTCTTCATACTTTAGTACTTGTTCTACTGAGGCACCACTGCTCTCTTCACCATAATAATTAGTAATCTGGCTACCCTTTTCCCAACTATATTGAGGTCGGCTCCCAGTCTAACCAGATACAGTGTGAATATCAGTATTTTACATGGATTGACTGTCTATCGGACTCACGAAATCAGGTAGTACAATACCACTTGGTAAGACTGGTTTTCAGACTTTCAGTAACGACTGTCAAAGGTCTATAAATGACAGCCGAGACCATCCGCTTTATGTGGCTTTATGTGTGTCGACATAATTATGTCAATGCCTTGTCTCTGTGAGATAATACGCTGAAATCCACCAAGTCGGTAGATGTCACAAATGTTTTGCATTTTTGGTTCCAGGACATGCCAGTTTCCAATCAATGGTTTTCTGTAACTTTATAATAGTTGTGGTGATGAAGTAAATTACACAAAGTAATGTTTCTGTCTGTGTTCGAACCCATGATCTATAACTTATAAGTCTTGACTGTTATAACTGGACTACTACTTAACTACTCTCTGCACTTATTGCTTTCATCACCTGTCTATTCCCCATTGCACTGCTCTAAAAGGACTTCGCACCAAATAGCTTCGTATCCTCAAAAGGTCACTCTTTATCAGCCCACTTCTTCAAGGAAACATCGAGTATGTGACACTAAAAATAGCTCAGATAAGCGATACAGCGTTGTCTTATCGTAGCGACAGATTGTCTGCCATAGCGATTGGCGAATGAAGCACAGGCTTGTTCAGTGAGAGATAACATTGATACTAGAATGTTATGGATTCGTATGGCTCTGTGTGTTGGTACTAGGATGTTATTGGTTATTGGTTTCATCCGAATTATTATGATTGAAATGAATTTCATAGACTTTAATATTAGAGACTCCGCTTAGTATCTTTGTAGTTTCGGGGTCGCGGGACTTATTCCATCACCGTGACCCCGGAACATAAAGGGTTATTGAAGGACACCGTGGATTTTAGTCAGTACAAGTCTGACAGTAGGGAGTGGGAGGTCATTTGATGATTTTACCACATAAAAACGCATCTATGTAGTATAGAAACATGTCTGGGTATTCTTAAAACACTTTACTGATCACACTATTATTTTATTATTCGTCTGACTACATTTATGAGCTTTGTTTCTAGATTTAAAACTGAAAGTTTATCCAATGAAAGAATCTTAGGCCCTTAATAATAATAATAATAATATAGCCTTTTATTCTGATCTTTAAAACATAATTACATAGGTTAGTACAGTCATGATGTTTTGTGAATTCGTTAAATTATGTCTCGTAGTTCAGCGTGCCGCTTGGCATAGGCCTCCTCTAACTCCTTCCAGTGGTTTCGATCTCGTGCTACCCTTCTCCAATGATGTCCAGCGGTGAGCTTTAGGTCATCTTCCCATCTCATCTGTTGGCGGCCTCTGTTTCTTTTGCCGTCTCTTGGGTACCAGTCTGAGACAGTTTCGCTCCATTTTCCGTGAGTATCTCGGATCATGTGCCCCGTCCACCTCCACTTTTGCTGATCTATTCGAGAGATTATGTCAATGACTCTAGTTTTCGCTCTTATTATGCTGCTTCTCACTTTATCTTGCCTCTTGGTTCCTGTCATACTTCTCTCCATGGCTCTCTGACAGCGTTCCAATTTGTCTTTGTGGTGTTTGGTTAGTGACCACGTTTCACATCCATAAGTGATGACTGGAAGTATACAAGTATCAAAGACTTTTGTTTTTATTCCCATACTTAGCTTCTTAGATTTTAATACTTCTTTCAGTGACCAGTACTTCTTCCATCCATTTGCAATTCGTCTATTGACTTCTTTGGTGGTCTGATCTTTATGGGAGATTATCTGTCCTAGGTAGCTGTATTCTTGGACATATTCAAGAGGTTGCCTGTCAATTTTTATAGCTATCTGATCAGAATTTGTAAGCAGTTTTGTTTTTTCTTTGTTCATAGATAGGCCTACTTTCATACTTTCCTCGTTAAGCGCTTTTATCATTTCCTGGAGGTGTGTTGCATTTTCTTCGACCCTTAGGCCCTTAGATTATCAAAAAATATTTAACACGCATTTTACTTTTGTTATAATTTTGTAAATTTAAAAATATACGACGTTTCTATAAGTCACAATATTTTACATCGTGGTATATTTTGAGTGCATTTTGACGTTATTAACACCCATTTCCCAGTTTTGGTGAGTTTCATGTCTGTCAGTATTCAGTGTTTAAAACGCCAAATATGTATAATATTCTTCATTACTTTTGACTGGCCTGTGGGTTTAGTGGTTAGTGACCCTGACTGCTATGCCGGGGGTCGTGGGTTCGATTCCCATTCAGGACAAATGTTTGTGTGATGAGTATGATCATTTGTACTGTGTCTGGGTGTAAATTATCTATAATATGTATGTATTTAGAAATATATAAGTATGTTAATCAGTTGTCTAGTACCCATAACACAAGCTCTGCTTAGCTTGGGACTAGAGGGCGTTGTGTGATAGTTGTGGAATATTAACTGACAGACTAAATAGATTTTCAATTTATTGATGCTAAAGACTAGCATATTATGGATTGTTCTAAAGCCTTTCACATTTTTCCATCACAAGCTTCTACACCACCATTACCTAATCCCAAATCTCAGTCCATCCACCAAATATGGGAAATCGAATGTCCATTGTTGTTTATGTATATTCATGAGACAAGGCACTTGAACAACGCCCTCTACAAGAACATACGAAATTAATTTGGACCCACCTACTTAGCATTCATTCCCTGCCAACCGATCCGAATGTTGTATTAATACAACTGAATTAATTTATGTTGTTGATAAAGTCTTCTACTTGATTAAGAGCTGAGAAAATTTAGTTTGACGCTCGATTTCTTACAGGATGTTTATTGGAAGTCTGTTTTACATACTGATTGGATGGCGGATGAAATTGGTATTGTGGGTTCGATGGAATGTGTTTTGTAAGATGATAAAGATTTCGGCAAAGTCCAATTGCAGAATACCGTTTTGCAGTTCTTCCTAACATACCATTAAGTGTTTATTTATTTTCATTTCTACCTTTATCCATTTCTTATGGATTGGCATATTTATTTAGGCTTGTTATACAATTAATGATGTAACGAAAGTTCCTAGTACCTTTAATTTGGAAAAATCATCATCATCATCTTCCTGCCCTTATCCCATTTTACTTGGGATCGGTGCAACACGTTAATTTGGAAAAATATCAGTAAATAAAAATCTTCGTTTTACTGTAAAGTAGAATACTCAAAGCTCCAACACTATAATTCATTCAAATGAATTCCTTTTTCGAAACAGCTCAAGATCAACACCCCACCTTTCTCAACTTTAGAGCCGAAAAGTACATCGTATCGTAAGACAGGCTTCATCAATCAAGTTAATTAATATGTAGGTAGGAGGAAAATATTTAGCTCTGTAATGTAACAGATAAGAAGCTTGCGCTGGCTTCTGAATAACAAACACTGCTTAGCATTCACGACAGCCGACCCTAGATATCGGACGTGATGAAAAAATATGCTGTGGTGTAGCCTGAGCCGATTTCAATTTGTATTTACCAGACAATCGCTTCTCGTTGTTTTAGTGACTTTAGGCATGTTTTCACTCAATGACCTTGACTTATTCCAGTACTAACTTACGGCGAAATTACGAGAGAAAAAGGGACAAGTACGCAGGTGATATAGACGCAGTCTTTAGTCGGACGCATTTTTCGTTTATTGGAATTAAAATTAGACATATTATTATCTGTAAAAAAATAACAAAACCGGGTTAGTTTCTTTGTATTTTAAAGCAGTAGACATTCTTTAAACTCTAGACGAAACCATTTAACTCCTACAAGTACAATGGTCGATACCATCTCAAAATTTGGAGGTGACTTCGTGTTTTTTTCATATTATTTGATATCGATAGAAAATTTATGGTGAAAACACGTTATTACCCACAGATTCGTAACCAATTTTTCCAGATACAGTTTCCATATTGCTAAAAACGTTGCTTCTGCACGATTTTTTCAACCTTTTATCAAAAAGGACCCCTAATGTTCCAGGACTTTTTTGCCACATTCACGGGTAGTTGGAATGTGATTTTTGGTTTTAGGGGCCTTTGATGTATTGTGACGGGCTTCGGGTAGCATTGGATCTCGGTGGGTTCAGTTGATTGATTGATTTCATTGTGTTTGTTGGATATTTGGCTCTTTATTTATTCAGTATGGGTTTTATTATTATTGCTTTAGGGATTTTGAATTGTTTTGTGTGAAATATTACTATTTCTTTCTCGCTACAGGTGGTAAACTAGGATAAGAAGACAATTTTCTTTTTGAGCAGCTTTGTAAGGGATCTGGTTTTATTTATTTCAGCATATTACACTGTTGATTTGAGAAAAAATATAAGACTTTTGTCTTAAAAAAGGGGTAGACAACAGCTTTATATACACGTGGATTTATTCCTATATAGGACGACAGATCTCATTGGCACGAAGAATAATTCTGTTGTCTTCATGCAAATACATAATTTCTTCCTGAATAAATCGTACCTTCGTAAACGTATAAACTTACCGTTTACCTTGTATCAGAGATAAACAATATTCTTTGTATAGGATAGCAGCTTCCTTGTTAATAATAAATAATGCTTCTGTGTTTCTTTTTCCTGTATTTTATTTTAAAATGAGTAAACTTTTGACTTGTGAAGTAACTTCAATAAATTACGGATTTTATTACTGCTGATTTGTCGTAAAATATTTAATAACCGGACTTTTGAAAACTAAGCTTTTCTTTGGAAAGAAAAATTTAAACCGCGAGCCGTATTTGCACCTGCGGCCTCTGTATTCAGTACATCCGACACTCTATCCAACTGAGCCATCGATGTTCTTCATGCCTACTGCGTCGAATATAATTTTTATATGCGCCCTGTGTGAAGCGGAAGGTACTGTCAAATTCACATTAATTAAAAACACCCTGTTCCTTCGGCTTCCCTGTTACGACCAGAGCCAGAGCATACCCTGTTTCGATAGCTAGACCTCTATTAGTTAAAGTACCTATCAAAATGCGATACTTATAAACTTAATCAGTGAGTAGTATTCTTTAGATCTTTCGGTCATCTATCATGTTAATAACAATCATCATCTTCTCAAGGGCATTTGTTACTGTAATTGTAAGAAAGGCTCATTATGTGGCACAACACGTTATACCTTTTGCTTCTTTCCTATTAAAATTACAGCGTGCCATCAGACCCATATTTGCTTACCGTCCATTACGTATACGGACATCTCAGGTCATTCCCATACCATTACATCAAACCATTAAGTCAAAATTAAATCCATCTGCTGCGTACATTTCAACATTATAATTTTGAGGGCATTGCAAAATTGCTCCGAATATGATGACGTTATCAAAAATGAGTAATGATCCGTCTAATGCGCTGTGGCATACGAAATTAAAGCTATAAATTTGAATAACATGATGATAGGGCCCTCTGCCGAGGCCTTATTTGTGAGGCCTCTTTAATGAAATTGCATAACGGAGAATTTAATATGGTCTAGAATTGATAATCTCTTAACATTATCATTTAGCTAAGTGGACCTGAGAGTAGGTCGTACTATCTTTACCCTTGACGTGAGAGGTTGCCCAAGGGAGTATACTGGGCCCTCACATTCTAGAATTAGGTATAAATTTAGCTCGGCCTATCGTCGTTCACTGTCCCTCTGTATAAGATATTGCCTAAGCCCTGTTTATTATTGCTTACATCGTAAAGGTACTGAAATACTAACTCTCACACTTTATTTATGGAACTAGATTATTTATTTAAACTATCATTACTGAAATAGGTTTTTGCTGGTTTGACCTTTTCAGGATTTAACTTATTGCATCGTCTACAGAATTAATCTTTAATGATCTTAGTGAATTTTCTAACTGGGAGTAGATGACTAAATTCGAAACTAAGTACCTATAGTGAAAAATACTTTAAAGAGCATGGAGGCCTAATTTTTATGCACCTACTGAAACTATATATTATATTTGAATTTCTCTGAAACTTTCAGCATCGTAGTAAGTTATACCATTTTTTTACATCACGCTACGACCTTTAGAAACTGAGCAGTGGTTGTAATCGCGGGAATAGTTAGTTATTCTATAACTTAATTCTTCTTACATCTTCATAGTCAAGTTTTTCCGTAGAGGTTACTATTTTCCAGTATTTTATTTATGAAATACATACTTACTATCATATAATTTTAGTATACTTATGCATAGAAGAATCTCGTTGTCCACAGCTTCACGCAGCAGGCCGTCAGAAGATCCCTCCTCATTCAGTTTGTGCTGCACCAGGGACCTGATTTTCATCAGATGACATTTTCAGGTATTTAAATTTTTCAGAGTTTTTTTTCTCCCTTCTTTTAATTTGAATTTAAAGAATCCAGATAGCTTAGGTTCATTATATTTTTCTATGAATTGTGTCTGTGTGTGTTTGTGTGTTGACTCATTGTCAGTGTGATTGTGTACATCGAATAGGGATATATTTCAGGATTTATAATAATAGAGGTAGAAGGGGATATTTTCAATAAAAATCTGGTTATTTTTTAAAAACTGGATGTTTTACTTTACGATATATAATAATTATATGTTCATTGAAACAAATTACAAATACAAAATTTACACAGTTTGTCTTATGTATTAATCAATAACTACATTATTATTTAATCGTACCTATCATTAAAAGACTACTCATACATTTTATGTATATACCTAAAGATACAGTGACAATAATTTATACAACGGACGAGGGGAAAACGATGTTAAAAATATGTCTTGTATGAAAACTTAAACATAATAGAACTCCTAAATTATTGGACAAAGATGAATAAATGTACCCGTCGAGGGTTAATTACTTAAAGATAAACCAAACTGATCTAATATGTACAATCTTTAAATCCAATGTTACAAAAAAAAGTTGAAAACAACAGTTTCCAATTTTTGGTAAGCCGAATGTTTTTTATCGCTACATACAAAGAGATCCATCGGTAACAGTGTTGAAAGAGCTTCGTATTTTTTTTGGTATAAATTGAATAACACAAACTAATAGTCAGGTATCAGGGGCCATTGATGATGATGGTTCGTCTTATCAGACTAGAATGTCTCGGAAAAATGATGCAGCTTCCGACGTGGCCAAAATATTTACAAGTCCAATGGCAAAAGCTGGAAAATGAAAACATCAGTCCAATCCTTAGCGATATTTGTTAAAGCCATGCTTTCTAGCATCGTATTAAGTTTGGCATTGTACACCAAAGCATATATTTCGAATGTATACATGCATCTACCTTAATATTATTTGTTAAAATTTAATGGACCATTTTTGTTCCTAATTTGTTCAAAGTATTATACAGTAAATCAACGTGAAACTTTCAATTCAACAATTAAGGACAGAGCCAATCGCAGGCGCAGGTTCGTTGCGATCGTTGGACAATACATACATAGTTATATATAGCAGGCGTATCCCCCTGGATAAAGAACTCGTTAACACAAAAAATCGCATCTTACAGTAACATTTTCTTAATCGTATTGTTTAATAACTATCAACTTTACTCTTACGTTAGTTCCTTGACTTTTGTTGTGCGAAATTTTTCGTTATTTTTATTATTTTTGTTTAATTATTAATAGTTATAGATACCAATAATTATGACACACTCTACTATAACAACGAATATATGCGTACTACTGTCTGGTGATAATACATTATCGTTTATATTGAGTTACAGACACCAATTATTTTCTATTTAATATTAATGAAGTGCGTGAGGGTATGAGAAGGGAACAGAAGATTCGTTGTGTCTTGAAATATTTCGAAGCAAATAGGTTTAAGGACGTGCAACTCTAGAGCGCGACCATTGGTTGTAACTGCGACCAAATAAACAACGTCGTTGCACAGTTGGTCGTATTCTATATTTTCAAATGTGGACGCAATATCGAAGAGGATCAACCATATTATTTTGTCTTATCGACCAAATTCGTCACAATGTACAAGATATATTTACAAAGGCCTGGTTATGTTCTAGAGAAAGTCCTAATTTTAAACTTGAAACTTTCCCATTTGTTTCGAAACCGAAGGAGAGGTACTAAGATAGAATATGCTTATAATAAATCAACAATAGCGTAGATACATATGATACAGAGATAATATTACGATCAATTATTTTTTCAAACAACGTAACGAGAATATCAACTTTTCAGTTCTGTGAATGATTTCACTAACATTTTAATCGCATTTATAGTTATTATAACCAATTCTTATGATACAAGTGAATAACTTCCACGCAATATGTCTGCCTGCCAGGTTATATACATCTAGTCGGGTCGAAGCGAGATTGAAAGCTTAATTTCATGCGATCTCGATAAATTGATACACAACAATATGTCTACTCATATCACGGTCAGGTACTTGGTTACATCTACAACTAACCAGAGAACACGCGAAATATACTGTTCATTTCTGCACAAGACCAGTCACTTCGTAAAATATTAGTATCTGACCGTGATATGAGTACTTAATAATATATAAGTATATAATTACATATATAACCTACAACAACTACGTCCTTTATGATATTTTTACTTAAGACGTTTTATATACCCTCTAATTTTTTGTCACAGTGTCGCTTTATTTTGACTTCATTATTATAAACATTTTTTTTTTCAATACTTACTTACATACCTGAGATTAAAATATACTTCCATGGTATTCATTAAAAGAATTTTAAGGCTAAGAAGAGAGGAAGCCTTAAGCAAAAAATTATGAAAAACATTGTCCAAGGAAGGCAATGATAATCTTAGGGACATTTATACATCTAAAATACATAAATGAAAAACTATTAAACCCTGATAATTCCAATAATTATTGAAAGAGAAGCGCTAATTTACAACATTTTAAATTCGATGTTGTTTTATACAATACTCTTGGGGTTTTGACAACTCCCCCACTAATAAAAATCATATTTACAGGATTTATACAGCGGATTTGCAAACGAACATTATTGAAATAACTTTAAATTCAGTGTTACACCGTTTCGAATCAAAATTAAACTCCTTTATTTTACACTGAAGCATAAAATGCAAAAAAATATTTTCTTTCGAAGCACAACGGCTTGTATCGGAATCTTTCAATATCATATTGAGTAATATCAATTAAAACAAAGTTGAATTTCTTATTCTATACCTATTGTTTGAAAACGACAGAAAGACTTACAATTTTTATTAGTAGAAGAGAATTATTCTAATTTGAGCTTGATGTCACTAATTGTAGACGTATATATTGCTTTCAATCGTTGATTATTATTGGTTATGAACCCCATTATATAAAAATGGAAAGTTGCAAAAAAATAAGGAAAAAATATAGCGACTTTGATAAAAACATTATAAGGAAAAATCTTACAAAAGATGAAGCAGAAAGACTGACACTTTATTGTCAAAGTTGAAGATACGGAGGGACTGGTTTTACAGTCAAAATCTACCTAATTAAATTCCTCATTTATACCTGAAGACTTTTTCGACACCAATCCTTGAAACAACTGAAAATTTTTATCATGTCCCTATTTAAATTAAATTAGCTGCATGTTCTTATAAGAAAAAGCTTATTCGTCCTGAAAAGACTTTAAAAAAATTTAATGATCGAAGAAACAACAAAATTATTTAAAGCTTTGCAAAACGACTAAGAATAGATAAAAAATGAATACACAACAGAAACAAACGAATTTCGACAAAATTCGAATCTTCTGGAAAAAGAATGTTTGCAAAAAATCTACAAGAAACAATTTTAGGGGAATTCTAGATATAAATAAGGAATTCCATTAGATCTCGCGAACGAAGCAAAATGAGAAAACAAAATGCAAATCTGGCATCGAATAATATAATCTTACAATATCTTTTATACAAGTTTTGTCCATTAACAGCGTCTAAACACTACGCGCTTAAAATACTTGTTTGAGCATCACTAAAATAAGTATTACAAGAATTTCCAATTTTTTTTTTCATTAGGCACAAATTTATTTTTCGTTCTTTCTTATATAATCGCCCTACGACACACAAGACAGATATAGATAACGCTTTGAATGTTTTCCTTATTTAAATGGGTTTCCATAGACACTCACTAATTAATACATGAACTTTTTTTTACATATATAATATATTATATAAAGAATATAATATAGGTAAAGCATTTTCTTTCTTACCTATTAGAGCACAACGGACCCCTTATATTTTCTGGGACACGGAAGTATCTACAAATATTGTTACAATTTGAAAACTGGTATATTATGTAGAAGGGTTATCTATCTTAATAATGAACGAGGTAACACTCATTTAAATATTACCCCTTAACTGACACAATTTTCAATGAATTGACAGATTTTTAGCAAATTTTTTTCGTATTTTTTTTTTCTTTAAATACAATTTGTTTAGCGTATGCTCTGCTGTGGAAAACGTAACCAATGGATTTTAATTTCATATACCTAAAATATTATGATTTGTTTGTTATTTTTTACTATCTAATCATGAAATACAATTTTTCTGGCTATCTATTACTTTAATGACAATTTTGTATAACGTCCGAAGTCCGTATTCCACAGCAACGCAAATATCAAAAATATGTACTTATTTTTTTCACAATATAAAATGTTATGCCCAGTATTAAAAAAATAACAAAAAAATAAAAGAGTTAGAGAAGCTAGCGCTGCTAAAACTAATCTATGCGATATCAGTCTCCACTAGAACCTTATAATTTAGAAAATCCATAAAGTAAATCACAGAGTTTGAATTAGCAAAACATTTTGTGTTGAAAACTAACAATTTGTTGACCCACCCAATATAATATTCTTTATAACCCACCGTCCCGCGGTACAACGCATTCCAATTTATTATTGATATGTATCTTCTATAGACATTATTGTGTTGTCAATGTAGCGAGAAGAGTAACGAAACGAGAATTGAAAGTGTCCCTTCACATCGATCCATAGGTGCCATCATGCTTTACAATACAAGTTCATACCTTACCATTGAACGAATATTACCTTACTTTACGAATCCTAACTTACAAGACCGACTCGAAACATTTAGTATAAATCAAACAGTGGACCCCCACCACTGCACCCCTACGGGGAGCGAGCCCCGCGTAACGGAAGAGACAGTATACATACAGCAGCGACAGAAGTGAATAGTACGCGCGATCCGCTCCGACACACTAACTTGGTAGGGGCCCACCGCACTCAACCGAGACAAACACTTACTCCCGCACACCGAAATTCTCCCAATGACATACCGATCAGCTTCCAATAGTAAAATAATAATGTTTAACTATCTCTACGTGTGCATCAAAGTATAAAGTGAACTTACGTACAGTATATACGAACGCAAGACAAACGACTATAACTAGTCTTATTTTTCTATTACAAGAAGAATGATACATATTTCGATCTAAGACGTTTCAAAATAAAAAGACGACCCTTAAAAGTACAATTGTTAATAAAATAATAAAGAAGGTGTGACGTAGAATGCAAACTCACAATTTTAGAATGCACTAGAAGCCAAGTCGCGTAATGTACACGAACAGAAGACGGCGCGACAACGCGATGCGAGCGCGGGGCGGGCGCGGGCGACTGACTGGCCCGAGTGGCCCGTGGCTAACTAACCAGGCGACGGAGAGCAGACGGATTTAATTACTGAGATGCGTCTGAGACGTGTCGTTTGGAAATTACCTCCATTATGTGTCGAAACCATAAATTTAATAACGAAAGCGAAACCACAAAACAAGAACCAAGTCACAGCCTACGTTTATAAAACCCGATGCCGCTTCCTAGACGAAGCGTCGCCGTTATCGAAAATGAAACTTTAAAACTAAACGATTAAAGTAACCGTACGAACCGAAGAGGAACGCGACCGTGAGGTCGGTTGTCAAAACAATTTTCACCCTCGATCCTTATTAAATAACTTTGTACATTAAATCCAAATGTCGACACGTCATTTTGGATAGGCACTCTCTAGGCGGAGCGGCGAGCGGTCGCCGCGTCGTCGGCCTCCGTGGGGCGGCCCGTTGGCCGACCGCATGAGATCAGTGGAACCGGCCGGCAGCGGCCGTGGCGACCCGAACACCGCTCTAAGACGACGTCAGATACGACGAGAACGTGTGGTCGACCCAGTCGCCCGCCACGCCGATCTCGCTCAGCATGTCCGACACGTCGGGCGTGCACGAGAACTCGAAGTGTGAACCCGACGACGACGACGCGGTCTCGAACGAGTCGATGTCCGTCGTGAGGGCCTCCAGGTCTACCTCGCAGTCCGCAGGCAGCGGCAGGAGGTCCGTGATGGAGTAGAGATCTGTTAGGTCCGCCTGCTCGCGGCGATTGTGGTCTTCGTAGAAGCAGGCCGATTCCGGGGAGTCAGGCGAGCCCGCCGGACTCGCTGGCAGCGGCGGGGGCGCGGGAGTCTCCACAGGTACACTCGGCACCGATGGGACAGTTCTCCTCCGCTTGGAAACCCCTCTGTTGTTATTGGAGTCCGCGCCTCGTTTGCGCTTTGGCTTGGTCACACTTCCGCTCTTGGGCCCAGTCCTGTCTGACTTGGCGGTCTTCTTGCGCGGCCTGTACTTGTAGTCGGGGTACTCCCTCATGTGCAGCTGCCGCAGCCTCTCCGCCTCGTCGATGAAGGGCTGGCGTTCCTCATCGTTGAGCGTCTTCCACACGCGGCCGAGGTTCTTTGAGATCTCCGCGTTGTGCATATCTGGCGTTTGCTCGCATATTTTCCTGCGTTCTATCTGCGACCAGACCATGAACGCGTTCATCGGCCTCTTTATGTGGTTTGGATTGTTCTTCTTTGTCTGTGAACAAAAGAGAAAACTTCGTTAATCGAGATCACGTTTGCAAATGTTACAAACTATTTTGTGCCCAACTATAATGTAAATTCGCGTTTATGGTAGAAAATCAGCGTTATCTGTTTAATTGTGGGATCACTATTATTATTTCAGGCATGTCCGATTCGCGGAGCCGGGCCACGTTCAATTAGTATGCAAGGTGGTGCAACATTAACTCAGTGTCCTTACTATTAATGATATTGTTATCATAGGAATTATTATTATTACAAACAAGTCAAAATCTCTAATAGTGTACAGTTTATTGCGTTGTTATGCTGGATTGTGTATGTTTCGTTCAAGTTAGTGAAACATATTGAGCTTAGCAAAGTTTGCCCTGATCAAGATTAGTTTACTAACTATATAATATTATGAAACTAGATTAGCATTCGCACAGATTTGGTGTACGTTAGTTCATGTTCTCACGCGACTATACATCTGTTAATAAGGCAACTAAAATCTACTCCAAACACGGACAAAATTCAGCGCAATTAGACCAAAAACAGTCTGCGATAACGTCTGCCACCAGTGACCCCATTTGAATTTCTATTTGAAACGATAGCTTCAACTGGAGCTATAAAACGTTCAAGTGCATAAACATTTCCGTAATTAGTTTATACAAAACATTGACAAACGAGGATGTATAAGGACGCAGGAAGTTATTATCAAATCATGTAGGAAGTGATCTGAGGACAAGCCGGTAGTGTCTCCTTGGTGATAAGCATGCGAGTTTAGGGAAAGTGTCACGACACCGGATTATAGTTCGAGGCCTGTTGATTGAAGGACCGACTAGGTCATAGTGGTTCTACAAGGAACACATTTTAATTACAAATAAATATTGCTCGTCCTGACGGGCAAACAAGTATGATACACACAGGAAATGAAGCGGTGTCTTCAAATAGAAAGGTGACCACATCGAATGACTCAAATATATTGAAGGTTATCTCAAGAAAGCTGTTTCGTCAAGGCTAGCCACCAGATATCACGAAATTAACAATGCAAATAGCAAGAACCCTTCCTCATAATCAGATCTTTGCTAAATCACGCCATCACATGACCTCGGATCCCTAAACCGAACCACTTTCGTTGAGCGCGACTCGACAAAAAGTTTTTTTTCCAACTTATTTATATTCAAGACAAAAAAGGGTTTGTACGATAGCAACTAAATCAAGTTGAGAACACCCACACAGTTTCAAGGTGAACTGAGGAGGCAGTTTTTGCGGTCCGCTATCCAGGTTGAAAACGCAGTTATTACTGAGCAGAGTTTTTTGGTCGCCTACAATTTGTTTTAGGCCAGAATTGCAACGGCTGTGACTGGATTAATCACGTGTTTGGTGTTCGTGACTAGTCTGTTGCTAAGCAACTTTTTTCTTCGTTTCCGTACGGTTTTAAGTTCGGCTAGCTGGTGTTGGTTTCGTTTAGTATTTTCGGTTCTTTGAAATGAAACTTCGTTTAGCAGGCACTCTTGCATTTGGGAACTTTTTACAAATTAGTCACGGGTAAGTTAACTAGAGTTATCCCAATTTTACTCTAGTTATTTTCTGTACTGATAAATCTCAAGCATTATTAACGGATGCACGATAGTTGAACTTCAGAGTTAAATATAGAAGAGCCAATCATTCGACGACATTGATGAATCATGTCTGTCTCAGTAAGATACGTAATGACGGGACCGTACCCACTTTTTATAGTTCGATGCATATTTAAAATACAACAAATGTCGCATGTTTTTTTGTATTTATTACATGTCTCTACCTATTCATTAAAATGAGCCGGTATCGAAGTTGTTGTTACTAATTGGATGACTTACAACAATGTGATTATTTAATTGAAATGAGGTCTACTAGAAACGATTCATTATTCAAAGCTTTATCGCAGAATAAATTCAATTCCATTCTTATTATTGTTTGCTTTGCCATCAAAGACATATAATTTCTCAATAATAAACCGATTATTACATTTATATTGAACATTTTTTCAGCAAACGAATGGTTGTCTATAACAAAGTGAGTCGAGAAAGGACAGCTGAACGATTAGGTAACCTGGGCAAATTGTTAGTTCCCTCGATACAACTTGAAAAGGAATCACTTAATGACTACACTGCACTGGTAGAAAGTAATTGAGGAAATTAATAGTTTAGCTTGCAAGCTATAGCCTGTAATTACAGATTGATAGGAAACCCTGGTTCTTTGTGAAAATGTTCGAGTAAAAGAATAATGCTTTTTGTTTTATTTGCTTGCAAACAGTGTAAGCGCATTTTTTTTCTACGAAATTAATACTAGGTAGTAGAGTAATGCTTCCTTGTTGTTATTTTAATTATTTACAAGAAACGTTATTTTATTTTCATTTTTAAAACTTAGAAAAGCTGTCTTTATTTTTAAATATTGACAGCATTTGAAAATAAACAGCAGAACAAGTTATGGAAATGATTATGCAAAAAAATCGTAAACATATTCACTCACATCATGATACATAATAAAACATGTATTATTAGTTTCTTATTACCTTAGAAATAAGAATGAAACTTCCTGGCACATTATTTACTGTAACTTGCCCGGAAAAGGTGTGTTTAGACATAGTCACAAGGACTCTTTCCCTTTTTGTGTTTTATCAGTGTTTGCACGATCTAGGCTTTAAAGAGCATGTGTCGCGCACGTGGACGTTGCAAAATGATAGTGTTGCCAACCTTCCTTATAAGGTATCGGTGTTGCTATTGTAAATATATGTAGATACCTACTTTATTGCTAGTGTTACTTGATGCTAGTTTTCTAACGGGTCTAGTGTAGATAGCAAATATCAAACTTTTGGCTTTGTGGAAGTAAAAATACTGTTTTTTATTTCTTATTTTGTTTATAACGCTTAACTTATTCAATAAATGAGGCTTTATCCTGAAAAATATGCTTCATCCTTTGTAAGAAAATATCATTTGTAGTATTACATGCGATGAATTTATGAGATTTTTGATTTTGGTGAAGGCTTAGTTACCTGAAGTTTAAATCACTGAATCTGTGCAACTTGTATCAACAAATTAAATCTGAAAATCGTGTGTATTTCAAAACATTTTTTTTTAATATACAACGATCCATCATCAAATACAACATTACACTAAACTATAAATCTCACCCGCATAAATATATCTCACATTACAACACGGAACATCCTGTATCAACTGGCAACACCATATGTTTATAAGCCTCTTATTATTGCTGGCGCGTAGAGCCGACTCTACAAGGGCATCCAGTTAGTTTCCTGGATAACTAGAGATTGCTCTACCGCAGCTCTATATAACAATGTCTGACAAATCGAGAGTTTAGGTGACCTTAGCTTAGACATTCTGTTTTTGTGTTATTTTTAGATGTAGAGTTACTGATATCCTTTCGCTTGTTCAAGTTATAGTTGTTTGTTTAGATCATTTGTTATTTTATATTGTTTTTGGTCTTGATACGAAGCTAAATTATATCAGAAATGTAAATTCACGTCCGTTTTTTTATCGCTTCCTATTATGGACTAACTTGATTTTAATGTCCAATAATTAATTGAATAACAAGTTCCAATCCGCTTTACGAGAAATCATAATCATTTTACAGCCAAACATGAGACAAAATGAAGAAACATACAGCTATAGACAAAAATAATTGACCATCCTTCAGTCTTTAACAATAAGTTTGCAACAATTTTCCATAGTTGTAGGAAAACTAAGGGTCAGTTTACACAGACCGGTTTTGTGAGGACAGCAATTCTTTAAAAAAAAAGAGTGTTTGCATGTTATTTATTGAGAATTACTTGAGAGCAAACTTAATACGCTGAGTGTGAAATAGTAAAAAAAGCCGACCGACTGCGTCTGATAACGTACCACACGTGCTCGCGAGGCCAAATGGCTCCGTATGCACGCTTTTCTGGGCTTCTGCTGCTGTTCTGTGTGAGAAGGAGAACGCCTGGCGATGCTCTCTAAGCCGCTCCATGTGAACGGAACCTAATGCAGCTGCGTGTATCGGTTCTACCAAGGCTGCAGACACTTCCTAGTCACTTTATATAATTCCGGAATTTTCGCGAGCCTTCGACTCACAAGGTCGTCGCGGGTAAACTTTTGAAGATGATTAATAATGACTTCCTCGAGGAAACGAATTTATTTAAATGCGACCGGTTTTTTTTTCTACGACTTTTTGATAGTGAGTGTACATGTTGGACGATTTTGAAGCTTGTTGTTATTGAGTTAAAGGTTATTATTGTGTTAATAGAAACTGGGTTAAATCGTTTGATCGATAAAATAGTCATCGGATTAAATTGATATTGTTAATAAATAGCAATTTTGAGTGTAGTAAATCTTTTAAATCAATATTAAATCTCGATCAACGAATTTCTTACTTATTCCTCGTTTAAGTAAATGGGTGAGAAGGCGTAGAAAACTTAATGTTACTACATTTGAATTTCATCAGTATTAAGATAATTAAGGTCTTAAATTGCGTACTTATTGTCAATTCTATTTAGTCTAAAGCACTCTCTTCAGTTTCAGTCTATTATGCAAAGACTACCACTTTAACTGTCACTGAAACTACCAAACTACCATTGCCGATCGTCTTTCTACCATCAAGAGTAAGCTTAAAAGGAATTAATGGGCAATCAGATAAAAGCTACTTAAGATAACTACATAATACTTACAATATTTAAGTACCCCTATATACGCAAAGACTTATCTATTTTAAGCGAAAACTGGCATTTGTTTAGCGTAAAAGCCGTATTGGCATTTTCTACAGCAAAATGGCTTTTGAAATGCCAAAATTAATGCCCGATCCTCGTATGTAAGCTGTTTATGCCGTATAAAGTTTGTTCTGAGTATAATACGCATTTTTATTGATCATTTGTTTTAACGAGCCGTTCATTTGTGTTAAATACCTAGTAATATTTCATCTGTGGCAAATTGTAACAGGGACATATTATTATAAACATCAATATGAATAAAACTGATTAGCAGTCCATTAATAATACAATTTGGTTAATTCATTCTACATAATATACAATTCTTCCTTAATTAGTTTCAACGATAATTATTGAATACATCAAAATTTGTTTGCAGAGATTAACTCAGTGTCAGTAATAATTAATTATAATAATATTGCATTTCCAGTTTTGTAACTTGGATTTAAATTATGATATCATAAAGATACAATATTTGAATAATCAAATTGCAGTAAATTAAAACAGTTTATTAATTAAATAGTCAAATTTAAGGAGATTATTAAATCGATGTCGTTCGCACAGTGGGCACAAAGCTGAACTCTCGGGAAATATTAATGAAGAAGATGTTCGACACTTTTGGGGCTTTTAACACGGAACAAAGAAGGTCCTATTATGGGCCCCCATTGTCGAGAGGGGCCCAGATGATGTCCGCACTTTGTTTGTGGATAATAGTCAAAATGAAAGTTCCTTTTTTATTAAAATCGGACCCTTATTACTGAAGCAATTTGACTCGTTCAAGGAATACAGATTGGAATTTGGCGCCATATTGGAAGTTATTAAGTTTGATTTTATTTCGCGCAGAATTTCTGTTCATAATAATTCTTGATTTATTTTTTATTTGGTAATTGAAAACGCGTTTTGCTATTTCTCGGTGTATTTCGAATTTTCGAAGCTTTGAGATTATTTAAGTAGATTTAAGTGATTTCTTTTTCAGTACTGTGTAAATATTTACCTATAATAAAGCTTTGTACCAAAGCTTGGGATAAACATTGTTTGTCTAGGTATTACAGCTACTTTAACAAATACGTTAGATAGATTAAGCTATGATATATTTATTATCATAAGACCAACCCTTTTCGCTTCTGATAAAATAACATTGTAAGCACTGCTGGTTTAAATTACAATTAGGAAGTAGATACACATTGTTGATTAAAATATTAAGATTAATGCATTAGCAATTCAAATTATTCTGAAAAAGTGAGGTTGCTTAAAATAAATCATTTTCTGAATAAAGGGGAAGGCTTGATTAATAATGGAATTTAACATTGTAATTCGGTTTTTGTTGGTTTAGCAAAATTATATTATTTTCACCACAGAGGAAAATAGGCTGATTTACTTATTAGTGAAATTCTTTTTTACAGAGGTTAAATACTTAAAATAAGCAAAACAATGACATATTTTTCCCTATAATCTGGTAAAAATGTATCAAACTATAGGTTTTAAATTTAAATGTACTCGTAGAGTGGTGGCGTTGACTCGATATATGTAAAACAGGCAGCAGAGAAAAGGCAGGATTATGCCGGCTCTAGGAAGCGAATATAAATTGCGTATAAGTGAAGGATTGCCGCCCAACGCAACAGGGATGCATTTTATTTACTTTATGCCGACACTATTTTATACTGCCGGCTTTAGCGGCGCATAAAAGGGAATTTTTCGGTTTTATTTTTACATGTTAGGCTTAGCGGTGATCGTGTACTCAAATTTGATTTTCAAAATAAAAAAAGAAACATAAAAATCAGAAGCAGTTACCAAAATAGTACGAAATTTTTCGTCTAAAAATTAAAATAGAAATCGTAAAGAGTCTTACAAAAACTCATTCAGTATCTAAAAGCGTGATCATTATGAATAAAATATTTTGTCTACAACCTAATGCTTTTCATCCCACTAGGGATACACTATTCAAGAATTTCAAGTGCCTCTTTAACTAGTGATATTTGAAGCACTATTCAGATCGTTGAAAGATTTTAATCAAAGTTTTGGCCCTTGGGGATGTTCATTATATTGCTTCTTTTGAAAACAAGGACCCAGAGGACACTTTGTCAATGTGATTAGAAAAAAACTAATTTAAATAAATAAAAAAACAGAATAAGATTATGGTAATGTATACTCGTTTTTCTTAGAAAATCTCAATAATCCTTCTGCAAAGCGCGGTGATTACGCGAATTGTAGAAAGTAGACCCCTTTTTTCTTAAACAGCACCATTCTGAAATGTTTTTTTTCCAGTTACTGTCTTCATAATCAGATTAGGTTGGTAAAACTGAAAATTAAAATGTTTTTTCCTCCAAGTACTGCATACCCCATAGTAGATACAAAGCTAAAAGAAGTAACATTGACTTCTAAATGTTATGCAGACAAAGATTAATAACCAGACACGCGGGTAGTTCCGCGTTGGATACGTATAAGTAAAATTGATTAGTTACACTGTATCAATTTACTTAGCTTGCAATCAGGAAATCGTTTCTTATAAGGATTCGCTTTATAGAATTAAAGACTGTTCAGGGGTACTTGATAATTATTATGAAACTTGGACTGCTTTGGAGTTCGACATTTTCCATAGATGTTTATTTTTTTTTGGAATGAAAAAATCTGATTAACAGCAGACGCTTTAAACATCACAATCATGATCAACAAAGTCGAATTTTCACTCCTTTTTTTACGTCGAACTATAATGTTGGCACTATGTAGTGAAGAAGCGTCAAACTGCTACAATACCTACCTACTAGTTTTTTTGTTGGATTTCCAACAATATTTCAAGATGTAAAACCAACATTATAACTAATTATAATCAATACTACGTAGTTCAATGCTCACTAAACACAACCTTTCAAAAAACTGTCCTTTCTGACCCACTTTTAGTCATAATCGTCTATTCATAAGTGTACACACAGTGAATTTTAACTAACTTTGACCTATAAAGTGCTAACATGTCTCAAATGTACATAGATGTGCCACTTTAGCATGTGTTGGGGATTAGTGTATGTGACACGGTTTTATTTGTGCCTTTTTTGTTTTGTGACTCTCGGGTTGACGGACTGAATGTTGTGAAACTTTTTATGGCACTTCTGTATTGTGGCGCGCTTTAGAGCTTAAGTTTAGTGTTAGTGTTAAACTTGTCTATTGAAATATTCTGGCTGTAGTGAAATTTGTACCACATTTCATTTAAGTCAACGACAGTATTTTACTTTTATAAAACTTAACGAAAACGCTGTCCCATCTGTGACCTACTCTTTGCCCGTAACGTACACAAACACTATACAAATAGGCAGTGTCCATATAATGTTTGTCTACTAATTTGGCATGACCAAGTACAGACGATTATTATTGTCTTGTTCTACAATGCTTACTAACTTGATGAATGATCAATAAATTATAAATTAACGATTTTTGTCTGGCAACCTACTTCGGGTAGTAACAGTGGGCAAATAGCCCAATTTTTTTTGGCAACATGTTCAAACAAATTGACGTAAACGTCAAGATTGAACAGAATTCTACTATTTGCCAAAAATGCTTAACTAACTAATTATGAAGTAAAGTATCAAGTTATCACTTTACTTTGTATTATTAAACGGATAATAAATAATTTATGAAAACACACAAAATTGATTAAAAGTCAGAGTAAATATCAAATTTACATTCACACTCTCTTATATAAAGCTAAATTTTACAAAGAAAAACTAGCAAAAGCTACCAACCACTTTTCTTAATCCCAAGATCCGACATCTGACTGTATGTCTTAGCTCAGTATAACTACCAAAAAACAATCCTGATAGATTCAACCTAAGATCTAACCCGACAATGTCATGTACCCAGACAACATTGAATTACTGCACAGTGCGCAGAGTGACAGCCAAACAAATCGCCTTTTTGACAGTACAATGGGACAAAAATACCCTTCAAATCTGCGCTTACAGTTCATATAACTTCAAAGGGTTAAAAAGGCAACGATACATTTCACGTAGGTAGTGAGATAAAAAGTGTCCTTTACAAGGGCATACAATTATAAAAGTGGTAAATCGTACGTGATTTAATCGAGACTTGTATAACAATGAATGTTTTTTTTTTTTTACCGTTCGGTGACTAAATAAGTGATAATGTCTGTCTGTCCTTTTTGTCATTTGTTTTGAGACCGTTTTTTGTTTTTTCATTTTTTCTAATGCACTAAACAAAAAAATGTTGTCGGCTTCATGTGTGTTAACTTTAGAGTACACCTTGTTAGTGATAATTACTTTGATTTTTCAAATAAAACGCTATAATATTGGGGCAGGTAGTGTACTAGAACGGCTCTAGCAGGACAGAGAGCTTAATTTGATGACAAAAATATCTCTTTGTTTGTACACTAGAAGCAATTATTCAATTTTCCATACAATAAACACCGGTCTTACTTCTGGTACGCTGAAAGATTGTAGTTATTTTGGTATATTCCTAGAATAAAGCATTAATTTGTTAATAGAAAATTAACGTCTTTTTTTTCCTGTACTGTTTCTACTAAAGTTTCAACGAAACTGCATTTTTTTCATCAAAATCAATTTCATGTATGCAGAACCCGTAGCTACCTAGTACCGACAAGCACCATTTTTTTCATTGTTCTCTTAATGCATGCTGAAGCAAACATTTGTGGGCCAAGGTTGTTCCGTACATCACGTAGGGTTTTTATATTTTAACAATAAATTCACGGTTTTTAAACTGGGGCCACGAAACACGCGATGTGTCAGGTTCAGGAGATGATGTATGTGTGTCTGTGGCGTGATTCTTTCAATGTTTGCTTTCCGGGTGTTGTAAAGTAGGGCTTCAATATGATGCGTGTTCTTTAGACTATTTGTAGGGTTTATACATTACCTTAACGTATTTGTAGATATTTCACATTTGGATTAGAGATAGGTAGCAAAATTCTAGTTGCACGAGTGTCTATTTCAAATTTGTATGGTGTCAATTCCAGACGTAAAAGTTTTATATTATTTTGTTCAATCGCCAGTCTTAAGGCTCCACTTTTATATACTGGTTGAAATTCTACAAACGTAAATGTTTTATTTTTAGATGCCGCGTGTAAAATGGTAATATTTTAAGTTTAAAACTAAGTATTTAACATATTGGTGATAAAAAGCGAAGCCATTTTTCGCATATATCTATTTTTCATTATTGTAGTTTTAGCATAATAATGTATTTTAAACGTAACATCAAAAGTTTTTAAGAATTTCAAAGCCTCAATAGTTTCAAATAAAATTTTATACCAAAGGGAATCCTTGATGCAATTTCTTACATTTTAAAATGTCATAAACTGATGCCGTGACATTTTATACTGTTAACCTTTGGTTAACCTTGAGTAAAAGTCAAGCGTTAAGGCGAACAATGCAGAACACAGATTGATATAACACAATACTGTATAATACTATAAAGATTTGTTACGAAACTTGATGGATAGGTGGTACGGCAAAATGTTTTGGAGCGTATTATTCTCCGCTACTATTGCGCAAGATGGATTTGATTTGGTCAATTCAGACCTTCAATTGAAACTGCTTGATTACACTTAAGTACCTCTAGCTATAATACCACTTCAAATGATATGAGCCTTTAAATTGTACCTATTATATGTTTTTCTAATTCAAGAACGAAATTTATAGCAATAACATTTTAAGGACAAGTTGAACGTCAGTATAATCTTCAGTTAATGTGTGATCAGAAGATTAACGCACGCAATTGACTTAGCAAACTGCCATTTTGCCTTTAAATGACAATAGCACGAATAGCCGTCGATTTGATCGTCACTTCAAGCCCTAACCGATGATTAGCCCGTCACTTATATACATAAAACCTGTTTCCATCAGCTGACTCACTAAACTACAACCAGCTGTCATTTATTATAATCCGAGATCACCTTGAAACTAGACAATACCTAGTTTTAATAGGTAAACTAAAAATATAGTTTGAAAACGTAAAAAAAACGCAGCAAAAAGCTGAATAACGACAGACGGACGGAATGACTTGGAGTCACGTCAAACAGGTCAAAAGAACAAATTGTAGCTGTCGTTACAATAACACGACGCATTTTGTATTGTGATATGCCATGATTTGTAAATTGTAACTGCACTGTGCGAGAAATGTCAATAATAAGAAAAAAAATCACACTTAAAGAAAATGTAATTTACGTTTCTTGAATAGCAGATTGGAGATTGAATGACGAAGTTTTTTTAAATATATTTTTGTAGGTTATATGGATATTTTGGATACTTGCTATAAATAATATTAAGCAACAAAACAATGTCTAACTGTATTTTTTTTTCTTATTATAATTAACAGGCTTGCTTTAAAATCCAATTTAAAAAAACTTGTTGACGCTTTCCGTGACCAATGGGCTGGATTTTACCTTGGGCACATCTCTTACTGACAGGCGTTGAGGAGCTTTTCGATACTTTCTAATGGTTTTGTATAATATCAATAATGTTTACCTATCGCTACTTTTGTATTATCAAATAAAAACATATCGATAGACCTCTTGCTTCAAATATAAGATAGCCCGCTCACATTATAATACAAAATTATGATTTTATGAATCATAATTATGTATTTTTGTTGTCCGTCAGTTACCAGGAATTGAGGAGACATTCTCTTCCACGATCCTTATGTTACAGTACCTACCAACAATTATTTGCTTTGCTTGTAAAACATAATCCGAGTGATTATCTGCGGTCGTGATAAGTCTGGGTTACAGTGAGAAAAAACAGTGTTTTATATCAGAATATTCGAATTGTAAAAATGTATAGATTAATATAGATTTATGTAAATCTTTGTCCTACTATTTATTAAAACATCACAGATATAACAAATAATATCACAGTATAAATATACATAATTTACTTTTTTCTCGAATTATGCATAAAGCTATTTTTCCTGAGGATACAACATATCTCCTATGTCAGTATAATAGTACCGGTTTCAAATGATTAAAAGTATGATAATTATAAATTTTAAACTATTAAACACAGTATTCGACCTTGTCGGTCTGTGTGTAACGATTGAAGTACGTAACTCGCCCACAGGCACAAATGTAATTTATAATGTCTTCTAGTTGTTAAATAATGACTTTTTTTTGGTGTAAACAATAAGCGAGCTACTGTTACATTTAGACAATTATACAATAAAGTTTTTACGTCACTGCGATAATTACACATTTTTAAAAAGTCCCTGTGAGAACTGTCACTTTGACATCAAAAAGTCGCCGCCATCTTTAACCAATAAAAACCCGAAACTATTTAGTTTTATTTCGCTCATAACTTTTAGTCCGCAGCCGCTTATTCATTATACCAAATAAAATACGGAAGGACAGAATAATTTTGTGTAAAATTATTTTTTCGATAGAGCCCTTTGATATCACTGGTTTAATGGCCCGACAGCTTTATTACAGGTAGAGTGGCGCCTCGGGCTCTATGTAGAATGGAAAAAATAGTAACATAAGATATTATTAATGTCTTACAAACGCTTCGGGCTATATTATACACGTGTTTGATGTTTTGTTGTTGTTTATTACCATTAATATTTTATTTTTATAACGATTTATGTCAGGTTTTTCCCGAATTTCTGTTATTTTTGCCTTTTTGTAGGTATTACAGAAGAAGCTTGAGCACTCTATTGTAATGTAGTAACTATTATAGTGCATATACTTATATTTTTTATCATCAAACACACATTAGATTAGAATAACTTGATTTGATACTGATCTCTTCCTCTTAAGGTAATTGAGCATGAAATTAGGAAAAAAATTGAAATTATATTTTTATTCCAAAAAACCTGTCGATTAAAAATTAATTATGACTAGAATATATTCTAAGGTTACATTTAAAACGTTAATTTAATAACCCTTTCATTTTAATCTCGTACCTAAATGAAAGCTTTTTAAGAACCTGTCCATTTATGATAAAGTTTCACAACGGCTAAGTGGTTAATAATTGTCATGTTCGGGTTCGATTCCTGTTTGACGCCCGTTTCTAATTTGAACCAGTATTAACTAGAGCAGTTGTGAGGTACACTTTTATGGTAAGTAAATAAAGATAATTTAAAAAGCTTATTTAGGGTGTTTTTTATTAGATAGTAAAAGAATAATTAATTCGTTTTGTGAAAGTCTAATAAGGGAAATGGGTTTATTTGCTTTTCATAAAATGATATTCCGATAATTGGCGTCCAATAAAAAACTAATTAGAGCTTTCATACGATTATGCTTTCCATTGCAAAAGACTATCAAAGTTGCTCGAATAACGGATCTACTATGTAGATTAAAAGGCCCATAAAACCCAGCATATAATTAATTAAATATTGTAACTTCCTCTACGATACAAAAAAGATATACTTACTCGAAATGTATCATGACAAAAAATACAGTTATTGGTCTAATATCGACATCAAATCCAGTTCACCCCTCAAAGCAACAAATATTATTTAAACACCAAAATGGCGGATGCGAAATATCATTACATACAAAATTTATGATTTTAGAAGATAAATTGGATCCTAGTATGGGTCGTGATTTCCTGAGTATAATGTATTCCGTGGAGCGAGCGACTGCTTGTTGGCTTTAAAAGCTGCCAAAGACTATTTAGTCTACACAGATACGACAGTTCGATCAGACTTAGTCTATATTGTCTATCTAAGTTTTGAAATAGGTTCAAGACGTTCCGTGATTTAGGATTACGCTGTCAAATACTGTTACAGTTTACACACGCGTTTTGACGTTTTAGATACAATCCTTTGGGACAAATGACAAGCAGATATTATTTCTATAATAACATTTGTGCGCGTTCAATCGAAGTGTTTTACATAATCACGGTTATACGGACTATTATGTTACATATTAACGAGCTAGGATTACAATTGAATAATTATTTTATTGCAATAGAAATTAATGTGCAGCAATAAAATGTTTATTTTAATACGTATATTCATTTGTGAGCAGCTCGTTAATGCTTTACATTACCACATTATCGTAAACTACAATTAACTATGCAACTTAATACAACAGAGAAAAAAACTGTTTTACATTTTATGTTGATACACCTATTCTGTCCCACAGTTGGCCAAAAATTGCGTTATTCTCTCTGTATTTTTTCTTCTGTACTCAATCAATCCAACACAATTAATACAGTACAAAAATAATGACTTCCAAAAATCATTCTTCATTCAAAAAAAATCCGTTTAACGCTGCTCACGTTACTCCTCGCGCTACAGAACACATAGGCATAATACATGCGTAATTACGAGCATCTGTATGTCATCTGTATGTCATTAGCCCGCACGTCACGTTTACTCGTGAACGTTCAACGAATGTCAATGGAACGCTTTTTATGCTACAACACGTAATGTTTATTGAATCTCGCATTGACTTGCGTAGATCAAAACTGTGGCTATGAATGACCTTACGGCCAAATAGGCTGGTTAGCAGCCGACGTGCACTCGTTATGTTTATGTGATTTAAATTGTGTGTCGTTAATATAAGGTTGAGTTCGGTTGAAAGGTTACTGCCTAGACACTGGTGAGTGGTGACCCTTATGGGAATTGTAGCTTTTAATTTGAATGATATAGGTGCTCACAATTCACTCCAATTTGGACAAAATGATAAAATTAATGCTAATAATGCCCCAAAAATTAAAGAAAAAGTTACGTCTTTATTTACAATTATTCATTTCAGAATATCATTATTATAAGGAACTTGTTACAGTATCAATCTACGTCCATAAAATATTTTGTAAAATCAATACACGACTTACTGACAGTTAAAGAACAATGCATATGTATAATACGAAGGAATCTTCCGTCATATAAATCATTATCAAGTATTGACGAGTTCGACAATCCAAGGTGACCTCAAAGTACCGATATACGGGCATGGAATTATTTGTGCACATAATAAATCACCATGTCTTATACCCATCACTGACTATAGACGATGAAGCTAAATTTTAAACCTAAGGAGAGAAAAAAATCGAAGGAAGATATGACAAAAGCAGATCATCCCATATAATCACCTCCCAGGAGAGATAAAGGTCAAACAAGTGACTCTCGTATCACTAAAAAAAAAAGCTCCAAGCAACAGGAAACAGGGACCAATCTTGAGGTAAAACCATAGACGACAATATAAGTAAACGACCAGACTACATCCTCATTAAAAACGCTCGTAAAAATATAAGACCACTCATATTCTCTATCAGAGATATAAGCCTCTTCCCTTCGGTAAGTTATCACTTTAATAACCATTTTTGTATGATATAGGTAGGAGTAATATTCACACAAATGTACGTTAGGACAGTCGTTAATACGAGACTATGAGGGTACTGCTATCAGCTGATTTATTTTACAGCTTAGATGGAGAGGAAAATCTTCTGAAGATTGTGAGTAAAAGTTATTTTCGTACACGTTAGAGGACCACAAAAGTTTTGTTATATTTATGATTGTTTTTCCATGAATAGCTACTAAACTAGGTGACTCTGGATTCCAAATCATAAATAGGAGGAATTTAAGTACAATCTTAAAAGAGCTTTCTCATAAACAAGATGCGACATAAATTTTAAATCAAACTACTACAAAGCACGAGTAGAATTTATACAGGTGTCACCCAACAACAAACATCCGACCTCAACAAACGAGAGCAGACTTGAACAAGTAAAACTTAAATCATCCGCTCTCCGTGAATGAAATGAATGTAAAATAAAACAGTTGTAATGCAATTTGCTTTGGTCTAGACTTGGTAGATAAGGGGGAAATGTATCAGTTGGTTTTAGTCCTGAAACTTGGAGACAATTGAGATATAATGATGGGAGAAGAGAAGTTTTTAAACTATTAATTGTGAATTCAATTGTAGATCATTAAAGCGATATGAAAGGACTGACAGTTGTTACTGACGAGAGTAATTTTGATTCTAAAACAGTAGAATCCTTAACTTATACCTAAGTAGAGATTCTCAAATTATTCTCAAAGTTATGAAAATTACGCAGAACGATGAAAACCAAAATTCAACTCTCAGTAATGAACAAAATAGAGTCGAGAATTCTAATACAGAAACTTATCTCATGTATTCAAATTATAAACAAACATAAGAAAAAGAACAATTTAAACTTCTGTGTCACCTTCTCAGGGAAAATGCGAAGTTATAAAACAACAAGACTTATAAGACAAGAACAGCTGTGAAATTTAAATCTGCTCGCGATATGAATGCAAAGTAAACTGTGTTAATGCAATTTGCGATATCATTTACAACTGGATGCGGTTCTGAACTAATGTCGCCTGCTCTCGGTCCAAGAGTTACGATGGCAACAGGGGTCGGGTTTAGAACATTATGATTGGATTTTAAAGGGATTCTACCGAGGTTGGGCTTGTTTGGAGAATTTAGGGACGTTTTGGAAAATATTTTATGGGCCCCTTAAGCTTCGGGGTTTGGGAAAAATTTAAGGTTAA
Source organism: Agrotis ipsilon (assembly GCA_028554685.1). NCBI lineage: Eukaryota > Metazoa > Arthropoda > Insecta > Lepidoptera > Noctuidae > Agrotis > Agrotis ipsilon. The sequence continues at coordinate 16,101,045 of CM052971.1, forward strand.
TTAATGAAGGAGGGGGATTTTGCTATTTAAGAGACATGCAAGCTGTGCTAACTACACTTTTGAGGAAACAAAAATATTTCTCTTCCTAAAAGTTTAATTGAAGATAGAAACGCAAAAATCACACCGAAAGAAAACATCACCCATATCTCAGTATTTCATACTAAAGTTTTCCAATGATGGAGAAAATTCGTGGTCGCTAAAAACAACATAGACTGAAGTGCATTCAAACTTGCTGTTTGCTTTAACGTATGCGAGCATCTTCTTTGGAATAACACCTCGGCGCTTACCAACTTTCATGCACTTTAGGCTTCAACTTATAGAGAGGGGACTCCACTCAAAATGGAGACAGGATATTGACCTTTGGAAATGAGATTTTGTACAATAATATGTTGTGTTGTAGACATGTTTTGTCAAAAGTGTCTGTTCTGAAATTGTGTCTGAGTGTGTTTTAATGTTTATATAATTTAAAACAATTCGAAGTCTTCCAAATATCTGCTACAACATAAACAACAACACGAATAAATATAAACATGGCAATATTTTGAAAGTGAAGGCACTTACATCATTTATATGGCGAAATGTTACAAAATAGCTAAAGCCACCATCGTACTAAACCTACTTTGACAAAACAACCAAAAGACATTTTATACGTACCCTCGACAAAGACATTAAAGTCTTAATGCCACAATAAAACTCTGTGCACTACCTGTACAGCACTCTCAGTAACTGCATGCGTAATAAATGCAGTTATTTCCATACCAAGTATAGGACAACGAGTAGAAATTTTCTACCTCATAAAGCTCCAACTTTGTAACATCTACCCTCTTTGTAAATACTTGTTCTTTGACAAAATTTTTAAGTAGCAAATGACGAGTCTGTGACTTTTATTACATTTACTTTTAATCTTTGGCAAGAGATATTATTCTAGAAAATACAATGTTTTCATGAGGTGTTTATTATTGAAATGAATAGGTAAAGTTTCATCAGAATAATATATTGAATAAAATATATGTTTTTCTTGTAATGTAACCAAGTAGCGTTGATAATAAAACCACAATTTACAAGTATTACAGGACAGTGACGAATATTTAGTCAGTAAATGATTCATTGACCATTAGGTTCGATAACAAAATAATGCCACTTGAATTTAATGTACTTAAGGTCCCTTTCAAAATAAATTAGTAATGATGAAATAAATAGTAATGAATTGATATGATAGATATTGTGGAGAAATGAAGAAACGGAATGAAGACAAATTGAAAAGATAAAGACACTCCAAACATGGTAGGAAAGAGAATACTAATGATGAAGAAACTGTAAGCGCAAATATAAATCCAAAATCTAATATGAAAACAACTGAGGTGACATTAGACAATAAATCTAGAAACTTAACAACAAACACGTGAGTCGTATGAGCAAACTTTGTTAATTACAATCAAATGAAAGTTTCTTGTGACAAACGTAGCTTAACTTTTGACATACTGCTGTAATTACACATTTTTGTCCAGCAAATGTAATAGAATCAAGTTTTTAGAAAGAAATTAATAAGGTTTGGGTAGATAGAAAGCAATATAAGCTAAATTTAAAAACAAATGTTAGAAATAAAAGCATTGATCAACATTTTAATGTAAGTCGAAATAAAAATGTTACTCTCAAAAAAAACAGTTTAAGTTTTGAACTAATAGTCATGAAAAGTATATGGTTTTAAACCGTGAAATTTTAGATGGAAAAGGAAAGAAAAAAGAAAGGAATAACTATCGCAATACAACCCAAGTTACAGACGCACAGAATAACTTACACTCTTAAAATCTCTAAGGAAGTCTGACACGCTTTTCACGCACGGCTAAGGCTACGCACAATTCACGCTGTTAAAACGCAACGCGATAAGATTGAGATAAACGTGACAAATGACGATGATGTGAAATGTCACGCAGACCATTAAACCACAATGGTGTCCAATAAAATGAGATAAATTCGACCAGACTAAGATGGAATAGGTTTTTCGTGAGCATCTGATGAAAGCACGGTTTGGGAAGATGAGTGAGTCAGTAAGAAAGGAGAATGAGAGATAGACACTAAGTACATTATGAGAGATTTATGATGTAAATTTTTGTAGTAAAAGTATATTTAGTGATTATATTGAAAGGGCTGATAAGAATATTGAAACTATTTTTGCAATCTTTATGCAGTTGGATGTGTTTTGTACCAGTAAACTATTATTTAATCTGGCGAAGTTAATTTATGCAAAAGCTACCTTCAATAAAATGAAAGATGCAATAGTAGAAGATATTGTTTTTAATGATTTTATTCATAAAAATGATTATAATTTTTGTGTGTTTAAAATTCCTTCAAACATTACGGAATGCTCGAATGACCAAAAATATTTCAAAATAATTGCGGAACATAACTTCAAGCTAGGTCTTTTAGCAAAGAACTAATTATGACTATGTTTAGACGTCTATAAAAAGCAATAAGGCTATTTATACAATAATGCTATTCGTTGCTAGGCAAATGATAGAATTACTTGGTCATCAAGTAACGCTACATTCTGGTAGCAGGTTGTTGACAAGTTGTCGCAATTAAGATATATGTGATGGCGATGATAAATTTTAAGTATGTTTCTTTTTTAGATTGATTTGTCTTGACTCTAGTCTTGGTCAGAGGTGACAAAGACAAAGTAGACGATGGACCGAGCTTACTCAGATGAAGTCTGTTCACGAGAAACTTGTAGAGATTTGGGTTGTATGTGTTCGGAATCACAGACGCAGTGTCTGTCAGCCCATAGAGGGTTCAAATCTTATTATTGCTAATTGCTCTTTATTTTCGTCAGTCAACTCCACGTTACATCAAGTTTCCAATGTTGTAGTCCCCTAACACTGCCCCATAAAAAACAAGACGCAACAAAATATTTACAAAGAATTCCTCAGATCAACTCGATTATCGTTGAAAAGCGGAATCTCTCCTAAATTCACCCTGTCAATGTTTCAAGTAGCTCAAGTAAAAACTCCAAGTTCCAACGAAACCGCTGCACCTCTTAATATAAACTTTAGTTCAGTTACTTGCCAGGCAATTGCATACTTTATGATTGGGGACTAAAGTTCAAGCAGATACTTTGACTTTCAATAAATTGATGTTTTAATTGAGTTTGTTGCTGTAGTTATTTTAGTGGAAAAGTGAATATTTCGAACTAATTTTAACTACGCTTTGAATATTCAATGGAGTTCGTCAGATCTATACACTTTTGTAAAAACGACTGAACTTTTTTACTGTTGAGTTAGAAAAGGTTTAAGAATATAGAGGTAGCAAGGGGCGGTGCAGACCATAGCCGTTGGCATTTCTCAGCGTGATCGAAAAACTGTTGAACACAGGTACCTATTATTTTTTATCATCTCAGATATCCAGCAGGTGCACCAAAACCTGAATGTTCTCATACACATAAATACAGACTCCAAAATACACGGTAAGCAAAACGAAATTACATTTTCAACCGACAAATACTAAATAGAACATACTCGTACCTAGTGCGACCGGTTCTATTCAAAAACGCTGGCTTCGCAAATATGCTAGACTGTGAATGTCTGCGATTCGGTCTGCCATCTGAATAAACAGGTAACAGTCTTATTCAGGTAAGATATGTGTTCCAACGGGCGCATTCAGATTTCGTTAATTAAAATCTGATTTGAATTTCAGATAGTATTACGCAGCCTGCAATTTCCACAATACATTCAGATTACATTAACGTTGCAATGGATAACAATATATCAAACTAATTAAATGACACGGCTGAAGTTTCACAACATTCAGAAGATTCCTATCTTGAAATACTGACTTAATTTTCCATTCGCAGCTTCAAAGATGAACAAACACGTACCTACTCAGGTCAAAAACCTGCGCTAAATTAAACAAGAGTTTAAATCAGAAGAATTTGACGAAATGAAACATCAGAATTTTTTGCAGTGAACAAAATAAATGTTAATACTAAAACTGCATTCGAAATTCACTGCGTTAATTACGGCGTCAAGGTAACGTATAAATGAGGTGAACTAAAAAATGCTTCATGTGCACGCTACGAGATTCAATCTCCTAATAATGGGCGAGTAATGTTGCCAAGAAAAAATAACACCACAGCATGATATGATCGCGAACATGCGAAAGAATATATTAGCCGGTAAACAGTTTTAATTATGCAAAACATTTTTAATTGTACCTTGAACTTATTCAGACATGTTGCACGCATTGAGGGCATGAAACATATTTGATTAATTGATAATTGCAATTGAAGATTACACGTTCAAGATTTGGATCATATGAGCCGAAAATAAACGAGCGTATCGATATTAAATGTAAAGTGTTTGCTATCTCCATCATTACGTTCGGGTACCTATTGAACGTTCCAAAATGTCGTGTAATGAAACTGGAGCAATCATTTTAAATTTCTCTTCTCACAGTCTCTACGTGTACCAAAGGATTTGGAGTTTCATTAAAGCATTCAAAATTTTGCGGGACTTTTGATATACATTAAGATATAGTCAAAGAGAACTCACAACATCTTAAGAAGTTATAATCATACTTAAGTCAAGGCTAATTGAACTCTTAATTAAGTTAAGTGTAACTCAGTGAAATGTCCCAATTTCAACGGCTGACGCAAAAGTTATCGGGGTTTCAATGAAAATTTATTAGTCCAACTATTTGTCAAAATTGTCCCCAAAGGGTCCCGGGGTCCGTTGGAATTCTGGCAAATATCAAGTTGAATGGCCAATTTGTTTTGAGGACCTTAGGACTGTGTTCCATAGAAATATGTGTGGATTTTAGATTAGTACAAGTTTTGAATTGTAATTTGGTTTCAAGGAGTATAGGAAATGACCTTCGCATTATACAAGCCGGAAGTTAAGTGTGTTATTATATTACTAACCTAATGATATACATAAATTCTCGTTATTATGTGTTGAATTTAAAAACCAGGGACATTATTGTGCTAAAATTGGTAGAGGTCAATACTATCAAAACGAAACCTTACATGAAAGAAACGGGCTCATTTCTTCAGAACAAATTATTTATCGGGCTTATTTGTAGGTACTGATTAGGACTATGATTGCAATGCCCAAGTTTTACGATTACAATTAGTGTTTTGTAGGAAACTAAAAGGTCGCCAGCCTCAACAAAATCAAAGAGCCAAGATAAAACATGGTGGATGTACACAAAGTTATCCGTGTTAAAACAACGCCAGCGTCGCTTGGATATTGTGAAATATGAGCGGGGATCACTGTGTCATTCCCTCGCCTGCTCAACGAATTTATCACGTTCCTGTCCATCCGTACGTATGGTGCTCCAGATATTGAACGTTTCACGAAACGAATTGGTTGATCCTAAAATATTTGTTATGTTTCCTGACGTTTTTGTGAGTTTTTTCGTCGAGAATTTTTGGCATCACTTGGGTACGGTTATTGGAAATGATGGAGCGGTTGTTTCAATTCAGATGGAACTTCAAATTATTGGCTTCCAAAACGTTTGCTCGAAAATATTGGAATTTAGACAAGAAGTTATACAAATGTATCTGTTTCCCGGTCTGTAAGCGCTCAGAAAACAAAATTGCCAGCCAATTTTTGGTCAAGAGAAAAAGAGTTTCCTACGTCCGGGTTTTCATATTTCATCCGAGCTGTCATCCGTGATAGGTTGAAGTAAAACCTCCGAAATATTCAAACGTAAACGCGGCTTATGTTTGGTAAATAAACATATGAAGTGTACCATAAAATAATGGTCGGACTGAGTCCTTACTTTTAATTTATTCTCTTTCCGTTTGTTCACTGGACATCATTTTATTTTGCGTTAAAGCAACAAACACGTTAATGCTTTTATTTCGCCGTTGGCTGTTCAGCTAAAAGCCATTTATTCACCGTTCTCTCGTAAGACGTTTTGTTTGACTTTCTTTAACAGATACTTGTTAGCCTAAACTTGAGAAGTTTCGGATTTCCAAGATAAGACACTAGACTACTGAAATATCTCGTTAGCACCGAATTTAAGTGAATCTGGACCAGTCGAGATCGTATCTTGAGCGGGGTGATATATATCGTTATAATACACCGTCACTTTTAACTAAGGCAGACACTTCGAAACTTTGAAATTTAATACGAAATTGCGGTGAAGCAATAAACCGTATCTGTTGTTTATGTGAGCCATCAAACCAAGATAACACCCGTCTTTACATCCAGAGTTTAAGTTAGTGTCATTGTTTCGTAACTTACAAATATAAACGATGTTTGGGAACAACGCGACGCTTTAACATTCATGAATAACATTAAGCCCCCTCGTCCTGTTTTGAATATCGCGAAGCTCTTTTCAAACCAACTTTCCAGAGTTGTGTTTATGCTTATTGCCTTTTAGGGAGGCTATTTTTCGTGTGAATTTACGAGCATTACAATATTCACAAGTAAACAATGGACAGGCAAGGATTCCCCGCGGGCCGCACGTTAAAAGAACAATCCGACGTTCGGAGGCAATACGCCTCTATCTGAAACCGTCCCAAAAGGTTTGCTCTTAAAACACGGTCCGTCTGCGATGGTAACCGACATGCAAAGCATCGCATTTAAAAGAGGAAAGAATAAAATACGTACGGTTGAAAGCAAACAGGAAAGTTAGCCGGGAGCGGCGTACCCCGCAACTTGCACGAAACAAGTTTTCTATGGGCATTATTTAAGTTTTGCCTGCAGTAGACACTATATTAAACGTATCAGAGTTGAGTTTTAAAAGTCCCGCCGATACGGCTGAGTTGGCGGGCCGCGAAACAGCCACAACTTGGAACACTTGGCAAGGAGCGCCTATAGGAAAAATAAAAGGCAGGCAACAGTTTGCTGTCAACTTGTACTTGCTTGTACGACTGCTAAGAATTATTGTGTTTGAAAAAGTGCCGCTTTTTAATGTTCACTTTCTTGCTTTTTTCATTTCAAAAGACGTTTTGTACTCCTGAGGCCTGAACCTGAGGGTACAGAGTCTGTTGACAAGTGTGAAAATATTAAACTTGGCGAAATAAACGGGTACCCAATTCGAATTATGAACAGTCATTTAGAATGAGAAAATTATAATAAACGAACTGCACAAGAAATGTTACACAATCTAATAACAAACAACTGTAATCTACTCGATAATAAGGCATTTTTTTCTAAGATAGCGATAACTAATACCGTAAATAAGAAAAAAAAACAACTTGTAGACATGCATTATAATACTGAAGTCGCAGTCTATATGTCCCTGCCATTAAAAGCAGCCGAGAGCAAACAGAATTTTATAACAGGAATTAAAAATGCAGAGTACAAAGTAGTAGACTTTTCTCTTTTGTGTTACTCTGAAAGCTTATTAGCTGCTAGATTATATCTAGGAATGGCTTTGATAATTCTCTTTTTACAGGTATAATTGTATTTTGTGTTTATAAAGCAGCTTTATAAAAGCTTAGGGAGATTCATGCTATGAGCTTTGCGAATTAAAGGACAATAAATAATTCTGAGATTACAGAGCTTTGTATTTAGAAAGGATTGTACTAGAATAAAACAAAATATCAAAAGTAAGTACAAAAAAAGAACTGGTTATAAAGATAAATGTGAAGTAGTCACGGTTAGAGCCTAAATTGAACAGCGGAGGAATTGAGATAAGCAAAGACGTCTAAATTCTAAGAAATAAAATAACTAAAGAAACCAATTCAGGAAAAAGGCTTGACCTTTAAATCTAAAAGCAATACAGTCGAAACGATACTCTAGGAGTCCTAACAAAAAAGCCAGAACCAGCAGTAGCATAAACACATTCATCTGAATTAAGAGCACAGTCCACAAACAACGAATGGAAACAATTTTCTATTTCGAAATGTCTTACTTGGCCCACTATAATTTAATATTACACGAACAGCCCGCTTTGGGCGGGGACTGCTGGCTTTAGTAGGATTGCGAGAGTGAATAATTTGACTATGGAGGGCTTGCTACCGCGGACGCCTCGCTTGCAATTTATTCGCAACTAACGAATTGGGGCGAATGATGTATGGCTGGAATTTAATTTGGGTGTTTACTGTTCTTGGTAGTAGTAGGTGGAGATGGGGTAAAACTGATTGATTTTGGAAAAAAAATGGTGCTTTAACGTGATCCCATTGGAGCAGCCTAAGTAGAGAAGTTATATCAGTATACTTTTGGGATATCAGGCTCTTCATCTTAGCTATGATAACAAACGAGCGGTAAAACAATAAATCAAAAGCAAATTCATTAACAACATCTCTCAAACTCACAAGTCTTAAAGCACTTACAGTTGTCAAACTTAAAGCGAACAATCCGAAACCAATCTTATCTGCAACAAATCCCACAAATGTTAAATCCGGGGTATCTGCTGCAGGAACAAGATCTCTAATAGGCTGTTACTATTAGATATCGAGCTAGTAACACGAGCCTATTATTCTTGTGGTATCTCCAAGATTGAATGGTATCCTTCAGCCAATTACCTCGCCGGTGTTTCGTTACCACCGCTGTTTTGACGTAATATGCGTAACTCAATTGTCTTGCGGTGAGCATCGCATTCTCTGGTATAACGTAATGGATTTTTTGAGATGATCGTCGCACTATCGTTATTGAAAATGAGGCTTTTATTTATTCTGATTCGATTGTTTTTGTTATTGAGAATGTTTTTATGTAATCTACTGTTAGTCTTCTATCTATGTTAGTCTTTAATATCAGTATTTGAATCTATGGATGCGTGATTTGGATGAAAGCCAGGTTGCAGCCAGAATGGTGAGTAATCAATTTTAATTAAAGGAAATAGCAGTCATTAGGGTAAGTCAGGAGACGTTAAAACCCACTGACTTGGAGGTGAAAGGTACCGTGATTAGATAACCAGTTATCGTGACCGATAGGCAAAGTAAGGAAAACACGCGAAAGGAAACATTTTAATATATTTTGTTCGTTACCGATATTGTTTTATTCTAAAGATAAAAAACTAATTAATGACGACTGCATGTATCAAGTAAATATGTAACTTTATTAAAGTATTATTTTTAACGCCATTTGCATTAATTAGCACAAACTTGTATTAAATTCTTATCATCAGTGTCAAATGTTGAAAAGTCACATAGTATAACCCCGAATTTTAATTAAACATTCTTATTTACAAACTGGGTCAGTTTTGTGATAAAAATACGTTGCAGTAGACGAATTACAAGCAGATAATTGTACATTATTAATGTATCAAAATTTCGTTGTGTGCGTTGGATTGCTAGTCAATTTTGAATATGTCAATAATATTATTATAGGTATATAGGTGTGTTTACATGTGTGCCTATCATCAGTTACGTACTATCGAAGTTCATTCAACCAACCTTGTGATATCACTTCAACGTTAATCGTAAAAAATTTACGACATTTTATTTTAGTATTGATCAAAAACAAACAAATAATAAAGTTTGCTGTGTCAACGATCGACCGATTGACGGTCGAATCGAGTTCTGAAGTTATAATTGGATTTATTGATGGGTATCATGGGTCTAAGAAACGCGGGAAGGTGAGAAGGGCACTTAACATCTTCCGCTCAAATGATGGACTGATAAAGTAACGGACCAACGAGGGATACAATTTAGGATAGACTGACAATAGAGACATGCCGAGAACTGCCATATTTAAAATTGCTAGCGACTCGCCCTGGCTATATTTGAAAATAAAAATATAGGTATAATTTAGCTTTCTACTGGTAAAAAAAAATCAAGATCAGAAGTTTCAGAAATTAATTCGTACAAATAAATTTACAAACTTTACCTTATTATAATTTAAGCATAGATAGTACTTAAAAAGACAAGAACAATTTCTCACAAAAGTAAAGTCATAGTTTTAAACTGCAAATAACAAGAAGCTGCCTAAGATATCTTTCCACAGTGTTTTCAACCGTAAACCATCTTATTTCAGCTCAAAAACTTATATTTTTCGACGCAAAACTTTAATCACAAACTCACGCTAAAAGGGGCGATTCTCAAACGTTTCGCAAACTAATCTATTCATAGTTAGTTAGCATTAATCATAACAAGTTAACTATAAAGTTACGAAGTTCAACCCTCTTGAAACTTGAGGACGCCAGTCAGAAAAACAATCTCTCCAGAATTTAATAAAGCGCCGTGCACTGAGTGTCTGCGACGTGATGGCGGCCAATGTTGGTGCAAATGTTTGAACGATATTTCTTTAATGTAATGATTTTCACATATATTAAAATTCTGCTACAATGTATAAACAAATAACGTTACCTACTCGTGTTTCTAATATACCGAGCATAATTTAATTCGCAAAATAACTCGTGTTTCATCTTCATGGAATTTCAATTAACTTGCCGTTTAAAGACTTCCAATTTAACTTCGTAGGTATAAACAGATTGTAAGAGGTAAGGAATTGGAGGGGCAACCTTCCTTTGAACCGATATTATGAAAAATGTGCTGTAATTTATTTAACCAGACTTCGGGAACATTGATAAAATTTCACTTAGGAATAACGCTAGTTTGAAAAATCGCGCATTTTCGTCCCTCGTTCCAACATTGGATCCAATATTCTTCAAAATATTTGCTCAAACATTGGCTCCACGTCTAGTCTAGTCGAATATTACGGAATACGACAGCTGTCTAGCCCCCCTTTCAAAGTTACTTTGTAAAATGAAATCGGCCTAAAGGCAACGTCGAAAAGGCTATGTGTGGCTTAACAATGCTTTTGTATTGCTCCCTTGGACGATAGCGTGGTGATATTAAGAGAAATGTATTGGAGTAATTGTTGGGTGTTTTCTAAATGAAAATTGTGGGTATTTTAAGTGGATACCCAATTAGTGTTTGGTTGTTTAAGAGAGCGGAGAAGTGATAAAACTTCTGTCTTTATTTTAACAGTTTCGTCCTATGGTTTCCTAGTACTTCCATTCTGGAAGCTTTTGACTTCTATTTAGAATTACTGTTGTTATTTTTGACCCTCTGTGTACTTTTAAATTTTTCGTAAGCTCTCAATCTCTTATTTCAAAAATTACAGATTGGTTCGTTTCCTTTGCAAACGTTACATCAAATTACATACAAAAACATCACGACATGTTGAACAGTTTTACAGTTCTTAAATAAACTAACTTCTATTTTTCTCCAGCATAAAGTAACTTCGAAATCAATTAACTTTATTTTCTGAAACTCAAACTCGAATTGAAAGCAGTTACAAAATTTTAATTCGCCGCGTGTAAACACGTAAAGCGGGGCGGGTAGTCGGCTCCGATTGCACAAATAACAGCCTAATAAAAAACCTACACTTCCAACAGATGTGCAACGTTCGATACCACAAATAATATAAAGTTTTTACTCTGTGGTTCCGTAGCTTTTTTCGACATTTTGTAGATGGAAGTCAATAGTTTGGCCTTTTAAACAAGCAAGAGTACGCAAGTAAGTAGTTGTACGCAAGTAGAACAAACTAAACTAAACTGTTTTAACCTGTATGCAAGAAAATTGTATACAGTTAAATATGCAATTCCGTAGGTGTTTCAATCTCAAGAGTATGAAAATATAAATAACTAATCTATGCGGTAACAGGTATGCTTCAAATTATACTTTAATATACATTTTAAGATGTAGATTTTATGTATTGCTTTTAAAATTCTGTCAAATTAGATCATCAAACAATTTGTTATCATATAAATGAAGCCACTTAATAGACGCCTAAATTACTTCTAAGTTTTAGTGATGTGAATTTTTAAAACACATTTATCGATGAATTTTGTTTTGCGATCAGAGGTGCAAAACGCTGATACTCAGAAAGAAGCACAAGTATTGTAAAGATACCAAATCCCATCTCCATTTATGAGCAAAACAGTAAGCAAAAACGAAACTATCCTTCTCCAATTTCGGAAGGAACCCTAAAACTTTCCTCTGGTACCTGCGAACGTAAATACGGGTTTTGGAGATCGAGATATGCACTACGATATATTCCGTGCCAATTTTTGCTACCGTTTCGATATATCGGAGCAAAATGTTTTCAACCCCACTTCGTAGCGGGCTGCAATTTCTCGTGGATTTCTTTCGGTATGATAAACTAAAGTTATGATAGTGTACAATCTACTGCTGTTTTTAAAAAGTTTTTCTACGAACTTTATTTATCGTGTCTATCTCATATTTTCAAAAACGTTTCATATACGCAACTCTCTAGCTCAACATACGTTCGTAGGTACTCGTATGTTTTCACATTTTGCTGTTAACGCATACTCTAGGGTCTGTATCGTTACAATATTTCAAAGAGACCAGAAATTAATATAAAATTAATGTTTGTTGAAATACGTGCAACCAATCAAAACGTAGCATCTATCGACATTTCCCAGCACTACCGTACCGTCATATTTACTACAATCTTTTCTATACTCGACACTTAATTTTAGTCTAGACATCTAAAACTAAAATTATATACGTCTGGCAATACTTCAAGCCGACACTTAAAATTATTGACACGGACAGAGAATGAAAAACTGATGAACTTTCGAGAAAGATATTATAATACATTTTCGAATAAGTATTTAGAATTATATGAAAGTTTATAAGTGAATTTTGATGGGTTCGTTAATGGTTTTCTGTTTTATGGTAAAAGGGTGATTTTATGGGGTGGGCAGGAGTCCAAGTGGCATTAAAGATCGATACTAGAGGCCAGATTTATGTTGGAGTTGAACAAGCGTCTTCGTTTTCAAGGAGGCGTGGAAATGTTTGAGAATTATTTCGAGATTGGTACAATATCAAACTGAGAACAGATAATCTTCCAATAGGTCGAGAGGTTTCATACATTGAGATTCTTCAATACCTAGAAATAATTGTATGACGGAGGTAAAAATAAAAAATAAATGATGGAGGCACCACAAGAAGTGTAGTGACACAGAAATAAAAATATTCTACCACAATATTCCGCCAGTCATATTATTTCAACTTGAACAATATTCAATCTGTCTAGTTCAAGCATTTTTCCTGTTACTTCCATGTCATTAGTAATAACGTTTTTTTAACGAAATCCTTACAAATGGATCGTCCGAGTTAAGACAATTTAGTAGGGCGTTCAGCACAAGATTGATCGTCGTTCGACTGTTATTTATAATGAATATTGTAGTGAGTTGAGTGGAGGACTGTTTATTGTTTATTTTTATTCTGAATTATAGAAGAATTGGTGGTGTAAAAAAGCTTTAAGAAATATATAAAATTTTAATGTAAGAACAATATTTCAGGAAGACAAAGCAGAAATATGGCTAGTCCAATTCCTTGTATATAACCCACATTGTATGTTGTTTTAACGTACGTCTCCGTTTAATCGTCAATTCTCTTTAAAAGTTAATGACATAAAATGCATTCGGTAACATTTCGTGGTCTGTCGAAATAAATTTTCGCTTCGTGCTTGTCCGGTCACGATCTTAGACGACAATATCCGAAACGATCCGAATGGCGACCGTATGAATTTTTAAGAGCTTTTTAAAATAAGTGCTTTTATTTCTTATCTTTTGAGATGCTTATGAGGAGATATTTTTTTATAAATATAACGATTTGTTTAGACATGTTTACGACTATTTAGTGTTAAATTTTATTTATGTTGATTTGAAGTAATTTTCTTTAATAGTAAGCCTCAAAACATCTGATAGAAAACCCCATTGTGTCTTAATCGCTACACAAAATCTCGAATGCACTATGCAATTAGCCTCTCTATCCATCTCAATGTCTGCCCTTTACCCTATAATTATACTTAATGATACACTTTCATCAAGATCCGATACCAATAAGCCTTCAAAGAAAAGACAATAGATATTTATCACAAAGGAGGATCAACCAGTCAATCTATTGTGTCCCCAATACCAGCATACCAAATTATCAATACACCCAAAAACTTTAATTCTGAACTCTGTTACATATGTGATAGAGGTGTTGGGGGAGGCAATTTATCTTGGTAGAAGGACATTATCGAATAGTGAGTGTGTCTAATGATAACATGGGATTAAGCTGCTTGTATGTTATCTGCAAAATTTAGGGTCAGCTGTATTAATAGTTTGGGTTAGTAGGTACCAATGTTTTGGTATTTTGTTTCGGATTATTTTCATGGGGTTTGTTGTCAGCTAAAGTTTAAGGATAGTAAATCTGTGAAGCTAATAATTGTTTCGTTAAAAGGATGAATGAACTTGTAACTTATGCAAAGGTTAAAGTGTGAAACGATTTCACAAATGGGAGAACTTAAAATTAGGTAAGTCTGCCTTGGCAATGCAATTGAAGGAACAAAGTGGATTTTCAGTAAGTAAAAGAATGACAGTCTCTCATGCTCTGCCCAGATAGGGAACTTAATTGATGATCTTACACCACCTGAAACCGATTCTGATCAATGAACTAGAAAACCAACTGTGCTTTATGACTTATACTTATTATTAGTATTGTATCTACATCTAGTCATATGGAGGAGAGTCTGCAAAAGAGAAGAAAATCTTACTAGATAAACACTGAAAAAAAAGACACATTGCCTTCATTTTCTTGCAGATACTTATTTCGCAACAAAAAACCTTCGCCCTATCATCTCCGGTACATTTACTGAACCCATTACACCCCACGTGCTTACCCAACAGTTAGAAAGATAAATAATATATACGTACAAGAGGAAAACCCATCGGTGCTCAGATTCAACCCCCCACTGCCGATGTAACGACGGTCATTAACCTTTACATCACCACGGTAGATTACTGTGCCTTCACGAGTGGTAGGTTAACCAATTTTTTTGGTAAACATGGACATGGTAGTTGGAAAAAGGTTACGGGTTTCGGATTTTTGAAATTATTTGTTAACCTAATTGGTAGCGAGGGGTTTGGGACGGTTTAGGGTTCGATTTTCATGTTAATTTGTCGATTTAGCGATTTCATTATATTTATTTTTATTTAAGCATATTTGTTTATACCTAAATGATTGATTTTTTATAAATAGCTTCAATATTTTATCAATCCACTCATTTATTAAAAGCTTACTAACATTTTACTTTTTTTCTACAAACGGTAACCCCATTTCACTCCCCTAGTATCTTAAATAAAAACAGAACACATTTAGCGAAGAAGAAAAGTTGTTAAATTCCCAACTTTTCGCCGACTCTGTCCGAGCCTTAAGAGTATTTGCCAAAACACTCGCGAATCTATAGGCGAATTGTGTACACAAATAATTTACACTTATTTTTCTTTGGCAAAGTGAAATAATGTCTTGAATCAACTTTATTTTTGTCTTATTACTGGGTTAAAATACTGAGTTGACACATTGAAATGTTTTGACAGATTTAGGAGTGGCAAAACAGATGGCATGTTGAGAATTCTGATGTTTACTGTCTTATTTAGACTTTGAAAAGCACCAGTGATCAGCGGAGTGCAGTGCCCAAATATTTTTAGTAAAAAGTGTGAAATGCTTTTCATAAAATTGCATTTTTAAATAATAAAAAAACGAAAAAACGTTGCACATTGAAACCACACGGAATCCCCCAAAACATTCCACTATATCCCAAAAAACGCTTCAAAGCCTGCAAAGGCATAAATTCACAAGTTATTAAAACAATATAACAGGCAGGACGGACGGCTTAAACCGTCGATCGGTATTGACTGTGCCCGCCTGCCTGCTCGTCGACGATAAACGTAGATTAAACCTGGATGTACATCACCCTTAATCCGGCAAAGTCCGGCCATGTTTTTAATATGGCATTCTGATTTTGAATATTTTCGCGTCGATTTTTGCGTTCAATGATTTTTTGCGCGTTCAGCCCCAAAACGTGCTTGTGGGGTTGGGAATAATAATTTAAAGCAAGATGAGCAAAATGGGGTTAAATGGAATCAAGCGTAAACTGAATGTTGTTTAACGGATAACTTTTAATTCTGAAATTAGGTTGTAGCATTAGTTTTTGGTAAAAAAAATGAATTACTAGTTAGTAGGTATGTGACAGACTTTACTTGAACATCAAAATGCACACGACTATAGTTTTTTTTTTGTTTTTCACGTTTCTGCGTTTCTAAAACGAAAATAAATTATTCGCAATTAATAATCTCCACAATATATTGAAAACAGTGTACACAGGAAAGTGATAGACATGTCGTATCAAGATAATGTCTCGGACCCTGTTAGGTTATCTACAAAGTTCCTAAGTGGGTCACTTCGAAATAATACTATAAATAGCACGCGACTCGGCTCGCTTTCGGCTTAGTAACGGGTAATGGGTAATCAAAATTCTGTTTCAAGATTAGATTAAGTTCATTATTATGTCTGCGACATCAAAGTCATTTTATTGATCGAATGACATGACGTCTCGTTTTTTTTTTAATTTTATTTGTCAAAATAAACACTATCATTTAATAACTTGGTAAAATTAACTTCAATAAGATTTAAAATGGTTTAAAAATAATCAAATTCTTTAATATCACCTGAAAGCTTTTACAGCGTATCAAAATGACACATTACGTACATTCGAATGCACTTGCAGTGCACATAAAAAGTGCAACATCTTTTTATACGCGCACTTAAAATATTTACCCCCGAGATAAGAAACACATTTACAGAGCAACATGCTTGCAAACATCTCGCTTTATTAAAGGACATAAATAAACAATATGACACATAAAAAGAAATAAGATTTTTAATAAAGTCTTTTCTAACAGATTTGAGATTTCGTACAGCAATGTTAAAAGATATTTGACACAGAAATTATTATTCTGTGAAGAATAACATAAAGAATCCAATAAAAAATAAAAAAAATAAATTGGCTCTAGATCTCAGAAATACGACCCGTAATAAATCCATAACAAAAAATCCAGAGGGACCATTAATGGTACAGTCATTACGAGAGGACAACTCGCAAACGACTCGGACTATTTAATTTTAGAGCTAATTGCTCTTAAGTGGTTAAACTATTAAATAATAAATAAATAGATCTCTACTAATGAGAAACATAAATTTTGATTGTAATGAAATACGTATTTTATGATGTAGTTGTATTTACTTTTTCGCCTGCTTTTTTTAACGTGTTTTAATCATCAAATACTTGTTTCCCGACTAAGGTGTGGACTGGAAGGGACTGTCAGACTCGTAATGACTAAAATCTGAGGTGTTCCTTCAATAGCCCTTTACGTTCCAGGCTTACGATTGTCCTGATCAGACAGTACCACCCGCTGAAATTATATTAACTTTATAATAAATACTGTTGTTGTCATAATTTACACACATTTTTTTAAGCTTTATAATCAAATTATATATACATTTCTCTATCGATAAGCAGGCATACACCGTCACAAAATACACTACACAATTGTATATTTCGCCGCTTGTAAATATAATTAACACAATAAATTATAATAACGATTGACATCTAATACTTGGCATGGTACTCATCCACGCGCTCAGATCATCCACGTGGCGCCATCTATTGCTCAGATAAACATACTTTAACTCACACAACATTGCAACAAATCTTGAAACACGAGGCAAATAGTGCCAAGTTTTCATCTCAACATTATATGGCTCGTTTACGATATAAATATGATTGAGTGGCTTTAGAGGTTAAAATAGATTAAGTAAATTGAAAATATAAACAATCTTTTTAAGAGAAAAGGGTAACGGTACGATCATGATTACATAACTTTTAAACCGGTGCTTTCTATAATATTCACACTAGAAACTTTAAAAGATTTTGTGTGACATATATGTCCATCCTGGGTACAACTGGGACAGAAATGGCATGCCCATTTCTGTCAGTCAATGACTTAAGGTGTAATGGAACTTACTAGGACATCAGAAACTGAGGTCATACAGCCATTATCGGACAGTCTGAACAACATATAACAATTCACAATGCTAATTGGACTACGCTATACAGAGTACCAATTGATAAAAACTGGACATATTTTTATTAACATTGTTTTGTTGTAAAATATTTTATTGTTGTGAAAAAAATCTATTGAGTGACTAACAGCTGCAAAATGTTGGCGTCGATACGTTTACCAAGATAATGAGGTTAATGAACTTGATTCTAGTGTTTATAGGCTACACCTACTCATTTCTTGTAGTATTAACTAAATTTCAATATATTGAGATTTATTTATGTATAATTCTCTTTAAGAAAACTATTTACAGTTCAAAGTTGAAGTTTAAAATGCTAATTCTTTACTTTTTACATTTTTTTTGTTGAAATCGTACGAATCATAATCTATTTCTAAATCTTGATAAAAACAAAATCAGGTTGACGACCTCATTAGTTGTACCGATAATAAACAAATTAGGAATCAAAGTTCATTTAAGGCGAAGGATACTTTAATTAAGTAAAAAAATAAATTATGACTGGCAATTTGAATTTTCGATAAAAACAATGACTATTTATGTTAATCAACAAGGGAATTCCCGTTAAAGGAGAAACGATGCAAATTTGATCTAAAACTGTTGAGCCGTTACTGCTCTTATGGTACCTATATATATTAAACATTGTATACGATCTATTTAATAACATTAGAAATATATTCAATTTTTTGACAAATGATAGAACCGTTATCTAAACGACTTGTATATAATACACATAGATTACAGTGGTTACTGAACTCTGCAGATTAGATACTGATAATAAATAATACTATGTATATTATTAAACAGTACACGCATGGTAAAACACCTTGGGATAGGACTGACTTTTTTATAAAAATTAAATGATATCGGTGTAACTGCCTTTGTTGCCCGTGTCCAACATTTTGTATTTAAATTTTTTGACAGTCAAAAGTCAAATTCCGGTATCATTTATGCCCAGAATTTGACATTTGACCTTTTTTTAAAAAATATATTGTAAAAAGACTACAAATACTTTTGATTTTAATGTTATAACCAATTGAATATAAAAATATTCATATTAAAAATAGCAAATAACTGCAAAAAAATCACAATTAAAGTAAAACCATAGGTAAATTAGCAATAAAATCTCATGATTAACTGCTTAAATAAAGGCTGAAATTGAAGCCGTAAATAAAAAGAGTAAAGGCATTGAACCGACCCCAGGTTGTTTGCCTTTGACCCCATACTGACAAGAACGCTTGAGTTTGCGACTTAATCTTTGACTCTACTGAAATTTTATGCTGATTTAAAATGTGAATTTTTCAATAACAGGGCTTTAAAATTCGAGATTCTATTTATATTTGTTTTTGTAGTATTCCTATTATATTTGTTTTATTCTTCGAAAATTAAAGATATATATTTTTGTAATTTTAAATTGTTATGCATGTTAAATGTTGCTAAAACCCATTTAAAAGAATAAAAAACCTTTGGCTAGCTACGAATAATAAGGTCAAATAAAATAGTAAAGTTGAAAAACCTTTTATGTACAGTTGTTTACTTTACGCCAGCCACAAAATCCGTGTCAACACTCACATAAAACATATGCATGGAATATTAATTTTGAAAGAATCGTGTTAAAAATTACTTTTGCAAAAGGGACGCTGGATGCATTCAAATGTAAACATTATAATTTCTTTATATTCAATACGCGGTCTCGTTTAGGTTGATAAACTTTGAATTTCTAAACCGATCGGGTAATAGAAAACATATTACATTGCCCCTATATATTGCCCGACCGTTTAGTATCCATTGCTCTTTTTGTGGGCCATAGTTCCGAATATTACAAAGAAGAACGGCAATGGAGAAGCGTTAACTGATTGTTATTCCTGTCGAGTTGCGATAGTCAATATCCAACGGTTGGTTGTCATCGAAACAAGTCGGTACTTGTTTGAAATTATGATTATAATAGTGTCACTTTATCGAAACTACCTATAGACTATATTTTTTAGAAAGAAAATAATATATATCAGATCAATTCAATGATTTTGTAATGAGAGTTTCAATGACGCAACTGTGACGAGTGACGACAGTCAACGACGGAATCGCGAAATTCGTCCCATATATTATTCACGAGAGGCCGATAATGAGGCCGTTCACCCCACGCGTTAGACACAATTCGACCAGACTGATTGTCCATGGTTAGGTTTTTTCTCGTTAGGTTTTACCAGTAACAAACCGAGATATTATTGTCAAAATTGTTTTAACTGATTGTTAAGAGGTTAATTTACTTTACAAGTTATTTCTAAAGTATTAATAACAATGTAAACACTTCTAACTGTGTTGAAAGTAATACCCTATCATTTCTTACTGAGTTAATCACCACCTTGCACTTACCGACATTATAACAGCAAAAATCACTTATCCACTTACGGACGTCAAAAAGAAGATCTCCTTACCTGAAAACAAGAAAAAAAACACCATTAAAATCATCATTAACGGTTCATTTTTTACCGAAAAATACCGAGTTTTTGAAAACGATCCATTGTATACGAAGAATTCTCCCACATCACAGTTGAACGACCGGCCAAATTTTTAAGACACAACCTAGATTTTGTGAAAAAAAAAATACAATTTAAAAGTTTGAATAAAACATGTTTGGCCGCGCGTGTGTATTTATGAAATTCGTAATTGATACGTAAGGAGTCACGTTTTTTGTTTGTTTGCTTAAAATAATCGAATTATTCCAGATATTACAGTTTCATGTCCATATTTAAGTTTCTTTTGCATTGAATTTTCTAGAAAATTCTTTCAAATGCGAATAAGTAGCTATAAGCGCCTTTACTTGCTATCTTTAAGAGACTTAAGGGTCAGCAGTCAGCACGTATCACAATAAATATTTTATTATTGTCGATAGTAGTAAATCTAACTTTATATCAAAGTTTATACATCCGTTATTTCTAGAGGAATTCCTATTTCTTGTATTAGTACGATAACATATTTTTTTGTCTATGTATGTATTTGTATGACTGTATGGGAATTTCCGAGTAATGTTCTGAACAATATAGAAAACAAATAGAATATTCAATTTGCAACAAAAAGAAAACCCGCGCTCGAGCTACCGTGACTCGGAACGTAAAGGGCTATTGAAGGACACCGTGGATTGAGTGTTGTTTTTTTTTATCCTGCTCTGCCCTGGCTGGGAGGACTCATTTGATAATATTACTACATAAAAAGAAAAAGCTCCGTCAGTTTAAATTTTGTATTCTATGTATAAAATGTCACATCACGAGACTGCCAGAGTGTTGTATAATCACCAATGTTTATTAAAGCTATGCTAAAATATACGTTTCCTATGTCGCATGCATGGTTACACGCCCTTACGTCTGCTGTGTTTTCATTACAGCTGTCACGTGTACAATTTATCATACATTGTGGACCAGGAAAAGAATAGATTATGTTCATGCTTGTTTGTTTTTTTGAGGTGAACCGAGGTTATGGGACATGCTTTAGAAGTATTTAGTTATAAACAGTTGGTATTGAGTGCTAGATTGCGTTGTATTTTAATTATTGAAGCTAGATTTTAGGTTCCTTAGGTTGGTACCTGCTTAAAATTTAAAACTATTTAAAGCTTTACAATACAATGAATTAAAACCAAATATTTACTTACAACTAATCACTAAATAATAAATCACTAAATATAACTATAAAAATACGGATTATTTTGTTAAATGCCTAGATCAATGTAATTGATTTATTTGGAAAATACAAGATCTTTAAAATAAATATTTTATGAATAGTATCTTGTTTATATTTATCAAAAATGCTGGCGTAAAGCCAGCATTTTTGATAGCAATATCATTAGCAGTTAATCCGATTTCAGAGTGCACATGAACAATCCATTTAATAGCATCGGCTCTTAAAAACGGTTCTATAATTTGAACTTTTTGTTCCAAGAGGTTCCCCAGTTATCCCCAGTCTTCCAGGCGAATTCCCCCAAATTACAGTAATACCCCAATGTGTATAAGCGTTATTATAAAATAGAGCTTCGCTGAGCCCACCTTTAGTACCCTATATTGAATGTCCCCTAACTCGTAAAGACGTTCAGATTATAAGGATTTTTGTTTAGAAATGATTACAGATTTCTATTTTTTATTTGGTGCGCAAAACATTAAAAAGAAACTTTCTTCTAAAGATTGCTTTTAAGGCTTTTTTCAACAAGTCTGGGTTTTTGATAGTGAGTAAGGTTTCTCAAGTTACTGTTACAACTATCTCGACATGATCTTATCGGTAGGGGTGAATGACCTTTAAGCTGGAGCATTAAGTGCCTCGCGGAGATTAAATAGTTGAACTACCCCTTCAATTAAATAAAGTGTAATTTTAAATAGTACTAAACCATTGCTTGAAAATACACAGCAATAATTACCTTCATAAGTGAGGTAATAATCTGTCGAGTTTAAACTACTCAGAACCATGTGAGTACCTTTTTAAGTGAAGTATAATTACATACTTTATCTTCATGCTGATCAGGAAGACATAAGCTTTCCATTTATGTAAAAATCACTTAGACCGGTTCAGCATTTTCCGAGATAATCGCATAAGTTGATAAACTAAAATAAGACGACAGATAATAACGACGTAGATCTCTACTAATACCCTAAAAGAAACGATAAACATTAGAAAGATAATGGTTTTAACCAACTCTTCAAAAAGTTTTCGAGATGGTGCGTTTAGAAGACGGACGTTAAACATAGGATTACTCTTGGTGAGTCATAAAATTAAAAAGCAATGGTAGTAAATATTACATAAAACTTTGCATCAGAAAGTTGTCTTGAACTATTTTAGTAACTTTTATGTACCGTAATAATATATAAGATTTTTTCTCATAAACTATAGTGAACAAGTTTTTTACAGCTTACAATATTTTACTGCTGGTTTCTTCAAAATGCATAATCATAATCCTCAGTATATTTTTTGTATTTTTATCCATTTAGATTGTAACAACAAAGTGATAATTCACGAAAACCTTCATTTTTTATTCAAAGATCAACTTGATAATTATGTAAATGTTATTTACAAAAATGTGAAAAAAAACACGCAAAGTAACAAAATCAGTACATTTACGTGACGTAACAGTCACGGAATTTACGAGAATATCACTTAAAATATACACATAAAACGTTAAGGGTGTAGCATTTGCAAGTTTTAAGAGGCACCGCCTTAAGACGGTGCGTGATAAAAGTATATGGCCTTAAATATATTTTTACGAAGTCACTTTTCTGGTTTCATTATGAGTTTTATTTAGATTTTAAGCGAAAGGACGAGAAAATGTGCTGGAACCCTGCATTAGTGGAAAATAGGATCGTTTGCTTCCGTAATCTTTGTCATTGTTGTTTGTAACAAAAATCTAATGCGCAACTGTTTTTTTCAAAAATTACTTGAATTCTACTTTGAGTATCTACTTATTAACATTTTAATGATGTTTACAGAAACAGTGTGTTTTTGGTATTTTTTAAGTTCGATTTTACACAACACTAAAAAAAGGGCAGAAGTTAAAAGAATAAAACCCATTCAACATTTTGTTATCTTAAAAATCTTATAAAATTATACTCAATTAAAAGATTTAACCTCTCATAAAATAAAACCTAGACAAAACAACAAAACGCTCACCTTTTTTCAACAAAAAGTGACCTTAATACTTAAAGAGGTACATAAATCACAATCAAGAGGTTTTCTATTAATGCCAACATAATACCTCCATTAACATTTTGGTTTTTAAAAGACCATTACAGAGTAAAATAATGGTTATTATTAAAACAACATAAAGATAACCCTTAGGTGTGTAGTGGTAAGCATAATTGTTCAAAATTATTAGCTTTTTTATATTTTTTGAATTTAATAACATTTCTTGTTTTTCGCGCACTTTTAACAAGTTAAAAAAAAAACATCCAAATATAGAATCCAATTACTTTTTCTTTTCATTTCAGGTTTAAACAAAACAAGTCGATGCAAACAAAAAACTGGTTTCTGAACAAGTTTTGGCTAAAAATAAAAACGCGTAATCGAAAATCATTTTGCAATCCGTTCGGAAATGTTACACATAACAGAACATGGCCAAAAATCAATCTAAAATGAATCTCATACCGAATTTCCATATTTTACACATACATAAACATCTCACGACCCACAACGGGAGTTTCCACCCCACAAAGACCCCGTAATATGCCCGGGGCAATAAATTTATTATGATAAAGTCGATTTACGTCAATAAGCCCAACTTTTTTGTTGAATTGAAAACTTTTATTCCGTTCAAACTCTTTGAAAAAGTATTTTGGATATTGAACTCCGATAATAATATGTAGGTACACAATTTTCGTGTGACGTCATTTTGTGTGCGATGTTTTCAATCATTATACCCAGTTTTGAAGTTTATTAATACGGCTTTGAAATTCTTTTTTCGTTTAAATATGAAAAAAAGTTTTGAATGAAAATGGAGGAAAATCAGAAAGCTCATTGGGCTGAGATAAGGTTTCTATTCCTGAAATAGTTGCTGAAAAGAGGCTCTTGGGAGAATGGAGCACAATACAGGCAGACGGTGCCTTAACGCTTGGCTTCTCGATCGATCGTTAGTTCAAATCTGATTCTATTCAACTCTTATACTTATACATACATAGAACAATACATATTTTTACTTTTATTTTGTAAAAAAAAACATCATGAGTTTAACTAGTATCCCAGTTGTTTCAAAAGCATTTCTCTAACTCGGTCAACGGTGGGCGAAATAAAGCCTGTCCAAGTGTCGTGTAAGTCGTGCTAAGCTAATAACATGGTTCAAAGTTGACATTCGTCTATTTTTAGCTCAAAAACTAGGCTATATTAAAATAAAAACTGTCGCTCTTTCTTTCTACGTAATAAAGCACACGGTCCAGCTGTGCTCGTACTCAAAAACCACAAAGTACCACAATTAATCTCCGGCGTGAAAGTCAAGATTACCAAGATATCGAGCAATCCCGCCCGATCTCCGACCAAGGTCTCCGTAACATGATCAAATGTACAGGTGAATGCAGAAGTTCCACTTGCTTGAGACTTTGAAAGAATACAAATAAGGATGACAAAGTCCACAAAATGTTAGAATATAATTATTACACCATTACTGTTACTGTCTGCCTGTGTTATTTCTTTACCGTACGGTACTGTACGGTAAAGACTTGCATGCAAATACCTCATGAATTCCAACCATTTCGATTGAGGACTGATGTGAACTACTGGTCATTAATTTTTGGTACACACATTTTTTAATACTTCCTAAAACTCCAAAAGCTGTGATAATGGCCACTTTTGTCGCTAAGTTATCTTATGCACCCTTATCTATAAAATTGGAAAACCACTATGTTTTCATACTACATAATTATTACAATTAATTTCAAAGATTTTCATCCAAAAGTCAAAACGACTAAGCCAAGATTTAATTCGACTACATAAAAGTTATACGATAACCAATAATGCTTGAAAATGTTTCATCCTACTGTCTTTCTTTTGTCAGATGTCCCACACGGTAACAAAAAGTGCAGCAAGGTCGACAGCAAAGGTGAATGCCCAAGACCGGCAACAGCGGACGTACTTAACTTGCACCGTGGATCTTCTGAACGAATCTACCTATGCAGTGGTAATATGATCTCGTTCGTTCACTAATCGTTCATTCCGGCTGAACGACTCGAGTTTTACGTATCGCTTGGCAATGGGCGGTGTAGGTTTTATAATTTATTGTAGCTATTGGCTGGGTATTGTGAGAAATGGCTGCTAGAAATAGACTTTTTGGTAAAGTTGGGGTTAATATATTAAGAAAATTCTATCTGCGTATTTTAGATAGGTTGACTACTACTAGTTACATTTATTAAAACGATAATATAATTTCTAGAATAATATGTAGTGAGCAAGCAATACCTCTCGAAGATTTTTTATATAAGGCCTCGCAACGCGACAGTTAAAAGCTACTTAAAAGTTCATTAAAAAAAGCAGTAAAATTGATTGCATCTCATGGAACTCGTATCAACATCGTTTAAAAGGCACCATGGCTTAAAGGTCGCACTTTCACGAAACAAGGCCGGATTGTAGGTTCGCTTCCTCGTTGAATCACCTTGATATGTTTTTTTTTTTAAGTTAGAAGAAGGAAGTTAGTTTCACTGCTTGGATTATGTTACGTACAGTAAAAAGATTAATTGTTTCTATGTAGGATAAATGGAGCATTTTTTTTTCTTGGAATTCATTTTAAAAAATCAGTAGAAACGGATAGAATTTTAATAGCTTTAATAACTTCAGTTTATCATTATTCATTCTTGAAACAGGAAATGAATGTTTCCAATTATAACAATATCTACCAAGATTTTTTTTTCTGGTACCTCTTCGATTTTAATTTCAACAATAATTAGCAATAATTATAATTATTCCAATTACTAAAAAATACGAATAAAAATTTTGGTACAACTTCAACTCAGCGTAAAAAAAATCGCGCCGCGCAACCAAAAACCCAAAATACTTCCACTTTCTTAGAAAACAAAGAATGAAGATATAAAAAATTACATACAATACAATTTCTAACACCTTAATCGTTCACTGTCAGATGTAGATTTCACAAATAACATACAACCTGCTACAATAACAAAAATAATTAGATTTTACACACTCGTTAGATGTTATTTTACCAAATACAACGTTTTTCGAACGATCTTCATTAACTAAATCACGCACTGTACTACGTTAAGGGTGGGGTTTTAGTAACTAGGATTAAGAGAGTTCATAAGTGGAAGCGATTTCGAATTATGAAATTGCTACTTTTGTTACAATAAAATAAGTTGTATGCAATATATTGCCACTATTCGCCACGCGTGTTTTGTGGTATAGAATATTTGATTTGTTTGAAAGCAAATACGAGTTTACCGCACGCAAAGATATTGTGGTTTTCTAAATCAATATTGGTAATAAAGTTTCAGTAACTTTTGATTATAAATGATTAAATCTCCATGAATGCTAAACATTTTTGAACGTAATATTACGACAAAACCTGTGCAAACAAAAAAAGCACACACACATAACATTATTTATTCAACCCCCACCCGCTACGCTACGCCACTAAACCAACACCCGAACCCCACAGTATCGTATTTTTTAAGCTCATTTCGTAACTATATAACCATCAATTGAACAGATAAAAATCTTAAATAGAATTACATCGCGTGTTCTAAACTTCTAACCGCCATGGTCTAATTTTGGTGGTGTAACCCCACCAAATTAAAAAGAAACATTACCGCTTCAGGCGTATGCAAATCCAGTGTGTTTTTTAACACAGTCGCTTAACAATTTTATAAAACAATGGGTGCGTGAATTGTAATTACAATGTCAAGTATTTACTTGTCAAGCTGTTGGGGTTTAAGTGTTGAAGAAACGGGAACATTTAGATTTTTATAATGATACACTCATTTTGTTGGGCTCATGACACGATGAAATGTATGAATTAGCTGACTTGTTATTTAGGGCGTTGTTTTTTTAGCTCTGAGGTAAGTTTGTAAATGGAAACAACATTTTAGAAACGGCTTTTTGGCTAAATGTTGTTTTTATTCTAGACTATGTTTAGTAAGCTATTTTGTATTGCTACGTAGGTAAACTCAGAAAAAAGATAGGATTTGAATCTGCAAATGCCGCACAAAAATAAGAAAGCAAAACAATGTCTTTGTTCACGTTTAAGTATTCTGTGACCAACATTTTTTCCAATTTTATTTTCAGTAGCACCTATAGGCACCTAAATATTCATCCCTTAAAATATTCAAAGAAAAAGGCTTCTATTTGGTTTTGTCTCACAGAAACCTTTGTGTTTCAGTGCCAAAAAAATGCCAGCCATTACTTTTAGGCATTTATTGTCACTTTGTACAAGAGAAAACGCCATGTTTTCTTAAATCACGAGCTATTTTAAAAATCACGTTTCTAAAGCAGTCACTTGACAAATATCCAATTTATTTTTAAGCACTTACTTACTCACGTAGTTACCAATTTGTGTAGCGAATATACTTGGGTTTTATTGGCCATTCCACTGATATTGGGAGCCGTGAGACGGCTCTACGTTGTCATGGCAACCGGCTATTATGAACACCACGGAAGGTAATGATAAAGTAGTGTGATACAAACATCCATTTATTTGTTATTTTTATACAGAGTATAAGGTAAGATTAGATTAGGTGGTAAAGAAACTGTTTCCAGAGATCAAGGGAAGAATCGTATTAGGTTATTATATTTTATTACCAAAAAATAACGTTATGAGAGATGAAGGGTTAACCAAAGCTGATAGCATAACATTAATAAAATATATATAAATTCTCGTATTTGCATTAGAACACAATTGAAATTCAAATGTGTCAACATATTTATGGATATGAGTGTACTCTTAGAACTTTATTCGCTTAACATAACAAATGATGGAGTTACTTTGAATCGTTCCAAATGTTACTTTGAAAGACTTTCAAGATCTTGCGTGGTTTTAATAAAAGCAGCTTATTTGAAAATCATAGAGAAAAAACTATTGTGACTGATATCTCTAATTCTCTAAATTATAATATACCGTTATAGTAACCATACATAGAATTAAAATTCTGGTTAAATCCACTTCCAACAATAGATATTTTCAAACATATAGGTAATCCCATTAAATGAAAGAGACACCCAGAAGACAGAAGAATTTAAAATTTGCAAAAATTCACTTCTTTTAATTTTCTTGCAAATTTTTTCAAAGGCTAGTTTAAAATTTAAATTTCATAAAAATCGTTTTCTTAGACTAGATTGCTGAAATGTCCCATTTCCTCAATCAGGGTAAGCCTAGTAGCCGTCTTACATAGAAATTAGCATTAATTAATTATTTTGTGTAATGTATTTAGGCCAGTTAACTCAAATGCAATACAGCTAACAGTAATATAATTAATTAGATAATTGATCGAATTTAGTTAAAGCTAAACTGTGTTTACCATCATTGATGTGGTTTTAGTGTTTGTCAATCGCCTTTATAGTTATATAGCTTTGCTAGGTATAGACTATCCAACACAAAAACATATTTTTCTAATCATACCAGTAGTTCCTGAGATAAGTGCTTTCAGCCAAACAAACTCATAAGCTTCATTATATTAGTACTATACATTAATTTCCTATTTTGATATTATTTTGACATTAAAACATATTTCATAGAAATAGATTTATAAATAACAAATTTTCCTAAACAATCAACAAGTAAAAAATTCGCTAAAATGAAACTACGAACAAAAACGAAGTTTTATCAGTCATTATAGTAACCTTGCGCTTATTACGAAACTGATACACTACACTAGAACATTTGCGTGCTGCGAGACGTGAACACTCATTACCTCGTAGGATCGTAAGAAGCCTGACCTTCTGTTTTTACTTCACCTCGCAAGTAAAGGGAATTGTAACGAACGATTTGAAGTAAAAACGTGTGTTGTGTTAGAATTGTTTGGAGTTTGTGACGATGGCGATGTTGCTATAGAATTCGTTACTAAGGAAGGAAATATTACAGCAGAAAGAGTGAAATGAGGTCTTAAATAACAAGAGAAGGCAAATCAAGACAGTATCCAATATTAAAATATCGCACCTAAACCTCTAACCTCCACTAAAGTGCAATCACACACAAAAAATGTAAGAAAAACAAATAGAAATAGCGAAAAACGCAGTCACGTCCACAAAATTGTGTTTGTATGTCATTTCATTACCAAAATACTATAACAGTATTGCAGGCATACGTGCATAAATTACACCTTGGGTTGTGACGCCAAAAACCACTGAAAATACTATAATTTTGGTGGCAACCTTGTTTGTAAGAAAATAAGTAATGAACTAAATAATTTGAAGAAGGGAAAAGAAGACCAATGTCCCCTTTAAAAGGGCAATAAAGATACTAATGGGAAATAATTAAACGTAGATCTTATTTCACTTTAACCATTCATTTAATGAATTATAGAGCCTGTTACTAAAGGAGTGGCACCAATACTTAAAGAATTAACTAAGACTAATGACTTCAATCGCAAATCACAATCTGATTACGCAGTCACTGCAATTAAAGATCTAAATCGCCCATTAATATTTAAATTAATTGAAACTATAATACAATTAAAATAATACAAGATTCCAATTAGTTTGATACAATGTTACTGGCGTCGTAATAAAAATGACCCTTCATAAAAGCGTAATAAATTATTGACAGCTGGTTTAGAATTTACAGGAGAGTTTAAATCTTGTTGCTTTTCGAATAAAGGTTATAATGGTATGCAGTAGAATATCTCCTTGATACTCTGAAGCTGCGTGGGTGCTTAAAAGCCTCATACAGTGACATATTTAGCAATAGTATACGCAATCTGTGGAATAATGAACGTTACACAATTCAGATATCGTTGGTAACTTCATAATTTGAATTATGTTTACAAAAGCTTAGCTATTCTTTTAGAACATTACATTTTCTTTTGTAGAAAGTTGAAGGGCTCTTAAGAAAATGTGAAACGGACATGTAGGTACTGGGTTGTTGAAATATAGCTTTGAGAAGCACTTCAGAACAATGTAATAACAGTACAATTTGTGTAAGATGATCATTAAAGTGCAAAGCCTAAGAATACGAAAGCTCACAAGCCCTCTGTGACATATAAACCCCCATAAAACGATCGAGCTAACTCAGCCTCTCTAAACTCCAAATTAAATATCATCACACATCGGATTTCCAATTGATTTCTACTCAAGCCTCGAATAAAACCGAATCTCGAAATCTCCCAGAATCTCTCAATTTTTACGAGAACGAAATCCTTCTTTAATATCCAATCTATACACAGTTTAATAAACGATAAACTGAACTGCAGAACCATAAAAAGCTTGGAACGTAAAAAAGACGAAAAAGGCGCAACAAAAGTTTTCTACAGGCATCGGGACGCGGGAGTTAATAAAAATCGTGCCCAAATGACTACGGTAAAGTTTGACGTAAACATACCAGTACTGGGCGGAATTGGCGAAATTCTCCAATGATTTAAGGTTTGCTGCAGCGAGTTTGGGGTTGTTAGTATTTACAATTCTTAGTTTGGCTCCGGGGACTTCAGCGGTACGGAAACGTTGCAGTTCAATATTTTGATTTTAAACTGATTTAAACGTGCCTTAAATATTTAGGGTAGATTCTAAAAGATCACCATCATTGTCTCCCGTAATTACTTCGCAATCTTCAAAATGAAGTCGACTTTAACAGCATTATCAGAAAAAAGTACCCTTCCACTAAACTTTAAAAAGAATCCACCCTTTCTAAACAAGAAAAGCGAAAAAGTAATTTGTCAAGTAAATCCTCAACGTTCGAAGGAATGAGAAAGGATATCAGGCTGATATCTGATTAATGACTCCATAAATGATTAATAGGCGATTCCGACCAAATTAAATGTGACAACCGAATACTGGGGAAGGCTTAGGGAAATTGACTATTGAGTATTTTAGATGGAAAAATTCGCGGTCTTATTTGCTCTTACTTTCTTTTGGATCTTTGAATTTATTTTCTTTAATCAGGACTCCACTGCCTCCATTACTTTCCTTGTCTTGCGTTTCAAAACCAAGTTAACAGACTATTTCATCTAATCTAGCTTCGCTAAAATTTACTTTGCCAAGTCAAACACGTATCTTTATGACTCGTCCTTGGCAGGGCAAACAGAAACCAAAGGCCGTGTAACTTCCTCCATTTTAGCTAATCAGTTCACATCTAGCCTTTATTTATTCGACCTTAAAAATAGCGAGATATATACATAGCAGGATTTCCTCTATTTTATATAAAGTTTCCTTAATTCCTTTTTGTATTTGGTTGTACAAGATAATTCGTTGTTCGAACAATCGGGCAATCAAATCGTTATCGTCGAGCAACATTAAGCAGGGTTCCCATCGTTGTTTCTATTTTATTTCCGTGAATTAGGTTGTCTACTCCTTTTGATAATAACGGTCTTAATAATCGGATACTCATTGTAATGGCTTTGTGTAAGTATCTAGATAGGGTTGCAGTTGGAAGGTGATTTTATTTTAGTAGCTTCTTCTTCGTCTTTATCTTTTTCTTATTAAAAGAGCCTTTTGCTTTTGCAGCGGAAATGTAAATAAGCATTTAAATACAGATAGCCTCCTGGAAAAGACTATTGAAATACTCTTTTCCTTCAGCATCATTAATTCAGTCATATCAATCAACCTCATTAATTTGAATTACAAGTACCAAACCATTGTTTCCAAATTAACACTCACTTACCAACCAAATTACATAATCCTTTAGAGAATCAAAGTTAACAACAGAAACGGACGCCCCTCCAGAAATTATAACATTTTTTTTACCATTATCAAAAAACAAAAGCACGGACAAAACTGAAGGGGGATAAGGGGGCGTCCACGAGCAAGTCCCCTTCCCGTCAATTACCGTGATTAATGAAGCCCTCGAATATTGAAACGTTTATTCGACCAACGCCAAAAGTATTATATTACTTTTAGAAACACTGTATCAACTTTTAATAAAGTCGCTCCAGGAATTACTCACTTTTGAGTTACGAATACTGCGTTGATTAATATTTTTTTTCTCACGATGGAATTAGGAAAAGGGTTATTAAATCAATTTGTACAGAGACCAATTTGTTTAGTTCCAGTGTTGACCTCCTATTAAAAAATTAAAATATTTCAAGCTGCATACAATTATGAGAAGCTAGAAGCAATTCACTTCTAATAGAACGTATCTATTAGAAGTCAGTTAATTTGAAGTCGTCCAAATATTTTATTTTGACTTTGAATGCTAGTGATAGAAATTGGGGCGGGATTCCATCAAAAAACCCGTATGTATCATAATCAATCATACTCGCAAAACAACTTGATTTCAATTCAAATAAATCATTTAAATTTTCAAAATCTACACAGAAAATTCTGCGAAAATATTGGCGGTCACAATGTCAACGGAATACCATCATGTCCCCTTGTATCGGGAGAACAAATTAAACATTTCCCGAGCTACGCGACCAGACCAGATTAAATTATGAATTCAAAATCGATTCACTGGCTCACCCGCTGCGAGTTATTTCCAAAGATTCTGTTGATTTACGGCAAAGCGTAGAAATAGAAGCAGAGGGTTTTGGAAAATATTGAAATGTTGATAATTATAGGCAGAACTGTTAAAAGTGCTATAAGTTTAATAGTGCAGTGCAAAAATAAACATACAAGAAAAATTAAAAGGATCCTGTGAATAATAATGAAGTTAATAGTAAACCGAGTTCTTGAAATAATCATCCATTTTGAAGCACACATAATATTGTGCAAACTTTTCCTTTTTGGCTTCCAAGTACCCTCACCTCAAACTGCATTGTTCGCACATTTACATAGAAAGCTACATCCTGTTTAAAAAGAAAATTACTCATCCAATTCGTCCAAGCCACCTGGATTTCCCCAATCTGTCTGATTTTCATCAAAATAAATATCACGTACTTGGCACAGTAACTGCTTGTCATATAATACTAACAGAATCATGATTGATCGTGAGTTTCCGAGAAATAGCAACTTTGCGGAAGAATTATTCAATCAAGACATTCGATTTCATGATGATTTCATAGTAAATTTTCCACTTATACAAGTTATTTTCCAATCTTTGACTTATTACTGGTATAACTTGGATTGTTCAAGTTGCGAAGCCTTTTTCTGAACTCAATTTAGGTTCTACGGAAGTTTGTGAAGGACATTTATATGGTTTCAGCTTTTTATGTAAGAATTTGTTGAACTCTATTGTACTAAATATTTTAGTGATTGTTCATAAATATCCTTTTAACTATTGTTTCAAAACGACTGCTAAATAAACTTTCGCTTTAACAAAACGTACAATTTCATTCGTAGAAAAACGTTTTGTATAAAATTGACAAGAAATACAAAACAAGTGCTTGTGTAAAATAAAGAAAGTTTTCCAGAGTACAACAAAATT
Source organism: Agrotis ipsilon (assembly GCA_028554685.1). Classification (NCBI taxonomy): domain Eukaryota; kingdom Metazoa; phylum Arthropoda; class Insecta; order Lepidoptera; family Noctuidae; genus Agrotis; species Agrotis ipsilon. The sequence continues at coordinate 16,134,851 of CM052971.1, forward strand.
AAGTTACTGTAAGCGAAGTGGGAAAACATCAATTGTCGTCCACTTTAAGTGTTCGCAAAGGCAATTGTCTCATGATATCGGGAGGCTGCCAGGAAAAATAGTCACTTTAGAGGAACAACTGTTTTTTTCCCCTAGTTGGCAACATCCAGACATTTTATAGCGACACTTAACCGCAATCAAGTGGATCATTAGCCTGTAAAGGCCTGCCAAATATCTTTGCTTCGCCTCCGCTGTTTTCTCACCCTTTTGCGTGAAAGATGCTGTAACACACACCTTTTTTGGACGAATCCCGCTCGGCCATTGCCAAGTTCTGGCATATTTTTTGTAGGACATTATGTCGGTAATTCCCTGCGGCCGGCTACAGCTGTTTTTCGTACGAAACTACGCGGTTTGGAAGCCGAATTTAAAAGCCCGTATCATTTTTGGAGAAAAACAAATTGAATTATGTAAAGAGACTCATATCCGAAAAGTCAAATGCAAAACTGGAATGGATCACTCTGGAACGAGCGCCAGGCGGGCCAGAACGAAGAAAAAAACAAAACATCAATTTTAATGAGTCGAAAACCCAAGAATTTTCTCTTACATTTAGAGAGCAATATTTTTTCTACAACATTTAATCAGAGTAAGAAGTGAAATGGTAATTTGTGTGGACCGCTCGATGTAAATTTTATGCAAGAATTCGCTCGGCGCTCCCCTCTCCCTAAAAGGGGAAGGATTTTTGCAGCGGACAGAAAATTTTGCTTAGCCAAGTGAAATTTTAACTGCTACGACAGAGACAGCTATGGAAATGCGAATACTTAATGCTAACTTACTTCCCGCTGGTTCATTATACTTCATAATTTTTGAAGGAAAAAATGTGATCTAAAGGGTTTCGATGGTTGTGATTTTTGCTCGTGATATTTTGAATACTGAATTATTGATTTGCATAGCTAGGTAGGTATCTAGTAGAGTTAAACGATCTAGTTTTATTTATAGCAATAGTGATAGTTCCATTACTTGCTAACAAGTAGGCCAACTTCAAGTACTGCATTAATTCAGTTGGAATAAGTTGACTAGGTTACTTCTGTTATTTACATTATTTTAGTCAAAACAGCGTCTTGTTCGTATATAAACAACAATTTGATATTTGTTACGAGTGAACGAAGTAAATACGTTAGTAAACATTAAAAGTTTTCAAGTAACAAATCTCTGAGAGCTCAAAGTTGTTGTTGAGATCAAAAACATTCAAAAACCTATTTAAAATTTGAGAGCAGACTCAAGTACCAGATAACTAGACAAGTAAAACACTCTAAACTTTAACAATAATTTCAATGATGCTTCAGTACAACGTCTCTCTAAGTTACACTCAATTCCATCAAATTATAACTTGGATAAGACAATCTAACTCTTTGAAGTAACGAAATTCACTTTTTGTTTCGAAATCGCAACAAATTAATAACTGAACAATTTAATTTAAGGGTAGTGTCCAAATTGTTGAGTTAAAGGTTCGAATGATATAATTCTACTTCTTACACTGAATTAATGAATCCTGTCTCAATTTGAAGTCTGTTTCTAACTTTGCAAGTCGACTTTTCAGTTTGTTTCAATTTGTTAACCTCGATGGAAATTCAATGGTATTACAATGGGACTCCATAATAATAAACAAAAGATGTCTTATTTCATTTTGAAAGTTTCTGAAATTGTTCTTAGTTCAATTGGTGACAATATTTGTTATCGTGACTGTCAAAATTTGTGAATTTGACGAGTTTTTGTTTGACAAAGTTCTAATACTTTCGTATTATTAATCCTAGCACCAATTATTTTGACAGTCATAGTATATTTTCAGCGTCTTCGTCTGAGTTGGTGCTTTTCCTTTCAAAAGGGAGATTCGTATTTCGCTCCGAATTTACAGCTCCATTTCAGTCTTACCTTAGTCACTTACCTACCAAAAGCGTTATTAATTTTAGAAATGCAAATATTCCAATGCCTGTAACCACATCGTGTAACATACGAATTCACCAAAATCCCTGGCTGGCTAAACAGAGCTTATTAAGACCATGATTCAAACAGGAATTGAAGCGGCTAAAATTAAATCAACTCAACTCTAGATGCTAGTTCACTAATTAGTAGCACAGTTTATACATCAAACGACCAACGGTGATACGGATCATCAAAACGTATCTGGCACAAAAGGAAGTCTGTCTGTATGAGTAACATGATCTGCAAAATTGCTGGAGCGATTTTCATTAGGTTTGTATTCATTTCAATGGGAAAGTTGTGGATGCGAAGGATGTGTATTGATTGTTTGGTGTCATATTGCTCATTATTTTGTTGGTTTTGTTCTGGGACTTTGCTTTGTGTAAGTGATATTGAAATCTTTCATTTGTCATCAAGGATAATTTTGATAATATAAATGATACTTAGAAGCTTAATATGATATCAGAAAATATGTTGTATTTGACCATTTTTCCTTTATGCTAGATATAATTATAAAACCATGATCAATTAAGCATCACCATTTAATTAAATTTAATTTGTCACTAGTCAACAATCATTTCTATCAATCTCGACTAGTATAGCAAACAAAACCGGGTCACTTCACAAGTATAAGTACATCTAAACACATCATATAATAGAGACAAACGGCCTAATACAGCTGATCAGCTAAACCCGAACGTGCAACTAACAGTTAATGAGGAAGTGGCTACTTGCAGACAAATTAACATGTCACTTGAAAACATAGGAGCAGGAAACCATAATATTTAATGCTAGTCTGGATTAGAACTCGTTAGGTGAGCGTGAACTCTTGCCCTTTGAATTGAGTACTGGGAAATGTGCTGATGGCGAATGTAATTGTAGTAAATGATAAAGACGACTGACTGGCTACTATAAAAGGAAATTAAACATTTGAAGACACAGTAAGTAAATCATTCTATAAAAGCTACTTTTGATCCAGAACACAATCAATTCAACAAATTACCGAAACAGGAAAACGACTCCACGAAAAATCAAATCAATAACACATATTTGGACTGTCACAGACAAAAATAAACGCAGAGAAACATATCACGCGACGTTATATATAGAACATGGGCATGCATTTTTGATACAAAATTCAACTATGAGCCATAAATAATATGAAATAGTTGAAATAAAGGCAGCCAACACACGCGATACTCGTATTAATCTGGTACCATTGAAGTGCTTTCTAACTGCGGAGGGAAGTTTTAATTACTTTGTTCCCGACGTCTGCTAGAAAAAAGGGAGTTTAAAGAATGAGTCGGTGAAGAGGCAGGTTTGAAAAAGTATCTTGTTCAATTATACGAGACGAAATAGAAGCTGATATTCCAAGAAACGTTATTGCTTATAAAAATTTCACTCATACAGATTTATTTAGTATCGTTGACGATGGTTTATATGCAAAGCATGTTCACAAACATGATGTTGTACAAACAAATCACGTACACAAACATCTAGGTTCAGAATATATAAATGTACGTACAGGCCTGAAACACATTGCTCCGTGTTCGAATCAAACTTTAGCAAAGAACAAACTGTGGCTACGCGAATACAAACTTTATAAGCACTAGACTCAATATATCGTGGCTAGAGACTTTTATTAGAACAGAAACATAATTTATGTACATTACAAAAAAGGTTTTCATATAAATATGAAATATGTTACTAATACAAACTACAATTTAACAAAACACACATTCATGTCTAAAACGATTACTCGAAACGTAACATCTTCACATGTAAACAGCAACTAACATTCGCAAAACTAATTACCAACAACACTATAAACTAAAAACGTATCTAAACGTTATTGTAAATCAAGCTAATGAAGTATATATCAGAGTAAACGTAAACTCTGAGCTGTTAAACGTTCGCGTTGTACCGGAGTCCGGAACGAAGTTCAGCAAAATTTATTGTTATAGTTTTGTTAAGAAACGCAATAGCTTCTTCAGGTAAAGGCTGAGTGGCCGTTAAGGAGTCGATATAAAATACTGCATTACCCTCCTTATGTATTGCCCCGTCTTACCGTAATGCTCACGCCAATGTTGCTATTTACCTGAAAATAGAAAATATATTGTTAGAAACTGAACACGTTGGCAATAAAGAACATATAGCTAAGAAAGGTTAAGACTCCTTCGAAATGGATAGGTACCTACATGATTTTAAAACCAAATAGCACAAATTAAATTGTTAAGGATGTCATGTGATTCACAGTTTTTTGCCCTGTGATTCAGACCCAAACCGCAGCGGGGTCAACCCTCAGGTCCAATCATTTACCTTTTCATAAGACCCGGAAATACCAGAACCTAAAACTGTCAGAACAGATAAACCGATAAAAAAGATGAATAATATTTTTATTCTGAATTGTAAATGAGAGGAATATGTAAAGTATCATCTGTCTATTGTCTGGTGGAAGATGTAACTTGTAGTAATGACGAGGAAACTTTTTCTTATTAATAAATGAGCTTTTTTGTTCTGTTGATACACCTTTCCTATCATTTGGTAGGTTCAGAGATAAGAAAATATTGGATCTTCTATTCTCCTCAAAAGAAAATAATCAGCAATCAGTTTTGGTTGCATAAAGATAGCCTAATTAACTCTTACAGACAGACCTAACGGTTCCATCTTTAGCTGTGCCATTTAAATTTTTATTCACCCCAGTAACACAAAAGAAACATCCCAGCGACCGAAACCGCATTACCAAATATACATTTACATGAAACATGTCAAATAAACGAATGTTTTAAGCACCCAGTTAAGTTATGCTGGCTCACGTACCGCTAACCAGACGAGAAGAAATGTAACGATATAAAAGCGAGTGCCTCCCCGAAAATTTCCTTCAGTCTTGTACGATAAATCTTTTAATCCTCTTATACAATTTGATCGAGATTGCCCGGACGGTGTTTTTTCTTTTTGTTCACGGACGAATGTTTCCGATCTTAGTTTTTGTTTTGACGATAAATGTGCTTTTAATGTGCATTCTGCTTGTTTGCTGGATTTGTGAATGTGCACTTTTAAGAAGTGGTCTGGCAGGATTTCGATTTTCGGCGAGAATAATACCCTCGTAAATTATGTGATTACTTTTGTTTTGTTAACGGTTTGAAAGCTCGTGATTTATTGGAAAAGTCAGCTTTATACTGTAGGTTTGATTAAATTAAACTTCTTCATTAGTTCAAGAATAAATCTCTGGCTAACAGATCCACTAACTTCACTATCATGTCGATTCCTGTAGTAAAACTGTGTAACGCACAGACAGGGTGGAATTTCGGAGTAATGTTGTAACTGTGGTAGATATTTTCTTAACCTTATTCCTCTCAGTTTTAACTTGGTATAACCTGATTTGAAATCATTAAAAAAAAATCTTTCTTTCAGACAATCATCACCGATTACTTCGTTCCCCAGAATCAAAAAACCCTTCAATCAACAGTCTTTACCTGGCAACACGAATGGTATTTAAATCGCATCGATCACGCCGTGACGCAGATGTTAGACAATGTTAGAAGATACTCAGCCGATAAAAAAATATAATTGATGAGGACAGGTAGTGGATTTAGGGTTGTCTGATTGAAGGGACGTTCGGACGAGATAGCTACCAAACCGGGATTGCTTAGGGGTGGTCACAGGAAATGGGATTGAGGAAAATAATAATAATAAAGATGAAAGCCATATTGCAGTAATCTTTCATGTAGTTACTGTTGATGTTAAGGCTACAAAAGTTAAATAAGGCGTGAAACAAGAGCTTATAGACGGAAGGGAAAAAGATTATGATCTAAATCAAAATGGAGTTCTTCATAGAGGACGTAATAAATGCACGACTCCTTCAAACATAGAAAACACGTAAGATACAATAAACACGGAAAAGACAAAACATTTATTCATAACTCATATCTGGACAGATCTATATACAAAAATTTGTCTACAAAAGTAAGTGGACGCTTTCGAAGCCCTACCCCATCAGATACCGGAGACGTTTTGATGTATCGTTCTGTACCTACCATGATACGAATCACTTTGTTTTACATGTCTGAGTATTACACAGATAATAGTAATGTGTTGTATCTATTATGATACGATTTACATTGAAACACTGGTTCAGATTTCAATAAAAACGTCTGGGAAATAATTTGCGAGACGTCAAATCTTGATTTATATCTGAAAGCTAAGTATAAAGTGGTGGCTTTTTTTCTGGGGCTCACACGAAGACTTGCCTACTAGATAATATCTAGCAAGGGCATAATTTTTTGTTGGCACATTAACATAAAATATCGTCTGGGCAGTTTGAAAGTTCTTTCATTGTTTTTTCGTCTTTCGCTAAAGTTCAGTACTTAATTTTAAAAGAATTATCGTACAGACTTTAACTAAGTTAAGACTTAATTAGTAATTTGCTTAGCTGTTAAATTATGTTATTTAAGAAGATATTATTATTACAATAGAGAAGCCTTACACAAAGAAGACAAGTTTTATCAAATGAAACCTTTTTTACGAACACAAACGGCCTGTATCGTAAGTTTTTTTCGTCGCCCCCATGTTTCGGGACAATAAAACGCGTTCTTATCTACTCCACTATGTTTTCGTTTTAAAAACATTTTTCGTTCTTTCATGATTATTTTTTAAGCTACCGCACTACGCTTTGCCCACATCTTGCTCGTTTAAACTGTTTTCAACTTTATTTTCAATTCTTTAGGGATTAAGTTCGCGTGGAGTTGGTTCTTTAAATTCTTTTGTCTTTAAACTATTGATTCTTTTTTATTTTATAGTGATTTCGAAATGAATAGTATTCAGGTTTTATTGACGACTTTTTATGGTGTGGGCTGGGATTTGGATCTCGGTTGAATTAGGGTTTTATGTGTGATCATTGTCTACGTATTTATGTATTCCTTTTAAGGACGAAATCAAAACGGCTTATGTGATTTGTTGGATAAGCAGACGGTCTGCGACTTTCATCTCGTCATAAACATCTCTTTGCTGCATGGGGCGAAAATTCATGTTCATTTTGCGTTGAAATAATATACATCTTCTTTTGATTTTTAACTACCTCTCAAGTTCAACGATCTCATTTCCACTACATCTACTTCCAGAACATCATGGTTAACTATACCGAACATTCGGTCCTCATTAAGCAGATATTTGCTCAAGTGTTCAACCCAAAAAAAAATATTCGCATTGACAACTGTTCGTTTCCGTATAACAGATGTTTAAGACGACAGTTGCAAAAATATGGAGACAGGTGGCTACATGACCTGTAATTTGCTTCTTTTCATGAGTAATCATTGAGGTATGTTTAAGTATAGGAGTGACATAGTACTTTAAAATAGAGATGATTAAAGACTTGTCCTAGAATTTCATACTGATGTTTTCTTTAATGATAATATCATTAATGATAAGGGTGTTAACGGTGAAAGTCATCTTTTAATAAAATCATAGAATAAACTTTGACTCAACATTCAAGCTGGTTACAAAATTCGGTCAATCAATACAGTCAAGCATCCAGAACACACTATCGCTCCAACCCAAGAGGTCCATCAAAATAACGTAGCGATAAAAGTAATCCTTTGACGTGTAGCCCGCATGGCGAAACTTGCGTGAGATGCAAAACATCTGACCCACATTCGACCGAGAGAGCAAAGAAACAAACCTATTATTATGAACCTCATACAGACTTAGATAAAGCAGCTAATACAAATTGGAAGGCCCAAAGAAATCCTATTACTTAACGTTATCAAAGAAAACCAGCACTTAACTTTATTATGAGTCTCATAAACTTTATCTGGATTTATGTTTTTGAAGATGTGGTTCTGTGGCCGGGGAGCGGAAATTGTTCAGAGTTCGAATCAGACGGACTTGTGTGGTGTTGATGTAATTAGAAATTAGAATGTTGTTAAGAAGGAATAGTGAAGCATATAGCTGACAGAAATCACGTTGGAAGTTGTTGAACTCACTGTATTAATAATTCTAAAGTCCGAATGTGGTTTCGATGACTGTCCAACCAAGATTGTTCAAGTGAGTCCATGTATCACTTATAGCAAAGGAAAAGCAAAACCTACAACTTGCACGATGAGTAACAAACAACTAATACTCTGTACACTATCTCAAACACTCAGATAAGCTTGGAAAACAATATAAAAACTTAATATAATAAAAGAGAATCTTGTTTATTTTGATGTCGACACCAAGTGGCTAGAAAATATTGTTAAAACAAACATTTGCTTTGGTCTTGCAACCTTGCAGTTATCTACAAACAAATACTCCGGCTGTGTGCTTATGCCTCTTATCCCTTGAGGACTCAGTTAAAGACCTAACAATGTTACTATTAGGACAACATACACAGCGATTGGATTACTCCTTTTATTTGAAGTCTAAAGAGATTTCGGCGTTTCAAAATTCTACTGTGTAAGACCTGGTTGGCATTTTTAAATTCCAGTCATAAAGTAAGTAAGTCTAGGTGGTTTGTAATAACTAGTCTAGAATCTAGATAAAAACTATAAAACGCAAGTAGCTAAAAACCACCGCTAACTTCCCAAAAAACAAGATCTCAGATCAAAAAACAGCGATGACATTTATGACCAAATACGAAAACGTTATGAAGAAATATCCTCATGAGAGATCTCTATTGCTATCTCCCAAAGAACTGTACGATGTCCAAAAAAGTGGATGTAATATTTTTGCTTATGTAAGTTCGTTTTTGCTGCATAGATCTGTTTAGTAGATTTGTGGGATCAAACGGACCGAGACTCAGCTGAAAATATATGACCAAATGTTGTCAGATCTCCTTGAGTTATGGTGCAATAATGGTGACCATATGCGGCCATAGATTCTTTCTTTGGGAAGAGTAATTCCATGGGGGTGTTATGTCCTGCTTTGTGGTTTATCGCCGAGTCATGACACATTTTTTTGCGTGATCACTTATCAAGTTCTGACCGTTGTTTTCATCTTCTGGTAGTTTCTGTAATCCAATCCTTCAGTAAGATTTACTCAAAAAATTCGCTCTACATACCTAAGTTTTTTATTTAGGTACAAAGTAGACTTTTTGTTTTAAATTCAACTAACGATTCACGTGCTAGGTCACGTTGCATCGCTCGCCGTCATTCGACGTTTATGCTTTACATCACTGCAGTAATCACATAGTAACCCATCGATCTATATCAACCACTTGATTTAATCACTACAGCTAATGTCTTGATAGGAACAGCCAATAATATCTCAAGAATAATCCTATTTATTCAGGACGTTGCATTTCTGTTTGAATTTGACTTTGATTGAAAGCAAACTGCTCAATTTTAGTGTGCGCGCGAATTATTGTAACCTCTAAATGGTGCATTGTACGTAATTGTCTAGTATCCGTTACTACTATGATTGTTAGTGTGAAGGTTTTTACGTTTACGCGCAAATTAAACTTGTGTATTTACATATATACGTAATATTATGTATATTGCTACATCGCAAGTAAACACGAGATCTGTTCGCAATGCTTTATGGGGTCACGTTACAGACATAAGTCTGTGCGAGATAGAGTAGCTCTTGTTGATATTACTTAGTCATGTTCTATCTTAATCCGCAAATAAATCTTCATTAGAAGAAGGAAATAAAATATATCCGTTGAAAACTGTGCCATTTGTCAGCCATTCAAGTTTAAAACTCCTTCAATTTCAATTACTAATTCTCAAAAGATCCGCGCGCCGCCGGCCATTTTAACTATCTGATCCTATAATACTGGCTGAACCGAAACTTTATCTTCGAGCCCACCTTGATATTACAAGTGAGACCTTCGGGGGAGCACCTTGTCCCAGCGTCCCGAGATTTAACAACTTTCTGAAGACTTTTTAAGTTTCTTAATTTCGAAAGTCCCCATATTTCGTGGGAATAAATTGAAATTGTTTTGTTAGGGAGTGTACTGCTTGTAAATAAGGTTACTTTAGTGATACATCACTGGACACGGTAATATAAAAAGGTAAAGCAATATAATTTGTTTTGTTTTATTCCATTAAACTTTGTGCCTTCCAAAATGAAAAAAAGCCCAGAAAAATTTGCACCAAATAAAATTTACAGCGATGCTAAACATAAAAATCATTCAACAACGAAGCGAAAGAATGAAAAGCCCACACCTACACATGAAATTACCCACTTATCTCCACCTAAATCAGTTAAACATGGCTTATTATCGTACAAACTATACTTAGTAAGAATTTACTAAATATACAGCGTTATTACTCAATTAAAAAATGAATTTACGATTCATAAAAGTTCACAAACTTTCTACCTGCGTGTCGCGAATGCATATATTGTGGTGGTAATGTCAGCAATAATTTCAATATGTAGGTGCAGTACAAGGAGCGACGGGAATGGCGAATTTGCTGTTTTTTCGTTTTTTAATTTCTGTAATGGTTTGTGACGAAGGGAAAATATGGGAGTTTTTCAGGGTAGGTTTTTGAAGTGGTTTGGAGTATAGTTTTTTAGTGGTTATTAATTTTATTACTACCTTTTCTAAATTAAGGAAGAATCCAAGCTTTATTGATAAATGAAACAGCAATTAATACAAACAATCAAGCCAGTTCTCTATAATTAAACTTACCCTATAATTTTGCAAAAAATGTTTCTTTCACGACCACAATTATTGTTACCCAACAACGCGAATTAATCAGCCTTCCACACATAATTATTTACTACTTTCTCCCTTTTTTTTCAATTCAAAATCGATACAAAAGTTTCTGCCCGCCCGCTCATACATGCACCATAAGTGTATAGTTTTAATTTATTCCTTGGCAACACGAATACTTTTATGATGGTGCATTTGACACATGACATAATGGCCGCGATAAAAAGTGGTAAAACGGCTACCACTAGCAGGTTTTATACTTTTATGCGGTAAAATTAAACTTTTTTTTACATTTTGAAAGCTATTATAAAAACGTTATAAAATGTGTAGAAGTGAGGGTAGGTATGCAAAAAAGTGAAGTCATAATTAAAAGTCGTATTATAATTTGTTGAACCGCAATTTATGAACTGCAGAAATAAATCATTCATAATTAATTAATTATTAAGAGAAAAATTACCTTGTTTTCAGTATTTAACATTACTTTAACATGCATTTTTTGTACCTAATTCCAACATACCAACATTCACCCTATATAATCTTCTACATACCTTCCCCATAGGTGTAAGTAGTGGGTACACTAACGAGTAAACAGATAAAAAAGTCGGCCACGTGTGCCCGCCAGCCCAGATAAATCTATCTCCATAGGAGTTATCGCGTGCAACGATACAAATCACTAATAATAACATTGTTTACGTCCGTCCGTACGTTTAATGCGTCGATCCTAAACGTGCCGGATACGCAGTTAATGGCGAAAGTGTACTATAAAAAAAAATAGTTGTTATTCTTACTTTTGAGCTTGTAATAGAACGATCTACCTGGTGGAGTAGTTTTGAACGAAAGAGTGGAAAAGTGTTATCGAAATAATATCGCTTCTTCTTAATTAAAATAACATTATCATCTTTTGAAGAAGAGATTAACCAGACACACAGATTTATGTAGACACTGAAAGTCTACCAAATCCCAAAGGTATCACCACCAGCATGACCATTCATCAACCGTTCTCCGGTCTACGATCAGCTGCTGAACAAACGTAACAGCCAAACACGGCTGCGTCAATCTATCAATCATCATCCCGTACAAACTGAAGTCAATCGGGAAATTGATCGAGGTTCCACAAAAATAGACTGTCCATTTTATCCCGAAGGCACCATTTACAAAAAGGGATTACATAAGGCCAGAACACACTGATGAAACTGCCATTAAACGTCACTGGTGACAATTGCTACCCGTCAAACATGACAGCGGCCATTTTCATCGACGGAACGAACAGCACTTTAATCTGAACCAAATTGTTGACGAGCCCTGGATTCCTGACTTGAGAGAAACTGAAATCCCAACATGTCGTCAGCTTTATTTACTCAACTAATTTAAATCTGGTAAGAGCCGATGAAACTCCCCGATGAGTGGTGTACGTTAACAGGGAAGAGACTTTGGCACATCACATGGTATTACTAAGTCTTAGCATCGTTAGTTCAAAGTGTTTACGATCCCTGTTACTAGTAATGTTATTTAATTTATTTTCTAGTCAACAACGTTCGTAAGGTCACATATAAATTGGTTGTTTAAAGAGTTAACTGCGAAGAGGTTACATTGTACACAGGTATTTATTTATATCTTACAATGGCTTATCGTGTAAAAGTAGGTTATTTATATGCCAAAGTGTTTGCCAATATGGATTTTCCATGCTGGTAACCCTTTATGAAAGTTATTATTTTATTAAAATCAATTGTTTTGTAAGATTTTTGATAAAGTGATGTAATTTCAGTAGCTGAAAGAATAGATTTCATTTTGACAGATGAAACTGATTACTGGGAGTCAGGTTTCAAATTCAATTTCGAGAATTGGAATTTTGCAATCAATGTCAATTTATATTATTTGAAAGTCAATAACAGGGTCAAGAGAAGTGTTAATAAATAGAGACTATTTCATCCTAAGATGATGATGAATTTGATCATCATCATAATAAGGTCCTTATTTTTAGCCCGTATGCATAAGCAAGCGCATGAGCCTATAAAAAAAAAAAAAAAAAAAAAAAAAAAAAATTAAATGCCTGAAACATGAGTCGATGACTGTTACTAGTCTAAATTACAGATTCAATGTACCCAGAAATATTTCTCCAGTGTTCAAGCATTTCCGAACGTACAATTTATTTCCCCCTACATTGCGTTTACACAAGTCCCATATTTCCTCAGTTAGTTCAAACATGGTGTTAATGTTATAATATTTAATCGAAATATTAGCATGTTTACTTTATATCGCGTTGCCGAGTCTAGCACTATCATGGACGGACGAGATATGGCTGCGAGTGCACTGTGCGGGTGCGACTATGTTCATAGGAGGTAGCGATTTCATTAGTGAGAGAAGAAAAAACGCTTGGTTCAAAAAATAATCTTTTGTTTCTTTGACAGTGAATTATAAATTTAAAAAAAATGTCGGATATATTATCAGGCATTTTGCTGCAAAATTATTTCAGACAAATAATAGCGATTTTCTCTTTCGTAACAAAACTATAGTGACTCAGAATTTAGACAATAATAATAATTCAAACTCCATGCCTATCACATTTATGAAACCGGTCTGAAATTATGACGCCGCTAGCCCATATTATAAGAGCAAGTTTTCGCAATAACCTTTAGATTTAGTTAGACGAACGTTAAACCGCTGGTAAACTGTTTTATATGCAACTACTATAAAATCTTGATGGCTTAGTTTAAAATAAAATTAAGATTTAGATAGGAGTGAAAGTGTCTTTCTTTATTTTATGATGTCCATTAATTCTTAACTTTAAGTATTGAATCGACTTGTCTATAAAAAAACACTGATTTTAATAAATAAATATTCTTAAATACCACTTGAACAATTTTGACAATATTATAAAAATGTTCTTTATCAATTAATCTACTCTGTTTCTTGAGCATAAATATTTCCATTTCACAAATTTTATCGTTTGCATTTTGTGATACCTACGCCTAAAGTAGCCTCTTTTTACCCGCTGAACTAAAAATTAAACCCTAATATAATCCTAATTCGCTCCTAATTCTAATCCAACCCACGCCCGCTACCCGCTGGCCGCATGAAATGCACCGCACGAAGCGCACAATATCATACACGTGGCTGTTTATTAATAAGCCCTGCGCAAACGCCGCGCGTGTAATGATGTAACTGCGTAGCTCTACGCTTATTACCGATTTTGAGCAGTATTAGTGGACTGAACCCGGTTCTAAGGTAAGACTGGGAAGACTGGTAAGAACAAGGAATTCATAAAAATGGGTAAAAAGAAAAAAGAAATTATTGTCTTCCAAATTAAAAATTCTGACGCTCTGTTATGGTGCTGGCTGATGACAACGATCCGTAACCACTGCAGATTTTAATACTAATAATAAAAATTATTTACTAATACCTAAAAGGTTAATAAACAGAAGACATTTCATCTTCCTGCCCTTATCCCATTTTAATTGGGGTCTGCGGAAAAAGACACGTTTTATTCTACCATTCTCCCCTATCAGACGTCACAGTATCATTTACTCCTTTTTCTTTATCCGTAACAGATATTAATACTAATATTAAAAATAAAAGCAGAAGGTATTTTTAAGAAGGGTAAGAATTTCAGGAATTTTATAAAAGCGTCAAATATGTCCTCTCACCCAGAGCTGGACGGGAGGTAATGTCAGACTTGTACTGACTCAAATTGAAGGAGTCCTTCAATAGCCCTTTACGTTCCGGGGCCTCGGTTTAACGATAGACCCCGGTAGGCAAGAATTTCAGCTAGCTTTTTTTGCTGGCAAAGACGTCAAATCAGTCCTTTCTTCCTGGATGGAGCAAGGATGGGACAGTCAGGCTTTTACTGACTAAGTCCACCCTGTTCCTTCTTCTCCAGGGTCACAGTAATCTACTTGGACAGTTTAGTGATACTGCGTAGCCTTTGGCAAAAAAAAACCGTATTAATTTCAAACCACGTGCATAACAATGTTGACGATTAGGGAAGTTGATTGATAACGAATATTCGGCGTATGGCGCTGCGCGTGCGGCTCGTGTCGTGATTTAACTGCGCAGCTACGCTTGTTATGGATTTTCTACTGTATTAGTATACCAAACACGGTTTAAGGATGGTAAGGCTGCCAATTTTACATGAACAGGCAATTTCTAACACAGAAAGTATCTATGAATATTTTTACTAAGAAGTAAACTACGATAAAAAAGATTTTTAACACGTGTAAAATAAATAACAATACAATCGCGCTTGTTAAAATTATAACCGGATAAAAATACAGTTTTAACACGGAACTACTTGATACTTACGACTTAGAGAGCCAAAGCCTGCCGGAGTCGTGGGACCTGCTAATTACCGTGAAAAGGGCTATTGAAGGACACCGTGGATTTTAGTCAGTATCTACCATGTAAGGGTTTTTTTATATCGTGGTAAAATCATCAGATGAGTCCTCCCACCCCAGGCAGGGCGAGAGGGACTGTCGGACTTGTACTGACTAAAATCCACGGTGTCCTTCAATAGCCCTTTGTGTTCCGGGGTCACGGTGATAGTATAAGTCCCGCGACCAACCATGTAAGGGTGGATTCTTCTTAAAGATTTGCCAACGTTAAGAAAAAAAACCTAACGACTTGTCAGTTCACTTATTTCATTTTAAATGTCAATCTTACCGACATTTTATCAGCCAGACACGAGCTCCGTTAAAGGCACAACACAGACACCGAGATGCGCAGACGCACATGTGCATAATATCAGGGAACTCATCATTTAAGAACATCGCGATAACACACGTCTTTCAGTTGACTGGTGCACGCTGGTTGCATGTGACCAACAGCTGATTCTGTTTATTTTTAGTTTAGCCATTAGTTCTGTGTTAAATTAATATTGCGTATTTAATTGTAGGTTTTACTGTTTGCCAAAACGAAATTTAATTATTTTCATTTAAGGTTATTTTTATAATGTGTGCAGATGGTGTTGTTTAGTGTAGCCAAAATAAAAATGACAAGTTTTTTTAGGGTTTCGTAATGAAAGGAACCCACCAACGGAACCCGTCTGACTGTCAGTCAGCTGTATATCATGAACCGTAATAGGTTGATAGATGAAATTTTAAAAATGAATTTAACATTATAATCAAAATTAATGGCACAGAACCCTTTTTTCAACCATCTTTGATGAATATTAAATATATAGGTAACCACCCTTTCAAGCACTAAACCATCATAGAAACCAGCACAAACTAAACGCAGACGCAATTAGTATAAATCCTATAAACCTGACTTGTGCTATCAGGAACCAATAATTCGCTATCTTGGCGAAGAATAGCCCCGAATGGAGATCTGGAGTCGCGTGGAGCTCGCCTCGTGCCAACACTGGGATTTATTGAGACGGGCAAGGCTTGTGTGATTGCAATTATAGATATTTATGTAGAAGCGTAGTACCTTTAAATTGAGAATGAGCAGTTTTTGATACAAAAAATCCTTATTTAACTTTATTAAGTAAACAGTGATTAGTTTCTGGGCAAGCGCACTTCACAATTCACCACATCATCAGGCGAGGTGGTGGTAAAATTTCAAAAAATAAATTTCAAACTTCAAATTCAATTTCTAGATTAAATGGTTGTACCTAATAACAATTCATAACAAAACAGTCAGTTCTATTCAATCAAAACATTTACTTAACCTTGAACCATGTTTTTCATAACAATAACATCACTATTGTTTCCGAACGTGCATCATTTGGCAGCTAAAATGTCTTAAATCTGACAGGTCAATCCAAAGAATTGACTTCTCACCGTACCCCGTTTTGATTAAACTTAGGGAATAAGATATTCCTAATCATTCATTAAACTGTCGATATTAGCCAACTGTCTCAGTAACCCAGTGTACGAATTAAATTACTTTGCATTGATTTGTATATAAAACAGGGATATTTCCAGAAGTCATTATCTAGTATGACTAATGTTTAGATAGTGAGTTACGCGTTAGATAAAATTGTCATATAATCGTAATAATTAGCGCGTGTATGTGCATGCTGATATGTTGCAGTATTTGTTACATTACTGTTTTATATAAAACGGGTAATTGGAACAATTGGTGAGACCATTAAGCAATTTTTCAATCACAGTAATTTACCAATTAGTGGTCAAAAATCAATTTGATTTATCGTAATTGTTAGGTGAAACACGTGTTATCATTCATTAAGATGGAAAATCACTAAACAGCCAGTTGTAAAACGCTGTAATTTTCTCAAAGTGTACATTTAGAAAGCGAATATACCGGTCAAAGCGTAATGGCGGTAATTTCGCGTTTTGTCTAATAGTTCGCTGTATGTGTTGATGTAGCTCGCACGTGTTATTTTCTACGCGTCATGTAAATCGTAGTATTTTCTCTTGAAGGAGCGATGTGGTGTGACCTTCATTTAATAGATAATTATAACGGAGTGATTTTCACAAGTGACGCACTAGCGAACCACACTGTTTACGAAAACAGTTGATATTTTTTTATTGGCTTTATACATGATACTGATATATCCTGTGTGGGATTTTAGGCACTTCAGATATTAATTTAGGTACAATAACAGAAATGAAGAGCGGCAACATCGCAATGTGTCACTCAATAATACTAATTGCGACAATTATAATTAAAATCCTTTAGCTTACAAGGAAAATTTTATAAACATATACATGTCTATTAATAATTTTGAAAAGTCAGCTGGCTTGTTACATAATAGATCATCATATGGAGGTAAAACTTGCGAGTAAATACAGTATTATTAATGGTTTACCCAAAGCTGATGGAGGTCATGTTTGAAAAGTTTGAGTTGAAACACCTACACAAACTACCTACACATTTTATTATCAAGTTGTTTGTATATTGAACCTTTAATGAGGAAATATCTAATGTAATATCATAGGGTTATGCAGTACTTAATTGCATTGCAATCAAAATGAGCAATCACAATGTTCATAGAATTCAATATCACAAGCATTTTCAAATTAAATTCCGTCATTCATAGAATTTTCATGCCTGAGCAAGTATCACAACGGTGACAAAACGAGCCTTTTAACCAGCCAATGTCCAGTGGAGTTCAACGGTAATGATAATGACCACGAAAATAAGCCTGCTATTCAAATAACAAAAAAATACTTAAATTTCCGCCTTGATATTAGACCATAACATGAAGTTTTATCATAACAGTACAGCACAGTAATGCTTTTATAATTACATATATGTATGTAGGCTGCCTCGTGACAAGCTGTCACTAACATTACAATGGATAGAGCGCAGGTTTGCCGTGAACTTTTAAAGAAATGGCCATAAAATTGCTTATCGAAAACGATTAGTAGAATGTAGGCTGTTTAGAAGAAATCTGGCGAGAAATTGGAAATCATTAATTTCGATTATGGCGAAATGTGTTTAAGTGAAAATAGTTTTGAGATATTTTGACCAAATGTGAAAACTTTAAACTTCGGCTTTGACACAAGTATCTCAAAAATAGAGACAGAATCTCAGCAAATGAATTTTGAAGGTAGTAATAAAACTGCAGCCATTATAAAACAAGACAATTTCATCAAAAGACAGCTTACAAGAAAAAGAACTACCAATCATAATAAGTAAAGATACAGTACAGTAAAAAGCACGTATCATAAACATTGTGAGAACAAAAAGCCAGGCTGTGTTGTACAGTAATTTTCCACGTAGTCATAATAGCACGGCACACCACAGTAACGGGGCTAGCATCTCCCATACACATGGGAACATAGCAACGTGGTTGTTAAACACACGTAATTAAATTACATGTAATTTTTGTAATCTTATGTCATTGATGCGTTTCTAGTTCATGGTTAGATGACTGCGTGGCGTTGCGTTTAAGTGAGACATTACCAGAGCTCATTACTATATAACTTAGCGGTAATTCTGAGTCTATTATAATGTGTGGGCGTCCGATGCCTTTTAAGAATAATGACCTATCTATAAGTACTTTACCAAAAGCAAGTAAAGCTTGAATAAATCATCATTGTATCGAAATCAACAAAATTGATAGAGCAATAAGAATAATTGCAACATTAGATACTACTTTGCACATCAAACATTCAAATGCAAAAAGTAGCAAATTACGAATTGAAGAGCACAAAATTAATAATTAATGGTGACCCGTTAAAATTACTCAAAATCGACATAATCTTTACTAGGAACTCAGTGATTCTAATGATATAAATCTTATACAAAACATCTAGAATTGAGTGCAGAATTAATGAATTTATCAACTCCAATTGATTATTGACGGTGAAGGATCATTATTTGGTATTTGTGAGTACGTTACACGCAGAAGATTCAAATCAAGTAAAGGTAAAAGATATAGCAATACTTACATACGATGAGAATAATATATTTACTGAAGGAGGCGAAGACCCAAAAAATCTGAAGAATACGTGATTTGGTCAAAAGGAACATTGAACCCAACTGTAGACCAGGAAGCTACTGAATAAAGCACCACCTTCCCAACAAAAGGCTGCAAAACTCAATAACATTATATTAACCTTTGTAACAAAATAATCTTTTAAACATATCCTCAACTTTGAAAGGAACAAATATCAATTTATATAATAGAGTGCTCAGACGAATCACTTTACGTTTGTTGGTCTGTAAATATAAAAGAATCTCGGGTATGAGATAAAAAGGGATACCTTATGTTTCAAAATTCAATACATTCTTATCTTCCAAGATACAGAAGGCAGTGAGAGAGAAATATCTTGAGAGGCAACGAGCGTTGGCGGACAAAAGGATAAAGGGTACGTAATAAAGAAATCATAGTCATATGTGTATATGTTGAGATGTCTCGCAATGGAAATGTTTACATGTCGGGCTTGGGGTGAAATGTAAAAGGTAGAAGTAATGGGGAATGTGTGTGTTTGCCAGAACTCGTAAAAATTCTGAACGTAATTGGGTATGTTGGGAGGAATGAAATGATACTGACGCATTATTGAACTATTGTCCCTAAAATGTGTCTTTGTACTTTGATCGAAATATAGGTTATCACAGATCGTAACAAAATTATTCAAAAACATAATATTTGTTCGTAATTATACAAAGAAGGAAATAATCAAATAGAAATTAAAACTTTCAACAATCAAAATCAAATAAAAAGCTGTATTAGAAATCTCATCCAATTTACAAACACTGATTTAATTATAGAAAGTTCTTCTAAAATAGGCGGCGTTATACTCCACGCTTTTAATGAAAATTGTATCATCACAATTCAAACAATGGTACAAAGAGTTTCAATAAAGTACGGCACCAGGAATCCTGTTAATCCCAAACTGGAAGCTGTAGCGAACACACAAATTAACAATACAGAAAATTGAATTATTCCTTTCAAGCGGATTTCTCATTAAACTTGAAATTAGTTACTCGCTTCTTCGGGGTCCTTAACAGATGGTCAGTGTCTTTGTTCCAGTTAATTCTAACTTTGGGTTGCAAGATCAAAGGTACCTATTAAGTTTAGTGCGCTCCGAAAAGGCCTCTTTTCTTTTCCCCTGTACCAACTTTTCTTATTCCGAGAGCTGGTTCGGAAATGGGAGACATTACCGAGTCAATAGATGCCGGTACGAACCGAACAGTCAATAAGATCTTCGCTTTTGAGCCGATCTCGTTTCAGCTAACTTCTGGCTTACGACGTGATTGGAATCCGTAATACAACATTTTGCAAACTATTTCCCTTGATTGCGTCAGTTTAGTTGATTAAACTTTATCTGTTATCATTACATCGGTAATCTTCAACTGTTATACTCAACCTCAAGACTTAATTTGCATCTGTTTGTACATATTAAAATACATTCCGTAATTCATTTCTGAATGTATATTATATTAGGTACAACGTTACATTTCCATGTCAATTGCCAGAACTGATAATAAGACGCATGTAGATACAGTAAGTAAATATATTTCCAATTTTGTACAAATAAATATACATGAGTGTATCAATGAATAAATAACGCAAGAGGCATGTTGGGGTCGAATAAAATGGCGTTCTGTGTCTGCTAAATAAGTAATAAGACGGCGCCATTTACCAAAATGTGATCTCGGAGGTAAAGAGCCAGGTGACTAAAACGTTGTTACACTAAACATGTCTGGTCAGGGTCCCTAAAATGTTACGCTAAACATCTGACACGAATCTCGAGGTATTCCCAAAGCAATTACAGCAAGTAGCGGTAATGGTCCATTCGGGGATGCTGGATCACAATTCACTGACCCCGTCCCAAATTCGCATGTTCAGTAAACTTAGCAACGAGTTTTAATAAAAGAAAATTCCTGGATACGAAAAAACGGATGAAAAACTTGTAAGCTAAGTTGAATCAAGTGGCTTAAGGGCTGGAAACAAACAAGTTCGGTGCCGAAAAAGAATAAACGAAAAAAGTATGTGAGGGATTAAAGTTGAGTTTAGTTGCTAAGATTGGTACTAAATGAAATTAGTTGTTGTGTTGTAGACTAGTGACTGAAGGTCGACTTTCGAATTAGAACACGAACTCTATTTACTTCTTTTGGGTGTTTGTAATGAACCGTGCCAAATTGATCTAATTAACTTTGTTATTGTCATTAAGTCAGCGCTAACGTTTTAATATTCTAGCAGTGATACTGTTTGTTGTATTGAAAAATCAAATAAAGGAACTGCACAAAACTGCATCGAATACCAAATTCATATCACACAATTCTTTACGGCAAAGTTGTGCATAGGTCCCGTGAGGCGATGCTGTGCCGTCCCAGGGAAACTCTGGCAGTCTGACGCGGCCAAATGCATCAGCTGCATGTCGTAAAACCATTGCCAGATGCTCCCAATCAAGTCTAGGGATGAGAGTGGAATAAAAGAAAACTATTCTAGAAGTTTTGAACCTTCCTGCATTTAAAGAGAGCGATTTCCAAATTTTTATAATTAGTTTTACGCAGATGGTTTTGAATTACATGTCAAACAAAGGTGAATGTTAGAAATGATGAAATAGAAAAACATTCAAACAACATAATAATGGTTCATTGAGAGAAACAAACACGTGTATGCAATATAAATCAAATAGTTAAGAGCGCATACTTAAAATGTACCTACCAAACAAATAAATCTATTTGAAAACAAAAGGCCACTCAAACTTGATAAGGCGACTCTTTTCGAACTTAAAAATAACAAACCCATATTTAAATCATACTTGAAAATCAACAAACAGCCCTGTTCCGCAGATGCAAGTCCAAACGGAACTACATTGTAGTTTAATATGGAACTTTTTATTTACAACATACAAAGTGAAGTTTTCTACCGAAGTAAATGTTTGAATTTATCGCTCACATGCGCTTTATAAAAACTATGTAGTAGCAGCTATATTGCCAAGTGTTCTCAAGTACCCGAATCCTGCGAGTGTTTTTAGTCCGCTTGGTATTAATAATGGGGCTTTAATAGTCTCTGTGTTATTATTACTTACTTTTACTAGATTATGCTTTTTATACACGTCAGTTAAAGTATTATGGGAATTTGCAATAGTCATGGTCGGTTTGAGATGAAATTGTAAGTTGGTTTATAGAGAAGAAGTTTCAATGTATGAGCCTTGAATCTCTTCTTTAATAGCTCTCTCATTGCTGAGAATCGAGACTCCGTTTCAATTATTTTTCTACATCTATTGCGGTCAGATGACCTGAAGTACTGATGTTCATGTCTAATTGTTCCGAAATTTGATCAGACCAACATTTTGGGCTTTTGTTTCTACTTTTCCTGTCACTATTAGCCGTTTCATATTGTCGATACTTCTGCGGCTATTACGGAATAGAAAATGTTACGTTGTTATGTTGTTATTGTTGAACATGGTATGAACTATCTAACTATGGATTTCTAAATTATCAACATACTGAAGATAAAATACATGCAGTAGAACAACACATATAGCTTAAAGACAGACGCAACACAGCAGGCCATTAAAATTCCACACAAAACTTTGTGAAAACTTCTCCATCCAAATTGCATATACCATAAACGCACTAGGAACTAACACTATTAGTCGCCAGCCCCTCGAGACGAGTCGAACGCTGAAACAGAATGCATCTAAAGAACATTGTTTGCTCACTAGAGCGTCCCGGCCGGTCCAATCCTCGGAGAGTTGGCACCAGAACAAATATTGGTCGTGTATTAGCGAACATGGATGTAACAAGTCACTTCTTAGCTTGGCTTGACTTTTTTCGTTTTAAACCGGTTTGTGATACCCTTGATTTAAAGATAGAGGTTTATTTTTGGAATGAGGATTTGCTGCTTTTTCCTTTTTTTGTGGCTATAAGCACGGAGAAAAGACTGTCTGGAGGCGAATTGCTTTCGATAAAAAATAAATGACAGTTCCTAACTAAAACATGCATGTAATGTTGATCTTGTTACAGTAAAACAGGACACACTTACATAAAACTGTATTAGCTGCTTATAATTCCATGCAGGTCGAATGCCAAACGATTAAGCCTAATGTGGATTCAAGTAACGCATTGGCACTAATTGTGACTTCTGTATAAACCATCAAGGATTAGAATTGGCTTATGCACGTGTTTACAGATAGGAATGCAAATGCAAAAAGACAACATATAGCATACAAAATAGAACAGAATTCCTTTTTTCTTCTTTATTTCGTCGACTTAGACGCTATCGTTTACCAAGTGAAAAGCGTTATCCGTTATCATCAGCTAAACCTTTTCAATCGCAACAAGAAACCTACGTCGCAAAATCAGACCGTTCAAGCTTAATTTGTTTTCACTAACCGTCTTTACAGCTCCAGCTCCCCTTAAAAAATAAAAAGCGTAAAGTCACCTTCACATAAAATTCCCTTTTCCGTCCGTCTATTTGCAATTTTATCTGCCATCTAAAGGGGAGGTTGTAAAAAAGTTTCAATGAAAACGGTCGACTCGCTGCCATATTTCGTTCAGCTTTCTTCATAAATCGTCAGCATTGAATCTCATCTACATATCTCGGAGATTGTCTGAATGTAGATTCGGTTTGTCGCGACCTTTCGGGTTCCGTAGGATGAAAGGTGAGTCTGACTTCCGACTAATCTGTCTGTCTGAAGTATGAGTTAATTCATAACACTTCTGGGTATAGTTGGAAAAATTGCAGCTGCTTTATAAGATAAAAAGATCGTGTCCTTTGAAGATGCTAAAACAAGTCTAGACATGCTAATGATGAGCTACATCTTTGATATTTTTAACATTTTGTCAGCAGTGTCCACGTTATTATTAGATAAAACGTGGGCTAAGCTAATGAACTCAACATGAACCCTATTACACAACCTTGCAATCAAAACTGATTTGAAAATTGAGCATTTTCACACAGCTGTCCAATCTGAATTCATTTTCTCTCTCATTTTTCATCTCACCCTAACCTTTGACATTAATGCTCTGTGTAGGTATTTCAATTAATTCACAAGGATTAGATGTTTTTAACAATGGATTTAACGTTAAATATTTAATTGCTTCGCTCGTTACAGAGATCGTAAAATATATGTCTGAGGCATCAATTAGAGAACAGTGTTAGCACTTGAATGTGTAATTAAGTGCTGAGGAATCGTTATTGGGAATTCAGTTATTCTTTATTTAAACTTTTGTTATTTTGGTTTAATCGATTTTTTATCCAAAATAAACAGAAGTTTTAGAGCAATAATTTAGTTTAGTTGTGTTTTCGAAATTCCAGTCTCATCTTCTTTAACAAATACGCAGTCGTCATCGCTTTTCAACCTTTCTCATCTTTTTCATTTCATCCTTCGTCTCAATCACTTTCCGCAGTGTATTAAAACTCCTGAGTAATTATAGTCGGAATATTATTATGTCGTTCGTCGAGAACCTCACCCTAGCCATATCGGGAGTGCCTCGAGGCACACCGGTCACATTTGAACAGCTCGCCTCGAATATTTTTAAGTTCAAGGCCACAGAATTGTATACAAGTTTTGCTTCGGCTTCCTTGTGCCGGCTTCCAACTTAAGATACATTCAACTCTGTAATAACTGCTCTAAGGTTGGTTTTTCCTTGAGACTCGATTGCAGTTTTTTGTGCATGTTTTTTTCTAGTACTTGATTTAGTTCAGTAGATCGTGTAGTTTTGATGGTGGAACGGAGTAGGGTGACAACTGGTAGGCCAGCTTTGGGTCTAATAAACATCTTAGTTTACGATTCTTTTGCTTCAGTTTCTTTGAAGTTTCGAAGGGTCTTTCTCAACAAAAGTTTTTGTTAGACGCCGATTTGTAGCTTTGAGTGTAGGTAGGTATTTGTGAAACTGTGGCTTTTTGTTGTTGATCCAAGTCTTGCCTAGTCATTTTGTATTTATTATCCATATCAATATTGTTAATTTAGTATTTATATCTAATAATATTAATGAAGTGCCAGTAACTAATCGTCCTAAGTAAGACACCTTGTTAAGTTGTCTCGTCTACCTAAAATTTCGTCTACTCCGAACCTAACGAACATTCTGTAAGTAAATTCAGTGGTGTATTTATCACGTAACTTAAACAAGTAACTACACAACTTAAATCTTACATCCGCATGGTTAAGCCGAAGACTTAGTGAAACAGGCTACTTAAGATAACAGACTCATACGTCTTCCGGACGCGTCATCCGGATGTTTTCTACTGATACTGATTCCATTCGCACTTATCTGCATTTTGTGATGTCACCTTTATCCGGGTAAAAATAGGACAAGTCTGCCTTAAAAGGTGACAGACTTAGCACTGTATCAACACAGATTTATACATAGATCATCAAACTCATTGACGTTTTCTGCTCTTTTATCTTGTCTTTCTACACTTTAATTTTAACCGCTCATGAGACGTTGACAAGGTATTGATGCCTTAGTAGAAAGGGTAATTTTTTTAGCAGATGATGTGCAGCTTCATCACCAACATCTTCTGTTAGCAGTTTTCTGGAATAGTATGTTACCTTCCTAATCATAAAATGCATCTAATATAACGCATATGGTCGCGGGACTTATTTCTATTACCGCGACCCCGGAACATAAAGGGCTACTGAAGGACACCGTGGATTTTAGTCAGTACAAGTCTGACAGTACCTCCCGCCCTGCCCGGGGTTGGAGGTCTCATTTGATGAATTTACCACGATAAAAAAAAAAAAAAAATATAACGCATATTCATGCTTTCCTACCTGGTCCTGACCTCGTAAAATAATAAATAAGCACATAATAATGCCAGATTATTGTTAAAATGACTGTAACTAATAGCAATAGAAGGCAGTATCTAACAGCTACGTGCCAAGTCATTACCACCGTGTTTCGTAAGCCGTATGCATAACCCCTAATGTTCATTTAATATCAGCTGATTAGTTCATAGAAACGTGAACAAAAAGTGCACAAAATGTGAACAAAAAGTGATGTTATGAGTTCATCTTGGTTATTAGTTTAACGACTCAATATTAGGGCAAGAACTTGTGAAAATCTTGTCATCATTATTTTATTATCATGTCACTTGATTACTTAAAGGTGAAAATTATACTTAAATTGGAATTGATGTGAGTTTGAGTAAAACCGGTTTTGCGATCGTGTGTGTACTGATTTACATTTACATAGTTATAATTTTATACAGGGCGTATGATCAATTATAAGTTTTATAAATCAGCATTTTTCAATAAAAAAAATAGTATGGTATGACAAAAATAGGTTGCCTAGTCATGCTTAATTTATAAAACATTTTATTTTTAATATTTGATCGATCGATTCTAAATACCAACCCAAATTAAGAAGCAAACCAAAATAAAAAATATCTTGATATAAATCTATGCATCCATATACAGCTTCCATTAATATATTCAAATGTATGTATACGTTTTGCATTAAAAATCCAACTCAATATGATTACAGCATACGTCTTATCGTTTAGATCGATAGTTAGCCAAAATTGTTCAAAGTTCACGGCCAAGTTAACTAACTATATACTGATAACAATCAGGTTAATTGTAGAACGAGTTTGGATACGTGCGGTGATAAAAAACATTGCTGAGACCGTGTTTGGTTCTGGTATAAGCAGAGAATATGGTGATACACAATGATCATCATCGTCATCATCATCTGATAACGTTGGTATCAGCAATTTGATTGGTCAAATTGAATACTAGCATCATAGATAACCTCCTCTAGATTCCACAAAGCGCGCAACACGTCTATGTATTTGCCATTACGTTAGATTGAGTGTTCTTGATCCTCTCAGTGTTGACGTTATTAAAGCCGCAGTGAGTCAATGGCGCTAGCAGTCACAGAAAGTAGAAATCTACTTTAGACTTGAAATTGACGATAAAATCTTGTTTGATAGAAGGCGGCTCACGAAGAACTTTAATAATAGTAGAAGCACTGACGTGTGCCTTCTATGCAGAATCTGGACGAGGTTATCTGTGTCTAGCTTACAACATTGCCTCTGTAGGAATTTCTCCATCATCGTGGATGCGTTTACAAACATTTAAACTCAATACACACAAACCTGGAACAACTAGAAAGAACATACAAATATTTTAGTTCCGCGAAGGAATCGAATCGGCAGCAGTCAATCGTTAAACCACCACGCTAACCGTGTCGTCCAGTGGTACAGTGACCATGATAATATAGAAATGGGTCACGAACACACGAATGTTCTTACAAAGCAAACTAACTTCCAAGAAGCCAATCATAATTTAGCTACCTCCATAATATCTTTCTTAACTCCTACATCAGCGAAATAATTACATCGGGCCATAACAACTTACTAACCGAACATTTTTCCGTAACATCGCAAAACTGTCGATCAGCACTAATAATGTTATAACTTGTTTTTAAGAAGCGGCCAAGTTTCCAAGAAGATTATTATTATATATCTCTCGCTTCCTGATTAGTTCGCCAAAGTGCAACATGTTAAATATCGTTAGGTACCGTTTTTATAAGAAAACTTTACGCTATTTATAAAGCGGGGGTAGGTAGGACTTGATCTTTGACTTAAGGGCAGTTGCTGCAATTTGTAACTTTCAAACCATTTTTTAAACTTTAGTCATTTTATTTCTAGTGGAATTGACTGGCTACCTTTAAAGGGAATTTAGCAGCCTTATGACTTGTATATTACTCAAGCTATAGAACAGATAATATATTTAAAGAATAGGTTCTTCAAAATTCATTATTTTGATTCTGCTGACACGGCTTTGTATGACCCTAGAATTCTAACTTCACCTATTTGCCGAGTCAAAATTGTTAAGGGTATGCAAATTCACAATTTATTATATTTAAACAACTTATTTTATTCATTAACCGACTTCAAAAAAAGGAGGAGGTTCTCAATTCGATCGGTATTTTACATTAGATAATTCAAAAAAACATTTTTTGAGAAGAGTTCGATTTTCCTTTAAATAGTGTAATTTCACTGTCTTCCCTTACATAAAAGAGGTCCAAGCAAAAACAGACGCGCCTACAAATCTAGAACGTAATCCCAACTGTGTAGTATCATTATTATCAGTACCATTAACACAACAGCTCTTTTGTTATCTACTAACACATAATTAGGACAAGTAATTTAATCACCATTAGTTGTAGTTAACACGAGCAAGCCTGATGTTTTCGTTTTAAATAATATCGCTAGCTGGTGCCAGTGGCTTCGCCCGCTACAACTTGAAAATAATCCCACGGGAACATACTATCGGGATAAAAATTATCCTATGTGTTAATCTAGGTTTTTAACTATCTGTATGCCAGATTTCATATAAATCCGCTAAGCGGGTTTTGAGTGAAAGAATAATAAACATCCGTCCACAAACTATGGCATTTAGTAAGTAAGTTTTGACTATGGTTAATAACGAGGAAGGCTGCTTTATATTAAATTACTGGACAAGTGAGCAAGGTGTAAGTTTGACCTGTCTTGACGTCCAGAATTGAAATGTACATCGTGAAACAGAGAAGCACTGTGCAATTTAACACCTAAGTCTTGCAAAGGAACTGGATATATTAATTTGCCGGTTCAAAGATCCAAGATTGTGCACGTACAAACTCGGATATATTTAAAACCCATTCAAGTTGGAAGACAGTGCTATAAATCTCGAGCGGGCCTAACCAAGCTTACACATATTTTTCCAAAGACTTGCGCCGGATAAATACATTTGCATTGTACCCCAATAAATTATGGCGTTCATGAAAGTCTAGTCGCCCGTTATTTCAGTTAGACCCGGAGGAATTTTGATAATTCACACGGCCAAATACGAAGCGATTAATTTAACGGGCATTCTCCGAACTACCCGGCCGTTCCTCATAGTCACGCTACAGAAGGCATAAATCATGCGAATGCCTCGCCAGCCGATGCTGTTTTTTCAAACTATTTTTAAGCTATTTAAATTTCAAGCCAAACGTTGAGCTTGCAAAGAGCGATTTGTTCCACGACAGCAGTTGAAATGTTTGAACGATTTTTTTTTTGCCTTTTTATCCAACTTTTGGGCCTGAAATGCGATTGCTTGAGGCAGACTTTATAGCTGACGTTTACAGCTAGTGTCGTTTTAAATTCTTTACCCACATCGTGTAAAAAACGAAGTGGAGGTATTGACTGCTTTTAAAAGGAAAAGAAATAGTATCACTGTAGTACAAATTCACACTCATGGATACTCAATCGTCGTACAAGTAGAATTCGATACAATCCAATATTCATTCCTCTGCAAGTAGCAGGAAACCGTAAGTAATACCAGACCAGACCAGTAAGTCTGTCTAGACGACAGGGTCAACGGTTGGACAATCGCACCTATAAGTTCAGAGGTCTTCCTCACTTAGACTAGACTTAAATCCAACTTAATGTATGCATGGATCTCAAAGCTCATTTCGCTCGCTCACGAGTGCTGCAAGCTGTACTTGGAAGCCTTTTAATAGAAATAACGTTACGTTTTAGAATCGCAATTACTTTGAGAAGAGTTTCTCGCTAATACTTACCCTTTTGTACAGCGTTTTATATTCATTTTTATAAAGTAACTCAGTAACAAGTATAATTTGATTGCGGAAATTCCCAAAGGCTTGTAGTTTAAAAGTTTAACGCACAGGAAATTTCAGTTAGATACTTTTCTAAAAGTAAAACACCCCAACCGGTGTCAATGCTAACTTTCCGAAAAGCGGGGAGCACCCAGTGTCAACGTGCTGGGAAAAGTCGCAAACTTTCAAAAAACTAGATTAAAAGAGAGTAGGATTTTTCCAAGTCAATAAGTAGCTAATTGTATAAAGGGGCTGTCCACGGGTTAATAGAGTAACGCGATTAGAACTCGCAAGTGAATAGAAGGATGAACAAAAAGTTTGGAGCCAACGACCACTTACTACCCGAGTGAGGATCAATAGTTCTGTTATTGTGATATTAGGGGCGTCTTCGGGATTATATGAGGATTACGAACTAATTTCGAAGATGATTTGGGAATCAAGGAAATCAGATTGGATTACTGAACTACCGCATCGAATGTAATTAGGTTTGGTATGAAAAAGTAATTGAATTAGGTACTTTTCATGAAAAGTGGAGAACGCTGAGGCACACAGTCTATCATATTTGTATGAGTCAATATTTAAGATTGCGGTTAAATATGATTTATAATAGCCATCAAAAATAATCCAGCTTATATTTGACTTACCTACACGAAAACACACATGTTCATCATAAAGGGGAAATGAAGTTCGCAGACAGAGTTTCTTTTTTTCGAAAGTGTCTGGGATCGAGTGTCGTCCTTTGGTTCCTCGTAAAGTTTATCGTTTTTAGAGTTCCGTCGGCTTAATGACTCCGGTTTAACGTTTTGGAGGTTGCTGAATAATTAAGGCCGGGTACGGTGTTTTCGGTTTAACGGTTCGGATTAACCAGGGTTATAAATGTGATGAAATTTCGGTTAGAGTTATGTTTGAGTGTAATTTATGGATCTGCAATAGGCGTGTCACAGAAATTTTCAGCTGTTGAAAGAAGAGAATTGATTCATTGCTGAGATGAATTTTGAAGGTGTATATCTGATTACGTAGTGAATACTGTGATATTAAAACCAATGGAAATTAATAGTATCTACGAAGATTGAGAACGGATACTAAAAAGAAAACATGTAAAAAGAACAAAAGCAGCAAGTTTGTGTTGATTCTAGACTTCGTTTTACTAAAGATACATGTAATTTTAAATTGTACTGTAAAGAAATAGGTACATTCAATCTTATAAAGATATTCAAAGTAAAATGTTACCGTAACGCTGAAAAATCGGAACATTATCAGTGACCAAATTAATTGCAAAAGATTAGATAGCCTTTATGTTAAAATGCAACTTCTGTACCTAAATGATAACATAATTTTTTGGGCTATTGATTTTTACGATCTAGGAACAAATAAAATATGGACAGCTAATTCAGAGCAGGTTTTACGAATGAATTATATTAAGATAGATTCAGGTAGACTACACCCACAAAATTTATTTTTTGTGTGTACCTTTGTAGAAAATTCTATTGCGGTGCTACCCAAGGTAATTAACTAGTAAATGGATTACTCAGAAACCACCAAAGCTCATAATTATCGCAAAGAACCAAATGTAAGATGAAAACAAACAACAGTAGCACAAAATACGAACCAAAGATGTATGTGCAGCAGTTTTGTTCCTGCACCGAGTTCAGCCGTCATCGCGGCCCAAACGAATTTATTGCTATTTGCTCTTCAGACTTTCTGTTTTCATGTGGGAGTTTCGCCAGGAATCTAGTTTTGGCATCAGGTTTTAATTTATAACGTATATCGCTGAATTTCTGACGATTTGTAAATTCTTGAAGTACCTACCGATAGATCTATGAATTTGATCGTAAAATACTTGATTCTCGTTTACAAATTTTTGCAAAGTAAGTATTAAATTGTTTTCTGTTCTAAGTACTTTCAAATATCCATTATAAATTTTCTATTAAGTATTATTTAGTGTAGTGCTTGTTTTGACATTTCATATTAATCACAAAATAAAGCGTTATTACGCTCAGAAAATTAATTTCTCTTCATCCCTTCAAAACTTAACACTATTTATTATTTTACATGAAAGAGAATTTTAATAGCGAACAATCGGCTTACTCAGACGAAGCTTAAAAATGTTCGAGAGAAAAGAAAATTATTCTGAAATCCATTAACAATCCTCTGAAGGCTCTTAATATTACTACACCGAAATAAAGGGTCTGAAAACAAATTAATTTTTAAATTAGTTAAATTCAGTCCCAGACGCAAAAAAAAGTTAATTAAAGAATTTATTTCTCCACGTTCCTGTAAGCTGAGATTTTCTCGGTCCTATTTCTGTTCTTTGCAGTACCTACTTTATTTCAATGATTCTCAGAATTTATTACTGATCTGGGAAGGCTGAAACCTTAGAATGCCCGAATCTAAAAGTAAGTTAAAAAACTACCTTATTTTAAATTGAAAGAAAACATAGAACCACTAGACGAAAATATAACCATTACTCTCTTCTAAAAAGACCCTATCGACTAGTGTAATTTCACTCGTATTACTTCTAACGATACCACATTAGTAGCTCTCTGTAAGGAAGCGATACTGTAAATCGCTCCAAATAAGTACACAAATTCAAATTATTGTTGCAAAAAGGTAGGTAGACTGTGAATTTTCTTAAGCAATACTCAACTATAATGGTACTATTAAAAACACCCACGAGTTGCAAATTGCAAGTGGCTTGAGCACAATCAAACGTTGATTTGCTTCAGCTGCCAACACTGTTTTGTACGCGATGTAAACTATGGTAATTAAAATTTTGGGTGGCAACTCAGTTGATTTGCAGGAAGGTGTAAAAGTCTATTTCTAATATACAGGAAGGGTATAATTTATTGAGCGTTGAAAACCATAACGTGCACGATAATGTGTTGGAAATAGCCTATGTAGAATTAATAGCTCCAAACGGAGATGTAGTATTATTTGAAATTGAAGCATTCCCGGAAAGGACAATGACTAGCTCACTCAGACAAATAACGTGACATTATAAACTAAGGACATTATACAGGAAGAACTCATCAATTCAACAGAGAATGCATTAATCAAAACAACAAATCCAATTGAAAAATTTCTTAGCTACACAAATCACGTTATCAGCCCTTACTCTGGGGTAGAACTTGAAATACCGAACACGGAGAATTCTTGAAATGCCTGCATATCGTGAGTCGCAGTTGTAAGGCCAACATTATAGTGAAAAGACACGAAGTTGCCCTGCTACTTGTACGACACTTTTTCTACGAACTCAATGTAAATTGTTTCAAAGATTTCGCGTTAATGCAAATGACTACGTTAATCGCTTTTTAGTGCTTGGCGGAGTAAAGTTGTGCGAGTTTTATGTTTTGAAGTAATGAAGGGGTAATGGGATACAGTTAGACTTGGGGAATTATATCGAGAATAGTCATGATACTGCGTGGTGTGGAATACGAGTGGTTTTGGGTGTCGTGTGTGGTACTTGGATGACAAGTAATTTTAGAGCAGGTAGATTTTACAAGTTAAAGTAATGTAGTAAAAAACACTGTCTTAGAAAGGCACATAACTGTGAAAATTAAATTTTCCGCAAACAAGCCAAAGTCGGGTGAAACATTTTTTCTAAATAACTTAGAACGTTGAATAGCAACAGCTAAATAAAAGTACGATAAATAACCTTGTGGAACAAAACTGTTGCCTTTACTCTTAGCTTCGCGTCCATCAAAAAACGTTAACAAAAAATAACACAGCCAGTCCGGTCGGTCGCTCGCTACATAATGATCCAAAGCTCCGCCCTTAGTTAATTTTGTATTTTTTTGCACACAACCAAATGCTAAATTTTAACGTCTACTTTTTTGGCCAATAAAAGCATATCGATTTCATAATTATTGCCTAACAAAAAAATTGACGAAGATGGTTTTTTCCAGCGATTCGGTTGCGGATTTAAGACAACTTAATTCTTCACGGGCTACCCCTTTTTTGCCCGAAACAATTAGTCATAGACCAGACGTATGATATCAGCTACTATAAAAGAATCTAAACAATCGTAATTTTTTTCAATAATCAATAAGTCGTGATGACAGAAATGCTGCCAATTACGTGCAATCAGTACAATTAAATATTGCAATGATACTGTTTTAATCGTTTCCTTATACTTGCAACGACACACGTTTGTACGTTTTATTTCCTTGTATCTGATTGGTAACGAGAGCTGCGCAAACTGAGGTTATCATGCTCGCCGAGTTAAAGTGTCGGCTCGGAGTGTATGAACTCTCGAGTCTCGAGAAAGACTCGCTCGGCCAGCGGATGACTAAAAATACATTGTTACGTGTTGACATTGAAATGTTATTGCACTCTTCGCTCGACGCATTTCATGGATACAGCATGGCCTTAATATCATATGTCTTTTTATTTTATTGATTGTTTTGACTGCTATAGCTTCATTTCATACGATATCGCGTGAGCCGGTGTTTATAATGCGATAATGCGAAAAATTCATAAATGTGTTGCGGTGTCGTTGCTCCCGACCGTGTTTTTCGTATCGGCCGCGTCACTTGTGTGTGCAGTGGATTTATCACCGTCATCAACGTGCGATAGTTTATTTTATTCATTACTGGCTACCGCGTTTTATGAAACGTTTACATTTTAAGTGTCCATCTCATTTATTTCACGGTCGCTTAATTTATTGCAGCGTTTTCTATCGTTAATCTTGGTTTTGTGGAAATCTCTCTACGTGACTTGACGCGTTATTTCAAAACAATTTTTGGTTATTCATCGCTTGCCTAATGAGTGTTGTCAACCCAGACGTTCCAAGTTCATTCTCGTTTCAATTATTATAGGAATAATCAATGTTAATTTTCAATTGCAGCACGTATGATAGACGTTTTATTTTTAATTTACAAGGTTTTTATAATGGATTCAAATATACGATTTTGTAATGTGTAGCTGTTAAACATTTCAACACTAATTTCCAAGGTTTTACATTATAGCCCATTTAAGAATTTCATAGATGTTATAATTTTATGAATTCATATTTTAAATTGTAAAAATATAAATTTTAATATAAATTGAGCTACCAGCACAGCTTAACTTGTAATTTATGAATATGTTTCAGTTTCGGTTTCAATTTAAAAATGGTGCTGTCTTCACAATTATTTTTTTCTGATTTCAATTTCTAGGTAAACGTATTAATAAAAATTCCTATTCCCAAACAATCACTAACAAAAATTTGTTTTTACTCAATGTTCCTAACCCTAAAATGCACACTCAATTTATCAGAACCAACTTTCGGAGATTTAAATTTTATTCGCCGATTTAAATGTCGGATTTTCTGATTTTGAAGTGTGTTTTAACTCCACGTGGGATTTTTTATTGCGCTGGCCTGCTGGATCGCATGTCTGTGCATCATTACTCCTCGTTAGTAACCAGTTTAGTGAGCGAATTGAATTTCAGTGTCTCGGTAATGGCTGCGTCGGCCAATGAATGTTTATTACGATTATCTCCAAGATAATAGGGGACTAACCCTTTTCAACCAACACACCGAAATTACAAATTGTTTAAGTTTAATGGGCCGTTTGAAGTACTAGCATTTTCACACACCGACCTAGCAGAAATTTAATTAATTTAACAAATGTCTGCTCGTATGCGGTTCTGGTGTTTTGAATCGTAAAATGTGATTTATTATATTTTGAATTATTTTTCCCTGTCGGTACTTAGGTAGTAGACAGACGGTTATAATACTTATAATGTAGGTAGATCCCACAATTATAAATTTATTGACTTAGTTACATTTTCCGTGTAGGATTGGGTAAATTATACTTTTTCCTCCAGCGTTATTATTTTATTGGTGTAAGACACGTCATCTACAATATAATGTTTACAAAATATATCCTTTTGCCATGTGTTGACTACTTTCTGAGCGATAAAATTATATTGCGCGTTACTTTTGTATATTTTCGTAGTGGCGTTTCAGTTATATTTTTGTGCGTATGTCACGGATTCGCACTTATTTTTTTAGGACTGCGTATGTAAATATTTTTGTTATTGATCGATAAAATTTTAGATAAGATGTTGATGATTCGATGTATAATGACTTTGTTTTTTGTTTGCTTTAATTTTGTTTGCTTACATGTTTTTATAATTTTATTTTCTGAACTGCTTTTTTTGGTTTTATAATTTTTGAATACTTTAATTTTTTTTTTTGGACTTAGGCAATTTTCTGGCATTTTTATAATTTTAGAGACAATTTTTTTCTCGACTATATTTACATGTTTTTTTTAAGGATTTTATTTAATCCCGCTCATGATTTTATTTATTTAAAAGTTACGTTTGTTTTAAAAGTTTTTTTATCACCTTTGGCACTTAGAAAAAAGTTGTAAAAGTGGACTTACCTGAGTGGCATCCGTGTATGGGGTAGATGAGTTTTTGTCGACGAGCTGGGACCCGAACACGGGTACTCCACCACTCGAGGTTGGCGAGAGGGACCTCACATCCGACACTTGTTGGGGCACCATTTTTGTTTATCCAAAAAAATAAACCCCAAATAAAACTTAACACAAAAAAACACAGTTCACCTATTGCACTTAAAAACACTAAAAGACTAATTTGTTTGAGTCCAAAAAAATATCCATAAGTTCCTTAAAAAAATATTTATAACAGTCCGAATGGGGCAACAAGGAGCCTCTGTTTGTTCCTGAACCGCAGCCTCTCGGCGGACGAAACTCCTGAGACCTCCCAGTACCTGGACACTATCCTAAAAGCTTTCTCTTCTAGAACGAGATATCTGCTACTATCTTCGTCGCCGGCGAACAGTCCAAAAGTCATAATTTTAGCGGTGTCCCGACCGCAGTTCAGTTAGCACTGCGGGGCGATCGTGTCATAATCAATCGGGAGCGACGTGTGGTGTGGGCTTTATGCGGCTACGTTCGCACTCCGCGGTGACAGAGAACCTACTGACTGAGCGGCAATGTGCTGTCAATATACCCCGCTCAGCTGTTCGCCCCTGCCCCGCGCCGCGCAAGCGCCCCGCGCTCCCCCCGCGTCGCACTCGCGCGCCGGCGGCCGGCGGAAGCGCACGCTTCCTCTGTGCTTCCCGCTGCACCGGTCCGACCGGTCGTCGTTACGAGCCGTGGCCGGCTAACCGTAACCCACAGCCCACGGTGGCCGTTTTAAATGCAAATTTTAGATGTATGAACACTTATTTTGGAATTTTACGTAAGTATAAAGTTGTGCTGGCAACTGTTTCCACTAAAGTTTATGTTTATTAAACTTTTATACGCAAACAGAGACTAATGGGACAATGTTTACATTTTATGGCTAAGGCAATTTCAAATTAGGCCTGCTGTAATATAAATCTGTACATTGTTATTTTACTTGACAGCAACAAGCTACCTAGTTCTTGATTTCTAATCTAGATAGGTACGTTGTTGATAGTGGCACTAAAAGATTTCAGAATTAATTTGAATATTCGATAACAAATTGTTTTGCAAACAATTCTAGGTATAAAGATTATTTGTGACCTGTCGTTAAAGGGTTAAGCAAAATAATTAAAATGATTATATTTGAAACAAGTTTTCATGATCTATAAAAGAAAAAACTGAAAATAAAACACAAAGTAGGTACTGTTTTTTTTTTTTAAACCGTCAAAGAGCATCAGTGACGTCATGTAGCAGTCACGGGTTGTAAGAAAAACACGTTATATTAATTTAAACAATGTTAAATGTTCTGTAATTAATATAGTTTTTCTATAGTGTAGTAAGTTTAAAAAGGCAGAATAAATCTTCTGTGCATATAGGTAAAACATTTGTTAAAAAACATAGTATTTCTTTACAATGTAAGTGAAGAGAGTTCTTACTGAATTTTAACAGTTTAAATTAAATGACCAATCCCATGCTTAATTCGACCTATTTTCCATTCAAAGTTTAAGCCCAACAATTTACCCAAAAGAGCACAGTGGAGTTTGGACACAGGAAATTATGCCCAATTTAACAACCCTTAGGTACCCTTGGGTAGAATCACTATAATTATTAGGGCCTTTCATACTTTAAGTCAAAACTTCAAAAGGAACTCACTAAACATACGTCTGTCAAAATATTCAAAGCTCAGAAGGTTCTGCTTAAATAAAGATGATATTTTTATCAAAAACATTTTTTAAATTATTTTTTTTACATTAACATTTTTTACATTTCTAAATTTTTTCAAAGATAAATTTTGTTTATGTAAAAATTAAAAAAAAAATAACATAACATTTAAAAAATAATAACACAATTTTATTAAAAAAAAAACACGTTAAAAAAATCTTATGTATATTTTTAAGGATGGCTTGACCTGCAAAATAAAACCATGGCATGAGGCTTCTTCTATCGTACAGTGGGGGAGGGGGGGGGGGGGGTTTAAAGAGGCCTGTCTCAGCAGTGGGAATTTTATATCCCGATTATGATTATTATTGAATAATCTAATTATTTTAATTTCAACAGACTTGAAATTAAAATAAAGAACCCATAATCATCCTTGAAATTGTTGACCATCATTTTGGTTTTCTGGTTCATCATCATTATCATCTCCTGCCGTTGATGACTCTCGGGTTTATGATGTCAATTATAACTCTTCACTACTCAAAAGTTCTTCTGCTATACAAAACCAGTATATCGTGGTCTCGCTTTATATGACTTTTCCGAACATTCGATGGTCAGTTTATACTGGTTTTACTTAAGTTGATGTGGAGCCGAGTGTACAGACACCAGCAGGTCAACCAACCCCAAACTGTCTTACCAATCGAATATTAACCTTCCACTATGGTGATAAGGTGGAAAATCTATTGATGATATTTGACAGATTAGAATGGGTTGATTGTGATCCTTCTAGGTTTTTCTTTATGTTGTCTTATAACGTTGTCCCGACTACCATCCGTCGTGTGGTTACAGTTTGCCCGCATCCTACTGGGTGTGGTGACCATTATTCGGAACATAAAAACGGTGTAAAATATTGTTCGTTAAAATTAAGAATGTTAAAAGCGAAAATTGTAGAAAGTATCAAAATTAATAGGTATTTATGTTACTTTTTGAAACTCAATATATTGTAGTTATCTTAGAAGCTATAAAAAATAACTTAGTAAATTAAGATTAAGAAAAATATTTATAAACCTACATAGTTTAATTTTTATTTTACGGTATATATTTTTATAGTACGGAAATTATAATACTCAAAAATAAATAAAAAGTTAAAAAATAACAAAACCTATACCTACTTCATACTGTTAACTAAATTACAAGAAATTTATCATAGATGATGCAACTTTAATAACAGTTACAACATTATTTCAACTTTCTACTGCAATTTGCTTAAATACCTACTCCACAAAAATTGCCATTAATTTATTTATTTTCTTAGCTATCAAACTTTTGTACATATTCAAGGCATTAAAAGAGGAGCATCAATTCGAAGCGGATAGTCCTTAAGAACGTTTAAAAAACCACTAAGTAGGTAGATTAGGCCGCGAGAGAGAGAGGACAGCGTCCTCCCTCCGCCCCAACCGCAGTGGTACACGCCCACGGCGTCGGACGTCGGCAGATGATCTCCGGCCACCGTAGGCGCGGGCATGCGGACAGCGAGTAAAGGGCAACTCGCTGTCCGACCATGGACCATGTCCGGGTCGACGGCGCGTCGTGTTCCACGCGCGCCTCAAAGAGCTGTCAGCAAAATGACGGGGCCCCCTCACAGAGGGCCAAAGCCTGCCGGGGTCGCGGGACTTATTTCGATCACCGTGACCCCGGAACATAAAGGGTTATTGAAGGACACCGTGGATTTTAGTCAGTACAAGTCTGACAGTCCCTCCCGCCCCGCCCAAAACGCAAAAACAAGTAGGTAGTTTAGAAAAAATGTGTCCATTATTTTTCTGACGCTGACGAAGTAAATCGACTTCCAATTTATTATTCTGGAGCTATCCTATTGACTGCTACTTTTGAGATCGATGATCAATTTGTCCATTCTTAGAAACAGACTTACTAACCCACTTTCCTATAACTCAGTTAAGCAGATGCACCCCCATTGTGGTAACCACATTACACACAGGGTGGAGAAAACACCATGGATTGCTTCAATTATTAGCGTTTTAGCACAAAACATGCACACCTGACAGAATTCGTTAATTCGCAACAAGTTATGAATACTGAAAGGGCTGGAAGCTGCGGTTTTGTGTGTGTTCACGGCTGCTTCCCGGGAATGGGGTGAGCAAGGGTGTTTGTGTAGAATCGATTGGTTTTTTCGAATATCATTTGGTTTTGGCGGTTCCGTAGTCAACAAGGAACCCTTACTTTTTTTTGTACTATGACGGTCCCGTAACCCCAGAACTGGTGCTTCTCTAAACGTATTTTTCCTGTTTTTAATATAACGTTTTGCGATCCCAATTTAGAGTGTAATTTAATTTAAATTAATTGCGTTTTTATGATAGCCAACATTCCCGCCTATCTCGGATTCTCGGGCCAAATGAGAAATTATTAGAAGAATCTTTTTTAGGCAATTTTCTAAATTTTAATTCGTGCTTTCAAGAGGAGAATTGTGATTATATAACTCGTTGCCGAGTTTTTAAATGCGGCATGCTGTTTTGTTTATGTAGTGAATGAATACCTAAGCTATGAATACTTTTTGAAATCAATAGTCGGTAATCGTTTTCATTAAGAATTTTTAATTCTAGAAGATGATGTACAGACTACGAGAGGAATCTGTTGAATGCGGAATGCTTTGGATTTAGACCTAATAATTATAATGTCTTATTTATCCACAATTGGAGATACACACTGGAATAGATAAGAAAATCAAAATGAAAACTTAATTTGTACCTAAAAATATCTTTTATTTCCTTAAGAATCTGTGGATATATTTTTTTCCAGGTGACCAATGCCATGTTTTGCTGGACCATTAAGCTCAATCGGGTCCAAATGAGTTGCCAAACAAAAATATCCATAATTCCCTACGTTGATACCCAAACCAATCAATTCCTGGGCCATTTGTATGATTGATACAAGCATAAGTTTGTATGACGGTCGTAATTCCATGTCCCTTCCGTGTCCGGTATTGAGTCGTGTAGTAACCAGCCATAAGTTTCTTTCCCCAACTTTTTTGTTTACGGCTAGAATATCGGCAGTTTTATGAAATGAATATTGTTTCAATCAGTGTTAGAGACAATTTGGGTTTGATAATACAGAGATTTTTTTCTGTTTTTCTATTTCATGTTTCCATAAAATATCCGGAAGTTACTTAAATTTCCGCATTTCATTAAAGAACCCTACCCTTTGCTGGTTTGTTCATCATTTGCCTAACCTTTTCCTAAATATTTTAGGGTTGGCTTCCAGTCGAACTGGCTGCCTAACTTGTTCTGATTTCCACAACTGGCTAATACGATGTCCCTTGGTAAGACCTGCTGTCAGACTTTTAAGCTTCTGATTAACAGTAAGGATTAACGATAAATGACAGCCGAGACCAACGGATACAATGCTTTCCGAGGCACGAAGGAATCTCGTCATGACAGACCAATCTTGGTCAAGCCAGTTTTCATTCTAGGACATGCCTCATGTAGATCGTGTATCCCTAACAGTTTTTGAGAGCAGTAGACGTAGGTGTACCGATTTTAGGTACACACGAATTGTTGGCAATTAAGCCGCCAAGGCTGGTCTATGCTCTTTCATGAGCTTAAAACTCTAAACAATTTGCTTTACTTTGAGAATCGAACTCAAGACATCATGTTCAATTGCTGAACCAGTAGCGGCTTTCGTTCCCCGGTGAATCACAAAATAGTTTTATTGGGTCCACAACTGGCGAAGAAATTCTATGACAGCCATTGCGTCAATCGCTTCATCTAACGTCAATATTCTCATAACATGATATTTCTTTTTAATAAAACAATTAAAATGACGTTGATCCACATACTTTCTTCACTCCACATACATGACCTAACCTCTGAGCAGCTCTGAGTCAGCATGTCAAGGGCAGTGACGTCACCGGAAGCCATCATTGTCCACTAAGCATCGCGTGCGCACGATAAAGTAATCGAAATGTGATTATTGTGAATCAATTTGTTTGTATATTACAATTTGATTGGACTTGACTCATATGTGTTGTGTTCAAAGTTGATGAGTTTGTGTTTTAGATGTGATTGGCTTTTTTGAAGGGGTTGGTTCTTAATTATAGACAATAGTAAATCAAATCCATAGTAATTCTTAACTATGATCAGTAGGTTATAATCACTTTCCTTCATTTTTTGTAAAAAATCTCAATATCCGGACCACCAAAATTGAACCTGCCCGAATCGCTAGACTGTTTTATCAGGTTACCGTGACCGTGGAACGTAAAAGGCTATTTAAGGAACACCGTAGATTTTAGTCAGGAATCTGACAGTTCTCGCTCAGGGCGGGACAGGACATAAATGATTAGTGTGTCTTTCGTGACACGTAAGATATGCGGTACAAGGTGCATTGCAGAACAAAAGCTGGTATTCAGCTGAATGTGGTTGGACTTGATGCTGGACATGGTTGGAACAGGCTAGGCAAGTGATGAAACATCATAATTTTCTCTAGGGGACGACCTGGGCAACTCGCTGTCCGATCATGGACCATGCCCGGGCGTCGTGTTCCACGCACGCCTCAAAGAGCTTTAGCAAAAATTACAGGGCCCTCTCTCTGAGGGCCAAAGCCTGCCGGGATCGCGAGACTTATTTCATTACCGTGACCCCGGAACATAAAGGGCAATTGAAGGACACCCTGGATTTTAGTCAGTACAAGTCTGACAGTCCCTGCCGCCCTGCCCGGGGTGGGAGGACTCATTTTTTGATTTTACCACGTTAAAAAAGGGGTCGACCTACCCCTACAAAGAATTTCAATAAATAGATATAAATGGACATTAATATTTTAATAAAACTGTCCTAT
The DNA here is from genome assembly GCA_028554685.1 of Agrotis ipsilon. Classification (NCBI taxonomy): domain Eukaryota; kingdom Metazoa; phylum Arthropoda; class Insecta; order Lepidoptera; family Noctuidae; genus Agrotis; species Agrotis ipsilon. Next base: position 16,177,292 of record CM052971.1, read on the forward strand.
CCAGGAACCACAGCTCACATAGTATTCCATATTCGGACTTTGGCGAGTAATGGGTAGCTCGCCGTCCGATTAAAGACCGTGCCTATGTCGACGGCGCGTCTTGTTCTTCGTGAGCCTGAAGGAGCTGTCAGAACCACACGCACTCACAGGGCCACAGGGCCACAGGGTGAAACACCTGCAAGGGTCACGGGTCTATCTAAGCAAGTTACCTGAAACGTAAAGATGACGACGCTATTGGCGCAGTGGATGAGTGATCAACTGCTGTGCAGCGTGTCGCGGGTTTGATCCCCTGCACGGAACAAATATTTGTATGATCTACAAGTAGTTTTTTCGGGTCTGGATGTTTGTGTATGTGAGTTTCTATGTAAAATTCTTAGAGCGGGGAAACGTTTTTTTTTTTAAAAAAGAGTAATTATTTTAAGAAACACAGTGAATTTTAGTCAATACTAGTCTGACAGTCCCTTCTCCACTCAGGGCAGGACAAATCAGTTGATGATTTTACTACACAAAAAGTATTCCATAGTATGTTGACATGTTGAATTTCAATACTGACCCTAGTTAATCCAATAGTTAAAATCTATTATAGAAAGGAAATGAAGCAGCTCATATAACACGATATGGCATAATAACCTATCACAACATGATGTCATGCCATCGGAAATCATTAATAATTGTCGGCCAAGCGTGATTGGATGACATGTTGCTAAGTCAGCGAAATTGAATGTGAATCAGTATGTTTATCTATGCACTTTGATTGAACTTTGTCAGTAACATGATCGACAGATGACGAATGGCAAGCGAAACCTCGATTTTGAAAGCATTTAGCCGATGACTAATATATATATTTACTAAGTTTTGTTTGATGTTTTTGGTCTTGACTCTTGTCTAGGGTAGATGACAGAAACAAAATATATGACGATGTGATTTTAACCAAAAGAAAGCTGTTCACTCCAACTTTGAAGAGATTCGGGTTGCATGAGTTCGGAAACACAGACGTAGTAGTGAGTTCCGCTCTTATGCCGTGCGCTTGAAGAACGTTTGAAAGTGCTTAGTGCAAATTATAGGCTTTCGAATTTTCCTAACAAATAAAATACACTGAGATGAAGAGATTTTTGGCTTGGTTAACAATGCAGTTTATCAAAACCATAATGTTGTCGACTCTGTAAAATGGTCTCTCCAAAGTGGGAAAATAAATGGGTTTTATAATTCTGAGGTTCACCGTGTAATAAAAAACTCATATTCAGCTGCACGATTAGGTTGGAATCACTGGAGTTTAACCCAAACATAAACACGAAGCAGTAACCAAGGATGAATCATGAGGGCATTGATGATGAATCCTGTTTCTATTGGATCAATAGTTTGTGGTTTCTATGGATTATAATGAGTCAAGTCTAAGTCTAAGTATGGTGTGGTAAGATACATTTGCAAAATGAATTAAAAGCGTGTTCAAGACCATAATATTCTAAATGAAACTTCACACACAAGAGCAAAATTCTTAACTTAAAGCAAGATTCAACGTAGAACACAAAAACTTTGAAAACAGATTCCTCAGATAACTTAATTTTTCCTAAATTCTGACATACTAAAACACAAAATTTTACAAAAAACTCATTAAAAAAACGACCACGTTCCTAGCTTAATCTCGAAAGTTAAACTTAAGTTAAAGTTGGGCAAGCTACCTACGTTCTATGGGCCATTGAGACGTGACGCTATTCAGCGGCATCCCCGAAAGAGTTCCCTACACATTAGTTCCATCTAAGATCATCCCTTTAATGTCATGCCCACTACTTGTTGAACTGATAAGGGTCTGAACCTTATAATAAGTTCAGTTTATTTATTTTTTTTTCCTTTCTAAGAAGATGCACATATTTATTTTCCTATTGAAATGTGGTAGTCCAGTAACGGCCTTCTTACGATTGGGTCGGGAGTTTGAATCTCATCAGCCGTTATTGCATCATCATCTTTATTACTCTTAAACTCGATGTGACTACTGTTAGTGTCAAAGTTGATAAGTATCCTCTGAAAACCCCATAACCTTCTGAAATGGTGAACATGACTGAAACGGCAATGGAAAATATCATTGGAAAACGAAAACTTCTACGCAAAAATAAATTGTGATGAACTTCTTTGACCAAAGCTGATTTAAATGCTACTACAGCCCAGTAACTGGGTAATACGATACCCCTTTGTAAGACTGGTAGTCAGGTTGTCGAACTTCTGACTAACAGTAACGACTGTTAAAGTTATACAAATGACAGCCGAGATCGACGGCATTACTAGCTACTCTAAACTCACTCATCATCTCGATTTACTCTCAAACTGGAGAGAAGTGGGTAAAGCTGGTCTCATAGTTAATTAGCCACTTTTGAGAATCCCAGGCATTCCTCAGACGTAGTTTACATGCCTGAAACGACAAACATTAGAAAACCGGCAGCGAGAACTCCTAAACACAAATATTCCGATGAATGCAACTGATAAAATAAGGAAAGGTGATATAACTACTTAACATAATAGAAAAAAAAAATAATATGTTAATAATAATATTCCACAACGCCATCTAGTCCCAAGCTAAGCAGAGCTTGTGTTATGGAAACTAGACAACTGATAAACATACTTATATATTTCTAAATACATACATATTATTGATAACTTACACCCAGACACAGAACAAATGATCATGCTGATCACACAAACATTTGTCCTGGGTGGGAATCGAACCCACAACCTCTGGCATAGCAGTCAGGGTCACTAACCACTAGACCAACAGTCAGTCAAAAAATAATTAAAACAGTCAAATTAGCAATCATAAGTCCAACTTTACCCAAAGAACCAACAGCTACAACTACAAGTTGTAATCTAAACTGATTTGCACTAAACCTTCTAACACCCGCCTTACCCCCAGATTAACGAGGAAGCCTTTCTTGTTTACATTGTTGGAAAGAGTAAAAAAAACGCAGCGTACAAAAAATAGTGGCGTACTAGCAGTCAAGCGAGCGTTGTTCGAACATCTGATAGAATCGAATCGAGCACTTCACGTCAGCGCGCCGTGGCCTCGAGAGGAGCGAGGCCTTTTTTAAATTGGCCTCTAGTTTAGAAAATAGGGCTTGGTTAATTGAACAGGCCAAATAAGATTATGTCGACGCCAAAGGTCCTATAGAAATGGACTAGTTTTGTTTCTTTTTAAGCTTTAATTTCTAAGTCGCTTTTGAATTCTTGGCTCAGAATTTTCTGGAATTAGAATGTATTAAATAAGAATGTAGGTAGTAAATAGCAATGTTCCTTGCTATTTCTTTAATTTTTATTATTTCTGGCGTTACTGTTCCAAGTAAGCTGAAAGCTTATTTTATTTTTCAAGACGATTTCATTCTGAGACACATTTCTATTATGTAGAAGGACTAACAACAGGAAACAGAACCTTCACAGAACATAATATAAATAAGCAGAATTAAAACCAAGCAACTCCCAACTTCAAGGAACTTAACTCCGCTGTTTTCGAGGGCACGGCCTTAAAATCGAGACTTTATCCAGCTGAGGATCATATATTTCCCTAGCACACCCAAAAACCGACCTTAATCCTGGATATGGAGAATCCAAATTAAATTAACGCTGACCTCCGCAGAAAACGCAACGTGCAACCAGCTATACTATATTCGTTTATCTTTCTCGTGTTTGTGTTGTGGTCTTACTCGGGCAGCTATTAGGCATCTCTTTCGTTCGTTCGTTGAAGTGTGTCTATCTCGCTCCGACACGATCTAACCGGTTCGGACACGTTCGCAGTACGTCGGAAAGAATTGTGTTGATAAGAGCTGTGTAGTTTATCTGTCCTATTTAGTCACAGTTGGAGACTGGACACGAATGTGCTCCATTTTAGTCTATTTTTATTCCCTCGTTTGATTACTGCAGTTGTTGTCGAAGCCTCATTTGGAATTGCATTTTGAATTATCAATTTGTTCTCGTATTCAACTAGTATGTAGTTTAATTCTGCATTCCATTTATCTTTGCAATGTATTTCTTCACTGGATGTACCCATCTTAATTTTGTATTCATCATTATCTTGTACTTCATATAAATCTAATTGATTGCAGTACGCTGAATAGTAAACGATAGATACTAAAATTTCACTTAACAACTTGCGAAAAAATCTAAAATACTTTTAATTTCGTTTTGTAATCTAATTCTAAAATCTTCTTACCATCTTCTTGAAACACATTTCTAAGGACCTTGATATTTTCTGCAGCTTAAAACTTAAGTTCAGCTGCCCAATCCACATTATTCTCACCTCCTTGCTTAGTTGTCGCCTAAAGCGTAGCAGTGTGTTGTGTAGCTGCTACAGCTTTACTTGGAGCTTCATCAACCATAAGCAGTCTAACTCGTTAAACACACATGTATAGCTAATCCATGTTTGTGGATAAACAATAACTTACCTTCTTCCTGTAGATAGCGTTACAATCTATGGGGTAGACGGGAACCTGTCTTACGGTTAGAGGGATCTAAGAAAGACCTGTTTTGGGTTCGTAAGGTAACATCTTGCTTACAGATTCTATTCTGGTCGAATTTATAAATCTTCTCTTTTTATTTGGTTTATGTGGATTTTGCTTACAAAAGATGGCAAAGTCAAACTGGACTGTCTCACCAGCTACCGTGACCCTGGAACGTAAAGGACTATTGAACGAATTATTACGCATAAAATCACTGCCATGTCAATCGTAATTTAAGCTTATTATAAAGGTCTACCTAAAGGGACTCTGTTTGGACCACTGATTTACTGATTCATATCATAGGTACTAAGCTTGACCGTTTCTGTGGTTTTGACATTAATGTTTTAATGAGCGTTTCTAATCCTAATTTTAAATGGAAAATTATAATAATAATAATATGGAGTCTACATTTGTGCCCGAATGATGACAATAGGCTCGTGCCATTATTTCATGGGAGTTAAACATAACCAGCGGAACCGAAACTTAACCAGTATAAGCTGACTGTTCATGGTGCGAAAAGATCATGTAAAACGAGGCCGCGATAAAGGAAGTGGGTCGCGGGACTGTCTCACCTGGTAACCGTGGCCTTGGTACGTAAAGGGCTATTGAAGGATCGCCGAGGATTTTAGTCAGTATAAGTCTGACAGTTCCTCCCGCCCTACCCTGGGATCAGATCGTCCTACCAATGGATGATTTTACTACGATAAAAAAAAAGATAAAGGAACTGGTTTTGTATAGTTTGTTGTGTAGCCGTGTATACTATTAGGACACTTCTGTCTGAACCTTCGGGGATTACAGGTGTGATGTTTTGTAACTTTTTTAAATTGTAATGGCTAACAGAGCAGAGAGTAATAGGAGCAGTAGTGGCTCAGTGGTATTGGATCCGACTTACAAGTTGTTAGTCGTGGGTTCAAACCCAGCCAGGCGCATTAATTTGTGTAACTTATTTAATCACCGCGGTTCTCGAAATGGTGAAGGAAACCGGCATGTTCTAAAACTAAAATCCGCTAAAAACCGCTTGGTGGATTAGGGCCCACTGAGAGGAGGGTTACTGGGTCACAGGCCTCTCCACAGAGAGGAGGCCTGTGACCCAGCAGTGGGAACATTATAGGCTGATGAAGAATGTGGCTCAGGATTACTTCTATTTACCCTAAAAATGTATGAAAGCGTGAAGGAGATATATATAGGACATATTATCCTTGGCCAGATATTATCCTCTTTCAACCCTGAAAAAGCTTTCATTTGACCTTTATTCTGCCAACATGTATATAACTCTTACCCGAGTACAAACAAAGTTCAATTTTGCAAACCATTACGTTTATTTACTTTTTTCTTCGTATGTGCCGAAGTAAATATTGAAAATAAAAATGTTTGCGATTACTCGCAGTTTTAATGAATGTTTAACGATTCTCAAGGCTTCACGTAATTATGGGATAAAATAAATAGAACAGATACCCGTATTATATTATTTGGTGGGATTAAATTTATTTTGTGTTTGTAAAGGTCCCTTTTCGTGAAAAAAAATGTTTAATCACTAAAAAAACTTAGGCAGATTCTATGTAAAAAGGATAAAGCAAATATATGCCAATAGCAGCCGAGACTTAACTTATTATCGTTACGTAGTATAAAAGATAGTCGGTTATGTTTGTCTATATGCGCACAACTCCCGAAAGACTGCATAAAACTGGATAATTCTTTTTTTGTTGCGTTTTCTTTTGTTAGTAACTCAAGAAAAGGTAGGTTTTTTTGCAAATTTGTGTGTAGCAAGCGATTTAGAGATAATTACAGAAGTGCTGGGACTCATTTGATGACGAAAGACAAACCAAAATATTCCAAGTATTATAGAGAGCTGTTCATAATAATACACCCAGATATTCTTACCTATTACTATCAAGCAACGAGGTACATATATTATCTGGGCTAACCCAACCCATTTTGCAGGGAATGAAACCCTGGCCGACAGACAGAATGTATTTATTTTAGGTACGAGCAAAATCAGTCAAACATAAGATTTCTATTTACCCCATCTCTCAAGAATGCTAATAGTTCTAATTACATAACAATAGCACCTTGAAATACAACTTCTAGTATCCAAGATGGCTGCGCTTGCCTCTCCTCTGTACTAATGGAGCCTACACACAACTGGGCCAGAATCGGTAATCGCCAACGATACCCTGGTCTACTCGAAACTCCAGAGCCTTAATGCTGATTTGCCAGCATGTCGGTTTTGTTGGTTGCATTTTGATGAGTGTGATGGAACTGCCAAATTTATTTCCGCCTGCCCCTTTCTAACATCAGACTACAGGATGTGCGGGAATGCGCGATCTGTACATGGTAGACACACCTTTATCAACATTTTGTGAATTTGTACCCACTTTTATTAGTTAAGAAGTGGAATTCACTGCCGAAACTAAGAGTGAATATGTTACTTCTAGGCAAGCATGCTTCTCCGTGCCGGGGTCGCGGGATTTATTTCCTTACCGTGACCCCGGAACATAAAGGGCTAATGAAGAACACCGTGGATTTTAGTCACTAGAAGTCTGACAGTACCTCTCGCCCTGCCCGAGGTGGGAGGTCTCATTTGATGATTTTACCACGTAAAAAAAAAAAAAGCATGCTTCTCCGTCGACCACATTTTCGCTTACCATCAGGCGAGATACCCAGTAGTCTAACGCGAGCCTATCGCTAAAATCAAAAATGTGGAAAACTGTTTGTCGGACCACGCACAATGGAGGATTTCGAACTTTATCCCCGGGCCCATAAATTTAAAAATCTCTAACAGGCGCGTCGTCGAGCTCATCGTAGAGACTTTTAGAGAATAGCATAGCTGGTCTGTAATCGCCTTAATATCAGCGACCCACGCCACACCGAAGTCTAACCTTGGCCAGCAAGATACGCCCATAACCCATGGCTTATTTGTTTCTCTATTATCTCAGTCATTCCGAATAACTGTTCTAATGTTGGCCTATAGTTTAATGCCCCAATTAGTGGGTTTATTGCCATATTGGTATAGGCCTCGTATACAAATAGAATTGGTTTGAAAGTATTACGATTGTGTAAGTTGTGGGCTGGTAGTTTTGTTATTTGCCGGTGTTAATGGATATCTACTGTTTTATTTCTTTTTGTTTTTTGAGCATTTTGTTCTGTTTTTGCTTACGTTTTAAGAAATGCGAGTAATGACCAGGACAGCAATGCGACCGCAACATAGTTGGGAAAAGGCTAGGCAGATGATGACAACAGCTTGCTGTTAAACAGGCTATTCGTCAATATCACTCAGGATGTGACAGCCATCTTTGACAAAAAAGTAAAAGAAGAGTCACAGCATAATTATTTCATAACTAGTTGACCCGGCAAATTTCGTACTGCCTCAGAATTAATTAAAAAAAAAACTTTTTACCTAAACCTTCCCTGGACTACCCAAAATAATTGAAAACCAAACTCAGCCAAATCGGTTCGGCAGCCGTTCTTGAGATTTAGCAAGACTAACGAACAGCAATTGATTTTTATATAATAAAGAAGAAGAAGATAATTACAATTCTAGTAATACTAATGTTAGTGCGTAGTACGCGGTTGGCGTAGTGGTCGAGCGATTGAACTGATGCGCTGCTACTGCTGTGCACGCAACAAATAATTGTGTTCAAAAGAGGTCTTTTCCTAACCAATGAAGCAATGGTTTGCTATATATTCAAAGATTTATATTTTAAGATTTTATTCAAATATCCGTTGATATTCGTTTATTGCTTATAATTCTAGATATCGATGCTTATTTACTAATTATATTGATCATTAAACGATTGCCTTATCGTAATTCTGGCAACGTGCCACTGTTCACCTAATTATCATCAAATAATTAGAACAACATGACAAATAATTGTGAAGTCGTAATACTACTAATACTACCTATTTGTCTAGAACCGTGGCGACCTCTAGACATATCGTAAATATCTAGTCTAGGCAACATCCTGTGTATTTAAGGCTAGAATTTAGGACATCCAAAATAACGATGACATGAATACTGATTAGAAACATGACGTAACAAACTTGATTTCATTTGGAGATTGGGCAATGTTAACTTAACCTAAAAACCAGGGTTCAAAACCCAGAGTAAAATGGAACCCTAACTCCTAGACTCCACATCCACAATACACGAAATTCGTGATTTAGGGAAGCATTTAAAGAAACTAAGTTTCCTTGTAGTTTTATGCCCTAAGAGACTGTCCCGTTTCTTGAAAATATAGTACAGTAATTATTAATTTATTATAGACTATATTAGAGTACAGTTAAATTAAATGTTGTGTATTTTACTGCAAGGTTATGGAGTACAGGTCAACTCAAAGACATAACGGTTCAAAAGATGTTAAAAATATCCACATTCCTGGAAACGATCACTAACAATAATAACATGAAGACTTACCTTATTAAAAGTATATTTTATTTTGCTATTCCTAGAGCAATATCTATTTCTGTAATACGATTATATGACTGCTTTTTCATTCTTGGAAATCTTTTCTAAAGTAAACTAGGGTAAGCGTTGACTTCCTCAGTTACCCGTTTATTTATTCCTTTAATTATATTTATATCAATAGTTTAAGATTTGTCCTCTTTGTTGAACATTTCAGCCGGCGCGATTGACGCAGTTGTTTAGCGATTGGACTCATGAGTTGCAGGCCGGGTTCGATTCCCGCACGGAGCAAATATTTGTATGTTCTTCAAGTAGTTGTTCCGGGCATTGGTACTTGTGAGTTTGTACGTTTTTATACGCACCCACAATACAGAAGAAAATCCTAATGAAGGGCAACGATTAAAAAAAAAGAATCATACTATTTTTGGGGTGGGTAGGATCCACCTATTATCTTTCTACCCCGGGAAATAGCATCTTAAGCTACCTGTAACCTGCAGTAATGCCTGAGCGATCCTACTTGCAGTGTACAAGTATCGTAATCCTGCGCACAAATTGTTTTGACTGTGTTCTATCGTTCTGCAGGAGTTCCACTTCCTTCTGGGTGATCTGGCTAGGCTTGTTGAATCTGCCGAGAGTGTCTCATCCATCAGGTAACCTGTAGATTTTAGCCTGTACAAATCTGAGTCCTCCCGTCCCGCCCTGGGTGGGAGAACTAATTTTTGATGATTTTAACATGATAAAAAAAGTCTAGTTGCAGGCCCAGAGCGAACTCATTCAAATTATTACAGAAATATAGATTGTGATAAATCTGTGACCTAATTATTTTTAAAGATTTTTAAAGTAATAACGGTTGCGTCAAGAAAAAACCTTCTTACCTATTTTAATAATCAATTTAGTTTATTGGGTTGTCTGCCAAAGTCAAATAAAGCCGTTAGTCTAATTAGGCGTCCTATTTTTGTGTAGTTATCAAGCGCGCGCGCAATCTTAGTCACATATTAACTGAGCCCGTTCGTTATCGTGGACAAATACTTTTAATAGTACAATGTGGGAACGTGGACGAAATTAAGTGCTGATGATAGGGGATAAATTAATGATTTATGGTGTTTTAAGCCAAGACTAGTTACATAGTAGATTTTGTCATAGTATTTAGTAGTTTTACTTGGACGGGCATATTTTAAGTAGGGTTTCCAGTTTCGAACTTTAGAGCATTTAGTAACAGCTCCAACTTACAAGTTGGGTAATAGGTTCAATCCAAGTCAGTAATGTACCTACATTACTATGTGTAACTTTTGACACGAGTCTCTCAAAACGGCCCGGCGAAGGAAATCATCGTTAAGAAACAGTCCTGGAACTGACAATTCGAAGACGTAGATTACGTACACACGACTACACATCAAGCTTTACAAAACCAGTTTGTCTTGGTCTCATTTCGTACGAGTTTTACACACAAGAAACGGTCAGCTAATACTGGTTTTGCATAGCTTGATGTGTAGCCGTGTGTACTTCAATAATACTTTATACGAACTGAAAATCAAGTTTGTATTTACCAACATGTAATCACACATGGAATATCTAAAAACGCAAAAACACCTACCAAAATCTTTCAAATCCTATTCGAAAATGAATTGTCGGTCCTTGTGATAAAGTTGAAAAAAAAATTGAGCTAATTTGACATTTATTATAATAAAGCAGAAGAGTTTGTTTGCTTGAACGCGCTAATCTCTGAAGCTACTGCTTCGAATTGAACAGCCGGGGTGAGCCACGGGGAACAGCTAGTTTGATATTATCATTATCATCATCAGCCTATAATGTTCCCACTGCTGGGACACAGGCCTGCTCTCTGAGAGAGGGAGTGGGCCATATTCCACCACGCGGGCCCAGTGCGGATTGGTAGATGTCACATATCTTCGAATAGTTTATTCTAGGAAATGCCGGTTTCCGATTCACGGTGTTTCCTTCACCGTTTTGAGAGCAGTGGTGATGAAATAAATTACACAAAGTAAAGGCGGGGTTCGAACCCACGACCTACAACTCGTAAGTCGGGACCGATACCACTGGGCCACCACTGCTCTATACTATACTGCTCCTTTTTTGACATTACGTCTCACAATATAAAAATTAGTTTTTTTATTATTACATCTAAACTCGGTTTTGATTTAAAATTAAGATTAAAACCGTCTTTAAAATCCCAGCTCCTGTCCAAGTCAATTGAAATCCCGCGGTGAGGTCAAAAGATCACAACATTACATAAGTAGGAGATCTCCGGAGCTTCTGAATGAGTGATTGCTGACCTCTGACCTCCGACCTCCGGCACTGTTGGCCATGGTCCTCGGATCACTCCCGGCTTTATATTGATAACGATTAATGGTTAATTAAGTTTTTATGGTTATTGAGTTATATTTAGTGTGATTTTAATTAAAGTTTGTTAGGAAAGTGATTTTAAATTAAAGCATGAATTCGTATTTTAGATTCCCAGGTCACTTTGCCATTTATCTCTAGACAGTATATCTGATCTATTTTCAATAGGCCGGTTTCAGGCAGACTTTTGAATTGGGTATTATACTCAAAAAAAATATTAGTCCAAAATATAGATTATTAAAAACTATTAGACCCGTAATTTTTTCTTTTGTCACGTAAACCAAAATTCACAAAACGTCTCTCAGTCGTTACAATTTTACAAGCGTAAAGACGTCACAAGCCGGACTCCCGTATTTGGATCGTTTAGCGTTTTATCTTTGTCAATATTCATTTATTCAAAAAAAAAATACGTGTCCATTATTTTTTCAATTTTATTACTGACGGACTAAATTGGTTTTCAATTTACCTAAGAAGTAAAATAGGTACTTGTCAAAAGTCCAAAAAATATAGTAGTTCAAAATTATAGTGCTACGGTCAGAGGACAATAACTGTGAGAGTAATGTAGACGCTCATTACGAGAAGAATGGGCAAGAAACTCCATGGACACTCTTTTTCATGCCGAGCTTTTAAATGCAACCTTATGTTTACTACAAAAGTCATAGATCTCCGTACATAGGAGACCATACGGTCGCCTACGTCATTGGTCAGTACACGTTACATTATCATCAATTCACGCGACTGACTTACTTAGTAAAGTGATAACAGTAATAATTTTTACTCCAAAAACTAGACCTCAACTCTACCATTCAAATGAAATAAAACTCTACAGCTTACAGAATAAAGATTACTTTCCGATACTATTTTGATTGGAAATGGATTAATACGCGTGTGAAGTTCAGTGTTTGTGTTGTTAGTTAAAATCTAGTTAATGTCGGTCTAGTAATTGGGAAAACATGGAGTTTAAGTTTGAATGGAGTTTTGAAAACAATTTAAAAATGCTATGCTATTGCTGTCAAATGCGTATGATTCCAGATGCAGCATAATTCTATTCTATTCTATTTTTAACCGACTTCAAAAAGAAGGCGGTTATCAATTCGACTGTATGTTTTTTTTTTTTTTTTTGTGTGTTTGTTACGCGTTTGCTCCGGCGATTGTGGACCGATTTTCAAAATTCTTTTTTTGTTCGAAAGGAGATGCTTTCGGAGTGGTCCCATATTCACCAAGTCAAGATCTGATGATTGGATCCTGGAGAAATCGAGGGCAACCCTCAAATTTTATAGGCCCACATATCGTTTTTCGTAAATATTATGAAGTAATTTAAGTATTTGCGTATGGTAATCATAATTTCATGTAGCTGAGCTGATGATGGAAGGTACAACTCCTCAACAGTAAGGAGTAGGCATCAACTGATTTAGTTTGTGTTCGCTTATCTCTGGAACTACAAATCCGATTTAAGTCATTCTTTTTTTGTTATACTAGGTATTGTTCAACTGAGGGAACACTGCAAGTTTCATCAAAATCGGTTCAGTAATTTTTGAGATAGGGAATTTTATTAGCTAATTTCGTACATGAGCGATGTTATTACCGGTGCTACGGATTACAAAATTCTAGTGCACATGTAAGAAAATGATGTACCTATTTGACAAGAATTTGGGTTGAATATTTAAACTAAAAAGAGTAAAATAAAAGCTTTTTTTAAAAAAAATGTAACCGCCTTCAAAACCAACCACTAAAATAGGGTAAAATAACCTACAAAATAACTTTTCTTTCGGAAGTCGGTGGCAAAAAAGACAATGAAAAATAAAACCACCGACTTCCGAAAGAAAAGTTATTTTGTAGGTTATTTTACCCTATTTTATTTAATATGGCAAACATAGGCTGGGTCAGCCATCTGCCAATGACTAAGATGAACTGGACAAGCAGTGAGTGTGTTATGAGAAGAAAATCACAAAAGAACGGTTTTAGGCAGCAAAATATTATGTGTTTTTTACACAGACTTGTGTGGTGACCATCAAATAGCTGTCAAAAGGTAAATTTTTGCAGCAAATGTAAAAGCCAATACGGGCTTTTACATTTACAATAAAACTGATAAACGTAAATGTTCCCTAAAATCACCTTTTCTAACACTCTTGAGGCACTCCACTCCTCAACTTAGCCTCATAACAGGTATCAAGTCATGTCAGTTCAGGTCGACAACTGCTGGTCAGTGACTGTCAGGTTAGCCAATAGCTAGCCCTGCTGGTTAGTGGATGTCACAAATATCAGTGATGACGAAATATATATTATAACAAAGCAGATGTTTTTTTTTTTTTATTTCAATGTATATTGACAAAGATTAACTTTATTATAATCTAGTCTTAATGCCCAAGTATTATAATTCTTTAAAATTTTCATATGAAAAATGAAAACGAAAATGGACTCATTTGATGATTTCACTACCTACGTAAAAAAAGGGTACTAACTGTTTATTACTCTTTACTGTAATCTCCTATTCATCGACATCCTAGAACCAAAAATTTGAAGACGTGACGTCTACCAACCTTCGTGGTGGATTATGGTCCACTCCCTCTCACAGAGGGGGAACTATGTCCCAGCAGTGGGTGCAATATGGGCTGATGATGATGATGATGACGTACGAGGACCATTCGATCTCGTAACACAGTGAACGTGGTAAAAAGTAAGACCTTTTACTTCGAAAAACATAAGTCCTGTGCCACTGACCTACTGACACAGATCATCACTGACTTACGAACGATCATCGATGATGACTAATTCCCTTCCTCACCGACTCACATAAATCACACACGCTCCTACAACACAAAGGATCAGTTGTGATGAGTCGTAACACACTAACACTAATGCGACCTCAAATCGCTTGCATCGGGTTACATGTAATGTGAAACTTGAAATTGGTACATGTAAACAAATAGTCATGTTGTTACGTGTTTATTAAATTTACTAGCTGCTTTAATCGCGGGTATGTCGATTTAATCATCCCATTTTTTTTTAATGATAAAATCATTCAATGAGTCCTCCTACCCCGGACAGGACGGGAGAGACTGTCAAATTTGTACTGACTAAAATCCATGGTGTCCTTCAGTAGCCCTTTAAGTTTCGGAGCTACGGTTACCTGATAAGACGGTCCCGCGACCCCGGCAGGCTTAGGCCCTCTAAGGGTGCTCCGTCATATTAATTATTGAATTAATTACATGAGATCGTAATTCCAGATAAAATGTATCTTATTTACAAATTATTAAGAAGTCCTTATTCTTTATTGTATATACATAGTTTTTTTTTTTTTTATCGTGGTAAAATCATCAAATGAGTCCTCCCACCCCGGGCAGGGCGGGAGGGGGACTGTCAGACTTGTACTGACTAAAATCTACGGTGTCCTTCAATAGCCCTTTATGTTCCGGGGTCACGGTAAGGAAATAAGGCCCGCGACCCCGGTAGGCTTTGGCCCTCTGTAGGCCCCCGTCATCATGCTGACGCTCTTTGAGGCGCGCGTGGAACACAACGCGCCGTCGACCCGGGCATGGTTCATGGTCGGGCAGCGAGTTGCCCTTTACTCACTGCCCGCATGTCCGACATTTGATAATTAGCAATACTTCACTAAAACGTTTATATAAGTTATGTAAAAAGTCGAGTTTAACTGAGGTTTTCTTACAGCAAACCTCAGAGCGATAGAGAGATTATTTATTACACTCTAACCTATCATCATCACAATATATTTCGCCACTGCTGGACATAGGCCGCCAATGAATATAATACGTCTTATTTCTTTACCAAATTTCATCCAAATACAATCAGCCTGTTTAAATACATACATCCATTCGCATAAAATAATATTGATTTATGATAGTAGTATTAAATATCATTGACTAGCTCTGGTGGTGAACTACTGCTGAACATAAAGTATTATTTGCTTCTTTTATCAGTTTCTTGGTAGACCCGGACCTTTTTTCTTTGCGTGGTAAAATCATCAAATGAGTCCTCCCACCCCGGGCAGGGCGGGAGGGACTGTCAGACTTCTACTGACTAAAATCCACGGTGTCCTTCAATAGCCCTTTGTTACCTTATGTTCCGGGGTCACGGTGATGGAAAGAAGTCCCGCGACCCCGGCAGGCTTTGGCCCTCTGTGACCGCCCCGTCATTTTGCTGACGCTCTTTGAGTCGCGCGTGGAACACGACGCGCCGTCGACCCGGGCATGGTCCATGATCGGACAGCGAGTTGCCCTTTACTCGCTGTCCGCATGCCCGCGAGACCCGGACCTTGTGGGGGTATTGCGTATCTCGACCTCCCGTGATACAATACCCTCACAAGGTCCGTGTGGTGGATTACAGCCTACTCCCTCTCACAGAGAGAAGGCTTGTCTCCCAGCTGTTCGAACATTATAGGTTGTTTACGTAATTAAAACATTCTCATTAAACAAAATAAATATAACAGTGAAAAAGATCCCCTATAACTATGAGTTTTCATGGAAATGAGACAATAGTCGAATAAACATTAAATTACTGATTACTTGCACATCTGATCAAACAAATGTATTCGTTGTACGGTATGGTCATGGAACTATACAGAATATGATGTCATTAAATAATGTTACGTGCACTTTGTTAAATTGTAGGTTCTGTAAAATGACTAGTACCCATAACACAAGCTCTGCTTAGCTTGGGACTAGATGGCGTTGTGTGATATTTGTGGAATATTATTAAATAATTACTTAATTGTGATTTATTTTTTCATTAACCAGAGCCTCAGAATTGTAATTCTACGTTTTTAATTAAAGGACATTGGGAAATCGATGTATGGAATTTGGGCCCACCCTTCAATAGTAACATGTTATATACCGTTGGATAGGGCTCTTTAAGGGGAACATTATTTGCAAATAAACATATGGTCTAACGTTAGTACTTTCGGAGATATGAGGTCTTAAAGTTGTCTCGTCTAACATTTTATTTGTATCACATTTAATTAAAAAGGGCTATATTCTTCATGAAAATCCTTGTTTAGAGTGAAAGTGATATGAATTTAGACTGTTGATATTGTTAGTGTAGGAGCTGAATGACTAAGGCTGCGGTTCCACTGGAGCGGAACGGAGACAAGCTGTGCCGTGCCGGGATTAATACGAAATTATAAAAAGTACAGATGTATGATGGCCCACCCTTCAATAGTAACATGTTAGATACCATTGGATAGGGCTCTTTAAGGGGAACATTATTTGCTAATAAACATATGGTCTAACGTTAGTACTTTCGGAGATATGAGGTCTTAAAGTTGTCTCGTCTAACATTTTATTTGTATCACATTTAATTAAAAAGGGCTATATTCTTCATGAAAATCCTTGTTTAGAGTGAAAGTGATTTGAATGTAGAATGTTGATATTGTTATTGTACGAGCTGAATGACTAAGGCTACGGTTCCACTGGAGCGGAACGGAGACAAGCTGTGCCGTGTCGGGATTAATACGAAATTATGAAAAGTACAGATGTGGCGCCTAGTCGGTAAAGACGTTTGAGTCTCTGAGTCAGTCATACTTGCAGTGTCCTGGCTGCATATATTATTTTTAGAAGAAAACTCGATCGGCGTGATAACTACATTAAACGAGTCCTCCTGCCCTGTGTGGAGCAGAAGGGACTATACGACTCCTACTTACTAATAATCCACCCCATGTTATTCATCATAAGCGGCTGCTGGCTCTAGGGTAAGCTCGTTTTTTTTTCGCAAATCGCTATGCAGTGTACTTTGTTTCAGTTTTTTTTTTAATACAAGTTAATTGTTACACTACTTAATTTCATTGTGGAATAACTTAGGTGTTGTGTAATGAATACATTTCCGGTTTTAAGTTCTCTTAAATTCTCAGATAGGAGGATAATTTATGGTACCTAGTACACACGGCTACACATCAAGCTATACAAAACCAGTTTGTCTTGGTCTCGCTTCTTGCGAATTTCACATACAATGAACGGTCAGCTAATACAGGTTTTGCATAGCTTGATGTGTAGTCGTGTGTACTAGCACTCCGCCCGCAACTTGATCCGTGCGTATTTTGAATTTCACATTCGTGAATTTTAACTTCCGGCAACCCTCTTTATGGGATACTTTTGGAAAATCTAAAGACGTACCGTGTCACTTCATTTGAATTAGGTTTTAAAAAGATTAAGTTCGTTAACCCACCCACAACCCTTCAACTAAAATTAAATAAAATAACCTTAATCAATTACTAAAAGAAAAAGAGTTTTGCGATTTTCACACTAATAGTGGTTGGTTTTTTAAAAATAGATAAATACGCATCGTTTAATTGATTAAGAGATAATGTATGCCAAGTTTTGAGCTCATCGAAGCAAGCAGTAAAATCCTTCCGTTAAAACCTTATTACTCCTTTTCACCAACTTATGAGACGATTTTCGGAAATCCTAATGTACGTATTTAATTATTTTTTATCGTCTTTCTATATACTGAGTTTCAAATTCATGGGCTCACGCATTATCAATGTCCCATACAAACTTTAACACCATCTTAATCACCAATGGAGGGTAGTTTTAAAAAACTAATGACGCCAATCATTTTCATTTACTTATCTTCGTATTCATGCTAAGTTTCAAGTATATAAACCCAAGGAATAAGATTTTGCATACAAAGGTTTTCACCCCCTTTCAACCCTTAATAGGAAGATTTTCGAAAAAACCCCTTCTTAGTGGTCACTTACATAATAAACTGTAATTATTGTAAAAAAAACATGTTGTTACGTTTAGCGATTTAGGCTGTAGGAGAGTCTTACGACCATACCCTGATCTTTAATTTTTATAGATAACTCCGAAAGTACAGACTTTTGATCTTAGTCGTAATACTAACTTTTATTCAGCATAAAAATACCTATTCATTCATATGTATCTTATTCCTATTGAGAGGTGGGCCCACTTTTTCTCAATATCCTTTACTACACTCCGCCCGTGACTTCTAGTGCGCGAATTTTAAAATTTTGTTCCACCCCCTTTATGGGATACTTTCGGAAAACGTAAAAAAATAAATAAAAAAAAATGCAGACTAACAACTAACATCGTAACGAAGTTTCATACAAACTATCAACCCCAAAAGCAACCCCTACATTTCACAATATGTACGTCCATGCATGTTAAAGAATAGAAGATAAATTTGTAAGCTGTATTGTCCCACTACTGGGCAAAGGTTTCCCCCATAACGTTTTCCGAACTTCTTTCTGTGATTTATTGCGATCAATGGACATTCAGTTACGAGATGACTTTCGGTCACGATGTTTTGATAGGCGTCTCTAGGTGACGCGTAGGTACTGTCTTCTTGCATCCATTCCGTGTCAACTCTGTCCAATGGTTCTTAATGCAATTGCTTATATAACATTATTGATATAAATCGCCTGCTCAAAAGTAAATCAGATAACACGCAATAGTTATTTATGATACTAGTGCGGTAAGTTGGTTTTTACAAACGAGTTGACGAATGTAGGCCCGAAACGAAGTTGAGGGCCTACCATAGTCACGAGTTTGTAAATACCAATTTCTGCACGTGTGTCATACAATGTTTTTCAACACATTTTTCCATATTAATATCAGATTCCTCGCTCGAACTCAGATTAGTCGCAACAATTTTTGAAGTTCCTAATATGAAAATGGCGCGACTTTGAAAATGGCGCCACATGCACGTGGTGAAAATTAGAACTACATCTTTCGTCTCATTTACTCTTTAGGATTAAAGTGAGACAACGTATTGAGCAAAAGCGCTTCCAAGGAGGTTCGATCAGTCAGGTTATTCTCATAAAGTGAAACTTTTTAACGGTTTTATTTTTTGGAAATTAAAAAAAAACCGTATAGAAAACGCACGCTCCGTTGTATGGTGCGTAATTTTTAACTTTCGAACAATATATACAGGCTTTGTAAATGCATTTTACGAGCAAATGTGTTGAAAAATATTTTTTGGAAAGAAACTAGGTACTTACCCATAATTAAACTAACATTTTTCATAATAACATTAAGCTAACAAACACTTTATAACAAGCAGTGAGAACATTTACAACGAAACTAAGCTCATTTTTAAACTCAATTATTAAATTTATGGGCTTAATTACTTATTGATAGTTTTAAGAGATTTAATTTAAAGTTATGATCCAATTAGATTATGTTACGATCCCCGCGTGGACATTTAAAGATTTAAATGGATTAAAAGTTATTAGATCTCATGTTTTAATTACTTATTTTAAAAAGGTTATTCATAATCTATATATATAAAAATGAAACCCGTTTTCCGTTGTCACGACATAACATGAAAACGGCTTGACCGATTTGGCAGATTTTTTTTGTGTTTGTTACCATCGGGACCGGGTTTTAGATCTGGTCTTCCACCCGTGCGAAGCCGGGACGGGCCGCTAGTTTAATATTAAAATTGATATTTTTACTCAGCATAGACTATTCTCCTTTTAGGTGGACCAAAGACATCATGAGGGTCGCGGGCAACAAACATTGCAAGTGGCGAATTGGTGGTTCTCTCTTATCCAGTATCGAAGTATTTATTTTTGGGTAAGTAAATGTATTTTTGTTATATAAATGTACTGGAAGGTAGAAGCGTTTTGCGTGGAGGGAGGCCTTTTTTTAGGTGATTATAATCAAGGCGGAGTGGGAAGGACTCTTACTGAATAAAACTCCACCATATTTCTTATCCTTTACTTATTTTAAGGCAAAGCAAGGGAAGGCTTTTATTCTAAGGCGGGCCCGCGGGCAGATAATAGTGCGAGTAATAGAACAGTTTCGCTACGCTCTGGATCTATTTATCATAATACAGATACTAATTACTAATACTACTTTAAATTCTTCTCACCCTGTGAAAGTAAATAAGAATAGCCCTAATATTAACCTAACCACAATTATATCAAAAGTTATGCAGAATTTTCGTAAAGCCTAAAATTCAGGAGCGCTCTCGATCTAAATTGTCTTAAATTAACATAAAAACTGGAATTTTAATTAAGACTAGGATTTGGGCGTCTGACCTTCAGGACCGTTTGATAGGAGTTTGACCTTGAAACAATATTGGAATAGATTTTTAAAAGTGATTAGAAGTTAGTTATTTAATCTGTTGTTTGAATACTAGTCGTTGTCGGCTGCTTCGTCTGTGTTTATGGCGCAAATTATCCCACAGTAACGTAATAGTTGGATTAAAGGTAACCTATGTGTTGTTCCAGATTGTAGCCTATATCTGTACCAAATTCTATCTAAATATGTTCAGTAGATTTGTGTGAAAGAGTAATAAACATCCATCCTTCGTCACAAAACTTCACAACTCATCTTTTGATCTCCACATGTACCGGTTGGAAGCGACGTGCATCCAGCGTCTTCCGGCGACCTTCATAAGGTCGTCTGTCCACCTTGTTGGTGGACGTCCTACGCTGCGCTTGCATGTCCGTGGTCTCCACTCTAGCACTTTTCGACCCCATCGGCCATCTGCTCTGCGAGCAATATGACCTGCCCATTGCCACTTCAGCTTGCTAATCCGGTTTTTTTAATTATCTTTTATTAATTACACTCAACCTTTTTTTAATTAAGCACATGTCTTGTTCTAACTATCTCGATTATGAAATTCCTTACTAAAACCTAGATAATTTCGTATCTTGGTAAAATCGAATGAGTCCTCCCGCCCTGGGTAGAACAAAAAGAATTATCAGCCTCGTACTGACTTAAATGGACGGTGTTCCTTCAATAGCTCTGTACGTTCCAGCAGTGTCACAGATTCCTGTTTAGACAGTCGACTTCGGCACTGAATTATAGATCATGAGGATAAATTCTAAATATTACAATGTAGTTCCTGCAGGTATATGCTAGTAACTAATTCATATGCCCGATTTCCCCATCTCGCCGTGACTTAAAAAAAGGCATATCTCCACCATGCGTTATTATTTGTGTTACAAATAATTTTGATACGGTTTACCAGTAAATGCTATCTTGTAAACATACGTGGAATGCCATCGGCGAGAATCATTCCAATCTTGATCACATTATATTATTATCTCAATTTTTATCTAAGGCATCTCACGAATGTGCGATCTGTAAACATTGGTTATGTCATTGTGATAGCGAGGTGATGATGATGAAGATTGTCATGTGGTGTGATGTGTTCTTAGAACTGTGTGTTGGTTTAGTTGTGGCAACATTGGGTACTGAAGGATGCGTTCTGGGTTCAGTTTCGTTGTAAAGTTTTCCTACAATATTCGTCCAGGTTATCATTTGTAACTGTTTTACAGTAGTTAGAAGGTTTAAAGTCTGAATACAAGGGATATCGTTTTACCTAGTAACTGATTTGCGGAGGTCCAATAGGCAATCTCTCACAAATGGAAAAAGGCTAAGATGATGATAATTCACTTTCAGGCTATTTCTATAGGCAAAACACTATTCAATAATCAAGAGTAGATACAAATCTTTTAACGTCTCTGTCAGTGCAAATTCGTACCTATATTGTACGCCAAACAACAAAATACGATATAAATACGTTCAGCCGTTTCGATGAAAAACAGACATGACAGACAGAGTGTTACGTTTATAATGTGTAAATGAATACTGAAAAGTTCTTATAATTACTACTACTGGTACAATACTAATATACTAAGCAGTTTACCAGGCCACCCGTTCAGAGAATTTTAATTTTATATACAGTACCATTACTTTAACATGACTCAAACAATTTATTTAGGTATCACAAGTTTTTCCCTTATAATAGAAAAATGATTAATTGATTTTATCTACCAGTTATGGAGCTGCCGGATTTTTATATTCATATTCATATCTTTATTTGCATTCCATAATGTTAGTTTACAGATATTAAAGTAGGCTTATATGGATTAGCTCGACTCTAGTCTGGCTCAAAGGTCCAAGATCAAGTCTACGATTGAGCGAGATTACCCAGAAGAAGTCATCATGACAGGTTCATTTCCATCAAAGATTTTGCATGGTTCATTAATTGCTCATAGTAAATCTTTCATAAAAGCTTCGAAAAATCGTATCTGCGTTTAGTCGCACCGACAAGTCGGCCGTATCCAGCCGACCTTAGCAACGCATTACGTCCCAATGATTCAAATTATGATTCTGCCGACTTACATCACGGGGCACATTTTCCGAGAAATTAGATCGCCCGCCAAAAATCCTAAGGGGTGTTCAAGTTTATGCTTTGCGTGTACGTAAATACAACATTATTCTTACTATTCAAATCCCAACATTTCTTGAAATATAGTCTTTAAGGCTTTAATCTTAGAGATGATGAAGTAGTTGGTGAGCAGCAAAAAAAAGTTTGTTAACAGAAACTACTGTTCATTTTTCATGTAGCGTTTTTACGGTAGACATGTTTAGTAATGCAAAAATAATATGAATATAAATAAATATGTTATGCTAACTCACGGGTTTTGGCTGTTAGTGTTGCTAGGGTAATTGAAAGTTTCTCCTAAAAGGCATTTATTCATAACTTCGTCATAAAAATAGCTTTTTGATATCTAAATGAATAGACACAAAATTATATCTAAGTAAACTCAAATGTAACTTTTCACTTTCCTCTCCGTATTCTCATTCATTAATGTTTACAAAAAGTAAAATTATCATCATAAATAGCACAGCCGCAGACCCCAGGGTTTCCTCAAAGTTATTTACGTGCAAAGTTTCGTTTTAGGGCGACACGATTCCTGTATAAATCAATTGTTATGTCGGATCGTGAATGTATAGCTTTACATTGTTAGAATTAAGGTCATCGTGCACTAGGAGTGTTACTGTCTTATTACCCAGTTACTGGGTTGTAAGGACTAGGAAATAGTTTTATGGTGCCGGTATTTTAAACTGCGATGAAGTGCAAAATAATTAATAAATGCATGATACAAAATATTTAAAAGTGTTAGAATAAGTCAAAGCGTAACTTTGCTATTTAATTTGCCGCCTGGCGGCAAGGGGGGAAACGATGAAGTGTTGAAATACCTGGATGGGACTGGCAACCTGACATAAGCAGAATAAGGCGTTATATTATTATGCCATTTAAGTATTCTGACTAGGTACAACAAAAATAATTTACTTATAATTAATACCTACCTATTGGTTACAGGATTTGAGGCAATTATTCAAGTGTCATGGAAATAAAAATCACGTTTAAGCATCACTTCTTGGAAAATAATGGGAAAATCCTACTATTTTATTGTCTTGTCGTTAAGTAAAATATTTTGCTAAGGAGATGAGCTGAAACAGTGTTTTTTTTTAATAATTTTGCTAAAGCGATGAGCTGTAACATTGGTTTTTCTTTTTTTTTTTTTATGAATGTTCCTGTGTACACGTAACGTTTTCACAAACATATCAAAGAGGGTAGGTACATAATTTTTCAAAATTCATAATCAGAAGACTAACATAATTGAATGAAAATATAAGATTTTGCAGAAAAAGTTCTACTAAAAAGGAGTTTTGGGTTAGCTCGTTCAAAGTAATACTGGGTTTTGAAATTCAGAATGACGTTCAAAATAAAAACCAATTTTTTTTATTTTCATTATTATGTTATTGTGCTATAAGCAGTATCTGTGCTCAGTTGGAGGCAAGGCTCGCCTTAATTTTATGACACAAACTACCTAGTAAAACTCAAGTCTACTCGCACTTTGCCGCGTCAAGTCGCGTCTTACCCAATGTATGCCAACCTTTACAAGATTGCTCGAATTGTATATTCAAAGTTATTTTTCTTTAGATTAATGAGGTTCCCTGAATTGCGAGGGTTTAAATAAATTCGGGGTAATGATTTAATAATTGATTGAAATAACGAAAATCGAATGTTATAGATTTAGTTCCTTGGAACGTGTAAAATAAAGATTTAGGTTATCTTGCGATTGAAAATGACAGTTTGTAATTTTCTCAACTTGCACTATTGTTATTATTTGTTATCTGCTTAAACCAAAAAATGGGTAGTATCACAAATGTATTACAGCAAGACAGTTATCCCAACTTTTAAGACAGTTTGTTTGTAATGTATAGAAAAGGTTTTGTTTTGTTTATTGAAAAATTATATGAGTGTGTATACCTATATCATTTATATAGTATTTATGTGGTTTCGGTGGACCTTATGCTAAATGAAAGGTATGGTTTTACGAGCAGTGGTGAAGAAGTAAATTACATAAAGTAATGTGCTTGGCTGGGTTTGAACCTACGACTTATGATTCTTAAGTCGTAGCCGATATTAGGCACTACCTCTTAGAAACCATTTCATTTAAAATAGTAAAGAATGATAGTATACAGCACATAAATCATAATGAGAGCTTATGCTTTTCACACGTTTCCAAGAGAGAATGAAATTCGTGACGTAGTACCAATTATAAGGAATCTGTGACGAAATGAGCGGATGTTTCATTAAGAAGCTTAGCAGGATACAATATTGGGGATAGGGCGACCACTGCGACTGAGAAAAACGTACACTTTGACACGTAGTAGATAAGCCTTGTAGTCATAAATATCTACACAATTAATTTATATACAGAAGCTGTTGGTGTACCGTTGTCAATAAATAAATAAATACCTACGTAAGGCGTTTTTGGTCATCTAACTTTATCTAATATACGTGTTATAAATGCGTTTTAAGGATAACTGTTTGCCCATCTTTTACGCAAAAGCTACTGAACGGATTTGAATGTCAGTTAGAGCTCAGATAGTATGTAACCTGATTATGAATCGTAATAGAGATGAAAACTATCCTTTGTCCGCTCCTAGGAATGTTTTTATCCCAATTTTATCTTCCCGGAAGATAATTTTTGACTTGTAGCAAATGAAGCAGGCAATAGCTAGTAATAATTATTAAAGTAAGGATTTTTTGGGACAAGTTTAGTTCCAAGGAAAATTGAAGTTACAGGGTGGATTTTTCGAGTGAAGTCTTGGAATTCCTTTCGTTCTACTAAGGACGGATGAACTTATTTGATGATTTTAGCATCGTAAAAAAAAGGTAGGTGATACGTCGTCATAAAGCTGTGGTTTTCCGTGTCTTTGTCGGTGTCCTTTAAAAAGGACCTACTGCAGGTATTTGCTGCACTTTTATTATTTATCCTGTTGAAAATAGCAGGAAAATAAACTATTGTGGTTTCACAAATACATTTACGTATCCTAACTAATATTAAAAATGCGAAGTAGAGTTTATTTTGTGACCTACGCTTAATTTCAGAAATTAGTTGTTTTTTTTAAATTACTTTGTAAAGGCGGTGTGTTTAAGGTTG
The DNA here is from genome assembly GCA_028554685.1 of Agrotis ipsilon. Classification (NCBI taxonomy): domain Eukaryota; kingdom Metazoa; phylum Arthropoda; class Insecta; order Lepidoptera; family Noctuidae; genus Agrotis; species Agrotis ipsilon. The sequence continues at coordinate 16,202,763 of CM052971.1, forward strand.
TAACCAATTAATTATCAGAATCAATAATAACGCAAGCGAAGCCGGGAGCAAAAGCAATACAATAATTTCGATATTACCATATTTCATAAAAAAGATACTCGTACCTAATAAAATCAATGATTTACTAAACTCTTGGAAATACCCAAGTTAAAGTAGCATAGCCTTCACATTTTTGTGACGTAATATTGTGAAAAAACACTTCGTCGTTCGTACACTAGAGGCGCTTTTTCACTGTAAATAAAATAAGGAAGGAAATTTTGTTTCCCTTGAAGCTTGATTTTCAAAAGCCCTTTTCAGTTGCCGAATTGAATTAAAAGGTTTAATTTGACTTCGCAGTTTGGATGAAGATATTATTAAAATAATCACACGATTATTTTACAATAACACTAATTGTAACCAATACATAGATCCACACAGACACACAAGTTAGGGTAGCAACACACGACAAATTAGACAATTAAAAGAAATAACTAGCTTAAATAAACTGTACCAATATTAGCACAAAGAATGGTCCATAGAGTATCGGGTCACACATCCCGGCGAGTCGTTGGTCGCACACCTTTCGGGAGTAATATCGAAGATGTCCTAATTAGGGGACGCGGCATGGGCGGGCGCAGGCTATATTGCGACCTTTCAATAATGAACACTGGGGGAGGATTGGATCTGCTCAAGATGAGCGATGAAGCGGTTTCCAAAAGAATTTACGTCATTTGTAGCGTTTGCCTGTCTTCTTGTTGCTTTTTATAGTGTGTCTGTATCAATGTTAAATTATTAGTTGTAATTGGTAGTTTATCTCTTCATAAAAAACTGTTTTATTGTCATAAATGTTTGTTTTGTCATCGTAATAACTCTAAGTAATAAATAAATAATAATATTCCACAACTATCACACAACGCCATCTAGTCCCAAGCTAAGCAGAGCTTGTGTTATGGGTACTAGACAACTGATAAACATAAACACATACATATTATAGATAAATTTAACCCAGACGCAGAAAAAATGATCGTGCTCATCACACAAACATTTGTCCTGGGTGGGAATTGAACCCACGACCTCCGGCATAGCAGTAAGGGTTACTAACCACTAGACCGACAAGCCTGTCAAATAAAGCACAGAAGAATCTAGCTAATTTAATAAGAAAAATACTTCATAAAAGTCATCAGCTCTAAAACTAGTTTCTATGAATATTCTGAAAAAATTGAGACGTTCAGCCAGTTGACCAACAAGCAAAGCTTTATCAACGCTATCACTCCTCCCTTCACCCACCCTCGAAGGATAAAAGAAAATATTTGGCAATGAAATCCTCAGCGTCAGTAATTGCGGCATGGCAGCGGAGATCCGGCTCGAAGGACGCGTGTTTCAAACGTATGGAGGAGATGTGAGCTAAAAACAATCGCGGGTAAACGGATTACTGATACACATGGAATTGGAGACACAATTAACGACGAAACCTTTTTCCTTTGAATTGATTTTCTTTTGGTATTTCTTTCGACGAGTGTTTTGTCATGTTTGGGCAGGTTTATTTTGGTGAGAGTGTTTGTGTAGCGGTGGAAATTCTTGTCAAAAGAAATAGTTCTATTGTGTCTACTTTTACCGTCTGTATCAATATAGATAGTGTGTGACGTATAACTTGTTTTGTACTTTTTTTTTTGTAAAAATCATCATATAAATCCCGCTCTGAGTGAAACAGAAGAACTGTCAAACCCTTACTGACTAAATATCGACCCTCAATTCTTCCCGTTGCCCTTTGCGTTTTAAGAACCACTGTGCCTTTTTAAATCCGCGGCACAGTCCCGTGGATCGGCACAGTCCCACGTACCTATTTGTTGTCATATTTGCAGTAATTTGCACTGTTTCCTTATTCGTAAGTTTTTTATATAACTTCACCGCACTCACACAAAAATAATACAATGAGTTAGGAATTTCATACCTGTATCAAAAGGACGCGAAGAAATCCAACTGTGCACCTTGCTTTTGTCGCTCTATAAATAGCTTAAAGTGCAGCGTAACACAAAATCAATTTTGTCTCTAAAACTTTAATGTAATATTCTTATCAGTTTTATTCACAAAGCAAGAAAAAGCCCTACACTTAGCTATTTAAAAACATGTTCGTTCGAAGCAGCCGGGGGCTTTGATAGTGCATACGTAAGTCCTCTAATGGCGGTAATGTGTAATCGACGCTTATCTTCGCAATAGAAAAAACTTAGCGTCCCAGGTGCACAGCGACTGAACAGCTGCTTAGTCTAATAATATTCAATGGAGGGGCAGATTATTTTTCTATGTATGTTACTATGTACCCTCCAGTTTCAATGTATTTAAGATTATTAGTAGATACAGAATTGGATTAATAATATTTCTGTAGAAATCGAAAGAAGCAATAATAAGGTGGAATAATAATAAATTATGATCAAATGCGATCGCTTGTCAATTTTTGACAAACCAGATATCACCAATTTGACACATGTCATTAATTCTAGTAGCATAGACATTTCGTATTTCTAAAGTTACTTTCAAGTTCAACATTATTGACATAAGCGTTCTGGCATCTTATGTCAATGTCAAAAAAAAAAATATTTTGTATGATCTGCAGATAGATTTTCAGAGTCTGATTATTCGGGAAAATATGCACCCGCGATACAGGAGAAATTCCTGTGTAGGGCAATGTTTGTATTTTAAGGAAAACAATGTGTTTCATCATCTTTGTCATCCATTAAATATCAATTCTGGCCCGCAGGACAAATCATTGATATATTTTTTAATAACACGGGATTTACTACAGCTTCAACATGACTCGCCGAGCTTAAATAGACTTTAGCTGAAACCCGACCGAAGTACTTCATAAACGTTACGCGGGCTTAGTAGCTCGCCGTCCGATCAAGGCCTAGGCTCGAGTCGGTCACACTACGTGTTACACGCTTGCCTTAAGGAGCTGCGAGCAAACTGATGAGCCTCCAAAGTTCCAAATGCCTGACGGGAGTGTTAAAATACAAATAATAACCTTTAATACGACCGGTTTCCTTTATCACTAGTAAAATATTCCTTGTAAGTGAGAACTGCTCAACAAACACAATACATTTTGTCGGCACATCCTAAAGTGAATTCTGAATACTTTAAAAGCTATTTAAGAAATAAAACTTCTTTCATTTTATTAGTCCCTTGACAAAGGTGTGAAAAGGTACTTAAAATGTCCGCGATATGGACCCCCGGACCTCGTAATGTCCATATACAGGGTACTGTAACTATTATAAGCCTCATCAGGCTGCGGTTTTTATACACCCCGTATGTGTATACATACAGGGTGTTTTTATATCTTGGTATTTTAAATCGTACTTAAACTTAATACTCTTTCTATATGACTCTTGAGTATACACGTAATTGGGCTTTTACTTATGTAAACTGCGTTTTTCTTTTTAACACAATACCAGTATAGAAAATTAACGAAAGCATAAACACTCGGCTTCCAGCCTAACTTAGAAGTAACTGCCTACCCATTTACTGGGTCATACATATTGTATTACCTTAGTAAGACTGGTTCTCAGACTTTCGAGCTTTTGACTAACAGTAACAACTGTTAATTATTAACGAATGGATGCATTTTAAGTTTGGCATGTTGATTTTATAACATGCGAAATAAAAGCAATAAAAAAACGGTACACACCAGCTGCTGATATCACAAATTTTATTTTATATGAGTGTGGTTAAGTGTATATTAAAGTTAAGTTATCAAATACCTGCCTTTCACCAGGAACTTAACTCTATTTTTTTTCAACTTAGAGCCGTAGGAATTAAAACGATCAGTACCCCTAGCACGAGTTTTCTCTATTTTACTTTACAGAGTTTTTCCAGTATTTACAGCGCTTATTGTATGAAAATATGGAACAGCGCCTCTGGTGTGCGAAGAAGGAACCATTTTTTTCATTGAAAATTGTCAATTTGAAGTCGTCAAAGTTCCAGTTTACTTTACGTCTCAAATACTGAAAACTCGTGCTGACGGTACAGATGCGAAGTCTGCATTCAAAAGTGATCAGTATCATAATTTCATAATCATAATTTATGTAGAATATTTATAGTAAACTAGCGGCCCGTCCCGGCTTCGCACGGGTGGAGGACCCGGTCTAAAATTTGAGATTTAAACTATCCTATCTCTCAAGTTGGATCGAACTGCACATGGTGTGCGAATTTTATTATAATCGGTTAAGTGGTTTAGGAGTCCATTGAGGACAAACATTGTGACACGAGATTTATATATATTAAGATTACACAGATTGGGTTAGGTTTCAGGAAATCATAGACCATTGTGCCTATTTCTTTTAGTCGGGTCAGACTTACGGCATTTCCCGTTAACTTACGAGATTATATTATAGTCTTTAAATGTTCCTATGAAAGTATATTAAGGTGATACGTCAGTACTTATACGGTTTTTATTTTTTACTTTCAGTCGTATTTTCTGGGCTAAAGATCTCTGCCGTCATAATTGCAAGTGCAGTAATCGTCATTTTTGCGATTTTCACTTTTTTGCAAAAATGACACCTCAAGGGCCTAATCTTTACATAAAAAAATAATTTTCATGATTTTTTTTATTATAAACCTGTTTTTTATATAACAAGATACGCAGTACTTGCACCAAATTATTACTTTTGCTAACAGGATATACAGTACTCAGCATGTACTAGAAGGTTGTGCAGTACTTGCTATGTTTACTGCAACTTGATACAACGTTCTAGTACTTTGCAACCAATACTAACTAAAACTACACGCAGTATTCGACAATGCCGCGTTTGAGCGTAACAAGTATAATAAATAAGTTCTATTGCACCACTGACACTGAATGTAGTATTGTACAGTGCTGCGTTTGAGGGTAGCGAAAGTAACAAAAGTTTTACACACACCGAAGTCGCAAGGTAAAGTGCTGCGTTTCGCACTAGTAAATCAGTGCGTTGACGTCGTTCGCGGACGGAAAACGTGTGTAGCTCAGCCAATCCGTAGTGCTAATAATTTGTTTGTTTCGTTCTGTTTTGGTTAGTTTTATTCATTTATTTTATTCAAATAGTTTTGTTTTAATATACATATACTCATAAGTATAGTCAGTAGTATTAGTAAATCAAAACCGCGTTTGTACCTACTATGATTGGGTGTTTTTTCATCCCTCTCTACCAACATAAAATGGGCTCACAGGTTGAAGCAGGCTCACACCAACTCTCAGTTGAATTAATGAGGCCTATGTCCAATAATAGTGGTCGTAGGACGTATGTAGGTATAGTCTGGTTATTGTATAATTTTCATGACGAATAATTTGCATGTATGCGTTGTGAGTAGGTACTTAAGCGATGTGTGATAGTGATGAATGAAAGTCTAAAAAAGATGTAGGTAACGGTGACACCACCTAATATGGGATAAGGGCAGTACGATGATATCTACAAGTAACTTAATAAGAAGATTATTAAAATATCATCATCAGCCGGAAGACGCCCACTGCTGAACATAGGTCTCCCCCTTAGACCGCCACGCCAAACGACAATTCGCCACTTGCATCCATCGGTTGCCCGCGACTCTCACGATGTCGTCGGTCCACCTAGTGGGAGGCCTACCAACGCTGCGTCTTCCGGTCCGTGGTCGCCACTCGAGAACCTTTCTTCCCCATCGGTTGTCAGTTCTACGAGCGATGTGGCCTGCCCATTGCCACTTCAATTTGTAAATTTTGTCGGTGACTCTGGTTCTTCGCCGAATATCCATGTTCCGGATTTTATCCCGCAAAGAAACTCCGAGCATAGCTCTTTCCATTGCTCGTTGAGTGACTCTTAGTTTCTCTAAAAGGCCAGCAGACTGGTTAAACACCCTCGTTTTGAGACACTGCGGGATTTTCGATGAGAAGATATCACGAAGCTTCCCAAACGCTGCCCATCCAAGTTGGATTCTTGCGGCGACCTCTTTCTCAAGGTTGGACCTACCTAACTGGACAATCTGTCCAAGGTAAGTATAATGGTCTACAACTTCGAGAGTATCATTCCCAACAACAACCGGTACGGGCGCCACATGGACATTCGACATGACTTTCGTCTTTTCCATGTTCATTTTAAGGCCATTCCAAGAGCTTGAAAACAGCTTGTAAACTTGGCTCAGAAGTGAGATTGGCCTGTAGTTCTTCAACAAGGTGTTTTCACCCTTTTTGAAGAAAAGAACAACCACACTCCTGTGTCATGCTTCTGGCGTAGTGCCTTCGTGTATGAAGGAATGAAATAACCTCTGGAGGACTAGAAGTACAGGTTTTCCACCCGCTCTCAGAAATTATGTTGTGATTCCGTCATCGCCCGGCGCCTTGTTATTCTTGAGCTGTTTAAGAGCCATTCTAATCTCGTACAGGCTGATGTCCGGGATATCTTCAGTGTAGTGCCGAGTCAGTTAAGCTCTTACGTGTCGAGCTGTACCGACACTGGGTTGTCGTGTTGATGTGTATAACTGTCCGCAAAACCTCTCAAGCTCTCTCAAGATCTCCGGTTTCGTCGAAATGATGCTGCCGTCGTTAATCTTCAGCCTTGTCATTTGGCTTTGCCCAATAGACGAATTCTTTGCGAAAACTTTTGAGCTCTGGTTCCGCTCGATCGCCTCTTTGATCCGTGCTCCACTATAGGCACGCAGGTCACGTCGCATTGATATTATTATAAATACCATAGTATTCATATATAATAGATTTACCTTACCCATATTATAAAAAAGACTACAAATGTTCCTAAAGTGTATTTTAAAGACTGATTTTAATTAGTAATTAAAAATAATGCAATGTTGATTGCGATATTTTATGTAGAAATATAAAAAACCACTTTTCTAGTTCCTATTAAGGTCTGTTTTATTTCGTCACATATCCTCTCATATAGTATCTGATAGCTGAAGTAGAAGGTTAATTAATCTTTCAACTAGTATCAGGCATGAAAATAAGACACAATTAATAAATAGAAACGCAGTATTGAACACGTGCTAGGTGATTTTGCAGTAATGAACACAAATACTGCCTTTTGGCTTAGTGATACTATAATGTTCACAAGTCTAGATGGTAGAACAAAATGCAGTAATGCGCATTATTATCCAAAATAAATAATAAAGTAAAGAAAAAAATTGATCAATATAAAGTTTGATTTTTTTCTTATTTTTCTGGTATATTTAAAACATTATTTAATTCAGACGTGTTGTGCAGATATCACAAAACACGTTTTCCGCGTTTATCTCGGAACCGCCAATTTGCGAGTACTGCATTTACAATTATCAGGGCAGATCTGAGGAACTTGGATTATAGTTATTGACAATTATGATCTAAATTGTTACAAAGTTAAAAACATGATTCAATGAAAAAAATGCAAAGTTCGGTCTATGTTTTTTTATTTTTTGGACTTTATGGCATAACTACTATGAGTTATTGAAAGGATGTTGCTTTAAATTGTACAAAATAGTATCTAAGTTGTCTAAAGACAGTTTAGCAATTAATAAAAATTGACCCTCGCGCGCTATTTAATTTGATTAAAACTGTTCAATTTCCGTAACATTTCAAGAAATCACTACCACATGAGTGATGGTAAAGACTACGAGTTACTGATACTCAAATTCAAAAGCGGTCTTATGTCTGAGAACAATGGGGTGCTAAGACAGGAAACCTCCACGTGCGCCCGTGGACTGGAGTTCCCTCTCGGATACGTCCGGGGGGAAGACCAGTTTTTCGGGCCGTTGCACCCTGGGATGCGGGCAAAAACTCTTCCGTAGGCACTATGTGCCTAAGGGGTCTCTGTGCCCGTATGCGAATAGCCTGTCGTGTGGACGCTCCAACGCGTGTCCCTCTGATCAGCAGAGGGCACAGCGGCGGAGCGGGCTTGCGGACGGTGAGTAATGGGTAGCTCGCCGTCCAACCGAGGACCAAGCCCGGGTCGGTGGCGCGTCGTGTCTCGCGCCAAATGCCTGCTGGGTTCGCGGGTTTTTTCTTAACCCAGGTTACCGCAGCCCCGGAACGTAAAGGGCATCGGAAGGAAAACTGGTGGATTTTAGTCAGTAAAAGTCTGACAGTCCCTTCCGCCCCACCCAGGGCGGGAGGACTTATTTGATGATTTTACCACCTAAAAAAAAAAAAAAATGTCTGAGAACAAACTTAACTTAGCCGTCATTCAGCAACTTGGCACTCATAAAAATGTTAAAAAGCTTGAAGACACATCAATATCTGATAACAACATTACCACACAACTGTAACGTCTAACAAAACTCGTACTACATTATTACACTACGATTTTATTAAGCGGTGCAAAGAGGTCTAATTTTCACGCTACTTACTCCAAAGGGGGTTTATTAGAACTGTTAGCGATTTCCTAAGAAAGAAGTAAGTGCGTAGGAAGCTTCAAATTGAGCTAGGTACTTTGAAATTCAAGTACCTACACATTGAGCTGTGAAAAACCAGTGCAAGCTGACCGTTCATCGTGCGGATAGATAATAAAATGCGAGGCTTTGATTAACTGGTTACGTATCCCTTGGTGTGTAGGTATTTGTACACTTATTTTTGTGATATGACTCAAGGTGTTACTGGGTCAAGTAAGTATAGAAAAATCTACTATTATAAGTATGAAAGTTTGTGAGTATGGATGGATGGATGTTTGTTCCTATTTCAGGCAAAAACTACGGAACGGAATTGGGCGACGTTTACAAAAATTTTATGTTCCTGAACTTTGCCCTGGTATGACAGCTGAGCTTAAAACGGGAAAAGCCATGGGTTTTAGCTAGTAGTTTGAGATATATTACACCAATTTGTAGATTAATAGATAGTAATTATTGAACAAAATGAGTTCAATTAATAAATTAATCAGTATCGGATGTGCTTTTTAAAAATCGACCTAGAAGGTTTTTATTTTTTCAGAAATGATCTTTTCTCTTTATTCACACAATTCCGTCAGATGTAACTTGGTAACCATATTTTCCAAGCTGAAATAAGCTTTAAGCACCTAAATTGGGCCAGTAAAAAAATGACCGAATTGGCAACAAACTTTTTCATGTCGTGAAAAAAATGTGGAATATAACAAGCCCGCTAGTCTATGAAAGTAAGTCGTTAGTAAGTTGGTAAACAGAGTAAAGGACTCTTTACACTAACGCCAAATCAGCTCATTCATGAACATTTTAAGGTGTTTTCTCGAGAGGGGACTATTTTTTAGAGTCACCCACGTTTTTATACACTCGCTTTTCTTGTTTGTTTGTTTGTCGTTCCGGTTGGACTTTTGCAACGCAATTTTGAGGCATTTCCCGATAAGCTGAAATTTTGCACACGCTCTGAGTTCTGATGACAATACAATGGCGGACTGACTGTTTGAAATCCACCTCATTATGGGAATCAAATGAAAGTAGGAAATTACAAAACGTGGGTTTTTAGTTTCTAAAATAATAAAGTGATAACGCTTTTCCTAAATCTCTGCGTTGTAAGGGCGTTTTCACCATGATCTAAGTTTATTAAAACGGCCACTTGCCCACTATATTCATGTTGTTGATGAAAACTATACGAGTAAATTGAAAGCTTTAGATTGTTTTTAGTGAAAACCTGTGTGATAATACTTGTGCTAAGTATTAGAAAAATAGGGCATAAGTTATACAGCAGTATGTCACAACTAAGCCCCTTCGTACACAAGGCGACGCAAGTCTCCGATACCTTACGATTTCGGTATCCAAGCGACTGTTGCAATACAAATCCAAGAGGTTCGTACACAGGCACGCGTCAATGGATGTCAAAGTCGTAAGGTATCGGAGACTTGCGTCGCCTAGTGTACGAAGGGGCTAAGTAGGTACAATTTCTACTAAGTTCTGACATCACGAGCCCTACTCACGAGTTTTGATGCAATAATTTTGTAAATAGAAATTCCTTTATTTAACATTTTTAAAAAATACGTGTCCTTTATTTTTCTAAACTGTAAATGACGGAATAATTATAATTGTAATTTATTGAAGCTGTTGAATTTGCCTAATAACAAAAGGAAATAACTACAAATTACTCCATGTATACTTGGTTAAGCAAAGTTAAATCGTAGTCCTCAATTAAGTACAACAAAGTGCGAGCAAATGAGGGAAGAGCGAACTAGTAACATACCGCCCCATAATGATAGGGTGGAAATCAACCCCTGATTGAAGACTGGGAGCTATTTCATCCCTCGTCGGCTAAGGGGTGGCAGAGGATCACGGCCTCAATTTTTTATTGAATAGTTTCTTTTTTCAGCATGTTGTTTCATGAGATTCCTTGAATGAGGAAAATGAAAATAGAAATATGTCTCGGTAGCTTTCTGATTTTGCTCTTTAGTTGAAGAGGTTTGTTACGTACGGTTGAAGTTTATTTTGGTAACTTTATTGATATAAAAAGTTAAGACACTATTAGTTTGGTTTTCATTTTTATTTATGTAGGAAGAAAAATTATTATTTTATTTGAGTTCATAAAGTTTCATCAAAACGTTGTAAAGTAGAGCTTGAAGAACAAGAAATGGTAGTACAGTCAGCATCAAAAGTTGCTGACCACATTCAGATTTTTAAAATCCCTGTACACCGCATGATCATGTTGTATTATTACGATGTACAACAATTTTAAAAATTTTAATGTGCTCAGCAACTTTTGATGCTGACTGTACCTTCTGTTTTAATGTTTTTAACAATTTTATTATCGACAAACATAGAGACAGACAGACAAAAAATCTAAAATATTGCTTTGTAATGTTACAATTTCAGCATTTACCTTTTTATTGACATGATAAAGCAATAGTAAATACAACATTTATTGTTGATTAAATAATATACTTGTGCTATAAGATAATAAAATAATCACATAAGGATAAGATTTAAGAGAAATAGGTTGAATGTCTGACTTATAAGAAATAATGTGACTAATAAAGACATATTTCACACGAACCGCGATAAAATTACACACAGACTAAGAAATGATCTTACAGAGCTTACGAAGCTTAAATAAGATTAACAATTCTGGTAGTTCACAAGAAAAATTCCGAAGAGTAACAACAAAATCATCTCGGCAAACAAGAGGAAATCACCCTTAAATCATGACAACAGAGTCGAAAATCGCTGCAAAAGTAAACATTATTCGTAACGCTTGTATATTTTACAATGTACTTGCAAACTTTTATTTGCAGATGATACAATCTGTATTGCTGTTGAATAGGGTTTAGTTTCGGTTGATTCAGATGAAGGTGGAGAGTGTGAGCCTACTAGGAATGAGGTGAACACACCAAATATTGACATAAGACTTAGTGGATACGACATAGAAATGTGTCCAAATACTGAGGTGTCGATGTGTATTTGTAGAGCAATAGAAGACGCAATAAGATGGTGAGGATCTGTTGCTGATGGGACACGCGATGGGGGAATACTGACAGCTTTCAAGTGTGCAAACTTATGTTGTGTTCCGATATTGTTTTGGTTTGCGAATCTTCGAAACATGGGAAGATTTAGTCTAAGAAATTATAAAATCATGTTTTCTGTGTAATTAAGCTTAAGATTAGCTGATAGTTGACCTGATCATCAATTGAATTAGCTTGCATCGAATGGCATTGGGATGATGTGATAAGTTATAGTTTACGATTCATGATATTTGCACCACTTTATTGTGACTAAGAGAGTGATGAGTATGAATGTTGATGAATGGAGAGGGGAAGGCCATAGAAAAGATGGATGAATTGTTTATGGGATGATATGAATGAAAAAGTATTAAATGATTACGATGACGTCTGATACGAGAATGGTAGAAAAAAACGTGTTGCGCCGACCCCAAGTAAAATGGGATAAGGGCAGGAAGATGATGATGATCTTTGCACCACTTTTGAATAAACAGAAACAAACAACGCCATTACAAGGTTCATATTCAGCAAAAGAACATTGCCAAGCCAATTTGTAGAATTTAAAAGCCCATTTTAAATGACAAAATATTAATAATAAAACCCTCCATTTGTAAAGCATTTATATCTCTTTTAACGTCTTCCCTTCCGTTTTCACAACATTAGTTTAATTCCCCTTTCAAATCAGAGCAGTGCTAAGCATCTTAAACGTTTATAATTTCGTGTATTAAGAATTCACTTTGTGCAATGAGCCTACGCGAGTCATTCGCTTCAAAACCATGAATAACTTATCTTCGTTTTGATGTACAATTAACTCTTTCTTAATTTATGAAGCTGAGGTCCAATTTCACAAAGTTCTGTTAGTAATTTAATCTCAAGTTAATATAAACGGCCCTGGCTAACGAGATGTGGGTGGTGGGTTTGAGTCCAGACAGGTGATTTAATTTGTGTACTCTCAAAACTGAGAAAATATTGTCTGTCAAGTATCATGCATGGTGTTCTAAAACATGCACACGCAGAGAAATGTCTGGTTACCTATACGAGAACTTCTGGTTGCAACCGTGACAGCAAGACTCACTTGTTGACTTTACAACATTTCTAGTAATAAATACTAAGTCCTTGTTATCTCTACTACTTACTTAGTATTTATTACTAGAAATGTGGTAAATTCAACTAGTGAGTCTTGCAAACGGTTGCAACCAGAAGTTCTCATATACATTTCTCTGCGTGCACTCGAGAACGAAGAGTGAGATAGAGAGAAGGCCTAGTGTGTCTCATCAGAGGGATTGTTATAACTTAAAATTGTTAAATGCTGTTAATATTTTCTAGAAAGAGAAAATGTATCAAAACTTAACGAAACGTTAAACAACTAACATAGAATTTGGTGGATGCAGTCTTCACGTTTCGTGATATTGAAAATTAAATTTTTGGTAGCATTTCGCTTCTTCTTCTTCTAAAGGGGTCCGCGATGCCAATTTAGAGTTGTAAGACTGATTTGATTTTAATTAGGTAGTTAATGACGTCTTTAAACAGCAGTTTGAAAAGTGTACATACTCACAGGTATGCAATTAGTGGTACGGGTGTAAAAATTTCAAGTTTTCACGAAGAGGGAAAATTTTGGGAACACAAAATATCTACAAATCCGATTACATTTATGCAAGTACTGAACTGAGTTTTGACTGGCCTGTTGGTCTAGTGGTTAGTGACCCTGATTGCTATGCCGGGGGTCGTGGGTTCGATTCCCACCCAGGACAAATGTTTGTGTGATGAGCGTGATCATTTGTTCTGTGTCTGGATGTAATTGATATATATTATGTATGTATTTAGAAATATATAAGTATGTTTATCAGTTGTCTAGTACCCATAACACAAGCTCTGCTTAGCTTAGGTCTAGATGGCTTTGTGTGATAGTTGTGGAATATTATTATATATTATATTATGATATCATTAGGAGATAGCTCTAGTCTACCAAATACAAGTTAAATAGATGTGGTTGGCTGTACTTTACGTTTCATAATTTTTCATCGATTTTACTACAGGATAATCAACCTATGGTGATCCAACTACTGGGACACAGGATCCCTGTATAAGAAAGGAGACCACAACGCGGCCTCGTGGCGAATTTTTGCATAGATTTCTGCTGTGTAATGTCTAGAGTTCGAAAAGATATTAATAAACATGGAAATCTCTTTCCTCAGGTAACACAACCAAGATTCAAGAACAGATGTGTCAGGTATGTTCATCATATTTGGCTGACACCTAACTTCAGCATGCGTAGCATTACACCGAACAAAACCGGTTATGTCTACGGAAGAATAGAAAAGTGGCAGAATATAGAAATATTTCTATCGTTCTAGTAGAAAAATAACTCTTTATGTTATTCTTCTGTCGTCTAAAAACAAGTTGAATTGTATAGAAATAACTTTGTCTATTCTTAGTAGATTATAAATAAAATTGGTGCTGCTTATAGTTTAATAAAGTTTTTTCCAATGGGAAAAGGATAGAAATTTATATAAAATCTCAAAAACAAGACCCCAACAATAACTCCAATACAAAATACTCAGTCACAAAGCGAACGCTAATTACCACGTTACTCGAAACTTAACTAAAGCGCGTTTTGTTACCCCTACAGTATAACTCGTTATTACGTGCGCCTTGATGGTTTTGCGTTCATTTGTTTTAATGACTTGCTAGGTTAGAGTTTCAATTGAAGTGGGTTCAAAGATCAGAATTGTTAATTATAGAAATAAATTATTCTTTATCGAAACTTAGTACCTAAACTTAGTAGTGTTATGTGCTAATTTCGTTTGTTATGACATTCATAATATGATACCTAATTTATAATCCAATCAAGCAAAACTAAAGAAATCAATTATTATTTTTATGAGATTAATTTTTTTAGTATTTTATAACTGATTGATTTTCTAAGAAACGCATTTGAAATGGATCAAATTGCATACAAATTTATCGTGGTCTATATTTTTATATAATTTCGTTTATTTAAGTGTTTTCCATCAGTGTTTTCCATCATTGATCAGGTTAAGCTAGTAGCCACTACGCATGTAACTTTGATCAAATATCATTTCATTGCTATTGCAAAAGAATTATAAGAATTTCCACATACTGTTACTTTTATCAATTAACTAAAACAAACAAACGGCTTTAATTACCTAGTAACACCGACCCTAATAGAACACAATTTGCGAACACAAAATTAAACCGAGAAAAATCTCACCGATCTATCTACAGCCTTTAAAACCGCACACATTTGTTCTGAAGCCCGATTATAATCACCAATTATCCCTTTGATCGTGAAAAACGTAAAAAAAAAAACAAAATTCGTAAACAAAAGGGTTCAGTACAATTGGAGGGTACTTTAAATTAAACACCAAACAAGGCCGGGGTAACGAAGCGTTACCTTACCAAGAGCACCGGAGCGAACGCACCCGAATTATAAATCTAGGATTGTAAAGTAAATTCGAAAATGGCGATTCCATTTTCAAATTGTGATTCTAAAATATTCGCTGCTATTAGCAACGTTAGGAATTAAGCTTTTCGAAGCGTGAATATTATCGCTGCTGATAAAATATATTGAAATATAGACCTTTGAACTGGTACTTAAAGTCTATTCAACTATCTCTAGCATGCATCGCATAATACCGTAGATACGGGATTTTTCGACGGAAGAATAGAGAAAATGGCAGAAAATAGAACAATTTTATACTCATAAAATAAGTATTGCTGTTCTTCAGTTGTCTACGAGTCGTGCTATTGTCGGGCAATGCAAATGTCGAATTGTATGAAAGTAACTTTGCCTTTCTTGGTAGAATAGAGATAGTATCTATTAATCATGCTACGCGTAGAGCATATCGTGTTTAACTAATACCTAATTAATTAATTAAATAACTAAACGTAAATTAGTACTTGTTCACAAAAGCTCAGTGACTTAGCTCTTTCCATTCTGTCACTAAAGTCACCCCTTTTACCAAAACTTTATTTATCAAAACCCGTGTAGTTATTTGCGCCAATCAACCCCTATTTTGACAGGCAGATAATTATAACCCCTTCACCCCTAGGCCAAAAACTGGGCCTGTCATATTTCCCATTTCATTCTTTGGAAGCCTTTTAAAAATTTTGGCTGAGGAAGTGTTCATTTCCGCTTCCGTTTGTCCGTCTGTCACAGACACGTCTCAGAAACGGGGTGTTTGTTTTCATTAAAATTCTCATGAATTTTGAAATCATAATATTATTTATGTACTTATTTTCAACTTTGACCTATAGGTACTTTTTTTGAAGAAGAGAAAAGTACGAAAAAAATTTTTTTTTTGTTTTCGTAACCTTATACGTTTCTCCCTATTTTTCTGAAGTCCAAATCATTACGGACGAGTTAAATTTTAATTCAATTGAATTAAATTACATCATTTTTCTGAACAACCCTTTTATGTTTTCGTCGCGATACGAAATTAGGGGCGCGGAGAAGGGACGGCTAATACTCGTAAATTATTAAGAAATCACCCTTGGAATATTGAATTTTCTCAAGATTTTCTATTATTCACGTTGAATTTATTTTTCTTCTAACAATGCTGTATTTTGTTGGCAATATATTTTTATTTTGAGCAGGGATTGAAAAGAAATTGAACGTTAAATTAAATTGATACTATGCATTACTAGTTTACAGATATTCTTTATTGTGAGAAAATGTTTATTGTCTGTTAAAGATATTCCTTGTCAGCATTAGAGATAATACAGGCTATTATATATTTTTCAACACACTTGCTCATAAAATGGCTCTAATTTCACCGCAATTAGGCACATAATGACACCTGTTATCAAACTGTGACTTTTTCTAAGCTTTTTCTTTACCATTATTCACAAGTGAGTTATAGGTTTTTTTTTTAAAGTGTCAACCAATTAAAAAAAAACCTATAACTCACTTGTGAATAATAGTAAAGAAAAAGTCACAGTTTGATAACAGGTGTTGCTTTGTTTTAAAAAAGTTTCGGAACAAAAAAGTTCGTGTTCAATAGTACAAATAAATTTTACTAACTGCACGTTAACTAATTGTTTCTCTAAATAAACTTTTTACTCATTAAATAAAATGGCTTTTTAGTATTATTTTCTTCACAAGTGTGTTGAAAAACGTCGTATGATACACGTGTGTATTGATGATTACCGTCCTCGGCTCTCTTAAGACCCTCACCTAACGGCTCGGGTCTCAATGGCGCCTCAGCGGTAATCACCAACATTACACACTTGTACCATAATGTACTATTACATCATCTTGTCAACGTAGATTCGAAGGAATAACTTAAAACTTAATTTATAAACATGGTGATTTCAACACTTAAAGCGTAGGTTGTTTAATTAGAGAGATAACAGTTCTGTACTTAATTTCTAAATCATTAAAACCCTACACTAACATAAAACCAGACCATTGTTCAGTTAAGGTGTTAAAACATCCACCCATTTAAATCACCTAACAGTAACACAATAGGCAATAAAAAAAAAAACAATACAAATTATAAAACCGTAAAAATCTAATTAAATAAAACTAAGTAGTTTACGGTGATAACCACAACCCTAGTGTCAATCGATCGTGGTACCTTAACCCTAAAAAAACGACGGTGGCTTCGCGTGACCCCGGCAATTAATTTCAAAAGTACGGCAACGACTGAGTGGGTTTTATCATAATTATAAATGCAACGTTTGTAGTGTTAATATGTATTCACCGTGGAACGATGTGCGTTAGTGATAAATAGCTGCCTAATTGTTTATATTATAATAAATAAAAGGGAGGACGTAAGCGTGGGGTTTCGAGTGTTGAAAAATTATTTGTGCTTGAGTTTTCGTCGTATGAAATTCCAAATGTTATTAAAGTTAGATTGTTGACAAATTGTGTCGTGTTACAAGTGTGGTGTTAAAAATAAAACACCCCATGACTTTCCACGGATGACATCACATATGACTCAGAAAGTTTTATCAGTAGCATTGCTATGTGCTGAAGTGATTATAGAAATAACATAGGTTCTGTGAAGTGTACATTTTTGATTTGAGTCAAGATTTAGCATTTGTGAATCTTATTCACATAATTACGCTAAGTTAAAAAACTACTATAAAGTCTAGAATCAAATAATCTCCACACTATTTACGCTGATCAAAGTTCCAAGTCACGGTTTGGGAGTCAAAGAAACTCCACATTTCCCGTTAAGAATCATCACTTCAAAATTATTATGTGTTCAAGCAACATTACCAGCACTCTACTATCTCAGATCTCTACCTTATAATAATCTAACATGTAACACTCCACTTGCCGACTATCAAGCTATTTTAATTGTACCTTAAATGACCCATGATGTTATTAGGGTTAACAACGTTTCATTTTTTTTTTCACTAGAGTTGCAGCAATGTCGACTTCGTTGATCGATGCTATGTGTTCGCTTTGTCGGCGTATAATTAAATAGTTCGCAATGTGTGTATGTTAAGGCTCGTTTCTCGGAAATTACTGATACAGTTTTAGTGGAATTTAAGTCTTCGAGCTGATTGTTGATAATTTTTTGTTTGTTGTGAGTATTTTTGTTGATTTTCGCGGAATTACTGATGGAACAGTTTCAGAGAATTGAGTGTTTTTTTAATTCTTTTAATAAATGGAAATTGTGATTTTAATAGATTTTAGATGTTAAAGATTTGCATGAGAGGCTTATATTTCACTTTTTTGACTTTGTCGAAAACTGTTTTTAATTTTCATACTTATTTATGATGAGATACGGATACTTTACACTATTATGACGTTTCAGTTATTTCGCATTATCTCAGTCCGAAAAATGCGTGCACCGTTTACCTAAACCATAAAATACAATGAAAAACTTCCAATACAAATCTACAGCACTCATTTAAAAAACCAAAAGTAATTTCCTTTCCTACCTAAAGCTTCTATTTGTACTAAAACTCTTAAATTGATTAACTTTTTTTCCTATTTAGGTGGTCGCAACCATCGCCTTAACGGCGTGTATGTAAATGCGACCTCACACGGCTACTTTAATCACAGGCGATGTCGGGAACTAAACTATTGTGTTATTTCGACGTATTATTTAATTAATAGTGTTTCTTTTCGGTTATTTTTTGGACGAAAGGGTTTTTTTTGGAAATTAAATTAAATTAGATTTAGTAAAGGCTTTTTAGTACAAATTGATTCCAAAGGCTTTGATATATAGGTATGATTTTTCACATTACTGTCTAGAGAACCGAAGTCGCGGGACTGCCTTATTAGGTAAAGGACTATTGAAGAAAACCATGAATTTTAGTCAGTACAAGTCTGACAGTATGGATGGGAGGACTCATTCATTAGAGAACGATTAAGATCCTTTCTAAATTTTAACATTTTTATACAATGCACAGAGCAAGTGGCCTGCAATTACGTCTTTTTTTTATGCGGTCATCATTTCATTTTCAATAATCTTTATTAGGCATAAACACAATCACAAAATGCACTTACCCTAAGATACATTCACACACTAAACATTACGGCACTTTATTAGGCTAGCAAATCGCCTTTGAAAGCTTTTTAAATATACATAAACACTGGTAACAACATAAACTTAACACAATAATTTTAGGAACATATAGATTAATGTAATTTATTTAGAAATTATAACTTTACTGCTTGCATGTAGGTATTTCAAATTATGCGGTAAAATCATCACAACTTGCATCGATGGATGCAAGGTGGCGAATTGTCGTTCGGCGTGGCGGTCTAAGGGGGAGGCCTATGTTGATGATAATGATGAAAATCATCAAATGAGTGCTCCCACCGCGGGCAGGGCGGGAGGAATTGTCAGACTTGTACTGACTAAAATCCAATAACTCTTTATGTTCCGGGGTCACGGTGATGGAATAAGTCTCGCGACCCCGGCAGGCCTTTTACCATAACGTCGCAAAGCCAGAGTAGTTTCAGTGAGGAAACGAGGTGGTGCTAGACAACTTGTAGAGCTTTATCTTTTCCATACAGGAATTACTCTGGTTTAAAATGATAAGCTAGGCCACCTGGAGTCAAACCTTCTGATTAGTAACGTGCCGAGTCAGTAAGGTGCTGACACCTTACTGACTCGGCACGTTACTAATCAGAAGGTTTGACTCAAATCTGAATTAAAAGGTTTTTTTTTATGCCGAGTTAGTAGGTTAGTACTGATACTAACCTACTAATTCGGCATAAAAAAAAACCTTTTAATTTAGCTTCACTGTTACCTTAAAATATAACATTACAAACGCTTCAAAAATCATACATTGTCTACCCATAAGATTAAAAACGTGTGCAGATAAGTGCTAGCTCAACAATTTATGTAAATTGGGCCTCACACCCTGTCTGTAATAAGCGGTCATGTCGGTCACGTGTGTTATTTGGACATTTTAATTAATATCCATAATGTTTTATAAGTTACTGTTATTTCCTGGCATTAGTGGAAGTTTTTGTATTGTTATGTGTTGAGTCGAAGAAAATACAACCTTAGTGTATGGAAATTGATCGGAGGAATCTCTTTAGAAGTTATTGCGGTCCTGGATTGTAAGGACAATAAAAAAAGATGGTTGTTTTTACTCTGTCAAGTCAAATTCTAAACCCATTCCACCCGAAGCAAAAAGTGTGTTTTTATATTTATCGATTTAATTTTTCAAAGACCTATTATATAGATATTTATTTTTTCACATTCAAATCACAACAAAAATTAAATCAAAATAGCATCAACCTTGCAATTTAATTATTAAAATATTAAAAAATACATGTCCAAGCAATGGTGCTTGAACATACTCGTAATATTTAAAATAAAATTTTACTTTTATAAGTAAAATTTTAGTTTCTCAAATCAATGCATTGATCATGCATTTTCGTATGAATCAAAACACAGATCAACAAATCTGTTACAAGAACAAATCAAAACAAGATATTGTTGTTAACTTACATTCTAAATAACAGTTGAATTGTTGAAATTAATATTGTTTTCGTCTTTGCTCATTAGAACTCATTGAAAAGCAAATATCATCCACACGACAAGATCACAACATCCTCCCTTTCTTATGTCAACGAACTTTAATTTTCAAGTCGTCTGAATCACCCCTTTAATTAGCACCCAAAATTCCAATTCCACCCCCGCCGGCGTTAAAATAACTCAACCCTTTCCAAAATCGTGTGCACAACACGAAAAATTTATAACGCCCCAATAAATTAATAAAAAAACCATTAGAAACTCATTAAAATATAAATTAATTACACTGGCAACAAAAAAATTACATTAGTGTTTTCAATTTATTGCACCTGCGCTTTAAAAGTATCGGGTTTAGATGTAAATTATGTCTTAATTTCACTTTCAGGGGAAGATTTATTGGTGATTTTCATGGTTTATGAATAAAAAGGGTATTTCATTTGCCTTCTGGTATGATGGATATTGCGAGGTTTTATTTTTATCGTAATCTTGAGTATCGTCATTAACAGGCAATTGCGATACTTTGTTGGAAGAGGGCATCGTAAAAGAAGTTTGCTGTTTCCTCCTTTTTTGCATGGTTGGTACCGAAAATAGATACTGATACCTTTGACTTTATTCAAGATAGGTTTTTTGGTAGTCTAAGCATCACACAAAACTGAATTTTGAGATTAGCGACAATTATTTTCAAAACAATTCGTAATTCTAAAGTCATTTGTCATTGTACTGACTTAAGCTTTTGGCTAACCAATCTAATATTTATTAACATTATCTATTGAAAATATTATAATATACAGAAGTATATACAGGCAAGCTTTCTTTTCAATTTCAACAGCGATTATATCAAAACGTAAACAAACTTGAACAAAAAAGCTCAGATTTCTCAACCCAATATTTTCTGGGGTCATCGATAGTTCGAGGTCATTCCGATATAAATGGCTTACACAACAATATAATAGCTTATTAGCTTCTGTAGCTTAGAACACATACAATACAATCCACTTATCGTATTCCGTTATATAGAAAACGGAACACTACATGCATTTTAAACTTTACTCTCAGAATAGTACAGTTTAACTTTCCTTGAACGCATTCGTACTTTAGATGTGAAGTAACTTTCAAATGAAATAGGTTAATAGGCTTTTTAACGCCTAAACTTAACTTACAGTTCATTTAAAACATGCACCATTTAGGTCAATGATTGAAAAACATGAAGATCTGACACTTCTCTGAATGCTATTTTACCTACGCAATTTTGAGAAGAAATCATGTTATGTCAAAATGTCAATCAAAATGACGTTTGGGTTCAGAGATCAAAATTGATATTGAAACCAAAAAATTACACTTGTGTTGGCTGCTTAAATATTTATTGTATTTGTTTAGATGTAAACTTACTTTTTTTAATACTTTCTAAAACATGGACAAAACGTTATTGGCATTCAAAGAAAGAATAATCAGGTACACGATTGTTTTCTCCTGCTATTTTGATTGGGCATGTCTTCTTAATTAACAACTTTTCCTTTGAAATAAGTTTAACAATTGACATGGTCAGAAATACTACCACGATACGACTACAACAGAGGATCATCCCTAATCATGGCGCTTGCAACAGTGGTGAAATTAAATAAAATAAACTTTGATCAAATAAGTTGTAATGATAATAAAGTTACTGTGATTTTATTTTTGTTTAGAAATGTTTTTAATACGAGTATGGAAATAATGGAGAGAATATATATAGATAGAGATTAAGACAGAGTTACAAACATTTATCTTGATATCTAACATCCAGACAAACAGACGTGATTTGTATATCTTGTACATTTATTTAGTCTTTGAGAAGGTCAAAAAAATCTGTAAAGTTATCAGAACAAAGTGGCAAAAACAACACTCTATTTTTACACAAAAAAACACATCTGTATGTATATCCCCGAAGGCTTAGGCAGAGGTCTCCCTAAATTTCGTCAGTTAAATTTCAATCCAGTTGACACATCTCATTCGTTAGTCTATGCCCCAAAAAATTAAGGAGTTTTGTAGCGACAACAAATGACACCTTTTTGGTTTATCTACACAGAAGCTGGTTGCTTTCTCTTCAACCATATTGATGACAAATTGGTGATATTGTGTGGTGTGACGTCAATGGTTAGTGATTTATTACTGAAGCCGATGAGCACTCAGAAATATGACTGTGAGCTTAGGACACTTTGAGATAAGGAGGGAAATGTGACGTAAGTTGAAGGTCGGTGTAAAATTGATGATTATGAGTTATGACTTATGGAAATGATAATAGGGAATACGTTTGGTTTTATTAGAATTAACCACTATTACAACACTATTTGTGGAATGAAAATTCCGTTGTGAGCAGGATTTGAACCTACGACTCTTTTTCTTTTACAAACCAAGCTATCACTAGTCCGTATGACGTATATTGCAGCTTCTTCTATCTCTTTGTAATGCTTGCTTACCTACTTGTATGTACTGAACTACTACAATAACTAAACTTAGCACTGAAATCTGTAGTCTCTTCAACAGACAGTACAGATTTAAACACAAGAAATACTCGGATAATGCAATGAAAAGTAAAATTTATCTTTTATTCATTGTTTAACTAAATAAATGGAAACACATTTTCTTTTTTCAAACAAACTCCGATCTAAAATTTTGAATTTTCCCGATGTAAATCACGATTATTTCGCGATCATCATAAAAAAGCTCCCTATATCAATATCAGCTCGGTTTCATCTAACGCCCAATTACAAATACCAACATACAGAACCGCGACGAAAGTCATAAAACCTCGTTACAGTTTTTACAACACACTGTGGAACCCTAAAATTGATTTACGATACAAACGTATTACATTTGGCTCTTAATGATCCTGATTGCGTTAGAATTATTTATCTTTACGACACAGCAGTCAGCGGGTAGGTAGACATGTTACAACGGATTTTATGGGGCTATGAATTATGGTTTTTTGGTGCTTGGCTTATTGGCGAAATGGTGTCATTTTCATTTAGTGTTGTTTTTTTTTGGTATGTTTATATCATCGGACTCATTCGATGATACAACTACACCAAAAAAACAACAACACGTGTTGGAGGGACTGACTTAGAACCTTGGAGTTCAGAGTGGTCTGTTTCTTACGATTGATGTCGTACTGAATTGATGTTGAATTACCATGATGATCTTGATGTTTAACCTAAACTACATGTCAGTAATAGTTACAAATAATGTACAGCTTCGTTTTGGTGCTTTCGTATAGAAACGGCGTTAAAAATAGGGTTATTGGAGAGCTGAGAAAAACTAGCCTGCGGGCCAAATGTCCACTTTTTAAAATGTGCATGGGAGTCACCCGGACCCGTTTAGTAGAACGAGCCAGATTTAAGTGGAATCATTTCCAAACACTGTTACTTAAAACTTTTTTGTCGGTAGAAAAATTTGATAGCGAGCAAGACTCGATCCTGTGTCCATCTCTAGACTCAGACCACAGTCGAATGTTTCTTTCCGCAATATAGCTCTACAATTCGCGACGCAGGCATTTACGCTTGTAATATTTAAAACTGTTTAAATTAAAATTATAACAACATTTTTTATTAAAACAACTATCATCCGTGGCCTTTTAAAAATTCGAAATTATGGTAACACACACACACACACATATTAACTAATTACTCAAGTCTAAAGATATCTGATTGATAGTAAATTAAACTTACGATTAAAATCATTTCATCTTTAATTCATTTTGTCACCATTTACCTAACTGCAATTTACTTCACCTTCAAGAATTTAAATGCCTTCATATAATTTATCAAAATAAACAGGTTTTCAAATCGGCTCGTGGTGACTTTTAGCGTTAAACTAATCTTTTATCACTGGCGCCATAATTATCAATCTGTGGTGAAAGGCGAGGTGTCGAGGGGACCAGCTATGACCTATCACGAGGCTTAGGTATATCTGAAGGTGGATTTAGAAGTCGCTTATGTACAAAGTTTGAACAAACATCTATCCACCAAAGTTGCTATCATTAGGTCATCCCTTTTTTTCGCGTTGTAAAATCATCAAATGAATCCCCCCACTACGAGCAGGGCGGGAGGGAATGTCAGACTTGTACTGACTAAAATCCACGGTGTCCTTCAATAGCCCTTTATGTTCCGGGGTCACGGTTAAACTGACGCTCTTTGAGGCGCGCGTGGAACACAACGCGCCGTCGACCCGGGCATGGTCCATTGCCGGACAGCGAGTTGCCCTTTACTCGCCGCCCGCATTAGGTCAGACCTATATTTGTTTTCTTATTTCGTTATCATGGGTGCGTTTATGTCCTTTTAAAAGTCACACACACAAACATCCACATCTGAAACTACCTGTAGGTAAGAGATACAAATATTTGTTCCGTGAATCGAACCCGCTACGACTGCGCTACGACATTTTGTATTATTTCAAAATGCATTTCATGACATAATCCAGGGTAGAACCATTAGGTTCTGCTTAAGTTTTTAAAATTCCAGGAAGACAACTAAAAATGCCAGATATTTCAGGGGCGTGATTCTTCTTTGCAAGAAGAGAAGCCGTTGTTCCGATAAGTTTTTCTTAAGCTATATTTACTCTACATTCCTGTTATCACAAAAGCGATACCAAAATTATTACTTCTAATCTTTCACCTCTCTAACGCACTTGAATCTGAACTTATCACTGCATCCTTATCAAATCTCTGAAGCATTATTTCAAACTACTGTTTTGTATCGACGCTATCACTAGACCAACTGCATCAGATGGGAATAGAATCTGGGCCTTCGCTGTCGCAATACCACCCGCCGAGCGCCGTCCTATTTGCTTTACATTATTAAAATCTATTCATACTCGATTGGTACTAGTATTGATAAGTTGGGTCGGATATATTTGATTTAGATCATGGTTTTTGTTGAGAAGTACCTATATAGTTGTGAATGTTTTCAGGATGTTATGAAAAAAACTCTTAATACCTAAAAATTTGGTTTCTCATTTAATTACCTAGCCTGCCTGTAATCAGCGGTGACGACTGAGCGATCCAATGACGGTGCCCTCACGGGCGAGCTCTGTCATATTCACTCGCCGGAAAAAGCCTGGTTTTAAGACGTTGTAATGGGGGGTATTACAACAAGGGCCACTAGACTCGCTATCATCATCCTGTCAAAGTCTGCCGACAAACAGTTTCTTCTGTTTTCCGTCTATCGGTGCGCAGGAGTTTCAGCTCTAAAGTCTGACAACCAGTCTTACCATGGGGAATGGTATTACTTAGTTACTGGGTCGTGGAAGTCCGACAGGCAGTCGCTCCATATAAAATACTGATATCCAGCTGAATCTGGTTTGACTGGAAGCCGACCCCAATATAGTTGGTTAAAGGCTAGGCAGATGATGGTGTGCAGGAGTTTCATTCTCTTCTAGGTGAGCTCGCTACTTTTCAGACCTCATCTTTGCCTCTGGTCTAGTTTGAGGCCATGAGCATGACTATTTTTGAAACTAAGTCAGTCGAATGTAGGGAGGATACTTAAATAAAATGTTTATATTGCAGACAGCAGGCCGTTTCGTAACAACAGACAAATTTTCAGAGATCGTTCAGAATATTCGATGTGTTAAAAAAAAACATCTTCACCAGTCGATTTCGTACATCCGTGGTCACGTACAAAACCAACAACAACAAAAGCCTTATCCATAAAGTCGTACATCAACGATCACATGAGTGAATAGAACCGATTACACGCGTCCGCCTCGAACTCAAAGTAACTTACACAAGTCGAGGCGTTCGCTCACTATGTGAAAACTTTGCCTCGCGACTTGGACCGTGAGTTGGGGCTCTTAGTTCCTGTGATCTCTTCACTTACTGAGTTGTTCGGGATTTTTCGCTAGTGTCAATTAGGTTTGTGTTAACAGTTTTTGGATTGTTTTCTAGAACACTGCTTTGTGGGGAGGAAATAATTAAATGTGTTGCGGCTGAGTGCAGGGTAAGGAAGAGGTTTGAGTTTACTCACATTTGGTCAATTATTTTTGAGACCCGTTAATACTAGGGGTTGAATCTATTGCTAACACGCGTCTAGATCCTGGACCACTGTTTCTATATCTGTGATGGAATTACACTCGGCCCGACATGGGAATCAAGACTATGAAATGTTATATATATAAAAGTAGTTCGGTTATTTTACATGGCCTTTAATTAGCTCGTTGGTCCGATATTTCTCTTTTACTTTGTGTAATTCACATCTTCATTACTGCTCCTAAAAGAATGAAGGAATCGTGGGGTTGTCCTATAACAAAATCATCGATGGAATACTGCAGACCCGCGAAGTGCATGGCACATTCCCTCCCACAGCGACAACACCTCCCAATCAGTGAAAATATTAAAGGTTTGCCACTACATTTTTAAATTTTCTGGCTGCGGTACTGAGGCCTAGTATCAGTGCAGAGCAGAGCTGTGCCGCGATTCACATCCACATGTGCCTGGTCAGCAATGTGCATCAGGCATTGTGATTGGTGAATCGTGACACAGCTCGTCTCCACTCTGCGTTGCTCTGTTTCAGTGGTACCGCAGCCTGACTGCAATAACTTGGTTGGTAAAACGTCTGGTGTAAGGAATTAGAAGGCCGGAGATTCAAATCTTGATCACAGTGAAATTTTTCTTTTCACATAAAATCTTGCATTCGTTGTAACAAAAATATTTATACTCAATAGTATATTTTACAAAGAGTGCAATACCTGGTCAAATCAAAAACTCCCGGATCAAAAAGGTTTATATCACTGCCGTAAAATGAAATCGCCCGGGGGCCGCCATACGCCGCGTTTGTCCAAACTACGTACAATAATTGGTAACTCTTGTTTCCGTGGCGCCCGGGGTCCTGCCTTACCTGTTGTGGTTACGGATTCATAATTGGAAATGCTGTTCGGTCTCTAATGTTGGTGCGATGTTTTCTATTTCGAATTTGGAACGGTTTGGCGCCATATTGGTTTCGGGTATGGCTGTGAATGATTGCTGGGTTCGTTAAATTGAGTTGTAGGTAAAAGGTAGTTGGTCGTTTTTTTTTGTTAAAGATTGTACTTAAAATTTACTGTAGGTATAATAATACTATGTACTTTCTATAGTAAAGTACTTTTGCAAGCATATTGCATTACGTTATAATTTTGCTCTACTTCTAAAATAATTGTTTATTATTGTATCCCTTTTCTTAAAATGATGTGAGTATTAGTAGCAAATAAGTACTTATTTACTTACCTTATTATGAAACTGTACTCTTGAACCACAGATTCTTGGAGTTCACGTCAACCGTACCTGAAAATAAGTGTAATAAAAATATCGTTAGATACTGCTCCATTTCTAAGACGCTTTTCACTTTCTTTTTGTTGATAAAATCATCAAACGAGCCCTGCAGTCCTGGGTGGAGAGAGACTGTCAGACTCTTACTGACTAAAATACCCCGTGTTCTTTCAAATGCCCAATACATTCCAGGGTCTGGGACAAACATTTCGACAGTTCCGTGACCCCATTTCTCTGACGTTGACGTGGCAAATCTTCTGAATGTATGTTCATGGTGCAATGCTTATTAATTGATACTTCCCATCATCCCCCATTATCGTTTACTCCAGAGTCCAGACATTGCTTGTCCAAGTAACTTGAGACATTGCGCTATGTCCGCGATGGGGCCAGCAGACTTGGTGTTGGAACAGGAAGCAATCTGTCATAGTCGATGTGCTCAGGAAATTGGTAGCTTGACAACAAATCGATGGTATGTCTGTTTAGAGTTACGAGTAGTGTGTGGTTGTTGTTTAAACTTAAAAGTGTCGGTGTTGTAATTGATAAGGAAAAAGTAACGCAGCTTTTCTTTAGCGGAGTAAATGAGTCCTACAACGCTGTGGGGTAGGGCAAGAGGGACTGTCAGACTAGTACTGACTAAAATCCCTTCAATAACTCTTTACGTTCCGGGGTCATGGTAGCTCTTTAGTCCGTCATAACGCAGTTTAAATGGCAATGGTTTATAAGAATTGTTTTTAAATACAATAGGTACTGCTAAATACTTTAAATTTCTCCTGCATCATGTGTTACAATAAAGTACTTGTAGATCATACAAAAATTTGTTCCAGAGGTTCCACCGCACTCAGCCACTGCGCCAACCGTACCAGGAGGCCTGTTATTGCAGTGCTACAACCATTGCTACTGAAGTCTTGGTTTAAGGTAAGAAGGTACACACGGTTACACATCAAGCTATGCAAAACCAGTATTAGCTGGCCGTTCATTGTGTGTAAAAATCGTATGAAGCGAGACCAAGACAAACTGGTTTTGAATAACTTGATGTGTAGCCGTGTGTACCTAGATTTGTACTCAGTTGTCAAAAGCTCATCACGTATTACATGTGACCAAAACATACCTGATTAAATGTGAGTGTCTTATAGGCACACTGCTGCCAAACCTCTTTAGGAAGTATGGGCTTGATGATGTGTTGTGAAAATAAATAAAGTTTAATCATCAAAAGTAGGGAGCTAAATAAGAGTTTGAGAATTTTAGATCATTATAACATCAGAAATTCTAAAAAAAAACATGATATAATAACATTTGTGGGACTCTAAACACGTTTAAATAGCATGTACCACATCGGATGATCATTTTGCTTATTGTCGTTTGACGATTTAAAATGTTAAGACTATTGGGTCACAAATTGTTTCATATTTGGTAACGCCATTAATTGCTACAAGAACCAACATTTTCGGTCCTAGCAATTAGATGACGATAATATTTTGAGGTCCATCAATCGTTCTGCCAATCTTTTAGAAGATCTAAAGCTCGTCACTGAAAGGTCAATGGCTCCCAAAGTAATCAAAACCTTCAACTTTTTTTTTATCGTGGTAAAATCATCAAATGAGTCCTCCCCGTGCGAGTAATTTTAGCGGAGTAAATGAGTCCTCCAACGCTGTGGGGCAGGGCGAGAGAGACTGTCAGACTTGTACTGACTAAAATCCACGGTGTCCTTCAATAGCCCTTTATGTTCCGGGGTCACGGTGATGGTATAAGTCCCGAGACCAACCGCGAGCCTTCAACTTACAAGGAAATACACACAAACTCATACAGTCAATATTCTGCTTCCAGAAAACCCATCTTAACATACCCAATGCCATTTATCACCGAACCCTTGGAAACATCAATCTTTCTCCTTTAAAAGTCGAAAAATTTCAACTCAATTTCAAAACCCGACGTCTAAATAAACCTGAAGAACAGTTACCATAGTCCTCATGCCCTTTACGACGAGGAGACGAAAACCAACTTAAAAACTACCCGCACAAGCTTAAATCACCTTTATGTTTATGAAAATAGAGTTGATGTCAATCGCAAATATTGGAGGCAAGTTTGTAACCAGTCGTACAAGAGTTGTCCTACTACCGAACTACGCATTCAATAGTGTATATGTATGTATATGCTGAGGTTTATTTACTTTTAAGTTTTGTTTTGTATGTAAATTATATGTAGTTATAAAGCTTGTAAGTATGTAAGTGTTAGTTAAACATTTGATGGTGTTTTGTGGTTGTGATTTAAGATAAATCATTGAGCAAAAAGTTGAAGAGGTTGCTTCAATAATCTCCTTATGGACATGAGCCTTTGATTATTTTTTCAGAGAAAATATTAGTCTAAGGTTGGCCGATGTAGATTTTTTCGTAGTTTTGGTTCTAGGACGTTCTGGTTTCCTCATGTTGCCGATTACTTTCTGATCTCCTCTTAAAAATTTAAGTAAAGGTAAACATTCTCTTCTTTAACCGTTCGTTAAAAAGGCTTCATTGTAGTACCTGCCTGGTAGTAGATCTTCAATACCCCAGGAATAATTACAAAAAGTTCCTTTCAGTACCATAACCTCATTAATTTCCTACTGAGCCTTATAAATTTCCACAACAACATGTTATTATGAGAATACCAGTTCTCAGGCCTAATGCAAATCGTACCTATTACCATTTATATTAATTAAAACGACTATATAAACCAAGGCACTTGCAAAATTTTGCATAATCATAAATATAATTTTATAGTCATATATATTCTCGTAGATTTATAACTTCATTTAAATTATTTCTTTGAGAAATACTTGTTTCCTATAGTCACATAATAATCAGTAGTAAACATTTATTACATACAAGTATCAACATTAAAATGAGAACATCTGTATTCTTCTTCTAATAATTATGAATATTGAGTAGGACATAGAAACTTTTTAAATATAAATGAAAATGGTGATGACGGAATGACGAAACATAGTGAAATGAGTATCCAGATTTATAAAAACTAGATTATTAGTCACCATGGCATGAGAACGTTCCACAAATTAACGAGAGTAGAAGAAAATTTACTAATAGATTCAGCTCATTTATAACCGTCACTAATATTAAACTAGCCATGACCTCCTCGATGGTAAACAAATACAAACACAGAAGATATTGACACAATTACTACATAAAACGTAGGAGTTGCATCGGTAATCTCGTATGGTTTAATTTCATAAGCAAATGAAATAGTACCTAGTGTATAAGATTCTACTGTTGTCACTGGAGAGCACACTGCATATTTTAAAGATGAAACCTTACCACATATTGCTTCTAGCTTTAAAGTTACCTTGAATCTAGAAAATCTTACGTCAGAACCCAAGAAAATGTCGAAAACGCCCACAAATCCTACCAAACAGGTATATACGAATGTTTGTAAACCAGGAATAGAACCCAAAACCTTGGTCACGACGCTTATCCAATAAACCATCGCGCTCTCTCGGGCACTGCCGTGTGCTAATAAAAACCAGTTTGAGAGCCCTTTATAGCGCACGACTTGGTGAAAGAAATGTAGCTCAGTTTTTTGTTGATGGTCAAGTCGTGACGTTTATAGGTGTAGAATAAATTGGTGGAAAAATAATTGGTGTTGAGAAAGTGTGGTTAGTAGAAATGTGTAATACAACAGGTTTGGAAGATGAAGAATTGTTACTGTGTTTTAAAATGGTAGGAATTAAAAGGGTTCATGAAATAGACGTGGCCATGCCTGTAGACGGAATGATGGTTGATATAACTGATATTGCGATAGAGTGCAGACTGCGCATGGGCAGACCTAGGACGTCCTTTGGCACAATGCATATAATTGAAAAAAAATGGCCGAAAGTTGAAATATGCTGATTTCTCAAGACCTGGATGTTTGGTGTTCTTTGGGAGAGGCTAAAATCCAGCATGAAACAGACGAGATGGAATAATTGATTTAATTTACATCATAAAGGCCAGTAGTGGTTTGTTCTCCATTATCTCAAACCGAAGATCCTCATGACTAGTCTCTATGCCGATCTTACTCCACAAAATTGGGAGCAGAAATGATATCTATTCAAACTAATGACGTCTCTGTGTATGGAGCATCTGTAGCGAGATCAATACAGGTTTTGATTTCACAAAACCAATCATAAATGCGTTTTAAAAAACTAGGTTTGAGTGGAACTTAGTCGTCTCGCCATCGTATCGCCAAGTCTATAGAAACCTCAGCTCGATCACTACTGCGCTACGCAAAACGTGTTTCTAATACGATTCCGACTATAATTTATGTATATTGCTTTTTGTTTCTGGTCACTCGATATGTTAGGCGATTAAATCTCGACGATTTCGAGACATGGCGCCTCGGAAATTTGGGTCTCGGAATTATGAGTACTTTCGACGTGTTCTTCATAAAAATGTTCTGTTGTCTGTCCCACTTAGTTGATGATGATGATGTTGGTTGTTGATGCTTTCTTAGAGGGCTCGTTATTATATTGTTTTTGTCTAGCTTTCATTTTTTTATTATCTTAGTCATATTTTTTCTGAATTGCATGTGCAATTCAGAGAGCTACCGAAAATGTTTAGTGCATCGTTTTGTAAGTACTATTTCGTTTACAAAGCATGTTCCTTCTAGATTACTGTACACATCACTAAAACCTTATGATGTACGCTAGATTAAAACCGGAATACCCTGTGTAGTAAGCTTCCTCTGTTGTAAACCTAGCTGACTTGCTAATCTTTAGCCACTACAACATCTTATAAGCATGACATGAGCTGACTTGCTATGCTTAGTTGTCTTCTATCTACTCTTGTATTATTTTAGAGAAATTCTCGCACACTGGCTATAAGTTAATATTTGAAAACATGTCATACTGAACAAGGAAAAATCTTAACACAAAACCAAAACACGTGTTCACACAGATCTGCTATCTGAACAAGACAACGGTATCAGGGAACACTTAATAAAATCCATAACCGCTTGCAGAACCCCTTATGCGAATTCAAAACCCATAGGCAGAGCTTATTACGCCAATAAGCCTGGCAATTTGGAGCCAGTTTCGAGCCAGATAAGTGGCAAATGCCACATAACACCTCATGAGCAGCCGATAGCATATCTAAATAGGCTTTGATTAGCCGTTAAAAGATAACTTATTGGCCATAACTTAATTAAGTACAGTTATCAAGAGATTATTGGGTGATGCGTGGATGTGCGTAGGTGAGATTATTCGATAGTTTTAATCGAATAATTTTAGTCATAATTGCATTTGTGTCATAATTCATTTCATCATCTGCCTGGCTATTTACCAACTTTGATTAGGTCGGGTTTCAATCTCACTGGAAACAGATAAACATCAGTAAGTACTACTAAGTAAAAGCGACTGCTTATGTGAATTTCACAACCCAATTTTTATAATCTTTATCTTGAGAGATTTTTCGCCAATGCGAATAACTGGGTCATACGACATCCCTCGGTCTCCTTGTCAGATTTACATTCCGAAGCAAACTCCTGGTCGCGGGATTGTGTCATCAAATAACCGTGACTTAGAACGTAAAGGGCTATTAAAGGATTTCCGTTGATTTAGTCAGAACAAGTCTGACAGTCCTGTCCCGACCTGGGTGGTAGGACTCATACCCCAAACTCATAACCCTCAACCCCTGACAACTGTCAAAGATGTACAAATAACAGACAAGACCAATAGTTTAAAGTACCTACTTTTGGGGATACGGAAGAAATACGCATTGCAATAAATGATCCACGATTTGACCTCGGAAATCACTGCTTAACCTTGAAGATTGACCTGTGCGACTGTTTGAATACATAATAGATTCCACTACTTAAAGATATTTTGCAATATTACTTATTGACTGAGTGACCCAAAAACCAAATCAAAACTATCATAATCTAAGCTGGTACTGCATAAACACCAGTAAACAATTTTCGATATTTATGGGAAATATACACCAATCATTAATTTCGATCAATTTTATCTGCAGTTTCGTGATTTTATCAAAAGGCTTAAATATTATCCACTTAGTTATTCATTTTATTTGCCTGTTGAACACAAATTGTGCAAGAAATTTATTGAAAATTAGGTTATAAACCACAGAAAATAATATGTTAAGATTTTTAACGCTGCATCTCCTATAAAAATCATTGTTTGAAAATTCAAAGCATCTGATCACCACATAAAAAAAAGAAATTGAAAATAATCTTAGTCACTTGCGGTCAGCCACCTCATTATATTAAACCTTTTTATTCTTTCTAAAATAATCCTTTTTCATTAAATGAGTCAGTTTATTTAGTTACTTTTTATTTTTATTCGTTGATCGATTTCCGAGTATTCGATTATTCGGATTCCAAAGTAGTCGAATAATCACAAGTACACAACACTAGTGAGTCATCGGGCGTTCGAAATCGATCACCTTTTGCGTTCAGCACTGCCCTATTTACGCAATCGTATTGTTTTTGCGATGCCAACTGAACTATGATTAAGTGAGCGCACACACTGTCGACAGTGCGAATAGTCAGCGAATGGGAATTTAGAAATTGTATGAGTAGGCGTATGCTTAATGCTTATGGCCAGCTGTGGGCCAGTGATTAATAGATCTGAGATGGCTTACCATTAGGCACTTCAGTCGGCATTAGGTTCTGATCTAAAAAAATTGCCCTGTGATTGAAATCTTTTTAAGTATTTTCTTAGTTTGCATATAAACGTAAGTTCGGGTGTCTGGCACACACCTTCATCACCGAAACCACTGCCAGTGTCGCGAGACTGTCTAAGCAAGTGATCGTGACCCAGAAACTAAATTGTATGACAGTTCCTTCCACTCCACACAGGGGACACATTTGATGATTTTACCACAACTGGTAAAAAAGAAACAAACTAAACTGCACTTTTCAAATCACTCATAAAATCCTGAAGTAGCGTATCTAACAAACGACATGACCAGCCCTTTAATCAGAAAAAAACTCGGCAAAGCACTTACACTTTAATCCATTGCGTTCTTCTCCCGACGTTTCCATAACAATTCTTACAACTACACACACACACACACATACAACTAAGTACAAACACAACACACACATGAACATCTGAAGAAACCGCGTTTACGAGTCGTCGGCAACACGATGTTTTTTGCATAATTTAATCAACTCGGTGCGATCAAACATATGTGTTTACAGAAGGGGGTATAAATCATATAAATCGACACATTACTCCTCCGTACTGGTGAGTTAAGAGGTTTACAGATGATAACTGGATACGCAGCAATTTTGATCAGAGATTTTCAATATATTAGTAAGTGACTGGATTATTTTAAGTAGAACATGAATATCTATATACATATAATAAAACTGTAGAAAAGTTATTTTTGTACATTAAAAAAAAACTCAAAAAATTTAGCCAGGGTATTAAAGGACAACCAATAGAACCCATTTCTAGCATTTTTAGAATTTTTGTCTGTTTGTCTGTTTGTCTGTTTGTCTGTTTGTATGTTTATTTGTCCAGGTATCACGTAAAATGTACGAAATTTATGTAGATAACTTTTATACACAACGATTAAGCGTAACTTGGAGAGGAATTTAGTTTTTGTTTCATTGGAATCGGTTCAGTCTATCAAAAGTTATTCGAATATAAAGTGTTTCAGAAGTAAAATTACGGTCAGTTCACACCAAGACGCGTAGTTCATAGCGCGATCTAGCTTCGATTCTGCTACATATTCAAATAAAAATTCATCTAATGATTATGATAGGATGGGATAGGATAGGATAGGATGGGATAGAATAGGATAGGATGGGATAGGATGGGATAGAATGAATAGGATGGGATAGGACGCGACAGGACGGGACAGGACGGACAGGACGGGATAGGACGGGATAGGATGGGACAGGACGGGACAGGACGGACAGGACGGGATAGGACGGGATAGGACGGGATAGGATGGGACAGGACGGGACAGGACGGGACAGAACGGGACAGGACAGGATAGGACGGGACAGGACGGGACAGAATGGGAGAGGACGGGACAGGGCGGGACAGGACGGGACAGGACGGACAGGACGGGACAGCTCGGGACAGGACGGGACTGGACGGGACAGGACGGGACAGTACGGGACAGGACGAGACAGGACGGAACAGGACGGGATAAGATGGGATAAGATGGGATAAGATGGGATAAGATGGGATAAGATGGGATAAGATGGGATAAGATGGGATAAGATGGGATAAGATGGGATAAGATGGGATAAGATGGGATAAGATGGGATAAGATGGGATAAGATGGGATAAGATGGGATAAGATGGGATAAGATGGGATAAGATGGGATAAGATGGGATAAGATGGGATAAGATGGGATAAGATGGGATAAGATGGGATACGATGGGATACGGTGGGATTTTGGAGGGAGACCTTTTTACCCGACGCTTCGCACAAAAAAATACATTGGTAATTTCCGACATCCACGCGAACGAAGTCGCGGGCACAGCTAGTAATGAATAAATTACTTCACACAACATTGAAAACTATCGTGACAATCTTATTCAGAAAAATCATTCTTGAAAATTATTAATTATTACATTATCATTCTTGAAACACCAGGAGTGAAATTTCCTACCAGAATGTTTGTTTCCTAATAGCTACACCCTTGGAGTCTTCAAGTCAAGGGTGAATAAGTTACTCCTAGGCAATTTTGCTGGTTTTGCGGAATAGGGGTAAAAAAGAGCCTGTGGTTTAAAAAATCAGAAAGAAAAAATCTGTGTCTTCAAATAGACAATGTTCCAACATTGTCTATTTGAAGACACAGATTTTTCTCGAGAAAGAAACCTAACATACTCCAATCAATCGCGGCGACAAGCTCGTCACACGTGAAGCTCCCTAACAGATACAGACGCATTAGTAGCGACAAGTTCCCGCTCCAGGCTAATTGAGATCGCTTCGCTCTTGATAAAGATCCCCCGGTGTACGAGAACGTACTTATTTCACATGTGGAGCTACTTACAACGTGAAATACTTACATAATAAAAGTTTTAAAGGCAAAGAAAGGTACTTGGTTGGTAACGGTTGTAATAGATTAATTTTACATAATAAGTTTTGCGTCAGGAGATGTGACGTACTCCCCGTACGTCAGGTTATCGTGAATTTGGAACGCAAAGGCCTGCTGAGATGGATGGATGTTTAATCAGTTATAGTCAGACAGTAATTCAGCTCCACCCAGGGCGGAAGGACTCATGTATTGATTTTATTGAAAACTTATTTTCTAATGAATGTCTACATTTTGCACAGATAGATTTCACAAAGAAATTAGGAACCATAGCTAGGTAATCGCTTTGAAAGAGATTAGAATCAATCCCATCCCAACCCATTTCCTTCAATTTTAATATTCGACTTTCAAAAGTGCCTTTTTGATGGCCTAACTGAAATAAATGATTTGACTTCGAAAGTACAATTAATTCACACGACAACTACTTTCACCAGGTTGGTTTCATCGCCTTTTTAGTATTTTTGTCGATTAAAAATATTTTTAAACCCTATCACCATCCCGGGTCGACGGCGCGTCGTGTTCCACGCGCGCTTCAAAGAGCGTCAGCAAAAATGACGGGGGCTCTCAGAGGGCCAAAGCCTGGGGTCGCGGGACTTATTTCCGTTACCGTGACCCCGAAACATAAAGGGCTATTGAAGGACACCATAGATTTTAGTCAGTACAAGTCTGACAGTCCCTCCTGCCCTGCCCGGGGTGGGAGGACGTGAGTATTTGACGATAAAAAAAACCCTATCACCATTGAATACCATCCAGGATCCGGTCAGACAAACCGGGAATTTAACATCAACACTTTCATTTGATTTCTTGACTTCAATAAGGTTACTGTAAAATTCATCTTTGTAATTTTTTCAGACGTACACTGAGAAAAAAGACCTTCCGAAATAGGGACGGAATAACCTGCCATGTTGACTCACACGGAAATTTTCCTGCCAGTTTCGAAGGAAAGTTTTACCTTCCACATTTTCCTTTGATTAAAATTACCTTCTAGTTTTTCCGTCTGAGTCAACACGGAAGGTATATAACGGACGGTAATGTTTTGGAAGGTAAACAAAATTATTTTTCCATCCAACAATAATTAACTTCCAGTTTTTCCGTCTGAGTCAACAAAGAAGGATATTAAAGGAAGGTAAATAAAATCATTTTTTTCCATCCAACTTATTTACCTACCACTTTTTTCCGTGTGAGTCAACACAGAAGGACACAGTTTAGAAGGTAAATGAAATCTTTTATTCCTTCCATATTTATTACCTGCCAATCCTACCTACCAAATCAGGTGGATTGACAGGGAAGGATATTGATAAATTTTCCTTCCAATTACCGAATAACCAACCTACAAAGAAGGAAAAATATGGTAGGTGGTCTGCGTTCTCCTTTCATTTCAGATGGTTTTTCCTTCCGATGCTTGAAAAAGTACGGTGGGTATACCGGAATTACCTTCCACCTCAGATGGCATTACCGTCTGAAGTTCAGATATTAACCTTCTGATGCCTGAATTACCTACCTAATAAAGAGGAAAAGTACGGTGGGTATACCAGAATTTCCCTCCATCTCAGATGGTTTTACCGTCTGAAGTTCAGAGATTTACCTTCTGATACCTGAATTACCTACCTATTACGGAGGAAAAGTACGGTGGGTGTACCAGAATTTCCCTCAATCTTAGATGGTTTTACCGTCTGAAGTTCAGAGATTTACCTTCTGATACCTGAATTACCTACCTATTACGGAGGAAAAGTACGGTGGGTGTACCAGAATTTCCTTCCACCTCAGATGGCATTACCGTCTGAAGTTCAGATATTAACCTTCTGATGCCTGAATTACCTACCTAATAAAGAGGAAAAGTACGGTGGGTATACCAGAATTTCCCTCCATCTCATATGGTTTTACCGTCTGAAGTTCAGAGATTTACCTTCTGATACCTGAATTACCTACCTATTACGGAGGAAAAGTACGGTGGGTGTACCAGAATTTCCCTCAATCTTAGATGGTTTTACCGTCTGAAGTTCAGAGATTTACCTTCTGATACCTGAATTACCTACCTATTACGGAGGAAAAGTACGGTGGGTGTACCAGAATTTCCTTCCATCTCAGATGGTTTTACCGTCTGAAGTTCAGAGATTTACCTTCTGATATCTGAATTACCTACCTATTACGGAGGAAAAGTACGGTGGGTGTACCAGAATTTCCCTCAGTCTTAGATGGTTTTACCGTCTGAAATTCAGAGATTTACCTTCTGATACCTGAATTACCTACCTATTACGGAGGAAAAGTACGGTGGGTGTACCAGAATTTCCTTCCATCTCAGATGGTTTTACCGTCTGAAGTTCAGAGATTTACCTTCTGATATCTGAATTACCTACCTATTACGGAGGAAAAGTACGGTGGGTGTACCAGAATTTCCCTCAGTCTTAGATGGTTTTACCGTCTGAAATTCAGAGATTTACCTTCTGATATCTGAATTACCTACCTATTACGGAGGAAAAGTACGGTGGGTGTACCAGAATTTCCCTCAGTCTTAGATGGTTTTACCGTCTGAAATTCAGAGATTTACCTTCTGATACCTGAATTACCTACCTATTACGGAGGAAAAGTACGGTGGGTATACCAGAATTTCCTTCCATCTCAGATGGTTTTACCGTCTGAAGTTCAGAGATTTACCTTCTGATATCTGAATTACCTACCTATTACGGAGGAAAAGTACGGTGGGTGTACCAGAATTTCCCTCAATCTTAGATGGTTTTACCTTCTGAAGTTCAGAGATTTACCTTCTGATACCTGAATTACCTACCTATTACGGAGGAAAAGTACGGTGGGTATACCAGAATTTCCCCCTATCTCAGACGGTTTTACCGTCTGAAGTTCAGAGATTTACCTTCTGATACCTGAATTACCTACCTATTACAGAGGAAAAGTATGATGTGTATGGGTTACATCTGAGATGGAAAAAAAAATGCTAATGCACCCCAGTATACTTTTCCTCTCGGTCATAGGTAGATAATTCAGGCATCAGAAACCAAATCTTCAAGCTTCAGACAGTACAACCATCTGAGATGGAGGAGAAGTGAGCTTTTCCTCGGTCGTAGGTAGGTAATTCAGGAATCGGGAACCAAATCTTCAAACTTCAGACATTTCTTTCATCGCAAGGTATTGAGGTCTTGAACAGGAAAACTCAGGTATTTATC
Source organism: Agrotis ipsilon (assembly GCA_028554685.1). NCBI lineage: Eukaryota > Metazoa > Arthropoda > Insecta > Lepidoptera > Noctuidae > Agrotis > Agrotis ipsilon. The sequence continues at coordinate 16,242,577 of CM052971.1, forward strand.
CTCGTCGTAGATAGGTAATTCAAGCTACTTTGAGCCTTTAATCTCCGAGTTGAGACAGCAAAACCTTCTGAAATTAAGGAACATGAAGATGAATAAAACACAGATATCAAAAAAATATAGATCAAATATATTGAATTAAAGTATCACTGATTAATTTTACATAATGAAACCAAAAATTAGATAATTAATTAATCAAACACAAATAACTTCAAATACAAACACTCAATAACTATTAGACAGACAGTAATGCAATAAAAACTCTGCTCGAGTACAAAGTTTATAAAACTATCTTTGTTTATTCTGAATAAAAATTCAATATTCAACTATATTTTACTAGGTATTTTATGAATAAAACAGTTATTTTTGGTTCAAGCAGGTGTTTATTGTTGCACACTGTAACAATATGGTTAAAAAAAAGCATATTATCACAAGATTTTTTTATTTTTATTTTTGCTATACCAACGCAAATAGCATAAAGAATAAACTTGAAGAACTCAAAAATACTTGTTTTGGGTCAATTTATTATCACGTGAGTGTTTAAAGTTAGACAGTTTATTTTAAAATAAGAAAGTTAAAACAAATGCCAGGCCCAAGACAACTATACTTTAATTATATTTCAAAAAAAGTGTCTGATAATATTATTAATCGACCAAATAAACACAACGACACATCACATAGGTAGGTTACCTACCTATTCAAAATAAGTTCAAATACAATCAATAATAAAAAAGGTACCAAATACCAAAAGAAAGTAAATATCAAAGTAAAAAACACTTCAAAGAAACCACCCGATAATTATTCATCGAACAAATAAATCACATACAAAAAGTTTGAATGCAGTCAGTAATAATAGTTAAAGATCTAAAAAAAGTATCAAATACCAAATGCAAGTATCAAAGTAGTATACAGGGTGAATTTTTCAACTGGGAGTGGATGGCTACTTTCGAAACTATGAGGAATATCGAAAAACGTTGAAAGGAGTCTCGAGACCGATTTTGACGAAAACTAAAACTGCATCATTGGATTTGAGAAAAATCAAAAATCCTGGCCAGGAATCGAACCCGCTGATTTTGGAAAAAAGAATCACACCCTGTATTATTACACCGTTCGATAGTGTTGCTAATAAGGATCAAATTCTGCTAAGTAATCATATACGGCAAACTTAAGGAAATGGCTGATTTTTATGACATTGCTATTTTTCCATGTTACTTTAGTTCTGATATCTGAATTACCTACCTATTACGGAGGAAAAGTACGGTGGGTGTACCAGAATTTCCCTCAGTCTTAGATGGTTTTACCGTCTGAAATTCAGAGATTTACCTTCTGATACCTGAATTACCTACCTATTACGGAGGAAAAGTACGGTGGGTGTACCAGAATTTCCTTCCATCTCAGATGGTTTTACCGTCTGAAGTTCAGAGATTTACCTTCTGATATCTGAATTACCTACCTATTACGGAGGAAAAGTACGGTGGGTGTACCAGAATTTCCCTCAGTCTTAGATGGTTTTACCGTCTGAAATTCAGAGATTTACCTTCTGATATCTGAATTACCTACCTATTACGGAGGAAAAGTACGGTGGGTGTACCAGAATTTCCCTCAGTCTTAGATGGTTTTACCGTCTGAAATTCAGAGATTTACCTTCTGATACCTGAATTACCTACCTATTACGGAGGAAAAGTACGGTGGGTATACCAGAATTTCCTTCCATCTCAGATGGTTTTACCGTCTGAAGTTCAGAGATTTACCTTCTGATATCTGAATTACCTACCTATTACGGAGGAAAAGTACGGTGGGTGTACCAGAATTTCCCTCAGTCTTAGATGGTTTTACCGTCTGAAATTCAGAGATTTACCTTCTGATACCTGAATTACCTACCTATTACGGAGGAAAAGTACGGTGGGTGTACCAGAATTTCCTTCCATCTCAGATGGTTTTACCGTCTGAAGTTCAGAGATTTACCTTCTGATATCTGAATTACCTACCTATTACGGAGGAAAAGTACGGTGGGTGTACCAGAATTTCCCTCAGTCTTAGATGGTTTTACCGTCTGAAATTCAGAGATTTACCTTCTGATATCTGAATTACCTACCTATTACGGAGGAAAAGTACGGTGGGTGTACCAGAATTTCCCTCAGTCTTAGATGGTTTTACCGTCTGAAATTCAGAGATTTACCTTCTGATACCTAAATTACCTACCTATTACGGAGGAAAAGTACGGTGGGTATACCAGAATTTCCTTCCATCTCAGATGGTTTTACCGTCTGAAGTTCAGAGATTTACCTTCTGATATCTGAATTACCTACCTATTACGGAGGAAAAGTACGGTGGGTGTACCAGAATTTCCCTCAATCTTAGATGGTTTTACCGTCTGAAGTTCAGAGATTTACCTTCTGATACCTGAATTACCTACCTATTACGGAGGAAAAGTACGGTGGGTATACCAGAATTTCCCCCTATCTCAGACGGTTTTACCGTCTGAAGTTCAGAGATTTACCTTCTGATACCTGAATTACCTACCTATTACAGAGGAAAAGTATGATGTGTATGGGTTACATCTGAGATGGAAAAAAAATGCTAATGCACCCCAGTATACTTTTCCTCTCGGTCATAGGTAGATAATTCAGGCATCAGAAACCAAATCTTCAAGCTTCAGACAGTACAACCATCTGAGATGGAGGAGAAGTGAGCTTTTCCTCGGTCGTAGGTAGGTAATTCAGGAATCGGGAACCAAATCTTCAAACTTCAGACATTTCTTTCATCGCAAGGTATTGAGGTCTTGAACAGGAAAACTCAGGTATTTATCCTCGTCGTAGATAGGTAATTCAAGCTACTTTGAGCCTTTAATCTCCGAGTTGAGACAGCAAAACCTTCTGAAATTAAGGAACATGAAGATGAATAAAACACAGATATCGAAAAAATATAGATCAAATATATTGAATTAAAGTATCACTGATTAATTTTACATAATGAAACCAAAAATTAGATAATTAATTAATCAAACACAAATAACTTCAAATACAAACACTCAATAACTATTAGACAGACAGTAATGCAATAAAAACTCTGCTCGAGTACAAAGTTTATAAAACTATCTTTGTTTATTCTGAATAAAAATTCAATATTCAACTATATTTTACTAGGTATTTTATGAATAAAACAGTTATTTTTGGTTCAAGCAGGTGTTTATTGTTGCACACTGTAACAATATGGTTAAAAAAAAGCATATTATCACAAGATTTTTTTATTTTTATTTTTGCTATACCAACGCAAATAGCATAAAGAATAAACTTGAAGAACTCAAAAATACTTGTTTTGGGTCAATTTATTATCACGTGAGTGTTTAAAGTTAGACAGTTTATTTTAAAATAAGAAAGTTAAAACAAATGCCAGGCCCAAGACAACTATACTTTAATTATATTTCAAAAAAAGTGTCTGATAATATTATTAATCGACCAAATAAACACAACGACACATCACATAGGTAGGTTACCTACCTATTCAAAATAAGTTCAAATACAATCAATAATAAAAAAGGTACCAAATACCAAAAGAAAGTAAATATCAAAGTAAAAAACACTTCAAAGAAACCACCCGATAATTATTCATCGAACAAATAAATCACATACAAAAAGTTTGAATGCAGTCAGTAATAATAGTTAAAGATCTAAAAAAAGTATCAAATACCAAATGCAAGTATCAAAGTAGTATACAGGGTGAATTTTTCAACTGGGAGTGGATGGCTACTTTCGAAACTATGAGGAATATCGAAAAACGTTGAAAGGAGTCTCGAGACCGATTTTGACGAAAACTAAAACTGCATCATTGGATTTGAGAAAAATCAAAAATCCTGGCCAGGAATCGAACCCGCTGATTTTGGAAAAAAGAATCACACCCTGTATTATTAAACTTATCGATAGTGTTGCTAATAGGGAACAAATTCTGGGAAGTAATCATATACGGCAAACTTAAGGAAAACGTATAATTAAAAAAAAAAACTGATTAGTCTTCAAGGCAAAGACTGTATTTGGAACATAAGTTACCGTTTCTTCTTAAAAATAATGTTATTTTTAGTTTAACTCAATAATTTCGTATTGCTAATTACAGTGGGATTGTTTAAACGTCAAATCCAGAGAAACATTGAAAACAATGAAATTTTATAATTTCGAATAAATTATGGCTCAGTAGAACTAAAGTAACATGGAAAAATAGCAATGTCATAAAAATCAGCCATTTCCTTAAGTTTGCCGTATATGATTACTTAGCAGAATTTGATCCTTATTAGCAACACTATCGAACGGTGTAATAATACAGGGTGTAATTTTTTTTCCAAAATCAGCGGGTTCGATTCCTGGCCAGGATTTTTGATTTTTCCAGAATCCAATGATGCAGTTTTAGTTTTTGTCAAAATTGACCTCGAGACTCCTTTCAACGTTTTTCGATATTCCTCATAGTTTCGAAAATAGCCATCCACGCCCAGTTGAAAAATTCATCCTGTATAATATACTATAAGGTTGTTTGATTACCATACAAACTGATTTTAGTTTCATACTATATTGTTAATCTAGTTTTCTACGACTTATTAAAATAATAATATTACTATTAACTTAATATAGTTTACCGTTTATATAGACCAATATGAAAGCTAACCACCCTTATTTCAGTGCAAAATTATACTCTTATTACCCATAAATTGTAAAGAAAGTACCTAACTGATAATTATTTGTAAAACAAACACAAAGAATTCAAACTACCTTTCAAATACAGTCATAGTTAAGACAAGCAAAAACCCTTACTATTAGAATTAATTAATATCATTTGTCTATAAGAAAGAGGCTTAATTATTAGAAAGAATTTCTTACAATGACATACCACCAGCCATGAGGGGGTAATTTTGTCAGAACATTCGGTTTTAAAAAACCTAGATCGTTGTAAGAAAAATACTTTTTAACGTTCGTCTTACTGACACAATAAGCACAAACGTGAAAATCATAAAAAAAGTGTATCTATTTCGTATTATCGTTGATTTGTAATAATAATACTCCAAACAGAATGCTCACGAAAACCGTAGACCATAATTATTATTAGAGTGAGAAGTGTCTTAGTAAACCGCGGCGGGTGCAGAAAGTGTGAACCAACCAAAAAAATGCTAAATTTATTTAATTCCGAAAATGTGTACAACAAACAGAAAAAAATGAGACTGAAGAAGTACAAAATATTTTTAATGAAACTTAGATAGTACAACAAACCTAAATATGTAGTACAAAATATTAAGTAAAAATATTAAATACTTCTTCAGTCTCATTTTCCTCTGGTATTTCGTCTGTAAATAAACGAATAAAAATAATTTTATTTTGTATTCGGTTTTTTTCTGTAACTTAGCGATTGGGTTTTTTTTTAACTTATCATTTTGGGGAAATATAAAAATCAGTTTGGGGGAAATCGTAAAAAAGCAACTGGCAACCCTGATCATTGATGACACTATAGAGCGTTGCGTGCAAGTATATCTCTTGAAATTTTTTCTTTCTTTTCATTTCGGGCTTTCGGGTTGAGTGCGTGGAGTGCGTGTGCGTCGTATTGAGATCCCGTTCCCAGAGGAGGTCGTGTGTTGTACCTCATTGTGTATTTTATGAATACAGTCAGTAATAATAGTTAAAGATCTAAAAAAAGTATCAAATACCAAATGCAAGTATCAAAGTAGTATACAGGGTGAATTTTTCAACTGGGAGTGGATGGCTACTTTCGAAACTATGAGGAATATCGAAAAACGTTGAAAGGAGTCTCGAGACCGATTTTGACGAAAACTAAAACTGCATCATTGGATTTGAGAAAAATCAAAAATCCTGGCCAGGAATCGAACCCGCTGATTTTGGAAAAAAGAATCACACCCTGTATTATTAAACTTATCGATAGTGTTGCTAATAGGGAACAAATTCTGGGAAGTAATCATATACGGCAAATTTAAGGAAAACGTATAATTAAAAAAAAACTGATTAGTCTTCAAGGCAAAGACTGTATTTGGAACATAAGTTACCGTTTCTTCTTTAAAATAATGTTATTTTTAGTTTAACTCAATAATTTCGTATAGCTAATTACAGTGGGATTGTTTAAACGTCAAATCCAGAGAAACATTGAAAACAATGAAATTTTATAATTATGGCTCAGTAGAACTAAAGTAACATGGAAAAATAGCAATGTCATAAAAATCAGCCATTTCCTTAAGTTTGCCGTATATGATTACTTAGCAGAATTTGATCCTTATTAGCAACACTATCGAACGGTGTAATAATACAGGATGTAATTTTTTTTCCAAAATCAGCGGGTTCGATTCCTGGCCAGGATTTTTGATTTTTCCAGAATCCAATGATGCAGTTTTAGTTTTCGTCAAAATCGGTCTCGAGACTCCTTTCAACGTTTTACGATATTCCTCATAGTTTCGAAAGTAGCCATCCACTCCCAGTTGAAAAATTCACCCTGTATACTACTTTGATAGATCTACAGATGCTTGCTTAAACATGTCAAAACCTTCTTCTTGTTTCCACAGAGATTCTTCTTTTATACCATCAACTTCACGATTTACTTCTAATTGCTCAATTGAACATTGCACAGGAGATTCCTCACTACGTTGATTATTATTACTGACGTAATCATTATTAATGCTTGATAGCACAAAATCATGACCTGGTGCTGATTCCTGACTACTACTACAACTATGTTGATTATTATTACTCTCAATGTGTGTAGGTAACGAGTTCTGACCAGGTACTGGCAATGATGCTTTTGAAGCAAAAGTGTATCTATTTTGGTCGGTTTTACTATTAATGTGCATCCTATTCAAATGCATTCTCAGTGTATTTAAAGAATCAATTTTTTTTTTCAAAACAGCCTTGTCCACCTTTATAACCAGCTCTACTAGATGTTAACTTCGGCAGATTACTGCATTTGTTTTTTAAATGAATTATCAATGAATTTACTTCGGAAAATTTACTTGAGCAGTGGCCGCAACTTATCATTATTGAAATACTAAGTTCTAGTTCCTCTCGTTTTTAGATGGTCGTTTGATTGAGACGCCTAACTGTTCCGCCAATTCAGATGTTGAGCGGTGGTTCCAATCAAACTTTGTATAAATATTGTAGACCGCTTGTTGTATGAATTCCCATACGTTATGACTTTCAAGTGGATATTGTGCATGAAACGAATGAAACAGTTGAAAGCAAACTTCTACGGCCTCCAATACACTGGGAAAAGAGTATATTATTTGGTCAAGTACAATGTGCGCTTGATCAATTTCAGTCCAAGAAGTACCTACCACTAGAACAAATGGTTGTAGGTGTAGATTTTCCCATTTCAGTCTATTTTGCACATTTTTAAGGTGATCACGCATTCGAGTGATTCCGTCTTGAACGTCAGCTTCGGTATCGACTTTGAAAATAAATGAATCCAATACATCACTTTTTGTCGGCTTCCAATGTTTATTTACTTGGTAGACTCCAGGAAACAGGAAAGGTAGCAGCAAGAGCAATCCGGTAGTTTGTTGTGTTACATTGTCACCTAAAAATGTACAAACAATGTAAAATTTAATACAATACATAAATTCGCTCTTAGTACTATTATGGCATAACGTGACGGTACTTACTTTCAACCAAAGAAAGAAATAGTGAAACTATTTCTTTTTGTCTTTCCGCAGTTAATCTACAAAGCACTTGCAGCGCTATTTCTTTCAGAGAAGTCTTTTTCGATAGCACAAAGTCTTGCAGTTGGTTCAATGGCGGCAAATCTTTGTATAGCAATTGGAAGTCTTTTTGTATCTGCAAGAAAAAATATGCATTTGATTTTCCGGCTTCTTGGTTTCAAATGCGGACTTAAGAGGCTGTCAATGTACTTAAATATTAAATACTCACTAGAGCCGGCCCAACACTTGGTACTGCGAGTCCTTTATAAGTTTGGAAGTAATCCCACAATGTTCCCGGCGTTTCTTTCAGTTCCTTCATGCGAAAGTCATGCGTATCGACCCAGTCTTGCAGTAGGTCATTGGATGTATGCGACGGAACAAGCGTACGCAAATTCGTTAATTGGGTTTTCACGTTCGGATCAGATTCTGAAACAAAATGAAAGCAATTAAATACGAATAATTTTCATAAATGGCACGTGTAGTGCTTCCCATAGTTTATTCCCACTTTCTGACTTCTCATCCCCTGGCTATAATCTCAAGCAAGCAACTAACAATAACAATTTTGTTAATACCTGGAGGGCAATAGTCGGTGATACCTTCAGCTGTCCGGTGGCAGGATGCCCTAGTAACTTTTTGTGAAGTACTCTGTGGTGTTGGTAGCGAGGTACTGTTTGTACGCAACTTTGCTGACGGATCCTTTTCCAATAGTTTTTTTCGAAGTAAACTTAGTTGCGTATACAAAGCTCCAATGGGACGTGTTTTGTTAACATGTTTTCCGCTTTTTGTTTTGTATTCTTCTATTTTAATAAAATAAAACCTGTGTGCACTTGTGCATGGGAAAAGGGCTTCAAAATAACTTTTTGTCCAGAAGGTACAAATACTGGGTGCGACCTGACGTTTAGGCGGCGTAGCTTCTGAAAACAAATACTGTGCCACACTTTGTGCCACCACTTTGATTTGGCATGCATCAAGAACGCAGTCTTCCGGTAAGTTGGCGATCCTTTTCTCTTCTAGTGAACCCTTATTTAGCAAGATCCAGATCGGGTTTTTATTACGGGTTACTATTATATTTTTCTCTGTAGGTGGATTGAAACTTTCAACATTCGCTGCGTCTTCAGCAGCACGTACACATAAATCTAAGTTTTCTAAATTATGGTCGAATAATGATAATTCTGCTTCACTTATTTCTTCTGTTAGAGCACTGTCAGTGTTTGCGGTTGTAACCGAACTACTACTGCTTTTTGTAGAGGTTCCACACCTAGACCCACCTCTACTCACAGATTGGCTAGGATGAACGCCAGCAGTCTGGAAAAATTATATAATATGAGAACTAAGCCTAATGATTCCAATTTAAAAATAAATAACTTATTAATGCCACACCACAAGTCCACAACCATGCATAGTTAAAAAAAAATAAGAATTAAATTTAAATTATTAACCCAGAGAATATTTTCTTCTACTTCTTGATCATTATCAAGCAGCCATGAAGCAAGTGCGCATGCAATTTTTTTTCGTGTTAGTAACTGTGGTATCAAGCTTTTTAAATCGTATTCTGTGATAAATTTCAGTTCCTCTACAGAAGAGTATCCATTATCTGAAACAATTAATTCAAACGCCTACTCACAACCTGAACTTTCGCTCGTGCTCAAAAAAATGATTTGAATGTCTATGAAACGCTGATTTCAGCCCACAGTGCGACGCGGCGCTTAGTTAGTTTGTTATTTTCAAAATGTCCAAATCCATTTTTTTTACGGAGACTTTTACTTACATAAACAAGGTGTATTGACCAATACCGAAAATTTCAAGGGGTGAAGTAAAGTACCCAATTACCCATTAACATAAAGCTTTGCTTTGACATACTAACATAGCCTAAGATAGCCTGTAAGTCTATTAACATAAATGGACCACAAAGTTGTCTGATTTAATAAATAAATAATAATAAACAGTTTTTTCTATGGAACCAACACTATAATCATGAAAATCAAAACAGCTGTTTCATTTATTTAATTACAATGGTTTATATATAACCAATTACTGTAATTAAAATTATACAAATAACAGAGACAATTAAATAAATAAATAAATATTCCACAACTATCACACAACATCATCTAGTCCCAAGCTAAGCAGAGCTTGTGTTATGGGTACTAGACAACTGATAAACATACCTATATATTTTTAAATACATACATATTATAGATAAATTACACCCAGACACAGAACAAATGATCGTGCTCATCACACAAACATTTGTCCTGGGTGGGAATCGAACCCACGACCTCCGGCATAGCAGTCAGGGTCACTAACCACTAGACCAACAGGCCAGTCAATTATAATACATGTTAAAATATACAAAATAACAAAGTATTAATTTAACTGGAAACATAAAAAAACCAAGGTTAAGAAGTTAAGAAGTACTGTGAGAGGAATTTATGAAAGTGTTGTTACATTTTCATAAATTCCTCTCACAGTACTTCTGACATACCAATAAAATCTTTGTCCATCCATCCACAAACAGATTGTCTGTTGGATTTGGAAATCATTATCATCATCATTAATCATTATCAGATCATGAAGCGCAGTCAGTGTGTTTCATACATTATTATTAGCCAAGAAGTTTTTAATTTTGGTATGAAACAGCTGTTTTATTTTTAGATTTCTGGGATGGTCTTAATACACCTTGTTAGTGTAAGATCTTAAATCAAAATCTAAGAAAACTGGTCAAGTGCAGCATACATATTATAACACATCTAGTCTAAAACAAAAATTAGTGACACTCCAGGAGTGCCGACAAAAAGGAAATAAAATGGCAGTGACACTCTGGGAGTGCCGACAGAAGTGAAAACAAAAAAACAAAACCCTATCCTCTCCTCAACTTTTGGCCAAGTTTGAAGATCATTACCGAAGATGGGTCGGTTATAGGTTACTGTTACAGGTTACCGTTACAAGTTTATAGGTTTTTGCCCATCTCAAAAATGCTTAGTGCCGAGCCCGCCTAAAGAAGTTTTTACTTTAAAAAATATACATATTTAACACACCCACACCCAACAAAAACATGGTAGTGACATAACATAATCCACCCACACTCAACAAAAACATGGTAGTGACTTCACACTCTAGTACTGATACCACAACACCCAACACAAATACCTGGAGATCTTGGTGTATTATCGTATAGAACGTTCATCATGGATTGTTTTGTCCAGCAGTGCCAGTCGACGTTTTAGGGCTAAAAGATGATTATCAGATTTATACATAACTAGCTGTACCCGGCATGTGTTGCAATGCCACGTAAAGTTTAAAGAAATACAGGGCAAGGTTCAGAACGCATAGAGGACAAACATGCAAGCATTGTTGTTATATACACCACTGTTTTGTAAAAACCAGAAAATTAAGGACTGTATCACCAGAGGTTAACCGGTAAATTCCTCTAGTAGGTACAATCTTAAAATTTACTTCAAACTGACACTATAAAAAAAATGTACTTTCCTATTACTTACATTGTATTTTGTATGGGGCACCATTATCTTTGATCTAATTGAATTTTTAGGTGTGGTAAAAACTATTTTGATGTTATAATGGTAGGTACAAAATGCTTACCAAGGAAGCTTTTTACAGTTTCATCAGCTGCCCCAAGCTGTCGGAGCACTGCCTGAAGCTCCTGTGCTCCTGAAGCTCCTGAGGTGCTGGGAGCGGGGGACTCCATTCCCAAATCTCCTACCACCCAACTCAGATTTTCAAGCTGAAAATATTAACTAGTTATAGTTGGTTTCATTAGCACCATTACTTTCTTGATATTAGCTTCTATGGCTTCAATGCAGAACCAACCAAAGTTATCCATTGCCTTGCAGGTACGATGCCCTGGCACGTCCTCCAAACCGAAACAGCAACGCTGGTCGGCGGCAGAAAATAGAATGGTGGTAGTAATTCCCCGGACGAGCCCTTCACAAAAAGGATCTTTAAACTCTTCACAAAGAAAGCGAAAGAACTCTACTATTATACCTACACCTACAAAAATATTTGGATAAATTGATCGATATAATAAACCAATAGGTGGTTACCTACCAAGAAATGATTATTTTTTCGTGCATACCTAACTACCTGCGGCAATGTAGGCAAGGTGATTAGAAATTAGTACATTATTCGAAACAATTAAGCAATGCAAGTTTGCAGGCCGGCCATTTGCAATGCAAACGAGCGAACACCGACACCGACATCTATTTTATTCTGAACAATAACCTGGAATGAATAATGGAATATTATGTATAGATCACTTACCACTTTGCTCTGGTTTTTATCACCAAAGAAAATTATTATCCATAAAACACACAATGAGGTACAACACACGACCTCCTCTGGGAACGGGATCTCAATACGACGCACACGCACTCAACCCGAAAGCCCGAAATGAAAAGAAAGAAGAAATTTCAAGAGATATACTCGCACGCAACGCTCTATAGTGTCATAAATGATCAGGGTTGCCAGTTGCTATTTTACGATTTCCCCCAAACTGATTTTTATATTTCCCCAAAATGATAACTTAAAAAAAACCCAATCGCTAAGTTACAGAAAAAAAACCGAATACAAAATAAAATTATTTTTATTCGTTTATTTACAGACGAAATACCAGAGGAAAATGAGACTAAGAAGTATTCAATATTTTTACTTAATATTTTGTACTACATATTATTTAGGTTTGTTGTACTATCTAAGTTTCATTAAAAATATTTTGTACTTCTTCAGTCTCATTTTCTTCTGTTTGTTGTACACATTTTCGGAATTAAATAAATTTAGCATTTTTTTGGTTGGTTCACCCGCCGCGGTTTACTAAGACACTTCTTCAAAGAATACTTATACTCTTCTCACTCTAATAATAATTATGGTCTACGGTTTTCGTGAGCATTCTGTTTGGAGTATTATTATTACAAATCAACGACAAATGCCTGGAAAAGTTTACAAGATATCTGCTTCTGTCATCATGAATATAAATCCGCTCGTGGCCTCTTGAGGTTTTCAGACACTGCGTAGAAAAATGAAAAAATCCTTGTCTAACATTTATTCTGATGATGATTAGTAAATGAAATGTGTCAAGAAAATCAGTATTTTGATTGGTTTATATGCCCTGTGTAGGTCGGTATTTTTCGGTATTTTTTGAGCTTCCTCGGTATTTTCGTTAAATTTTGATCTGGTCACACTGCTCATACGCCTTCGTCCACAATAAGAAGGAACCGTGGAAGGTATTTCTTGAAATTTCCTATCAGTAATCCGTCCAAAATATAATTATAGAGGTACTCAATTCTATATCTATAAAAAATAAAGTCAGCTGCACCTGCATGTATTGACCATGCCTTTCTGCTGGGTTTATTAGGCCGACTCAGATTTTTGTTTAGGGTCTAGGCTAGGGGCCGATGAGGCCGTGAGGAGGATGGTAAAGTAGGTATAGATAGGTACCTACCAGCTTACTTCATCCAAAATCCTGTCCCACCTAGGCACTAGGTTAGGTATTATAGACAAAATGTGACGGCGTATCGCGCGAACTTCAGAATGGTAATATATTACCATTTTGCAATCTACCGCGCTTTTGTTTTTATGCTTTTGTTTTCTCAATTATAAAGATCTCATGCAAGGGTTATAAACTAAGTAAATACTTATGTACCTACTTACATGAAGAGTTATTAATCACATTAATCAGTTAAGAAAATAAAAATTAATACAACTTGGTATCTTTGCTCGTGGCTAAATAACAACAGCCGCTGGGGTCAATCTTTAGGTTAAGCCGTGCTTGCCTAGGTTGGTCTGTGGATGGGTGACCGCCTATTGAGAATGTCTTTTTTTTATTTCTTTTACATTTTTTTTTCTTTTTGTTGTTACATTTCATATTTTTACCACTTTGTCTGTATTTGTTATTTATTCCTTTCTTTTTATACAATCTGACATTTCTTATTTTTTTTTTATGTTTTTACAATCTGACGTGAGTTACTTTGTGACTTTGAATTTTTTATTTATTTATTATTTTTTACATTTTGACATGATTTTTTAAAATTATTTTTATCTTTTTTGTTTGTTTGTGTATTTTATCATTGTGAATGCGAGGACGAATGTGGGGAAGTTTTGCTCTTGAATCAACAGTTGAGCTATCTGCAAACCGTTACAAACGATCTAGAGATAGCTCAACTAATTCAAATCTATCAATTCAAATTTATCTATAATATGTATGTATTCAGAAATATTTATGTATGTTTATCAGTTGTCTAGTACCCATAACACAAGCTCTGCTTAGCTTGGGACTAGATGGCGTTGTGTGATAGTTGTGGAATATTTATTTATTATTTATTATTATTATTATCAGTGCCAAAGGGAAGCGCTAATGTGCACTTTTTAAGGAGTGCAAATTCCTTAGTTACTGACCCCACTGAAATCTTGATAAGTGCTTTAAAACTCTAAACAGACTATTTATACCTACTCTGAAAAAAGTTCCTTCACAAAAACATACATTTGAACAAACTAACTTACAACTTTGAAAGAGATTCCTTCCAAAAAGACCTTTTACTGCAGAAGAACTAAAAATACTTTGTGATTTGGATTGAATTGAACATTCCAAAAAAAATAACAACTACATTGGAATCGATCAAATAGGATTTTACACATTTCTTCTAAATCTGATCGAAATATTTACATTAAAACATTTCCTTCTCAAAAACTAATATAAACAAACTCCTTCTAATTTCGAAGAAAATTCCTATAGTCCTCGCCATTTAAGTGTGAAATAAAGGTCATTGATCCTAATAACGCATCGTTAGAATTCCATTATACCATCATTCGAATTTCAAAATAAAATGTAAGGTCACGGTCGCCCCTTACCACGATTCGTTTATTTTGATCGTGTTACGACACTTTCTTTACATTTTTTTGAATGGTTTTGAAATATTGGAATACATTGGTACATGGGGGTCAACGAATTTTATTCCACACTTATATGGCTCAAACTATACCAAGTAGTCCTTCTTTTTGATGAGAAGTAAGTGATGAGAATTAAGTTTGAGTATAAAATTACTGCCTACTCCAAATTACCAACCGTAATTGAAATCCTACTAAATAAGAAGGATTTCGATTGGAAGGTATGATGGAGTTCCTACCAAAAGCTTAACTTTAAGGAAATTCCTTCTCAAAAATCTACAAATTATACCTTTCAAATTTATTCCCTCCAAATAATCCAACTATTTTGGTCGCAGTAAAGATCTATTTGATCATGAGTGGAAATACCTACGAGAATTACCATCCAAAATTTAAATTCGACTGACTTAGAAGGATTAAACATGGAAGGTACAATTGAGTTCCTTCCGAAAGACAGGAGTCCTTCTAAAAATCCATATTTTATTCCTTCTCAATGAAATTCAGAAAATAAAGAAGGAAATTCTTTCTAAATTATGGGACGGATTTTCCTACGAAATAAACTCCTTCGAAGTATTCGTTCTATTTAGGTTGGAAAAAAATATATATCCTTCCTTATTTTGGAGGGAAACTCGTTATCATCCAATTGGGCAGGTAAATATTAGAAGGACCCCTAGAAGGAACCTGTTTGGGAGGATAAATTCAGATGGATTCATCGGTCATTTTTCTCAGTGTACCGGAAATTACCGAACGTTATTGAAATCCTACTAAATAAGAAGGATTTTGATTTGAAGGTATGATGGAGTTCCTACCAAAAGCTTAACTTCAAGGAAATTCCTTCTCAAAAATCTATAAATTATACCTTTCAAATTTATTCCTCCCAAATAATCCTACTATTTTGGTCGGAGTAAAGATCTATTTGATCATGAGTGGAAATACATACGAGAATTACCATCCAAAATTTAAATTCGACTGACTTAGAAGGATTAAACATGGAAGGTACAATTGAATTCCTTCCTATAGTTAAACTGAAAAGGGGAGTCCTTCTAATAACCCATATTTTATTCCTTCTAAACGAACTTCACAATATTTTGAAGGAAACTCCTACCTAATTATGAGACGGATTTTCCTACAAAATTAATTCCTTCTCAATATCTGTTCTATTTCAGTTGGTAAAAACGCGTTCCATATTTTGGAGAATTCAGAAGGAAATTCCATCTCAAAAATCCACACATATTAATCCTTTCAAATGGATTCCTTTCACATAGGCCTTCTAAACTGATGGGAAAAGTTACAAAATAAAACTACTACCTGAAATTACCGAACGTTATTGAAATCCTACTAAATAAGAAGGATGGAGTTCCTACCAAAAGCTTAACTTCAAGGAAATTCCTTCTCAAAAACTACTAATTATACCTTTCAAATTTATTCCTCCCAAATAATCCTACTACTTTGGTCACAGTAAAGATCTATTTGATCATGAGTGGAAATACCTACGAGAATTACCATCCAAAATTTAAATTCGACTGACTTAGAAGGATTAA